>CM042695.1:219342743-219942743 GCA_023614405.1 Avena insularis | reverse complement strand
ATTTTGATGGTGAGTCGGTTTATAACATAAATGTTAAAAGGTTGAAACCAAATGGTCTGAATATGACTTACTTTTACCACTGTCGGCTTGGTCATATAAGTTGGAAACGCATGAATAAACTCCATGATGATGGACTCCTAACTTCGTTCGACTTGGAGTCATTCGAGACATGCGAATCTTGCCTACTCAGAAAAATGACCAAGACACCTTTTGCAAAGAGTTGCGAAAGGGCGTCCGACAGTTGGGACTAGTACATAGTGATGTATGTGGACCAATGATCATGACAGCCAGGGGTGGTTATGAGTACTTCATTACCTTCACTGATGATTTGAGTCGGTATGGATATATCTACTTGATGAAACATAAGTCGGGAGCCTTTGAAAAGTTCAAAGAATTCCAGAATGATGTACAAAATCAACTCGACAAGAAAATAAATTTTCTTCGGTCGGACCAAGGAGGCGAGTACATGAGCCATGAGTTTGATGACCATCTGAAAGGTTGCAGAATAGTTCCACAACTTACTCCGCCGGGAACACCGCAGAGGAACGGTGTCTCGAAAAGGCGGAATCGGACCTTGTTGGACATGGTACGATCAATGATAAGTCTGATAGATCTGACTTTATCATTTTGGGGTTATTGTCTAGAAACAGCGGCGTTCACACTAAACAGAGTACCATCAAAGTCGGTAGAGAAGACACTGCATGAGTTGTGGACAAGCAAAAGGCCGAGTTTTTCTTTTCTTGAGATTGGGGGTTGTGAAGCATTTGTCAAGCGACTTCAGTCGGACAAGCTTACGGCCAAGTTGGATAAGTGTATTTTCGTGGGGTATCCGAGGGAAACCTTGGGATACTACTTCTACAACCGATAAGCGGGAAAAGTGTTTGTCGCTCGGAACGGTGTTTTCCTTGAGAAAGAGTTTCTCGGTCGGGGAGTAAGTGGGAGCACAGTGCAGCTCGAAGAAATTCGAGAGGAACCTGCTAGTAGCGAGTCGGCAAGAACCTTGGAGGTTAAGCCGGTCGTGGTAGCTGAGCCGGCAGCAGCACCTGTACTACAAATATCGGCGAGATTACAAAGTGTTCGTGATGTATTACTGTTACACAGTGATGAGCTAGCAAATTATTCAGAAGCGATGGTGGGATCTGATTCCGAGTCATGGCTTGGAGGCATGAAATCCGTTTTAAAGTCCATGGATGAAAATCAAGTTTGGAACTTGGTTGATCTGCCAGATGGGACAAGACCCGTAGAGTGCAAATGGGTCTTTAAGAAGAAAACTGATATGGATGGAAAGGTTTCCGTCTATAAAGCATGTCTTATTGCGAAGGGGTTTCGACAAGTTCAAGGATTTATTACGACGATACTTTATCGCCCGTAGCGATGCTTAAATCAGTTCGGATCATGGTAGCTATAGCAGCCTATTTCGACTATGAGATATGGCAGATGGATGTCAAAACGGCTTTCTTTAACGGAAATTTAACTGAGTACATGTATATGATACATCCCGAGGGTTTTGTCGATCTGGCTAACACTGACAAGGTGTGCAAACTTCAGAAATCCATTTATGGGTTGAAGCAAGCATCTCGGAGTTGGAATATTCGCTTTGATAAGGTAGTCAAATCATTTGGCTTCATCAAGAGTGATCATGATTCTTGTTTATACAAGAAGTTTAGTGGGAGCAAAGTAAACTTTCTAATCCTATATGTGGATGACATATTATTTATTGGAAATGATGTCCAGATGTTGCAAGATACCAAGGAATCATTGGAAAGGAGTTTCTCAATGGAAGACTTGGGTGAGGCAATATATATTCTCGGAGTCCGGATCTATAGAGATAGATCAAGACGTCTCATTGGATTGAGTCAGGGTACTTATTTGGACAAAGTGTTGAAGAATTTCAACATGGAATCGTCTAAGAAGGGGTTCTTACCGATGTCTCATGGTGTAGAACTTAGCAAGGCTCAGTGTCCTTCAACGACTAATGAGCGAAGTCGGATGAGTGTGATTCCATATGCTTCTGCAGTCGGATCCATCATGTATGCCATGATTTGTACTAGGCCGGATGTTTCATATGCTCTAAGTGTTGTGAGCAGATACCAGGCTGATCCTGGAGAAATCCACTGGACAGTGGCTAAAAATATCCTAAAGTACTTGAGAAGGACTAAGGATATGTTTTTGGTTTATGGGGTGAAGATGAACTCAGTGTAAAGGGTTACACGGATGCGAGTTATCTTACTGACTCTGATGATTCTCGTTCACAATCCGGGTATATGTTTGTGATAAACGGAGGGGCTGTGAACTGGAAGAGTTCCAAGCAAGAAACTATGTCTGCATCTACAACAGAGGCTGAGTATATTGCCGCCTTGGAGGCAGCAAAGGAAGCTGTTTGGATGAGGAATTTCCTCATTGATCTTGGTGTGGTTCAGGGCTCGTCCAATCTGTTACACGTGTATTGTGACAATAATGGTGTTATTGCACAATCCAAGGAACCTAGACAACACCAGAAGAACAAGCACATACTCATGCGGTACCACCTGATTCGCCAGTTCGTGGATCATGGTGATATCAAGTTATGCAAGGTACACACAGATGCAAATATTGCGGATCCGTTGAGAAATTCATTACCACAGGCAAAGCATGAGGCGCACCTAAGAGCCATGGGCATTAGATGCCTAGACATGTGATGTCGGAAGATTGACTCTAGTGCAAGTGGGAGACTGTTGGGAATATGCCCTAGAGGCAATCATATATGATGATATTTCCCATTGTATTCATAAACATATTAAGTTGTCCTTGTATAAACATCTGATGTGTATCATTAAATATGTAATTAAGTTGTGGAACTATACATTCATTTTGTTTGCACTAAATATCCTTGGTCATCGAGGTTGTGCTAGACACACAACTTGGACCAATGTGAAAGCCGGCTGATGACTCGGTTCCACTTGTCATGGGCATGGAGATGCTATTCCGACTTACATAGATTCAGCTAAAGAATTATATCTCAATCAATGTAATCCTTAGACATGAGGTTGTTGCATAGTCCGAGTTGAGGATCACCGACTTAGGTTCTGTCAAACGCTGATTTATGGCAGCGATTATAAAGCGTAGTTCGGTCGTGAGAATCAAGCTGCGTGATGTGAATAACCAAGATGGGATTTTGCCCCTCCACTTGGGGAGATATTCTCTAGGCCCTCTCGGATGATATGATTCAGAAAGCATGGCCATGCACGACTCGGTTAAGTGTTAACCTAGGCGATCGACTAAGAGTTAGTCGGATGAATCACTTATCTTGGATCGAAGAGAGTCGGACTATTTAAGGGATGACAAATACTCGCCTATAGTCTGACAAGGTATATCGTGAGGCAAAAGGGACTCGGACGCAAGTCGCATAGGAAAGGCAAGTCGTCATGACTCTTTGGTACTTGGGAGTCGGTACGATCTTCTAGGAGCCGCTACTGACTGATCGACTGAGAGTCGAACTCCAATTGTGTCCAAGTAGCCATGAGCCTGTGGGGTCACACGCTTAAGAGCAGAAGCAAGCTCGGATTGGATCTAAACCAGAAATCTAATTGGGTTGGACCCAAGCCGGATTTTGGACTGAGTTAGGGAGTCGGACTCACAGTGACTAATATTATATGGGCTTTAGTGAATGGGCCACGAGTGAGTGGAGCCCACGTTCACTCCCTATATATAGTGGGGTGCAGAAACCCAGAAGGGTTAACGGTTAGGTCATTCTGCGTTGGAAACCCTAGCTTCATAGCAGTCCAGCCGTCGTATCGAACCTAGCAGTTCGCTACAGGTGCTCCTCCTTGTACGTGTGGATACCAGCAGAGGCGTTGTACGATCAGCACTAGGACGATCGTGATCGGATCAGATCGTTAGGACTGCACTGCATCAACTAACGCGCTTCATCAGTAATCTGCAACCATGCGTCTAGTGGTAATCCGCGTGGCCTTCTACCTCAGCTAGATCTTGGGATCACCACGTTAGAGGAAAAAGTTTTTTTATCTCTACGTGGCCCAACAAATATTACATGACATCGTTCATGAGACTTGCTCGATGCTCAACATGCAACTTGTATTGCATAAGTGGATTTGCGGGTGTCTGTCTCCCCGACCATAGTGAAGATTCAATTTACAACGGGCACTTGACAATACTTGTATCAATGTCGTGGTTCTTATTCGTAAGTTAGAACGGTTCTTATTCGAAAGCCCCAAAACCACATAAAACATGCAAAGAAAATTAGAGTCATCTAACTTTGTTTTACAGGGATGTGTTATGATGTGATATGGCCATGATTGTGATTATATATGATGTATGCAATGATCCTTATTGTAAGTTTGCAACCGCGGGAGCCTTATGGTTATCTTTAAATTTCGTTAAGACCTGCATGTCTATTATTCAAAGTAGTTGTAATAGTTGATGCTGGTGGACAACAACCATGGAGTGGTGTCATTGACCTTGAAGCCACGCCGGTGATGATGGAGATCATGTTCGTGCTTGGAGATGGAGATCGAAGGCATAAGAAGAAAGGCCATATCATATCACATATTCTGAATTGCATGTGATGTTAATCCTTTTATACATCTTGTATTGCTTAGATCGTGACGGTAGCATTATAAGATGATGCCTCTCACTAAATATCAAGTAATAATGTGTTCATCCTTAGTAGGAACTATTGCTAAGACTCGTCATTTGGAAGCACCACTTGATAATCGGGTGTGATAGATTCTACGTGTGCATACAACGGAGCAAGTCAGATTTGCTCATGCGAATACTAAGGTTAATCTTGACGAGCCTAGCATGTACAAACATGGTCTCCGAACACGGAATACCGAAAGGTAAAGCATGAGTCATATAGTTGATATGGTGAACATGTTGATTGTTCGCCTTTTGAAACTACATCATCACTCGTGATGATCGGCCTTGATGTAGTGGATTTGGTTCATCTGATCACTAAAACAATGTGAGGGATATTGTTTTGAGTGGGAGTTCACCTAGTTAATTTAAGTATTAAATTGAACTCAATTTTTCATAAACTTAGTATAAAATTTTGTAAATATGTTGTAGATCATGGCGGCCCCTACCATCAATTTTAATGCGTTCCTAGAGAAAGAAAAGTAGAAAAACAATGGAAGCAACTTCGCGGATTGGTTCCGCAATTTGAGAATTGTCCTTAATGCTTGTCAGTTAACCTGTGCTAGATGCACCGCTAGGTGACCCACCTGCAGCTGATACTACCGATGAGGTGAAAAATGTTTTCCTCACTCGGAAGAATCAGTACTCCATAGTTCAATGTGCTATCTTATATGTTTTGGAATTGGAGCTTTAGAAAAGGTTTGAGAACAGTGACCCACATGATATTTTCCGTGAACTCGAAATGATATTTGAGGCTCACACGGCAGTAGAGAGTTATGAAGCTTCTAAAAAGTTCTTTCACTGCAAGATGGAAGAGGGAAGCTCCATTAGTGAGCACGTGCTCAAAATGTCTCGGCATGCCAATAAGCGCCAAAGCTTTCGTATAGTGCATGGATAAGTTGTTACCAGAACTCTTCTCTATGTTTAAGTCTGCGGAAGTGGAGATCAAGAAAGAGCACCAAGTGTTGATGGTTAATAAGACCACCAATTTCAAAAGAAAGGAAAGACTAAGAAAAATGGTAACTTCAAGAAGGGCGGCAAGAAAGCTGCCACGCCTGCAAAGAAGACCAAGGCTAGTCCTAAGCCCGATACTAAGTGCTTTTACTACAAGGGAGAAGGTCACTAGAAGTGGAATTGCCCCAAGTACCTGGCATATCTAAAGAACGGCAACATCAAGAAGAAAGGTATATCTGATATACATGTTAGCGATGTGTATCTTAGTAGTAATCGTAGTACTGCCTGGGTATTTGATACTGGTTCAGTTTCTCATATTTGTAAATCAAAACAGGTGCTGCAGAATAATCAGAAACTAGCAAGAGACGAGGTGACGATGCGTGTTGGAAATGGCTCCAAGGTTAATGTAATCGCAGTCGACACGCTCCCTCTTCATCTATCGTCAAGATTAGTTTTATACTTAAATAATTGTTATTTGGTGCTTGCGTTAAGCATGAACATTATATTTGTATCTTGTTTACTCCGAGATGGTTACTTGTTTAAGTCCAAGAATAATGGTTGTTCGATTTATATGAGTAATATCTTTTATGGTCAAGCACCAGTGATAGATGGTCTATTATTATTGAATCTTGATAGTAGTGATACACATGTTCATAATATAGATGCTAAACGTTTGAAACTGAATGATAATTCTACATACATGTGGCACTATCGTCTTGGTCACATTGGAGTGAAGCGTATGAAGAAACTCCATTCCGATGGACTTCTTGAATCACTTTATTTTAAATCTCTTGAAAGATGCGAAGCATGTCTGATGGGAAAAATGACTAAGACTCCATTCTCTGGTATGATGGAATGAGCTACGGACTTATTGGATATCAAACATATTGATGTGTGTGGCCCTATGAGTGTGGCATCACGCAGTGGTTATCGTTATGTTCTTACTTTCACGGATGACTTGAGTAGCTATGGGTATATCTATTTCATGAAACATAAGTCCGAAACTTTCGAGAAGTTTAAGGATTTCAAAGTGAAGTAGAGAATCAACATAACAAGAAGATTAAATTTCTACAATCTGATCGTGGAGGTGAATATCTAAGTTACGAGTTTGGCGAGCATTTGAAGAAATGCGGAATACTTTCACAATTGACACCGCCAGGAACACCACAACGTAATGGTGTGTACGAACGTCGTAATCGAACTCTCTTAGATATGGTTCGGTCTATGATGTCACTTAAAGATTTACCTTTATCATTTTGGGGTTATGCATTAGAAACAGCCGCATTCACTTTAAATAGGGCACCATCTAAATTCGTTGAAACGACACCGTATGAATTGTGGTTTGGGAAGAAACCTAAATTGTCGTTCCTTAAATTTTGGGGTTGCGAAGCTTATGTAAAGAAGTTATAGCCCGACAAGCTTGAACCCAAAGAGAAAAAATGCGTCTTCATAGGATACCCGAAGGAATTTATTGGGTATACCTTGTATCATAGATCCGAAGGAAAAATCTTCGTTGCCAAGAATGGATCCTTTCTCAAGAAGGAGTTTCTCTCGAAAGAAGTGACTGGAAGGAGAGTAGAACTCGACGAGGTTGTCGAACCTTCTCTCGAAATTGAGAGTAGCGCAACACCGGAAGATGTTCATGTGGTGCATGCACCAATAAGAGAGGAAGCTAATGATAATGATCATGAAACTTCGAACGAAGTTACTACTAAACCTCACAGGTCAATAAGGAATCGTACCACTCCCGATTGGTATGATCCTGTTATGAGTGTCATGTTGGTGGACAGCACCGACGACCCTGAGACATATGAGGATGCGATTATGATCCTAGATTCCAATAAATGGCAAGAAGCCATGAAATCCGAGATTGGATCCATGTACAAAAACCAAGTGTGGACTTTGGTGGACTTATCGGATGGCCGCAAGGCTGTCGAGAACAAATGGATTTTCAAGAAGAAAACAGATGTTGATGGTAATGTAACTGTCTATAAAGCTCGACTTGTCGCGAAAGGGTTCTGACAAATTTAAGAAGTTCACTATGATGAGACTTTCTCACCGGTAGAGAAGCTAAAGTCTATGAGGATTTTGTTAGCAATCGCTGCATATTACGATTATGAGATATGGAAGATGGATGTCAAAATGGAGTTCCTCAATGGTGACATTGATGAAGAGTTGTATATGGTACAATGCAAAGGATTTGTCGATCCTAAAGATGCTAACAAGGTATGCAAACTTCAACGATCCATTTATGGATTGAAGTAAGCATCCCGAAGTTGGAATCAATGTTTTGATAAGGTAATCAAAAGTTTTGGATTTATACAAACTTATGGAGAAGCTTGTATTTACAAGAAAGTGAGTGGGAGCTCTATAACATTCCTAGTACTATATGTAGATGACATATTGTTGATTGGGAATGATATAGAACTTCTTAAAAGTGTCAAAGACTACTTGAATAATATTTTTCAATGAAGGATCTTGGCGAAGCTGCATACATATTAGGCATCAAGATTTATAGAGATAGATCAAGACGCTTAATAGCTCTTTCACAAAGTACATATTTGGACAATGTTCTAAAGAGGTTTGGAATGGAAGATAGCAAGAAAGGGTTCTTGCCCATGTTGCCCAATACGACCTTGAGTAAGACTCAAAGTCCCGCTACGGTAGAAGATAGAGAGAGGATGAGTAAGACTCCCTGTGCCTCGGCCAGAGGATCTATCATGTATGCAATGTTGTGTATTAGACCAGATATTGCATATGATGTTAGTTTGACTAGCAGATATCAAAGTGATCCAGGAGTAGATCACTGGATAGCGGTCGAATATATCCTAAAGTACTTGAGAAGAACTAAGGATATGGTTCTTTCTTATGGAGGTGAAGAACAGCTCGTTGTTAACGGTTACACCGATGCTAGTTGGAACACCGATCCGAATGATTCTAAATCACAATATGGATACGTATTTACTTTGAATGGTGCAGTAGTGAGCTGTAGGAGTGCTAAGAAAAGCGTTGTGGCGAGATCTTCAACTGAATCAGAATACATAGCTGCTTCGGAGGCTTCACAAGAGGCGATATGGATGAAGGAGTTCATTGTGGAGCTTGGTGTGGTTCCTAATGTGTTAGACCCAATGGCTATCTACTATGATAACACGGGTGCAATAGCCAATGCGCAGGAGCCAAGGTCACACAAGAAGCTGAAGCATATCAAGCTACGTTTTCATGCTATTCTCGAGCATGTCCAAGATGGTGGCATAATGATTTGCAAAGTACACACAGATTTGAATGTGGCAGATCCGTTGACTAAACCTATCCCTAGGGAAAAACATAACCAACACCAGAACGCCATGGGTGTTAGGTATATTACCATGTAATCTAGATTAATGACTCTAGTGCAAGTGGGAGACTGTTGGATATATGCCCAAGAGGCAATAATAAAGTAGTTATTATTATATCTTTGTGTTTATGATAAATGTTTACATGCCATGCTATAATTGTATTAATCGGAAACATTAATACTTGTGTGATTTTTAAACATGTAAGAGTCCCTAGTAAGCCTCTTGTAATACTAGCTTATTGGTTGATTGATGATTATGGTTTCCAGATCATGAACATTGGATGTTATTAATAACAAGGTCATATCATTAGGAGAATGATGTGATGGACACACTCCTATAGTTAAGCATAGCATAAGATCAAGTCATTTCAATAGTTTGTTTGATATAAGCTTTCAAATACATAGTAACCTAAATCCTTCGACCATGAGATCATGTTAATCACCATCATTGGATGGATGCTTTGATGACATCAAACACCACTTCATAACTGGGTGGTTATAAAGGTGGCATTGAGTATTCTGAAAGTATGTGTTGAGACACATGGATCAAGAGTGGGATTTGTCTATCCATATGACGGATAGATATACTCTAGGCCCTCTTGGTGGAATGTCATCCAATTGGCTTGCAAGCATGTGACTGGATCACAAGGGATCACATATCACAGGAACGAGTAAAGAGTACTTACCGGTAACGAGGTTGAACTAGGTATGCAGAGATACCAACAATCAAACCTCGGATAAGTAAAGTATCACGAGACAAAGGTAAATTAGTATCATATGTAAATGGTTCATTTGATCACGAAGTAATTGCAGAAATATGTGGGAGCCATATGAATTTCTAGATTTGTTATGAGGTAACCCCTTGGGGAGGCCCGATCTTTCACGAATTTCCACGAGAAACGAGGGGAAAGCGGTGGTCGGGGGAAGAACGGGATGAAAACCACGAACACACGCACGCAAATCACGATACATGCCGATCTCTCACGCCGGTGGCAACCGGTCCAACATAATCTCTAGGATCGGTGTTGGGCGAAGCTCTCTCTCCACGCCAACAACGGGGGACGAGGTGCTTGGTGATACCTTGACGACTTGGGGGCGAGAAACCGAGAACCCAAGGCCTTGTACAACTTGAACGCACTAGGCAAGATCCAAGAGGAGGGTGGATAATAGGGTGCTCCTTGGTAGGTGCATGAGACCAATAGATGTAAGATCCTCAAAGGGTTTCCTTAATCTATTATTATCCAAGTCTAGGGTTTACAAAGGAGGGTGGGGGCTATTTATAGGCCAACCACATAAACAGGGGTATTTTAGGAACAAATAGCGAAATATAGAGAGGGTTACAAGGCGCTGGCCAGACTTAACACGATCAGGTCCACACAGGTCCCATGCAAGGTCTAACGACCGGTAGTATATCGGCCAGCGGTAGTATCGCCTGCCCGTGGTAGTGCCGCTTACACACTGGGACTTCACCGCCATCTATTGGTGGCGGTAGCAGGAGGCGGTAGTGCCGGGGTCCGGTAGTACCGGGTCCAGGTCCGGTAGTACCGCCGGAGACAGAGAGTTTTTGGCTTTGGTTGGGGTCGTCTGTTCGTGGCGGTAGTAGAGGGCGGTAGTGCCGCTGGGCGGTAGTACCGGTCGCCAGGTCCGGTAGTACAGCTGGCGACAGAGAGCATGTGGTCTCTTCCACGGGTGCTCCTCCGTTCTGTGGGTCCTTCTCTTCGTACCTGATGATGCACAAGGTATGCGTATGAAGTAGCAGGCCATCCAGAGGTGTATCGAAGTCACACAAGGAGAGGAGCGAGTTCACCTTAGCTTGAAGGAGTTTGGCTCGGGCTCGAGTCATGGGTCCACTTGGGGAGCTCGTGGGAGTAGATGTAGTAGCGGTCGTAGGACGGGCTGCATCAGCTCCCCCCCCCTTGGGAAAGAGTCGTCCTCGACTCTTCAACCTTCTCAACTTCATCTTCTCCATTGTATGGTGAGAGGTCCTTGACATTGAATGTCGAGCTCACAAGATACTTTGATGTTGGGATATCGATGATATAGGCGTTGTTGTTGATCCTCTTTAGCCTCTTGAATGGTCCATCACCTCTTGGCTTGAGTTTGGAGTCACGTTCCTTGGGGAAGCGGTCTTTACTCAAGTCTATCCACACAAGGTCGCCCTCTTCGAAGATTATATCTTTCTTGTTCTTGTTTAGCCTTGATTCTTGGCGAAGGACTTGTTGCTCGATAGTAGCTCGTGTGTCTTCATGGAGTTTCTTCATTGTTTGGGCACGCTTGACAACTTCCATATTGGCACGTTCATGAAGTGGAAGTGGAAGGATATCGAGCGCGGTGAGAGGCTCGAAACCATAGACGATCATGAACGGGCTCCTCATGGTGGTGGAGTGCTTGGCACGGTTGTAGGCGAACTCGGCGTGTGGAATACATTCCTCCCAGTCTTTAAGGTTCTTCTTTATCAACACCCGGAGGAGTGTTCCAAGGCTTCGATTGACGACCTCGGTTTGTCCATCGGTTTGAGGATGCGAGGCGGACGAGAAGAGGAGCTTGATGCCGAGCTTGGCCATGAGAGTCTTCCAGAAGTATCTCATGAATTTGACGTCGCGGTCAAAGACGATTGTTCTTGGTACACCGTGCAGCCTAATTATTTCCCTGAAAAACAAATTGGCTACATGTGAAGCATCATCGGTCTTATGGCATGGAATAAAGTGTGCCAGTTTTGAAAAGCGATCCACTACCACAAATATAGAATCATGTCCATGTTTAGATCTAGGCAAGCCTAATACAAAATCCATGCTAATGTCCGACCAAGGTGTATGAGGAATAGGCAATGGCATATAAAGACCAAAGGGGTTGGACTTAGACTTAGCTTGGATACATGTAGTGCATCGTTGGATGTGGCGCTCCATGTCGCGCTTCATCTTTGGCCAAAAGTAGTGAGTGGAGAGCATGTCATACGTCTTGTCACGGCCAAAGTGACCCATAAGGCCTCCACCATGGGACTCTTGAAGAAGCAAAGTTTGGAGAGACGACTTCGGAATGCAAAGCTTGTTTTGTTTGAAAACAAAACCCTTATGCAAATAGAAATCATCAATCCCTTTGTCTATTGAACATTTTGCAAAAATTGGTCCAAAGAAAGTGTCGGACGCGTACAAAGATTTTATGTCATCAAGACCCAAGACATTTGCTTCGAGTCGTGTAAGAAGGCTTGTGTTTTTGCGAGACAAGGCATCCGCTACCACATTTTCTTTGCCCTTCTTGTATTTGACAATGTAAGGAAAAGACTCCATGAACTCAACCCATTTTGCGTGCATTTTACTCAAATTGGCTTGGCCCTTAAGATACTTCAATGACTCATGGTCGGAATGTATGATAAATTCTTTGGGCCAAAGATAGTGTTGCCACACTTGAAGAACTCGAACCAAGGCAAAAAGTTCTTTGTCATAAATGGGATAGTTAAGGCGTGCGCCATCAAGTTTCTCACTATGGTATGCAATAGGACGCCCATTTTGCATAAGGACGCCACCAATGCCAATACCACTAGCATCACATTCAATCTCAAAGGTTTTTGTGAAATCTAGTAATGCAAGAAGCAGTGCTTCGGTGAGCCTCGTTTTGAGCTCATCAAAAGCCTTTTGTTGTGCTTTTCCCCAAACGAATGTGACATTTTTCTTGGTCAATTCGTTGAGGGGGCAAGCAATGGTAGAAAAGTCTTTCACAAAGCGATGGTAAAAGCCAGCCAACCCATGAAAACTATGAAGTTCACTAACATTGGTCGGTATGGGCCAATCTCGTATGTCCTTAACTTTTGAGACATCAACTTCAATGCCATTAGAAGACACAACAAAACCAAGGAAAATCAGCTTGTCTTTTGCAAAAGTGCACTTTGGGAGATTAGCATAAAGCTTTTCATGACGAAGGATTTGAAAGACCTCCTTAACATGAGTAACATGCTCCTCTAGTGACTTGCTATAGACAAGGATATCATCAAAGTAAATGACTACACTCTTCCCAATGAGAGATCTCAAGATGTGGTTCATGAGGCGCATGAAGGTAGATGGGGCATTTGATAAGCCAAAAGGCATAACCAACCATTCATAGAGACCAAGCTTGGTCTTGAAGGCGGTTTTCCACTCATCACCTTCAGCCATGCGAATTTGATGGTAACCACTACGAAGATCAATTTTCGAAAATATAGTGGCTCCACATAACTCATCAAGCATGTCATCAAGATGCGGTATAGGATGTAGATAACGCACGGTGATAGCATTGATTGGACGACAGTCCATGCATAACCGCAACGTATCATCCGTTTTTGGAACTAGAATCACGGGGACTGCGCTTGGGCTAGTGCTTACTTGGATCCAACCTTTGGAGACGAGTTGGTTGATTTGACGTTCTATCTCCTTCGTCTCTTCGGGTTAAATGCGATCTGGCGCGGTTTGGTAGTGGGGTGCCGGGTATGAGGTCGATGCGGTGCTCGATTCCACGAAGTGGAGGAAGGCCATGAGGAAGCTCTTCGGGAAATACATCTTGGAATTCCTGCAAAATAGCCATCAAAGAAGGAGGAACATTTGTCAAGTCATTAGTTCCTTGCGCTAGTCCATTACAAATAAGGACATAGTGCAAGATGGATGGGTTGTTCCGCACTTCCCTCATCTCACTTTTGGTGGCAAGAAGAACACTCTTAGTTTTTCCACTCGAGTTTGGCTTGTGGCACTCACTCACTATGGTGTGGTTCTCTCACTCACCACTCTTCTCACAAGGTGTTTTTGTGTATTGCGCCCTCGCTAAAGCCTTTGCATTGTCCGCAATTATTTGTCTAGGAGTCATTGGTTGCAACACACAAGTTTTATCAAGCCATTTGAAGGTATAAGTGTTTGAGTGACCATCATGCAAAGCACGCTTGTCATATTGCCACGGCCTTCCGAGCAACATATGGCAAACCGTCATTGGGACCACGTCACATTCCACCGTGTTGTAGGGTCCAATTGAGAACGTTACCGAGACAGTGTGCTTGATCTTGACGGATCCATGGTCACTTAGCCATTGGATATGGTAGGGGTGTTTATGCGGATGGAGGGTGAGTTTGAGTTTCTCACACAATTCCGTGCTTGCATGATTGTGGCAACTCCCTCCATCGATGACAACTTTGATGGACTTCCCATTGATGCCGGCACGAGTTTGGAAGATGTTCGAGCGTTGGTCTTCATTCTCATTGGCTTGTGTAGTTAAGACCCTTGTGACCTGGCGATGGACTTGCGTCATGCTCACACACAAGAAGTTCTTGGTCCTCTTCCAAATGTTGCCTTGCCATGGCTTCCTTGACCCTTGCATCAAATTCTTCTTCACTCAAGTATTCTTCATCGCCGTTGTCATGGATGAACAAAACTTTCTTGTTTCCACATGCGTTTGATTTGTGCCCTTTGCATCCACACTTGTAGCACTCACCATTGAATGGTTGATCATCCCTTGTGTATTTGCCACTTGGGGGCTGTTTTCCTTGAGGGAGTGTTGGCTTGAATGGAAGCTTGGTGGTACTCGAGGAGCATCCACTTGGTGTTGTTGGAGTAGTGGTTGGTGCTTGCTTGTAGGTGAAGTACGTCTTTGTCTTGTTGTACTTGATGTCCTCTTGCACTTGACGCTCGGCCTTGGATGCGATGTGCACAAGCTCAACCATGTTGTTGTACTTTTGGAACTCGGTGATGCGCTTGATTGGATGGTTCAAGCCATTGAGGAAGCATGCCATTGTTTGTTCATCTCGCTCTTCAATGTTGGCACGGATCATGTTGAGCTCCATTTGCTTGAAGTACTCTTCCACGGTCTTTGTTCCTTGACTAAGCGTTTGAAGCTTGTTGAAGAGGTCACGCGTGTAGTGCGAAGGAACAAAGCGGGATCTCATATGGGCCTTCATATCTTGCCAAGTTAAGATTGGAGGCTCTTTTTTTGATTCTCGAGCGAGTTGGACTTGTTCCCACTAAAGATTGGCATACTCATCAAACTCGAGGGATTCCATGGCCATCATCTTCTCATTGTTGTAGTTGTACATGCGGAAGATCTTGTCAACCTTGAGTTCCCAAGAGAGATATTCTTCGGTTTCATTGGAACCGGTGAACTTGGGCATGGTGAATTTGAGCTTGCCGAAAGTTTCTTCTCCATTGAGGTTCCGGTTGCGGCGGTTGCCATGATTTTGGCAGTCATCATCATCATCCGAGCTCTCATGCCGTGCTTGGTGATGGTTGCGCTGCTCTTGCGGTTGTTGAGGTGCCGCGTTTGGTGGAGGAACTTGGTTTTGACGACGATCTTGAGGAGCTTGCTCGTGTTGTTGGCGCGGTTGAGGACGAGGAGGAGGTTTTGCATCCTCATGACGAGCTTGGGGAGCTTGCTCTTGTTCTTGTCGCGGTTGATGCCGAGGAGCATTGTCTTGCGCCATGTGGCGAGGAGGACGTCGAGCCGCATGCGCAATGGGCTGCTCTCGTTCTTCTTGATGTGGAGGAGGCTCGTCATGATGATCATGATGTCGACGTTGACGTTCATGTCGGCGATGACGCCTTGGTGGATCTTCAAGTGCTTCACGTCGACGGTGATCTTGTTTGTCCTCTTCGGATGCTTCACTTGTTGTTGAAAGAACATGTCGACGGCGATGGGCTTGGTGGTCCATGTGAGGTTGCTCTTTTTGAATCACAAGTGCCCTTGGTTGTGGCCGGTTCGCTTCACGTCGTGGAGGTCTTGCGGAGAGGTCACCATCATAGCTTGACGTTGCGGCGTGTCGCGGAGATGGTACCGCTTGAGAAGAGCTCATGGATTGAAGAACGGGTCCATCCCGGTGCCTTGAAGCGTGACGGCGTAGTGCACTTGATTCACTTGAGGAGTGCCGAGATGAGCTTGAGTCGCGCGCGCGTGGCCTTCCTAGTCCATCAATGAGGCGTTGAAGCTTCTCATCCGTTGAGGTAAGTTCACGACCAAGAGATTCATTTTGATGACCCAGGTTGTGTTGCATGGCATGCATTTGGCCACGGACTTCTTCGAAGCGGTTGTCGATGTTCTTGAATTCCACACGGGCCTCGCTAAATTGTTCATATTGGCGCCGCTCTAGAGCTTCACAACGGTAGTTGAATTCTCCTCGGACCTTCCAATGGTCCCATCTTGTCATGAATTGTGTGTCGTCCTCCAGAGGTTGTGGTGGTTGGGACGGCTCGCCATTCCTGTCCATGATGCAAAGCTGACAAGGGTTGTATATGGAGAAAAGGGGTGCGAAGAGTTAGCCTTTTACCTCACCTTGGAGATTATATCAAACCAATTGCCACACAAAGGAGCGAACAACATGCAAAGTGAAATGGCAAAGAAACTCACACACAAATATGCTACAACTCTCAAAAGCTTTTGGTGGAAGGTTAGGATTGTAGAAAACCAAACGAAACGATCCAAGCAAAAGGTTATTGTCCTACGTGGTAAAGAACCAAAGATCAAAAGCAAAAGGATACGATCTACAAAAACACAGAAAAACGCACACGTGGAGAAAAACGGGGTTAGCACGACTATGAAAATGAGCACAAAAGGTCCTAACGAAGACTACGCTCGGTTGTCGTGCCAACTCAAGGAGATACCACAACTCGTTTGCCAAAAGAGGATAAGCAATAGATTTGTGCACTTGCCTTGGTGCGCTATTTTTTTCTCTCTTTCTTGGCTTACAAGCTTGGTATTCTCTTTGTATTGGGAGACTATGTATCTTTTTCTTTTTCTCTTTTTTTTGATTCTTTTCCTTTTTCTCCCTTTCTATGCTACTATGTTAACTTTTGTATTTGGCCTCGCACTCTCACTTTCCGAAGGCAAGTGCACAATGCTTAGACAAACACAAAATGAGTTGCTCTCATAGGATAGATACACACAAAGGAAGATATGGGGCTGTCAAAGGGACACAAGTTATACCTATGGTATTGTTGACGACTTGCAACCGTTGGTGGGGATGATGTTCGAGTGTCGCGGTGTCGATGAGCGCGTGTGACTTTGATGCGGAAGCTTGTGTTAAATTGGCGACAAACACGCGAAACACGAACAAATTGAAGATGTAAAGTCAGCAAACGAAGTTGAGGTGTCAAGGGAAGAAGCAAAAGTTTCTGTGGCGCGCGGTAGTACCGCTTGGTACGGGCGGTAGTACCGGACGGCGGTAGTACCGCCTGAACCACCGGTAGTACCGCTGGTCACAGAACAGGAACGAGATCCACTTGACCCAAATCTCAAATTCGTGGGAAATCTGACCGAAAGGCTGGGCTAGGAACAACAGGGCTATAGATCGACTCCAAAAGCAACAGATTTATGCACCAAAACCACGAAAAACTCACCAAATCCAAAGATTGATCCGAAGGCAAATTGGGGCTCTTTTTGGTGGGATTTTCGATTTTAAGGTGGATAAAAGAAAAATTGGGGGGAAATTCGTGATCAACCTTGCTCTTGATACCAAGATGTTATGGGGTAACCCCTTGGGGTGGCCCGATCTTTCACGAATTTCCACGAGAAACGAGGGGAAAGCGGTGGTCGGGGGAAGAACGGGATGAAAACCACGAACACACGCACGCAAATCACGATACACGCCGATCTCTCACGCCGGTGGCAACCGGTCCAACATAATCTCTAGGATCGGTGTTGGGCGAAGCTCTCTCTCCACGCCAACAACGGGGGACGAGGTGCTTGGTGAGACCTTGACGACTTGGGGGCGAGAAACCGAGAACCCAAGGCCTTGTACAACTTGAACGCACTAGGCAAGATCCAAGAGGAGGGTGGATAATAGGGTGCTCCTTGGTAGGAGCATGAGACCAATAGATGTAAGATCCTCAAAGGGTTTCCTTAATCTATTATTATCCAAGTCTAGGGTTTACAAAGGAGGGTGGGGGCTATTTATAGGCCAACCACATAAACAGGGGTATTTTAGGAACAAATAGCGAAATATAGAGAGGGTTACAAGGCGCTGGCCCGACTTAACACGATCAGGTCCACACAGGTCCGGTAGTACCGGTCCAGCACGACCGGTAGTACCGGTCAGGCGGTAGTACCGCTTCCGTGCCCGGTAGTGCCGCTTGGCGACCTGGGACTTCCGCTGGCGTCGTCTGTTGGTGGCGGTAGCAGGAGGCGGTAGTCTTGTAATCCCGGGGTCCGGTCCAGTAGTCGATGAGACCGAGACAGAGAGTTTTTGGCTTTGGTTGGGGTCATCTGTTCGTGGCGGTAGCGAGGCTGCATTTGGCGGTAATCTGTTGCTGTGATCCGTACCGCTGGTGACAGAGCATTTGGTCTCTTCTGCAGTGCTCCTCCATTACGTGGGTCCTTCTCTTCGCACTGATGATGCACAAGGTATGTGTAGTAATGTGAGCCATCCAGAGGTGTATCGAAGTCACACAAGGAGAGGAGCGAGTTCACCTTAGCTTGAAGGAGTTTGGCTCGGGCTCGAGTCATGGGTCCACTTGGGGAGCTCGTGGGAGTAGATGTAGTAGCGGTCGTAGGACGGGCTGCATCAAGATTCCTCTATTTGGTTACATTTGCGCAAAGATCGTTTTCCTGATTTAGAACACATGAATGCTAAGTACAAACTAGTTGGGGATAGAGGAAGAAAGCATGTTGTGTTTGATGTTGGTGATCTTGTTTGGTTGCATTTGTGCAAAGATCATTTTCCTAATTTGCGCAAGTCTAAATTAATGCCACGTGTCGCTGGTCCTTTTAAGGTGTTAGAGAAGATAAATCATAATGCATGTAAAATTGAGCTACCTGCAGATTTTGGTATGGTTTGTATTACATTTAACATTGCAGATTTGAAGCCTTACTTTGGTGAGGACGATGAGATTGCGTAAAGGACGACTTCAATTGAAGAAGGGGAGCATGATGTATACATCCCATCTATTGATACAACCGTTGTACCTACAGCTACATAAATACAAGGACATATCACTCCTGCTCGTGCCAAGCAACTTAACTATCAGGTACTTTCGTTACTTTGAACTATTTGTCACATACATGAGAATATGATGCTGCCTAAATCAGATGTATTTGTTACTCTTAGGAATGATGGCCCAAACATGGACGAGAGGGACAAGCATTGGATCATGATCATGCATGGAGATGCCAGCAAGCATGTGAGGATTCCAAGAGGAGGCCACAGATGAAGATTTTAGAATTTTGAAGCCACCATAATGAAGAAAGAAGGCTTGGATGAAATATTCAAGAATATTACATCATAAATTCGTCCATGGCTTATTTTGGTGTTGCGACACCTTTTATTTTGGACCAGGCCTATGTAATTTTCGTAGGAATAAAAATAGCCACTTTTTAGAGTCCGTATTTGAGGGTTGGTTTCGGCCACCACCTCAATAGTTGGCCGAAATCCCACCTTTTCCTCCTTAAATACCCCCTATAATTGTAACTTAAGACTCGTATTATGTTTAGACATAAAGTTATCCATCATAGCAACTTCGCCAAGGCTCGAGCGGCGCAAAGGCCTCTTGTACTTCGCACCTATACAATATCCCACCTTTTCAATAAAGCTTTCATCTTAATCCGCAATATCTTGATTGCAATATTAGTTCTTACTTGTTCTCAATTTCAGGTAGGAATTAAGATCCTCGCTGGTCAGGCTGATCGTGCTTCCGCAGGATCGGTAATCTCCAGGATATTGGCCTAGCAATTGCATCGGAACTCGTATTCGCACGTGTAGTCGGATCGTCAAGCCTGAACTATACCAAATCAACTATCACCATATCATCGAAAGATCGAACACCTTTGCCCTATCAGCAAGGCAGCGGGCGAACAAAGCGTGTGAGCATCGCTAGGCGGGCCATCTTGGTCGACGACCAATCGCAGGGGAGAAGCAGAGGGCGATAGGATGCAGTGGAAGCTCGAGGGAGGCCTGGTGGTGGGGAGGGGCACGGAGACCGGGCGATGGGGCGACTCGGGCAAAGTTGGTCGGGCTGCTGGCGGCAGCGGCCAGGCCAGACACAGGCTGGCGAGCTCTTGGCGGAGGATGGCGGACTGACAAGGAGGGAGAGGCGGATCACAGCGGAGGGGGAGGGCTTGTGCGGCTAGAGAGGGCAGAGAGCCATAGGAGGCACTGTGGGGAGGGAAGGTTGTGTTGTGGTGCGCCGGCGCGACTGGTGGTGGCCACGTGTTGCAGCAACGGTCGGGCGACGGGGCGACACCCGTGGAAGCTCGCAAGGGGGCACGGGTGGTGCAGCGGGGTCTAGGACACGGAAGAAGAGGCGGAAGACGGCAGCCAGTTGGGCCCTGTATAGGTGGCGGCGGGGTCGGCTAGTGAGGACGGTAGGGAATCGAGAGAAGAGAGAGAGTGGGCGATGCGCTGGGTCGGGTGGGACCGAGGGTTAGTGGGGATCGAGATATAGCCGCACGCAGGCTAGGCGCTGCAGGGAGGGGCCAGGCACGGTGTGGCCCTTGGTCGGGATTGGATGTGGGAGTGCGATCGTGGGGTGCGGGCATGGTTCATGGGCGCGCTTGCGGGAGTGGTGGGGTCCACGCGGGGCAGGGTGAGGCCGAGTTGACCACGGGGACGGGGTATGGGGCGGGGAAGGTGGGTCGGCTACAGCGCGCGAGTGAGGAGGAGCGGTGGTGGCTGATGGGGTGGGACTAGGTGGTGGTAGGACTAGGGTTAGCACAGGTTAGGGTTTGCTTAGGTTTGGGGTTATAGGCTCCTGGTTGCTGGGCTTTGGGCCTGGCGGCTGGGGGCCTCCCCTAAAATAGTTTTATTTTTATTAAATCCATTTTAGTAATTAGTTTTAGACAAACAAAAAGCTCCATAAGATCTGAGGTTTAAATTTGAAATTAAGGAAGGAAACTATTTAGAAAACAAAATAGTCTTTTAATAAAAATAGTTTTAGGGCAGGATATGCATGATGTGTTATGATGATGCATAAAGTAGAAATAACAGGCGATTTATAATAGTGGTTTTACCCGGGGTGCTACAATTCGACACCACTAATAATGGATCTCGCCCTCGAGATCCGCCTCATGTTACGAGGAAGAAAGCTGACGATCTAAATCTTCTTGCTTCATCTAGATCTTCGCGACACCACTAACAAAGATTCTTACTCCGTCCAGAATTTGGCGACACCACCAACAAGGGGTCGTTTCCCATGTTCATCGAGGAAACACTTCGGATAAACAAAGGACAAAGATAAAGGTATCAAAAGATAAGGCCACCTCTAACTTTGTTAAAAGGAGAGAAAAAGGTACCACCTAATCCACTTCAATATACAACAGCCAATAGTATGAGTAGTCGGCATGGGGGCCAATCCATCACGCACCCAAACTATTACTCTACACATTCAGTAGAAAAGCGTGCAACCCATTCTCAGAATTTATACTAAAGATCTTCACAAACGATGTTCGGAAACAAAGGAGTGATGCAGTCTCTTCATCAGATCTGACACATATGAAGTCGTCGCGTTGAAAACGCCGGAAGATAGAAAGAAAAGTTTTAGTGAATTTTTGGTCCACTGAAAGGTACAATAGATGAAAGATTCATCAGATATCGTAAAGACCGGATGCAAAACACCATTGCAAGAGGAAAGAATCAAAACCCTGAAGGTATGACAGAAACCCAACCACGAGAAATCCTGAACTCGAAGAAAAGATAAGAGGGCAGATTCAAAACACGCAGAGATAAGAAGAGAATAGCACATGGGCAAGGAGTAAAAGCAGACCTAATTAGATATATCCAACTAATTTTCCGAAGTAGTTTTGACACTCTACATCGTCTATTATCTAGGTTATGCTACAGGCTGTACCAATGGGGTATCATAACTGTTGAGCTCTGTTACCACTCTATAACACCCTCGGATCGGTCCTATGCAAGTTTTAGCGATTTCCGTCAAACCTGCATAGAAATTATTCAAAGGTGTCCACCAGGCACTTTCGTGCGGGTGGAAAACAAAGTAATACCATTACACATTAGTCCATGATGGAACCCATAGAAATAGATATATACAACATGACTTTGTGAGTCAAGAATATAGATATACAGTACAAATATCCAAATCACCTGGAAACCATACAACATCCAAGTATGGATAAGATGCAAATGGGGCTAAAACCCCTAAATAATAACCAATAGCGTCCATAAACCTTCCCAGGCCAAGCCGTAAGGGTAACCCTACTAACGACGATGATCTCAAAACCTGCTAAAACAAAAGGGCGCCGACAAAAGGGCAAAGGAAAAAGAGAGCGGTCGGTACTGAGGCAGTACATGGCGAGACTTAGAATTCGGTGGCTCTCGCCTACATAGGTATGGTGGACTGAAGCGGCAGCGCAACATGCACTAAAAAACCTATAGAGACTTGATACGACTGTCGTCTATCAAACAGAGATGAGAAAGACCTATTCGGATCCAACCTGATACTACCACCAAGCAAACCCATCCTGATATTTTCCCCTCGATACCAAATAAGGAAGTCAAGCCGAGGAAACTCACACGGTTGGCAGTTTTATTCATTCTTTCCATGATGGTTATCCAACCTACTAATCATATCAGATACAAGTCAAATTTATAACAGTAAACTTTAGTTATAGTTGTCTATGATCGAGATATTGTGTCCAAGTCGTCCATAATCGCGGACACGGTTTTCCGAAAAGATTTAACCCTGCAGGGGTGCACCAAAGTTTCCACACGCACTTCGATCCTTGTTGCCAGATCAATTAACATACTTCCATCAGTATGTCGGTGGGGCCTAGGACACGACACTTTCCCTGACACAAAGCAAGTACATGTGGGCCACCAGAAAGAGCTACTCGTACGAGTTATAGCTAATCCTCCTCGTATGACCCTGAGGTTGTGTGGACTTGCACGGGAGCAGAGGTCATAACAAAATATTCCCGTGACAGAGTGTCGCACCTACGCAACAGTAATAAACGCTCATCAAGCAGCAGGTAATAAACATCTCATACATGGCATAAGTACAGTAGTAACGCATAAAGTCCAAACTAGTTTGTGTACCCCGGAACAGTACTTTAAAATCAGGTACTAAGCTGATAGGGTGTATAAACACCCCACATGTGGTTAGCACGCTCAGTCTCAGAACAGGTGTCAAGAACTCGGGTCCTAGATGGATACATCATTAATTATCCCTCTGTGCCTCTGCATTAATTATCTACTTTCAACATTTACTTATTCAACTGTAATTAAAGTCATGATCATCCCCACCATTAAGTATGTGTCAACCCGCAACATCAGCGGAACATCGACGACGCGAAGCAGCACCTGAGCAAGCAACTACGCCTCGCAAGGCCGTCTATCTATCAATCAAGAGAGAATTCCTTATTTGGCCTTACCTAAAGTTTCAGTTCCTTATTTGGCCCTGGGAAAAAATTCTTCCCTATTTGACACTTTTTCCAAATGTTTTGCCTTATATGGCCCTCTAGTTCATAGTGAGAACTAACGGTGTTAAATAGCAAGATGAAAAGACACTTTTGTCCTTGATGCTTTTGTTACCAAAAACCTGTACAAGACAAAACCAATGGTTATGTAACATATTTGGGCATGTAAGATGACTAATTAAGACATGCACGTCTGGTCACGGAACAACATGCAACAACACATGCACGACAGCGAGATGCGCACCCACAGCTACCCTTCTCGATGGTGGCGAGGTGCAGAAGCGTACATACCAGATGGTGGCGAGATGCAGAAGCGTACATACCAGCGTAGGTTTATTGGGAAAGATAAATCTTGATTCTTTTTTTGCGAAACAAGATAAATCCTGATTCTTTTTTGCATGAATACAACCTAATGCATTACGTTGCAGGCTTATTTTAAAAATATTAGTCACTGTCTAAGTCAGATTAGATCACAATCATGTACGTCCATGTAATAAACCCGTGCAAAGACGGTTTGACTCGTTTAGCCGATTTGGACTAGTTTAAATGTTTATACTACCTATTAATTTTAAAATTTATTTGTGAAAGAAAATAAACTAAACTATAACCGGCCGATTTAGATGGTTTAGCTTGTTCCATATTTTGCACACGTGCGTTCCCTATAGGCCAATTCTCACCGGCCGGACTTGAGGACATAGAAGGATGTGGGCTCGAACCAAAAGTTATCAAATTGTGACAGTCTTCTTAGCGAGCGGCATTTATTACACAGATGTTTTGAATTTAGTGATAAAGAATAGTCATATAAAGTAATTGGCAGTGCTTTTGTTGTTTAAAAAAGAGTTACGCCAGAGTTTTCCTAGTGTCGACTAAGACAAAGGGTATATTAGTCCAAGAAGAAAAAGGTTAACGGAATTGATGAAAGGGTCATATAAGAAAACAAACAAAAATGCAAAGTCAAATAGGGAAGAAAAGTTTTCCGAGGCTAAATAAGGAACTAAAACTTCAAGTAGGGCTAAATAAGGAATTCTCTAATCAATCAACAGACAATAGGAGGTGTCCAAAGCAATATAGAGGCTGCAAGGAATATAAATGGTGCACGGAAACTAAGGCATCGCAACCCGGATAGCAATAGATCAATAGGACGAAGTAAAGACGATAAATGCAAAAAAAGGTAGAAAGAGGAAGAATGCTCGCCTGAGAAACACTATCGAAGGTTCATCCGAAGAACGGGCGTCACTCGCATCAACTCATCGGCCTAATCCATGAAGGGCAATGCACTAAAAAAAACATCGGATGCACTATTTAATACTACGGTAGAAGATCGGCATGATGCTTGACATGGCAAAGATGCGATGCAATTAGACAATATTAAGAGGAACCAGGGTCGACAATTAGTTAATAGGTTCATGTTTTTTAGATACCCCATAATTTAAATATTTTCTTAACAAGGCAAAACATGGCACCGATTCGCTACATAAATTTAAATGGGGCAAATATATGACTAGAAAAACCGGTCTCCATATTTAATTATGAAATGAATCGGCATAATGTCCCCAAACCGCATGATATGTGTACAAACATGAACAATTTAAGTGCAACACGTATATATATGTCATATTATAAAATAGGGGTCGGGTAGAGGTCACACATGGGGTTCCGGCGATCTTGGGGGTTCCAGGGTTCGGACTCGACGGGATCAGGTCTTCGGGGTCTCAGCCATCGGATCAGGGTTGGAGAACTTGTCGTTCCGTGTAGGTGACCTCCGAGTATGGTCTTTAGGTTCCGTGACGACGATCTTCGTGTTCCGTGTCGGAGGCCTCAAGGTACCATCTTATGCGATGGTGGCGAGCTTCGAATTGGCGTCAGGGCCTTTGTGTGCCACCATGTACGTTTTTCCAACTCTGCGACATTAAGCCGACCTTATCGGCGAGGAGATCTTGACGCTTCTTGTCGGTGTCCTTGGTGTTGTTGGTATCGGCCCAAACCTAGGTGGTGTAGGCATACATCGGTGGGCACAAGGCAGGACAGCAAAACGAAGGTCACAGAGGCAGTGTGCAGGAACCAGCACCAACAAGAGCATGTTTTAGAAGGCAACACGCACATGGTCCACAAGGACCCAAATAGGGACAACACATGCAGAAGGGATGCGCGGGGCGATAGGCCGGCAGCAGGCATCTGGGCCGGAGCAAGGCAGCGGACGGGCCGGAGCAAGGCGTCAGCGGGCGTCGCTGAGCGGCACCATGCGGGTTGACGGCGGCCGGTCGCAGGGGAAAAGCATAGGGCTACAACATGCGGAGGAAGCTCGAGGGAGGCCTGGTGGTGGCGATAGGGCGCGGAGACGGGGCGATGGGGCGACTCGGGCGAGGTCGGTCGGGCTGCTGGGGGCGGCGGCCAGGCCAGACACGGGCCGGCGAGCTCTTGGCGGAGGAAGGCGGCCCGACGTGGAGCGCGAGGCGGCTCGCAGCGGAGGGGGACGGCTCGGGCGGACAGAGAGGGCAGAGAGCCGGAGGAGGCGCTATAGGGAGGGAAGGTTGCACTGTGGCACGCCGGCGCGACTGGTGGCGGCCACACACTGCAGCAACGGCTGGGCGATGGGGTGAGACCTGTGGAAGCTCACAAGGGGGCACGGGTGGTGTAGCGGGGTCTGGGACATGGAGGTAGAGGCGGAAGGCGACGACCGGTTGGGAACTGTCCAGGCGGCGGCAGGGTCGGCTGGTGAGGACGCTGGGGAATCGAGGGAAGAGAGAGCGGGCGACGCGCTGGGTTGGGTTGGGAACGGGGGTTGGTGGGGATCGAGATGTAGCCACGTGCGTGCTAGGCCCTGCAGGGTGGGGCCAGGTGCGGTGTGGCCCTCGGTCGGGAAAGAATGCAGCAGTGCGATCGTGGGGTCTGGGCACGGTTCGTGCGTTGCGCACTTGCGGGAGTGGTGGGGTCCGCGCGGGATAGGGTGAGGCCGAGTTGACCGCGAGGGGTGGAGTTAGGGTGTCAAGTGGGATCCTGACATGGTTATACCCTACGGGTACGTAACTTCAGCATACCTAGTCCAGCCCAAGGAAGGCCCACGGTAGACATACGCTGGCCCATGAAGATTTTCGGGTGGCCAAGGCCCATGACGTCTTCGGATCCTTGGAGAGCAAGACTAGAGGAGATAGGAAATTCAAAGGGGTAAAACCCTAGAACTTGTAACCGACTAGGACTACGCCCGGGACCTGCCTAAGTCTATATAAATGCCAGGAGGGCACGTCCTAGGGCAACTCGACTCATACTTTCGCACACGCATCCACGCCAGATCGAATCTGCGCACCCTGTAACCTTCGGTTCCGCCGTAATCAAAGAGCAGACAAGCAGGAGTAGGGTTTTCCCTCCGGGGGCCTGAACCTGGGTAAATCTCGTGTCCCCTGGTTGCTTGTCTGTTAACCGTGCCACGATCTCCAGCATCCCCATCTTCTCCAAAACCCAAGTCCATAACAATGGGCATTGACGAGATTAAACCTCGTCAATTGGCGCCGTCTGTGGGAATTGGGGCTGCTGATTGTGCGGTCGTGACGGTTCCGACCCGATCGATCTACAACTCCACGGCAACGGAGAATCACCTCCTCTTCGGCACTTTCGACTTCACCGCCCACTCGCCGGATACCATGAAGGATTTCGAGCCCGTAGGCGACGGACTCGAAATTCTGTTCGGGAGCTTCTGCTTCCAGGTGGGACAAACTGGCACCCTCCGCCTCCCTGAGCGGGTGCCCGTGCCGTCAATCAGGCCCGCTTCGTGGGCTCCACACCCCGTGCTACGCACGTCACCATCAACAGATGAGTTCTACAGCAGCAGCAGCTGCAACTCCGATCTGTGCGATCCACCTTCGGATGAAGGGACCTACGGTTCCGGATCCGAAAGCTGCGGCAGCAGCCAACCAATCTGCAGGCGCTATCTGTGCGCCGCAGTCATCCAAACCGACGAGGAAACGCCTAACCCGCCGCCCAACCCCAACCCGCAGGACAGAAACGGCGAAAACGGTGGAAACGGGGAAAACAGGGGCCACCTCATCCAACTTAGCAAAGAAGGATGGGTCGAAGCACGCCGCGCCGTCGCAGGCGAAATAGTCCTACCTCTGGACTCCCCACGTGATCTGCTGAGGGCATACCACTACCTCCTCATCGAGGAGCACAAGAAGCAAGTCAAGATGCAGGAGACGCTCGACAAACGCAAGCAAGCAGCCTCTGAGTCCAGGCGACGAAGCGCTCTCCGCCAAAGGACCCGGCTCTAGCACAAACGGAAACCAGGGAAACAAGCACCACTCTCGGGTGGAAAACATGGACCCAAAGGAGCGGCGTGACGTGATCCGAACTCTCCACACATCGTTCATGGATATGGACGCTGACGGCAACATCATCCCAAAGACGCCACAAGCTGCGATCATGGCAGCCACTGCGTATCTCGCAGCTCACCCACCTCCGGAGGGGGACCCAAAAAGGGCCATGCATAGGTCCGCACTCACCGGACTAGGACTAATCGGAGCTGCGCTCCACGAAGACGCCCTGGAGCGAAGAAGAAAGCTCCGGCCAGGCGCGACCGGAGCCCCACTCCATCATCCGAAGATGAAGAGGAGCATGATCTTCCTCGAAGGAAGAAGAGCTCGCACCGCCATAAACGCGACTACGATGCCAGAGACAAGCTTACACAACGCAAGATCGACAAAGCACGCGCCAAACGCGCATGCTCGTCTGAATCTGAGATGGATGAAGACGAAGGAGAACTCTGCGGGGCTCGATGCTTCAGCAGATCCGTCCGGCGAACACAGATGCCACGCAACTTCAAGCTTCCTTCGGATACTCCGAAGTTCAACGGCACGCAAGATCCAAAGTCCTGGCTCAGTGACCATCTGTCATCCGTTAAGCTTCACGGAGGCAACAAAGAAACCGCCATGCAATGCCTTCATTGCGGTATGGCGCTGGTCCGCTTAGCAGCCTATCATCGATCCATCCGGCTGGGAGGAGCGCTTATAGCTTCATCCGAAATTTCAAAGGCACCAGCAAGAGGCCCGCCTCAATCAAGAGTTGCGAGCCGCACTCAGAGAACGGGTGAATCTATTCGCCGTACATACTACGCTGGTCTACAACCAAGAACTCGCAGCACACATCTCGAAGAAAGGGCCATCGACGCTTGTGGACGGCGTCAGCGCCCAGACTTAAGGAGGAACTTGGGCATGTAAAGCCCAAGACACTCGACCACCTCATGGAAATCGCCAACAGTTGGGCGGCGAAGATTGCATCCAATGGCGCAATCAGATGAAGAGGACGACTACGGCCGAAGACGCGAACGCCGCAGCAAGAGGAGATCGCGCGTCTACGAGGATCGCGATGGACCCGACATGGTCGCAGCCGTCTACGCCGACCGCCGTAACGACAACAGCCGCAACAACAGAGGATACCGCAGCGGAAACTTCCGTGACAACGGACGACCAACGCAGTCGTGGCAACGCCGCGACCGCGACAATGGACCCTCAGCATTCGACAAACTTTCGGGTCCATGCACCATCCACTTCTACATCGACAAACAAGATGGCAAAAGAAAGCTAGCCACATGCTCAAGGACCGCCGCGAGTTCCGTAAACTTAGCGAAGGCATGATGCGATGAGGCAACAAGCTCCAATTCTGCGTTGAAAGCACTGCGCCGGTGAAATAGCACATGGAGCTCCTCCACCGCCACCTATTGGAGGCCCAAATCAACCCGATCGCACCAAAACAACGCCGGGGTCGCATACCCCCCACCAAAGGGAGCACTAAATATGATCCAGAAGGGACGCCCAACCAACAGGGTGCAGAAGAAAATCACCCGACAAATCAATTTGGCTGTGGCAACTCCGCCTGCAATCCCTGAGTACCTCAGCGGATCGGAGTCCTGCATCACATTCACTCGCGTGGATCTCCCTTGCCAGATCCCTCGCCCAGTCATCTGCCACGGTCTTTGGAGGCGCATCGGAGATGAGTCGCGTATTCATGGACGGCGGCAGCGGCATCAACCTAATGTTCGCAAGCACTCTAGCAGCTATGCGGATCCTGCAATGCAGCCTGGAACAATCAGACACAATGTTCCACGGCATTGTCCCAGGGAAGGGCATCTTCCTCCTGGGCAAAATAGGGCTCGACGTCATCTTCGGGAAGCCGGACAACTTTCGGCAGGAGCGCCTAGAATTTGAAGTGGTGGACTGGCCGTCGCAATACCATGCCATCCTGGGACGTGTAGCATTCGCAAGGTTCCTGGCCATCCCACACTACGCATACCTACTACTCAAGATGCCAGGACCAAGGGGCGTCATCACAGTCCACGGGAGCTTCACCCGATCGGACCAATGCGACAGGAATTTCAACAAAATCTCCCAGTCTATCGGCATGCAAGACGAGCTTGTAAGGCTCCGCGAGGTCCATCCAACGGATGCCTCCAAGACGGCGTTGATCGCCAACGACCTCAGCACTGCATAGGAAGGCGCGCTCGTCGAATTCCTCTGTGAGCGCTAGGAAATTACCGGTGTCCTGCGGACATGCCAGAGTTCCGGAATTCGCCGAGCACGCACTCAATGTATTCCGCATACCAAGCCGCCAAGCAGTCCATCTGAAGACTGTCGGAGCCACGAGCCGAAGCTATCGGCAAGGAGATCAACAGATTACTCGCAGCAGACTTCATCCGGAAAATCAAGGAAAGCGAGTGGCTGGCAAACACGGTGATGGTCCCGAAGAAGGACACGGACATCCTGCGGATGTGCGTGGACTTCACGTCACTAAATAAACACTGCCCTAAGGACCACTTCCCTCTTCCTCGGATCGACCAGATCATCGATTCGACTGCAGGTTGTGAGAAACTCTCCTTCCTCGACGCCTACTCAGGTTATAACCAGATTAGACTCAAGGTCAAAGATCAAGAGAAAACGGCGTTCATCACACCGCTCGAGATATCACTACAACACAATGCCCTTCGGCTAAAGAACGCGGGTGCCACGTATCGCTGATGCAGGCCTGCCTCAAGGACCAGATCGGTCGCAACGTCCAAGTCTATGTCGACGACATAGTCATAAAAACCAAGGAGGCAAGAACACTTATCGACGATCTCCGCGAGACGTTTGACAACCTTGATCGCTACAGGATCAAGCTCAATCCAGAAAAGTGCGCCTTCGGCGTCCCCTCGGGTCAGCTGCTCGGGTACTTCATCTCTCAACGAGGGATCGAAGCGAACCCAAAGAAAATCAAAGCTATCATGACAATGAAGAAGCCGAAAAAACTCAAGGGTGTTCAGCAGCTCGCAGGGCGAGTAGCGGCACTAAGCAGGTTCATCAGCCGCATGGGCGAGAAGGCCCTACCATTTTACCTACTCATCGCCAAAGGCGCATAAGTTCGAGTGGACACGAAGCCAACAACGCATTCGAAAGCCTCTGCGGCTCCTTCCACCTCGCCAGTTCTGGTCACGCCAAAAGAGCGCGAGCCCTGTTGTTGTACATAGCAGCCACACACCGTGGTCAAGACAGACTGTGGGTCGAACGACCCGAAGAAGGCAAGACCCACGGGGTACAACGCCCAATTTACTACCTCAGCGAGGTTCTCACTCTAACAAAACAGCGGTACCCGCACTACCAGAAGCTGGCCTACAGCGTGTTCATGATGGCTCGACGACTGAGCCACTACTTCCAGGAGCATCAGGTGATGGTCGTCAACGAGGCACCCCTAAACAGCATCCTGAATAACCCAGAGGCCATTGTATGCGTGGCCTGTGGGGCATTGAACTATCACCCCTGGACATCATCTACGGAAGCGACACGCAATCAAATCTCAAGTCCTTCCGGACTTCCCGGTGCACGGATGGAGTTGCAGCTGCGACACCCCGCATATGTCGCAGTCCTGGACAATGCATTTTGACGGCTCCAAACGCGAAGCCGGAGCAGGGGCAGGAGTCATACTAACCTCCCCGCAAGGTGACAAGATGAAGTACGTCCTTCGGATGAAATTCAGAGCCTCCAACAACGAGGCCGAATACGAAGCCCTCATCCATGGCATGAAGATGGCAAAAATATGTGGCGCAACGCGCCTGGTCATCTACGGTGACTCCAACCTTGTCGTACAGCAGACAATGAATGAGTGCGACGCACACGCCGAAAACATGATCGTGTACCGCGCACTATACAACGCACTCGAAGGAGAATTTGACGGCTGCGAACTTCGGCACATTGGAAGAGAGAGCAACGAGGAGGCCGATAGACTCGCCAACATCGGCTCCACTTGTGCAAAGGTACCACCAGGTGTGTTCCTCGAACAGATCTGCGTGCCATCCATCAAGCGAAAATTCCCCACAGGATCACCCGAAGAAGCAGAACACTCGGGGGCTACGCTACCCGAAGGTCATGAAGGACCCGAAAAGTTGGATACCGAAGTGGTCAACCTGATGCAGGTCATGGCAGTCGATGAAACTTGGACACGTCCATACCTCCAGTTCCTGATAAACGGAGAATTGCCAGACAGCCCGACAGATGCCCGGCGCATATCTCGTCGGTCAAAAGCCTTCACCATCATCAACGGCGAGCTGTACAAACGCAGCATTACGGGCGTACTACAACGGTGTGTCACCATCAATGACGGCAAGGCCATACTCCAAGATATCCACGAGGGCATCTGCGGCCACCACGCAGGGAGCCGCTCCCTCGTTGCCAAAGCTCTACGAGCAGGATTCTACTGGCCAACGGCCATGAGCGACACGAAAGACATCGTCTGAAGATGCAACGGGTGCCAACGGTTCGCCGACAAACCGCACGCACCTGGGTCCGAACTTCGACCCATACCCATAGCCTGGCCTTTTGCCCAATGGGGCCTCGACATGATCGGCAAACTGCCAAAATCTTCGAAAGGAGGACACGTCTTCCTCCTGGTTGCAGTCGACAAATTCACCAAGTGGATCGAAGCCATGCCAGTCACCAACCAGAAGGGCAAAACCGCCGTCAAGTTCTTCGAATCCATTGTCTACAGGTTTGGCGTACCGCACAACATCATCACCGACAACGGATCGAACTTCATCTCTGAAGAATTCCAGGACTTCTGCGAAGGCCTCGGGATCAATATCACGTATGCCTCAGTGGCACACCCGCAAACAAACGGGCAAGTGGAAAAGGCCAACGGCCTAATCGGCGTCGGCATCAAGAAGCGCCTCATGAGCTCACTCGAGCACAAAGCTGGAAACTGGACGAAAGAGCTACCGTCTGTCCTGTGGAGCTTACGGACAACGCCAAACACCTCCACCGGCTACACACCTTTCTTCATGGTACACGGAGCCGAGGCAGTGCTACCAGCCGAAGTACGCCATCAGGCTCCACGAGTCGTCGCGTACAGCGAAGCCGAATCCACGGCTGCACTCGAAGACGTCGTCGACACACTCGATGAAGCACGGGATATAGCAGCCGCTCGATCAGCGGTGTACCAGCAGAGTCTCCGCAACTATCACAGCCGCCGGCTGCGCCCAAGGTCCTTCGTCGAAGGAGACCTCGTCTTGCGACTCAAGCAAAAGCGACCGAACAAATTCGATTCACCATGGGAAGGACCATATGTCATCACCGAAGTCATCCCAGGTGGCGCCTATCGCCTCAAGCACGTGGAGTCTGGAGTCGCATACTCCAACCCGTGGAACGTCTCGCACCTGCGACGATTCTACCCGTAGCAACCTACCCCCCTTTTTACTTTCAATAAGGCTTCCAGCCAAGGCTACTCAGCCGAATCATGTACCTCCTCCATTACGATATAAATAAAGCTAAGTACCTCGCCCCCAACCCTCGGTTGACTATTTTCTGCAACTTTACTACATGCTACATACGCACTCGGGGGCTCCCCCCACCTCACGATTTCATTGACTGAGGACAAAACGTGTACACCTGAGTAGCTGACCACGTCAGGCAAACGAAAAAGGCACGTACTAAATCAAAGCACTGCATGCTCGCAAACAAGCGAACCTTTACAACAAAGGGCACATACACGCCCAGCCGCAATATACAAATTTTACATCTATCTGTTTATTTTCAGGTCCTACCTATTCTGAAGAATAACCTGAGCACGCTGCTCAAACAAATCTACAATCTGTTCGGCATACTGCCTTATATAGTCGTAATGCGACGATATTCCACTTGCCACCATCTGGTCGAGGAGGTGGCCCGCCACACAGCAGCCAAATCTACATCAGGGCGATGCACCCTCACAAGAGACAAGGCAGCCTTCACCCCTGCGACGAGCTGCTGCCGCACCAGCTCCTTGACATTGCTGGCACTCTGAAACTTCGTCAGAAGACCTGCAAGGGTCGTTGGCACGGCATCCAACGGAAATATGACGTGTAGCACCGAGGAAAGCGATGTCTGCACCTGGCAGAGCACCCGCGAAACCTGGCAGACACGATCCTGCACCGTCGCCAGAACTATGGCGCGATCACGATCCATCCAGAAGAACCCGCCGGCCTCCATGTCCTATTGAGTCAAGCAATTGACTCGAACAGCAATACGCTCCTTTTCTTCCCTCGGAGCAAGATTGGCACCTGCGACAACCGCACAAAACAAGAGTAAGGCCAGCAGGCTCACCCGAAGAACTGAGCTACAGCCCGAAAGAAGGATCAACTTACATTGCAGCTACTCGGACAGCCGACCCAGCTCCGCCATCAAATACTCCTATCTGGCTGCACCACGGTCTTCTTTGGACTTCCAAACGTCAGCGCGACCGCGTAACCCAAGCAAATCTCTCTCCAAGCTGCGCACGCGATCTCGAAGAAAAGCGAGCTGCGAGGAATCATCCAATGATGCTCGCAAGGGCCTTTCGGATGAAGTGTCAACTGGGTCAGCACCCGAAGGAACCTATAGCAGAAGAAAAAAGAAGGCACACAGACATTCAGCCAAGGATAGAGCACAACTCGGAGAAATTCATTAAAAGTATACAAGGCCACTACGTGGCACAAGGATGGTACTACAAAAGATATTTACAACAAAAATAGACTACAAGCTACCCTACGTCTACTACGCCTAAGGCGGAGGGCACTGAGTCGCCTCAGACCCAGACTGCCTAGCTTTGGCCTCGCCCTGCTGCCGTAATGCGTACTCAGACAGCAAGTCAATAAGCTTGGGCCCATATCATCTGCAGCAAGCGGAGTAGGCTACCTCGGATCCATCTGCAGCCATCGGCATCCGAGAAGTAATCTGGGGCAGGTCCAGCTCTGCCCCAGCCGCCATGGCCATCGCCAGCCCGACGGACGCGCCGATGCCCTTCTGCTTGCGCTTGTACGCTGTAGCATCCCAATTGTCTAACAATTGTAATGCTACTTGGTCTAGTAATATAATGGCTACTTCAACTATATAATTGTTGCATCATCATTATATCATGCTCATGTCATCATGCCACCTTGCATTTGAGCATCATATAAAACCCCTTTGTGTTTTGGGTCTTGTCTCATATGCATCATTAATTGTATTTGCCTCTTGATATTGTATTTGGTTCTTGATATATTGTTAATGCCCAAGTTGAGTTGGGGGCATATCTTTTATTAACTCCACCACCTTTATTTCACCACCTTATAATTCCACCATCCAACTAAATATGAGCTTGGCATTTACTGGTTTTACTTCTAGCTCATGTGGGTTGGGATGGATCCAATTCTCGTCCACATGCTCTCATCTTAGCATCATGTTGTTTTAAAATCATTGATATATGAGAGCCACCTGGCCACCTTTGCATGCCTTGTGAGTGGAACCTTTTTCCTAGCTTCCATATGTGTGATTTTGGGGTTATTCTCATGTTGGGATATTTTTGTGGGCTTATTAAATACCTAGTGGCATATACACACTAGCAAGTCCCAAATATAATCCAATGTGATCATCTCCATATACTCTACTTGGAATTCTTTCTAAATTCCTTTGCTTGGGCCTTACTCCAATTTTGGGAATGCATAATAATAATGCCATGTATTAATATTGTTTTCACAAGAATCAACATGGCATTAAATATTTGCATGGGCCATGCAAGTACCATCTTTTGCTTGTCATTTGGTTTTTACTTGTTTTTGGTTGGATCATGCCATCCCTCATCTATCTATCCCTCCTTTTAGCTTGATCTGGTTTGATCTTGCTTAAGACCATCATCACCACACCCCCCCCCCCTCTTGCTTCGCTTGACCTAGTTGGAGCATGCCATCTTCTTTTAACCCTAGCTCTCACCCTCTCTCTTATCCTCTATCTAGCATCTACCCTATCACCATACCCCTCACTCCTAAACCTAGACTCTCTAATCTAATCACACCCCCCATCCAAACCTAAACCCTAAGCCTACCCCTCTCTCTCGGCCTCTCTCTCACCTAGCTGGCCCCACCATGCCACCTCTCTCCCTGGCCACCTCACCCCGGCCCTAGCCTCCCTCTACCCGAGCCATACCTAACCCTAACCGAGCCCACCTTCTACTCCAACCCTAGCTAACCCGAGGCTACCCCCCTCTCTCTCTCTCCCTCTGCAGCCTGCCCCGCCCTTGGCCTCGCCTCTAGCCCCACTGAAGCCTCCCACTGCCCCTGGCCTCCTAGCCGAGCACGTGAGGAGGAGGACAAAAAGGTGGCCGAGACACCTTTATCGTCTACCACCTCCCCACGGCATCTGCCTGCCTCGCTGCTTTATCCCATCCCCCACCACCTCTCTGCCTCGCCAGACCATCCCCAGATCCACCCCAGGCGCCTCCCCTCCTTCCTTCTTCTCCATCGCCGCCGCTACCCCACGCCGGCCACCGTCGGCCTCCATCACCGCTCTGCATTTCAGACGCAGCACGACTGGGAGGTGATCGAGGAGACCAAGAAGAGCACCTGCACCGCCCATGTACGCGCCGTTGAGGAGGAGGAGGAGGACCGGAGCTGCCAGTACCCGCGCGAGCCCGACGCTAACCCTAGATCTTCTAGCCACCTGCATCGCCGGCGATCGCCTGCTCGCCGACCCGAACCGACCACACCGACACACTCCCGGTGAGCATCTCAGTCGCCCTGACATGGTCCGCCTCGCCGTAGCCGTCTAGAGCCGCCGATCAAACCGACAAACGCTCTCTGCATGCCGCGGCTGTTCTCTCGCCAGAAGCGCAGAAACCCTAGCTAGCCGCCCAGCTCCCTCCTATCAACTACCCCAGCCCACCGCAGTGGTTCGCCACCCCAGCGCACGCCCAGGTCCCCAGTTCGATTCCCCCGCGCGCTGCGCTCCGCGCGTCGGCACCGATCTGTCGACAGACAGAATTTGGAGAGAAGAAGCACAAGAGGCGGTGCTTTTGCGATACCCCTGCTTTCTTTTTGACTAAACCCACGGTCCAGCCAGGCCCACTAGTCAGTGTCGGTTCCGTTTTGCAAAAAGGCACCTGCACTCTGTGTTCTCAACCCAGCTCCAGCCCAACCCCACCTACCAGCGCCTGCCCCGCTCGCCTCTGTCACGTGGACCCCATGGCCGCTAGCCCCACATGTCATACGCTGGGACTAGCTAACTCGCGGTGAGAAAAGTTTTCCAGCGCGCTTGTTGCCGATCATAGCGACCCACCGTCAATTGACAAGGCTGAGTCTGTCTGGTATAAAAAGTTTTCTGAATCATTTAAATTCAAATCTTTTTAAAATCTTTTCAAATTCAAATTAAATTCTGTTTTAAATAACTTTTGAAATACAAATCCAATTTAAACAAATAATATATGTTTTCAAATCAGAAAAATGTGAGGAATTCAAATATGCCATTCAAAATCTATTTTAAACAATTAAAATTCCAAGTTGGTTTAATTACAATAAAATGCCCTTTTCACTAATTAATTAATAACTTTAGTTTTATAACTCCAAATTTAACAAATAATATGTCTAAAATGATTAGCTCGACAAGACCTTTCTGTTTATGCATTCCATGGTTTGTTTTGCAGCATGCATCATATAAATATAAGGTGTACAGCAACTAAAATGAGGATCAATTGGGGCCAAAACTCAATAAAATGATTTAATCTTGTATCTCACACCTCACCATGCCATGCTACTTTAACACCATGCAAATTGTGCATCATTCATCATGGCATGATTGTTTGCTTGTCGCATTTATTCCTATGCTTGTGCACTTTATTTATGTTGGCCCTTGTTTGTTTGGTTCTTCTTCGAATAGACGCTGAGCAGGGGATATATCAAGAGAACCAGGAGCACTACCCAGATCCTTCTCTCACTTCAGCTGAGCTGCCAGGCAAGCACTACCACATGCTTGCATACATATAGTACCTATTGCCTCTATCTTACTCTTGCATTATTGAGTCGCGATTGCATTAAATTGAATCCCAAGTATTGAATAGCCTTTACTTTTAAACCCCACCGAAGCTTGTTCCTCCATCCCATGAGCCATTACTATAGGAGTTGTTTGAGCCATGCGAGTCGTAGAACAGCATGTGTAGGGTATGTGAGGGTCTGATGGAAAACGAGGTACCTAAACAACCCAACCTGATTAGTAATGGGATAACTAATGAAAGTGGCACCGGTGAGCCATATTCGCTATTTGGTTTTTCAGGCTCACTTGTGTCCCGTAGGACCCCGAGTACTTGATTCCTGTTCCTTGAATACTCGCGCTATCCACATCCGGGAGGCTTATGAACCCCCTTGAGCCAGAGCTTGGTTCATTCTTATTTCTTGGGGCCACAAACTAGTTTGAGGTTTTATTTACTATCCTGTACTTATGCCATGCTTTACTGCTTTATTTAAAATTGTGCGAGGAGCACACTGTACTGTTTAGGAAAGCGGAGTGTTTTCGCGGTGTCGACAAGCCCACATTTCGGGTTCCCGGTCGTTCACAGCCATTGACGCAAACCTTGAGGCCGCCTCGAGTCATTAACTTCGCTATGGTAGCTCAATGGGGTGGCCCCTGAAATATTTCTCTAATCCTCAGCGCTTTGTCGTGGCCCTCGTTGGGTTTTGATTTGGTTTTTCCGAGGCATATCGAGTGTGTGTTGCTATTTGTGCACCCCTGCAGGGTAAAACTTTCTGAAAGCCGTGCCCGCGGTTATGGACGACTTGGAGCACAGTTTCTCGCTCATAGACAAGCATAACTAAAGTACCGCTTTTAATTTGACTAGACTAGGTAACTGACTAGTAAATAGTGCAACACTCACGGAATGGATAATAAAACTGCCAACGGTTGGGGGTTGTTCGTCCGCTTCCTCGTCGGTAAGCGAGGAGGGGGATGGATCTGTTAAGATTACTGTTATAACTGTTATAACTGTTGTTATTAATTCACGGACATCCGTCTATCTCTGGTTAGGCGGATGGTTAGCGAGTATCTATAGAATTGCTAGGGTTTATCTTTTGCTGCAATTCGTCACCCAGGTTGTGTCCCCTTTAGAGGCATAAAGACTTGCCGAAAACCCTAGGGTCTCACACGATAAATTATTTGGTTCGATGAAGGTACACTCACAAGATGGATACTGGTTGGAAGAGACGGACGATATGGGCAACGATCATTCGGTGTAGAGATTCCGGGAATGGGGATCCGTGAGATCTGTGGGCGGGATGTGCTTATTTATGGGGCATCTTATGCCGATTTGCTTCTTATCCGTACTCGGATTTTGTCTTCCGCTTCCGCTTGATACTCTGTTGATTGATGTATGAGGAGATATCCTAAACTATTATATCTATCTAGGATATTTGGATCTTGCCGTATGGCATTGCTATATTTCCTTTCTTTTTAGATGGAATGGCTCTGATGTACTATTGTATGGTGGATTGCATACATATTCATTTGTGTATGTAGTTGATCCCTTCGCCTGCCGATTACGCCGCCCGTTCTTGTCCCGATGTTTGGAAATGGTTGGGACGGCCGAAAGGTCTACCTGTGAGTGGCATTTGGGCCCCACCGTACTATTTCAACCATTTCTGATCATCCAGGCTTGTACTAGGAGCGTAATTCACCGAGGTAGTTACATACGCTGCAGGCGCTTGGCTGACAGAGCCTCTGCCAGGGCATCCACGTCTTCAAGAGACGCGCCCTTCGGGAAGAGCTCCTAGTAGAAGCGACCAAGGACCTCTTTCGCCTTGGCAAGGGAGTTGATGACGGTGCTGCAGCGGTCTTCGACCACTATAGTGGCATCATCTAGAGCACTCCCGTGCTCCAGAGCACCGCGGTCAAACTCGATGCCTGCGGCATCTGAGACAAAAAAGAAGAGAACATGAAGAAAGGAAACATAGAAGAAGATCCGTAGAAAAAGAAGCAAGTACAAAAGCTAGCGCTCACCCGAAATAGCCTTGGCAGCAGCCATGAGCTTCTCCGCCACCCCTTTTTCACGAGCAGCCGCAACGGTGGCCAGCTGCTCCTCACGATCTGCGGCCTCCTGCTGCAGACGCTCTTTTGCTTCGGCTGCCTTCGTCAGCTCCAGCTCAAGGCGCTCTCTCGCCCGTGCCTTCTACCTTCTCTGATTGGCCAAGGCTCTTCTTCAGAGCATCGACCTCACGGAGAGAGTCGTTATGCTCCTCTGCATTTACAACAAGCAAGTGTCAAAGAACAGGACCAGGATAAGCAAGAGAAGTACTACAAGGCAGAGGAATACCTTGAAGCTGCATGATTTCGCCTCCGTCAAGCGTTCCTCCACCAGCCGCTTGGCCTCTTGGACAAAAGGCTGCAGCAATGTGCAATAGTAGTAAGAGCAGGACTTGGGGCTACTCCCAACACAAAGAAGCATAAACAACATCATCATATCGAAGACACTCGGGGCTCCCTGTAACATCAAGCGTAAAACTTACGTGCTCAAGGCGAACCCAGAGAACCGCTGAAATTCGAGGCGCAACCATCAGCCTCTCCTCGCAGGAGGAACGGCGCAGATCACGAAGTCGCCACCGTCTGAGGAGGAGGCGACGCAATGTTCGACTCCCCCATCATATCGCGCGCACCATCACTAGAGCCGTCGGAGGATTGCCTGCATACGAACCAATCAACACAGGTGCAAAAATAACAAGGGAACAAAGGACAACAGTGGCAACAAGAAAACTTACGAGCCCAACGCTCAGTCGAAGATAGGAGAAGCCCTTGGGCCCTCTTCTCCTCCTTCTTTTCTTCCTCTTCTCCTCCTTCTTTTCTTCCTTCTTCCGCTTTCTTTGGCGGGTGCGAGCAGCAGCCCGCACAGGTATGGCAGGAAGGGGAGAGGAAGAACCCCCATGAACATCATCATGACGCTCAAGGCCCAGAGGATTTCTGGGAGTCGGAGGAGTCGAAGCATCTGACGACTCGCTAGAGCTCCGTGATTGCTTGCGTGAATGGTCCTCACTCAATTCGTCGGCATCCTCCGCTGGGGATCGCGCTGACGGTAGCTCGGACACGGAATCCACCACTTCATTATCCGGGGCATTCGGATACCTTTCGGGCAACGGTGGTGCCATGCCCGCACTTTGAAGCTCGCAAAGGAAAAAGAACTTTGTTAGCAAACAAAGGAAAAGTACACAGCTGACAAAAACAAAGGGAAGCACTACGCGCAAATCTACACCTTGATGCGACCAACGTCAAGAAAAGGGAGGAGTCACGGGATTTCTTCGTCGGCCTTGAACTTCAACAGCGAAGAGCCTTGTCAAGTTCCACCTCGGAGATTTTCTCACTCGAAACCCTCGTCGGATCACGGCGCCCAGTAAAGAACATCGGTGCGCCTCGCTTGAGGGGCTGCACCGACGCCAAGAAACGTCCGGATGATGTCGACACTGTTCACCTCCTTCTCGATCAATTGGAGATCCTCCACCCGACGGTACAGGGCCTCTATCTCCGCCACTTCACCGCCTAAGATTTGGTTTTTCCAGGATCTTTTCTTCTCAATCAATTGAGAGGGGTCAAAAGGAACGAGACCAAAATCTTGCCCAGGCAGTACGGAGTCACGGATGTAAAACCATTTCCTCCAAGATCTTGGACAGATTCGGACATGGAAAAGGAAAAGAATTGCACATTGGGACCGAGGGAGATGATGAAACCCCAATGGGATACACACCATCCGAACTGCACCGCCTCTTCACGGAATAAAGCTTTCGGAAGAGGCCAAAGTGCGGCTCAATGCCAAGCCAACACTCGCAAAGCGTGATAAAACATGCAATGTGGAGAAGGGAGTTGGGAGACAGATGATGGAGTTGAACCCCATAGAAAAAGAGCAGTCCACGAACGAAGTCATGGACCGGAAAAGAAAACCCGCGAATCATGAAGACAAAAAACATAACCCGATACCCAGATGGGGGACGGGGGATTACCTCATTGCCGGGGAGTCTCACGGTCGTCGTGTCTTGCGGGATCAGGCTCGCCGCCGTTAGCTTATGGAGATCGCTCTCCGCTGCTTCTGATCGCCGCCAGCCACCGTTGGTGACGCGAGCAGTGGCGGTGCCCTTCTTGCCTCCGGCGGTGCTGGTCCCAACTGCAGATGAGGACTTCTTTGTTTTCTCCATGGCGTTACGGCGGTGGTGGCGTTGCCAACGAAGAAAGACAAAGAAAATGTGGAGGAAACTCTCAGCGCGCAGCAAGAATAGCTCAAGAACGAGGGGGCAGTGAATAGATGAACTGCTGGAGTGAAAAACAAACCACGATTTCACCAGGGATTATAACAGCGAAGACGACGCACGCCGGCCGTCCATCGAGAAGACCTAACGCCAACGGTAGATCTGGCCGTACACGTGTCAGCACCAAAACGAACCGTCGTTACCACGCCGTCTACTACGTGCGGAAATCGAGGAGACGCCGAAATCATCTCCACGCCGCACGTGACCGGTCAATTCAAAGTCAGCAAGTGGGACCCACGCTTCGTCCAGTCAAGTCATCTCTGGTGTAGCAGACGCTTGAGGTCATCGATCGTAAGCATTGACGTCATCAAAAGCTATACTAGCACCACTTCGGCTCCGACTAAAGTACTCACCGAATCTACGATTCGACTAAATACTGGGGTTACTCTCCATCGAGGCGCTGGCGCGCACCCGGCAGAACAAATGAGGACAAAATTATTTCTCGAGTCCCTACGTCAGTCTATGACTCACCATCGACTCAGGCTACTCCCATAGGGAGGATGGATTTAAGCATCCGAAAATTTTCGAGTCCTGCGGACCTAATGATTGAAACAATGCTTGAACTGAAAGTCTCCGTTCGAGTCTACGACTCGAACAGACACTTGGGGGCTACTCCCATAGGGATCGCTGGTCACGCACCCTATGAAATCTTCAACTGCGATCTTCTGGATCCGCATGCAAAAACCTTTTTGGCAACTCTGCCCCAACAAAATGCTGAGTGAGCGACAATCTCCTCGGCCACCCGAAACACCTCCGAGGTGATAAATGTTCGAATGCTGCGTCTGCGACACAAAGATAAGACCTACAGAATCATCTGATGGCCTGGCAACGCACCGATCAAGGCTCGCTAGTATGAACTGCATCAGTAGTACGATGAAAAATCCCGACGGACGCGTTGGGTACACCAATTAAAATCACTGGAATTCCACTCCTGTAAGTCCTCCGCGGCCTGAGTTGAATTACGCCAGCATATGTTCCAGGCCCGGGTTAAGGGACCCGAACCTAAAGAAGATCGTGTTGTTTCGTCCTAAGACAGTTAACTGATCCTGATCCGTCGGGTGAGTCAGGCACATGCATCAACAATCCCTACACACATATACTATTAACATATAACTGCTCCCGAAGGATGGAAGAGTCCTCAGCCGAATCTACGATTCGACTGATCACTCGGGGGCTACTGACATGGTTATACCCTACGGGTATGTAACTTCAGCATACCTAGTCCAGCCCAAGGAAGGCCCACGGCAGATATACGCTGGCCCATGAAGATTTTCGGGTGGCCAAGGCCCATGACGTCTTCGGATCCTTGGAGAGCAAGACTAGAGGAGATAGGAAATTCAAAGGGGTAAAACCCTAGAACTTGTAACCGACTAGGACTACGCCCGGGACCTGCCTAAGTCTATATAAAGGCCAGTAGGGCACGTCCTAGGGGAACTCGACTCATACTTTCGCACACGCATCCATGCCAGATCGAATCTGTGCACCCTATAACCTTCGGTTCCGCCGTAATCAAAGAGCAGACAAGCAGGAGTAGGGTTTTCCCTCCGGGGGCCTAAACCTGGGTAAATCTCGTGTCCCCTGGTTGCTTGTCTGTTAACCGTGCCACGATCTCCAGCATCCCCATCTTGTCCAAAACCCAAGTCCATAACAATGGGCATTGACGAGATTAAACCTCGTCAGATCCCATCTAAATCCTACCTTTAGTTTATTTGTCAAAATCTAGTGTAAATTTTGAACAAAAAATTGAACTAGATTTTGGCAAATGAACTAGAGGTGAGATTTAGGTGGGATCCCCTTGACACCCTAGGTGGAGTGGGGCAGGTGGGTCGGCTGCAGCGCGCAAGTGAGGAGGAGTGGCGGCGGCTGATGGGGTGGGACTAGGTGGTGGTAGGACTAGGGTTAGCACAGGTTAGGGTTTGCTTAGATTTGGGGTTGTAGGCTCCTGGTTGCTGGGGTTTGGGCCTGGCGGCTGGGGGCCTCCCCTAAAATAGTTTTATTTTTATTAAAGCCATTTTAGTAATTAGTTTTAGACAAACAAAAAGGTCTAGAAGATTTGAGGTTTTAATTTGAAATTAGGGGAGGAAACTATTTAGAAAACAAAATAGTCTTTTAGTGAAAATAGTTTTAGGGTAGGATATGCATGATGTGTTATGACGATGCATAAAGTAGAAATAACAGGCGATTTCTAGTAGTGGTTTTACCCGAGGTGCTATAGAGGGGATAAGAGAGACCTATTCAGATCTAAACTGATACTAACACCAAACGTACCCATCCTGGTATTTCCCCTTCGAGACCAAACAAAGAAGTCATACCCAGGAAACTCACGCAGTTAGCAATTTTATTCAGTCCATTATAGATGCAGCGATTACTAGTCAGGTATGGTGAACATGAGTCGTCCTGATATCATAAGCAGTGGGTAGTTTTAGTTAATCATTTTGTTGTAGTTGCAATACTTACTAGTCAGATACATATAGCATGAGGCATCCCAATTCTAGCAATTGTTGGTACTTTTTATTTAACCATTTCGTTGTAGTGAAGCTGATTACTAGTCATTTCAAAGTCAAATTTATATCACTACTTTAGTTATAGTTGTCTATGATCGAGATACTGTGCTCCAAGTCGTCCATAACTGCAGAAACGGCTTTCAGAAAGATTTACCGTGCAGGGACACAAATAGCAAAACATGCACGATTAACCGCTTTGGAATAGTGTACGACTATATCACCCACGAGAATCTTCTCTCGTTAACCGCTTTGGAATCTTCAAGGGTGAGTACTCTAATCGACTCGTTGCTACAATCTAGTAGATAGATCTTGGCTTGTTTGTGTGCATGCGGTAGACAATTTTTGTTTTCCATGCTACGAACCCCTATAGTGGTATCAGAGTCGTGTCTATATGTAGATATGTTGCACGAGTAGAACACAGTGGTCATTGTGGGTGTTGATGCTTTTGTTGTCGATTGCTTCTTGTGTACTTTGCATCTTGCGGGATGGTGGGATGAAGTGGCCCGGGCTAACCTTACATGACATCGTTCATGAGACTTGCTCCATGCTTGACATGCAACTTGTATTGCATAAGTGGCTTTGCGGGTGCCTGTTCCTCCAAACATAGTTAAGATTCAATTTACAATGGGTGATTGACAATACTAGTATCGATGTTGGGGTTCTTGTTTATAAGTTAGAATGACACTTATTGAAAGCCCCAAACCACGTAAAACATGCAAAGAAAATTAGAGGCGTCTAACTTTGTTTTGCAGGGGTGTGTTGTGATGTGATATGTCCATGATTGTGATTATATATGATGTATGCAATGTTCCTTATTGTAAGTCAGCAACCGGCAGGAGCCATATGGTTGTCTTTTAATTCCGTTAAGACATGTGTGTCTATTATTCAAAGTAGTTGAAATAGTTGATGCTGGTGGACGACAACCATGAAGCGGCGCCATTGACCTTGACGTCGTGCCGGTGATGATGGAGATCATGTTCATGCTTGAAGATGGAGATCGGAAGCACAAGAAGAAAGGCCATATCATATCACATATTATGAATTACATGTGATGTTAATCCTTTTATGCATCTTGTATTGCCTAGTTCACGACGGAAGCATTATAAGATGATCCCTCTAGCACAAAAATTTCAAGTTATAAAGTGTTCATCCTTAGTAAGCAATGTTGCTAAAGCTCGTTGTTTCGAAGCACCACGTGATGATCGGGTGTGTTAGATTCTGCGAGTGTATACAATGGGAGCAAGCCAGATTTGCTCATGCGAAAGCTAAGGTTTGATCTTGACGAGCCTAGCATGTACAGACATGGTCTCGGAACACGAATCACCGAAAGGTAAAGCATGAGTCATATAGTAGATATGATGAACATGTTGATTGTTCGCCATTGAAGCTGCATCAACTCTCATGATGATCGGTTTTGATGTGGTGGATTTGGTTTGTGTGATCACTAAAACAATGTGAGGGATATTGTTTTGAGTGGGAGTTCACCTAGATTAATTTAACTATTAATTAGAACTCAATTTGTCATAAACTTAGTCTAAACTATTGCAAATATGTTGTAGATCAATGGCGGCCCCTACCATCAATTTTAATGCGTTCCTAGAGAAAGAAAAGTTGAAAAACAATGGAAGCAACTTCGCAGATTGGTTCCGCAATTTGAGGATTGTCCTCAATGCTGGTAATTTGACCTATGTGCTGGATGCACCGCTGCGGTGACCCAGCATACCACTGCATGTGTAGTACATTATAGTCGTTGACATGACATCCATAGAACACCGTTCCGTAAATATCACATCCCCTCAGTGGTACAATGTAAACATTATGGTCCATATTACAAAAGTACACATATAATTATTATTACAATACCGGAAGTTCAAGACTTCCAAAATATTCAACTTACAAACCAAAATATAAAGTGTTTCAGCGGAATTTAAAAGTAACAACTCCGTCTAGGAGTTGAGCTCAACAGCTTATTCTATAGAGTTCATGCTGCTCGGCTCCGTTGGTTACTATTAACTAGAAATACTTAGTTGGACTCGTTATCATCGACACCATAGCGGATTTCGTAATCCACTCCTTCAACACCTCCGGATAGATCAGGTTCCTCGTATAACACATCTTCTTGGCATTTGGCTGCATACATTGGCACGCCTTCGGGATCCTCAGAGTCTAAGCAAGGGATCAAAGGAAAGAATGAGTAAATATTACAACAAGTTCATTATATGCAAGGTGGGAAGTTTGATGCTCTAACTACCACCTCGGATTATAAATCCTTGGCACTATGCAATTTTGTAAATCTTTCTTCAAAGATTGATTTTATTATGAAAATCTATGACCATCAGCCTTCACAGGTTGACCAGAACTTTCATGGAGTTCCCTTTCGCCGTTTGTAGCTCCTTCCCTAACAGGAGTAACAAGTTACAATTCTTACACTCTACAGAGGTGCGTTACTTTACCCATGAGAGATCAACTCCTTGTTGCACAACTGGGCGTACTTTCTCGTCCACAATTCCATGATGTGGGTCCTAGTACTTGGCCCAAGACAATCACTGCCCCCTTCACGACCCCGCATGCCTCCTTGGTGTACACCATGCCCACATAATGAATTATGGCAATGGTTTGTACAAACCGTTAGATGCCAGAACTATCATGGGACGATGAGGGTTCCCACCCATATGCTGTATATCCTCTACGAATTACCAATTAATATGCACGCTACGAGGATAATAGCCACGACCTGCACATCCGGCTTCATGCGAGAGGAAGAAGATACAATTGACTTCTCTGTCCCATTCCAAATCTCATGGCTAACGCGTAATATACGGTGCTAGAATCACTGATGTCAGGGGTTATTAAGTCCCTACTTGATCATCATTGTTTGCAACTAGAACCCTAAGTTCTATTGCTCCATTATATCATCACTTAGGATGATATCTATGATTTCTTTATTTGTGAAAATATTTTTTTTCCTTTTATAGCATATATGATAACACACAATTTGCAAATAACTTTGATGAAGACTCTTCAAAGGACATGAGAAAGTGATGAACTTGCATTGTGATGGCAAGGTAGTGAAGTCTAATGCTTTCACTAGACCTTGAGCTTCTATGTCTACAAAAATATCATTATTGCCCGGTAAGGACAATATTTAAAGAAGCAAAATGATTATGCATGTAAAGTAATGCATTATTTAATTCTATATGCATTTTCCCTATATAAGGTCCCTTTTAATAATAAAGCATTTATAAATATTATTGTTTTAATATTTATAGCATATATTGAATTATTTTATTTTATTTCCTTTTTATTTGACTTTTATTGATTTAATAATTCTCTTAGGAATTATCAATTATACATTAAAATTTGTTATTAAATATTTATTTAGTATTTTTCAAAATAGTATAATATTAATATATAATGAAAGTGATTTTTATTTATTTTTATCATCTTTCAATAATTTTGTAAAATTCCATAAGGAATATATAAAATACAAAATTCTTATAAAAATTTAAATTTCTAAAATTTTATATTTTATTTTATTTGGATAGTATGGATTATTGTGGATCCAAAATTATTTTATTTATATTTTTTGGACTTATATTTTATTTTCTAGAATTTAGTTAAGTCTAGGGGTATTTTGGTCTTTTCCTTTTTATTAAAACTGGCCTGTGAGGATTTCTGGGCTGGTCTATGTTATTGGGCCCTAGTGGCCCATTAGTCACAGACAAAACAACTACCCCAAAGGTTTTGGCCCAACTCGGCCCACTCCTCACTGCCTCTCTCTCCCTCGAGCTCATCCTCTCCTCCTCTGACCCCCGACCCTGTGGCCGGCGATGCCGCCACTGGCGATTCCCGCCACCGTAGGACATTCTGGTCACCGCCGTGGTGCAATAGGGGGTTGTCGATGACGCCCGTTCGTTCCATCCAATTAGATTCGAGCCTGGGACTCTCCTGCAATGGATCGATGCCGTCCCGAACCCTAGGGTTTGAGGGTTTAGCATGGATCCAGGTGCTGCCGTGGTCGTCGTGCGTCGAGGTGATGCTCTGCACCTCCAGGCGTGATCAGGGTCGCCGCCAGTGCCGCAGGGTTGCAGCCGCCTCCTGGGTGCTCCCCGTGCCGCCATGGTCGTCGGCCCCCTCTGCTTCCTCTTCTAGTCTTCAGCGAGGACCTACGGTGAGTTTGATTCCTCTCCCCTGGTGCTCTCTGTGCTTGCTGATCCGAGGTTAGATGCTAGCAGTGTCCTCTCTGGCTACTGTCTAATTCTGATTAGAATGACATATCCATTTAGGGTTCTTTCTTGGGTTGATCATATACTGGATGAATTAGTTCATGTCTGGATAGTCTGTACACATGCTAAATGATTATTTGCCTGAGGCTTGTTGCCTAAGATGATCTATGATGTTTCTGGTGGCTTATTAGATGATTTTATGATTGGATTGCATCTGATTCAGATGGTATAGTTGCTTGGGAATCATGTTTGATTAAGTCAGTGACTTGGTAAGTTTTCACTGTCATCTCTGGGTTTATGATCATGATTATGATATGATGAAATCATTGTTCTAGTGCTATTGGCTTAGAACTAGTGTGTGGTTTGATAGTGAAGTTTAATATAGGAATATCCTAGTTATGATTCCTGTGTTAACAGGAAAATGATTAGTAAGTTGATTGTCTGAATTTATGATGATCAAATGTCTATTCTGATTCATATAAAATTGTTCTTGTGACACCATCATGGTATGGCACACAAGTTTGATTCTAATCCATTGATTGGGTTGGTTTATGCTTCAGACAAACTTGGCTTTGAAAGATAAATAGAGATGCTCTTATCTGAATTCCCTAAGACCAATGATGTTGGTCTGAGGCTTAGGGATTCAGATCTTATCTAGTTGATTCATATAGGTAGTCCTGGTAGTGGTACCAGCTATTGTTTTTGAATCAAAGCTTGGAAAATGATAGTAAGCTTGATCATTCTATGGATCCCAAAGATTTGTTTCTAAGGTGTTACCCTTCCTTTAGGGATGTGCCTAGAAATAGATCATAGATATATGTATGCTTGAATTGTAAAATATAGTTTGACAACCAGAGCAATGATGTTGCTCTGAGCTCTGGCTGGGTCTTGGTACTTTGTTGTTTGGTTTTAGAGTTTAAAAATCCCTATGATGGATTCACCCCACTTGGGTGCTTTCTAAGGTTTTGTTTTATACAACACATGCTTCTCTCTAAATAAGATGATTAGATCATGTGAAGGTTTTATGAAACTCACCACAGACTCTGATGTTTGTGGAGTAAGTTGGTGATGATGATCTTGATCTGGTTTTGCTGGACTCCTGTGCTTGATCTTGAGCTAACCTGTTCCTCCTAGCTCCTAGGCTTGATCTTGTTGTCCACCTGATCCATCCCCTCCTTATGTCACCATCCTAGTGATGTTTGGTTGATCCTTGGTGGTTTGGTTTGGCTGATGTGCTTGGTAAGCTGTTGTCTAGTCTGGCTGTTCTTGTGTGCAAATAGTGGAGTGATGCACTAGTGCCTCTCCACGGTTGTGCTTGTGGTTTTGTGAGTTTGGGGTTGTGATGTGAGGTTGACAACACACCACATGCATGTTGGTGTGTGTCTTGCATGTGTGTTTGATGTGCACTTGTGGATATGTTCAGAATTTTGAAACTTACTATTACCAGGTTACTTTCACCTCACTGGTGAATTTGCCCTTCTTGGCTGTCATTTGACTTCTGGATTTAAATTTATGAAAGATGGATTCTTTCATATTGGTGAAACTTGCCCCTTTTTATAAATTTATCAATGATGAATTTGTCTAGTGCACTTCACTGACATGTCTGAGAGAAAATACTACTAACACTAACCATTTTATTTTTCTATTTAATTTTCTATTTTGTTTTGCAGGTACAAATATAAAGATGAAGATTTAGTTTAGGTTTAGATATAGAATAGTTAGAATAATCCGTTGTAATTTTCTTATTCATTTGTAATTTTATTTTTATTATTTTGTAATCTTCATTTTATTCTTCTGTAATAAAGATTACATTGTTGTTAATAAAGAATATTCTTATTCTTTATATATTTACTTTTCTAAATTGTGTGGATGATTTCAATAAGTTATAATTTTTTTAATTTGATTATATATTGATGATATGAAATAAGTTTCATATTCATTTTCTTTGGATAGAACTTAAGTTGTAATATTTATTTCTTAATTAAATTAAGATTCAAAACTTATCCCTAATTTATTTGAATTATAATTCAAACACTCAAGTTTAAAATTCAACTTCATTTTAAAACACACATAATTCCTTAAAGATCATATCAAAGTCTATAGCAATCACCCTTTAAGACTAAACCTAATCTTAAAGTATGAAAGAATCAGTACTCCACAGTTCACTGTGCTATCTTGTATGGTTTAGAATCGGAGCTTCGGAAAAGGTTTGAGAACCATGACCCACATGATATTGTCTGTGAACTCAAAATGATATTTGAGGCTCACACGGCAGTTGAGAGTTATGAGGCTTCTGAAAAGTTATTTAACTGCAAGATGGAAGAGGGCAGCTCCATCAGTGAGCACATGCTTAAGATGTCTGGGCACGCAACCAAGCTTCAAAGCTTGGGTATAGTGATTCCTAATGCTTAGGGGATTCACCGTGTCCTCCAATCACTACCACCAAGTTACAAGAACTTTGTGATGAACTACAATATGCAAAACATGGACAAGTCGTTGCCCGAACTCTTCTCCATGTTAAAGTCTGCAGAAACATTGGAAATCATACATGCCGATGTGTGTGGCCCAATGAGTGTAGCATCATGCGGTGGTTATCGTTATGTTCTTACCTTCACGGATGATTTGAGTAGATATGGGTATATCTATTTCATAAAACATACGTCCGAAACTTTTGAGAAGTTTAAGGAATTTCAAAGTGAGGTAGAGAATCAACGTAACAAGAAGATTAAATTTCTATGATCTGATCATGGAGGTGAATATCTAAGTTACGAGTTTGGCGAGCATTTGAAGAAATGCGGAATACTTTCACAATTGACACCGCCGGGAACACCACAACGTATGTGTGTGTCTGAACGTCGTAATCGAACTCTCTTAGATATGGTTCGTTCTATGATGTCACTTACAGATTTACCGCTATCGTTTTGGGGTTATGCATTAAAAATAGCCGCATTCACTTTAAATAGGGCACCATATAAATCCGTTGAAACGACATCGTATGAATTATGGTTTGGGAAGAAACCTAAATTGTCGTTCCTTAAAATTTGGGGTTGCAAAGCTTATGTAAAGAAGTTATAGCCCGACAAGCTGGAACCCAAAGCAGAAAAATGCGTCTTCATAGGATACCCGAAGGAAACTATTGGGTATACCTTCTATCATAGATCCAAGGGCAAAATCTTCGTTGCCAAGAATGGATCCTTTCTAGAGAAGGAGTTTCCCTCGAAAGAAGTGACTGGAAGGAAAGTAGAACTCGACGAGGTTATTGAACCTTTCTCGAACTTGAGAGTAGCGCAACACCGGAAGTAGTTCCTGTGGCGCCTACACCAATAAGAGAGGAAGCTAATGATGTTGATCATGAAACTTCGGTTAAAGTAACTACGGAGCCTCGCAGGTCAACGAGAAATCGTACCACTCCTGATTGGCATGATCCCGTTATAAGTATCATGTTGGTGGACAACACCGATGACCCTGCGACATATGAGGAAGCAATGATGAACCTAGATTCCAATAAATGGCAAGAATCCATGAAATCCTAGATTGGATCCATGTACGAAAACCAAGTATGGACTTTGGTGGACTTACCAGATGGCCAGAAGGCTGTCGAGAACAAATGGATTTTCAAGAAGAAAATAGATGTTGATGGTAATGTTACTGTCTATAAAGCTCTACTTGTCGCAAAAGGGTTTCGACAAATTCAAGGAGTTGACTACGATGAGAATTTCTCACCGGTAGCAAAGCTAAAGTCTGTGAGGATTTTATTAGCAATCGCTGCATATTATGATTATGAGATATGGCAGATGGATGTCAAAACGGTGTTCCTCAATGGAGACATTGATGAAGAGTTGTATATGGTACAACCCAAAGGTTTTGTCGATCCTAAAGATTCTAACAAGGTATGCAAACTTCAACGGTCCATTTATGGATTGAAGCAAGCATCCCGAAGTTGGAATCAACATTTTGATAAGGTAATCAAAAGCTTTGGTTTTATACAAACTTATGGAGAAGCTTGTATTTACAAGAAAGTGAGTGGGAGCTCTGTAGCATTCTTAATACTATATGTGGATGACATATTGTTGATTGGGAATGATTTAGACCTTCTTAATAGTGTCAAGTATTATTTGAATAATAGTTTTTCAATGAAAGATCTTGGCGAAGCAGCTTACATATTAGGCATAAAAAATTATAGAGATAGATCGAGACGCCTAATATCATTGTCACAGAGTACATATTTGGACAAAGTTCTAAAGAGGTTTGTAATAGAACATAGCAAGAAAGCGTTCTTGCCCATGTTGCCCAATACGACCTTGAGTAAAACTCAAAGTCCTGCAACGGCAGAAGATAGAGAAAGGATGAGTAAGACTCCCTATGCCTCAGCCATAGGATCTCTTATGTATGCCATGCTATGTACTAGACCCTACATTGCATATGTTGTTAGTTTGACTAGCAGATATCAAAGTGATCCCGGAGTGGATCATTGGACAGCGGTCAAAAACATCCTTAAGTACTTGAGAAGAACTAAGGATATGGTTCTTTCTTATTGCCAACACCCGGATTTTTAATCCTAGATGCATGTATGCCATACATCGCAATCCCAGGATTACCATTTTTGTGAGACATAACAGATTTGGATACCACAGTACATCATCCATTACAAACCATACATAAGGTCTTACACAAATAAGGATCTCATGATCCAGTTCTTAATACAACTCAAGCAGCGGAAATATGTAATAATAAAGGTAGCGTAGGCGAAGCTCCATCTTCGGGGTCACAGGCAATGCTGATGATGGGAGATGATCCTAGTTGTCGTAACCTTCCTGGGGTCCATCCTCCTGGTACTCTTCTTCATAGTTTGGCCACGGGAATAGCCAGGGACAAAGCCATGAGTACTCTTTAAGTACTCGCAAACTAATACTAACAAGTGAAAGGGTTTCTGTAGTAGGTCACGAAGCTCTAGGGTTGTTTTGCAAAAAGCCAGATTTACTTCTACTAAGTTCAGAAACTAAGACAGCTAGTTGAAGTTTTACAACACCTAAGTGGGAACTTGAATTTCATATCACAACTCTATTGTGGTCAAGTCAAAATCTCAATTCATTTCACAAGTAAATTTGAAAACATCTGACGGGGAAACAGTGTGGCCACTCCAACTGTCCATAACCGCGGACGCGGCTATTCGAATAGTTTGACACTCTGCAGAGATTGTACACTTTCACCACAACATTCGATACATCTGTCAGGAACAAATCCTGAATTCACCATACTCAGAATGCGGATAATCAATCCTAACCATTCGATTACACGCCCTAGTATAGGCACCTCTCCTGTGAGTTTGGCCTCCCAACCATGACCAACTGTCATCTTGGGTACTACACAGGTGGACAATCTTCACAAGGTAGCCTCAGCTCAGACCTTGGCCATGAGGGAACCAATATTAAGGTATATAAGTTTCTAGTCAAGCCCTACCCAATTCTCGGGTATTGTGGTTGTACGGTAAATTTGGAATGGTATCGCATCCAGACAACCATCAGTTTTATAAAGGGCTAAGGCTCATGCCTCAACATTTTCATCATCCGAATCATCTGGTGTTCGAAAACACATGTCAAAACATCTCAATAGAATGATCCATCATTCCAAGGTTTTCATAACCATTTTTCCACCAAGTATTCCCATCTAAAGTTGATCAAGTTTTATGCTTAGCACTAGCATCTACAAGTGGGGGTAAGTACTAATGAGGGGTGGTAAACTAGTGGAGTTTAACGAAGTTCAATCTCATGCCTTAGGATGACATAAAGATTATCTAGCTTAGGCCAAGTTTTATGCTCTTTATGCAACCTTCAATTATCTTTCTAGAATCTACAATTCACTTAAGTAAGCTCTAAGTACTAGCTTTGATAAAGAAATAAAGTATAAAGCTTGTAAGTAAAATTAGGATGGGGTTATCAAGTGGGTATAACCACATATGCTTAAGGCATATGGTTGGAATGGTAAGGCTTGCTAAAGTATAATATCTTGCAAGTGTTAGCTTGCACATTCAACTAGTAGTATTAGGCTTGCTAAGTTAATAGCTTGCAAGTATTGGCTTGCCTTGTGCAGAGCAGTGGTTGAAGTTCTCCTCGGCTTCTTCGTATCCTTGGTCGGTACTAGCATCTATAAATAAATACGAGGTACACAATCACCAAACAATACTTAACTACTTGCAATCATCACACAAAAGGGTCCTATAGATGATCTAGCATCATCACTAACATTACAAGATTAAAGCTTGGTTTAATTTCTTTTATTTTTAGAAAAGTAATTTCTACTCATTGAAAAACTACTTAAGATTTAATATTCTCCAAACCAAACCTCATATTGACACATGTCATCACCACATATTTAAGTACATGGGAATGTGATTTAAAGTGCTGTCACAACTTAATAAGATTTAACCTTTTATTTTTATTAAATAAAGTGACTAGAAATGCCTATGTGGCATCCTTTTATTACTTGGACATTATCTCTGTAAGTAAACCCATATATTTTTATATATTCTGAAAGGTATGATCAAATGTGATTTTTGAGAGTTGGAATGAACTCAAAAGCTATTATGGTTGAAATTTGAAAAATATTTGAATGCAGAAAAGGTTCTGCCTTGTTATTTTTACCAAGGTTGATCTACAGATCCAAATGATTTGAATCCAACGGTCTTGGATTCAGCATTTCTAGACTTTTTTAACAAAATTGGTTTCATTCAATTTGGTTCACTGAATCGAGCTGGGTTGATTTTTGAAACTAGGTACAGAACTGTGTTTGAATGAAAATGGAAAAATCCAAATTCAAACGAGTGGGCTGCGCGGTAAGAGAAAATGGGCTGGCCTGCTACGCACAGCGCTTACGCGGGCTGGTTAAGTTGTTGTCCCCACGCGTCAGTGAGACGGGGGTGCAGAACAACGTGGTGTGTTGGATCTAGTTCTAATCCAACGGCTCGTTCATCGTCCACGCCGGGCAGCGCCAGCAGATGTAACCCTAACGCGGTGGGGGTGTGGGAGGCTCACCGGCTCAAAGGTCGGCGATGGCGCGACAACGAAGTTGACGACGGCGAACCTCCTGGTACCGGCAGCTCCTCCTGGGGTGGACGGAATCGACGGCGCCCTTCTTCTCCAGAGGCGGCCTGCTCCGGCGCAATTCCGGCGATGCGCTACTCGCCTTGCTTTGGCTACGGGGTGGAACGATCAGTGAGGTGAGGGGAGTGAGATGGTGTGCTCAATTCGGCTGGGGGTCGTCTCCTTTTATAGGCTCGACGGTGAGACTGAACGGGATGGGCAGATGACGGTGGCGACACGGCTACGGGCATCTAGGGGCATGGCCGAGGGTGGCGATCGATCGGTGGTCTCCTGGCGATGCTCTAAGGTGTAAATGCGCTTGTAGGGGCGGTGGCAAATGGTCGGAAACGCTCGATGCTCTGCGAGGCAGAGGCAGCGTCTTCGACGGCGAGCGGAGGCTACGGGGTACGGGCGGTGAAATGGGCATGTCTGGCAGTCTCCTGGGATGGTGGAGAGCATGTTCGCGGGCGGCGAGGGCTCGAGGTGGTCTGGTTGAATGGGAAGGGCGCGTGCTCTGCGGCGCGGGTCGGCATGGTCGACAACGGCATGGGCGCGGCGTTCCTGGCGGTTCTGGCTGCTGTCTGCGAGGCATGGCTGCTCGAGAGGGGGCGGTGAGGCATGGGCTACCTCCCAGACAAGGTTGGCACGGCTAGTTCTTCCTCTAGCCTTCTATCCACACTGGGGTGACATGGGTGCTCTCGGCCTGTTCACCATTGATGATATGGGCAAGCTTACAGTGGGGCTAGTGATTAGTTAAGGTTGTTAGATGATCTACTAAGGCTAGTGGTGTCCAGAGAGGGAACAAGTTAGGCCCAAAACACTGCACACTATAGTGTTTTGATTTTGTTTGATTTGAATCAGCAAGGTGTTTGATGAAATGGCCGCATGAATTCAAGTTTTGAATTTTGAAAAGATTTTTGGTGGGTGTGCTAGGCATGTGCTGGTGAGTCTGTGGATGCTTGGGTTTTGAAAGTTGAGCTTGTTTGAGTGGTTTTTGCAAAAGTGGGATCTTCCCATATGAAATAGATTCAATTTTAAACTGTCATTTAAACTATGCATTTGAATGTTTCTGCATGATCACAAGGTGGGCCTTGGTACTTTGTTATGAGTACTATCAAGGGGTGTAAATATCAAAACAAGTTTCTGTTAAGTTTTGAAAGTTAGAGACAGCCAAAGTAGGCATGGGAGTTAAATTGTCCAAAGTAACCATTCCCTTATTTTGTTTGTTTTGATTTATTTGTCTTTGGGAAAAGTGTGGGGATTGTTTAGATGATGTTTATTTCACCTAAGAATCCTTTTACAAGCAAAGAAACAAATAATCATGGCAATTCAAAAGAATCCAAATTTCCATACACACACATATGAATGCTTTCATCTTTTTAATTGGAAAAGTTTTTGTTAACCCTAATTTTGGTGATTAGAGTTTGATGATTCTAGTTTACTATTTTTGGGATGTTACAAACCTTCCCCCCTTAAACAAAATCTCGTCCCGAGATTTGAAAAAGGACGAAAAAGATTACCTAGGATTTGAAGAGATCGGGAAACTCCGTCCTGATGTGATCCTCGCGCTCCCAGGTAGCTTCCTCTTCTGTGTAGTTGCTCCACTGAATTTTGAGAAACTTGATGCTTCGGGTTCTGGTAGTTCTGAAAGCTTCTTCCAAAATACGTATGGGTACTTCAAGATAGGTCAGGTCATCGTTGATCTCTATGGTCCGGTGATCGATATTCTTGAACACTTAGGTCTTCTCTGGAACTTCGAGGCACTTGCGAAGTAATGAGATATGGAACACATTGTGCACGGCTGACATCTCTTTGGGTAGTTCCAATTGATATGACACTTCTCCTCGACGGTTCAGAATCTTGAAGGGTCCGATATATCTGGGGGCTAACTTTCCTTTGAGTTGGAAACGCTTCATTCCTTTTAATGGCGACACTTTCAGATATACAAAATCTCCTACGTTGAAGGCAAGGTCTCGACATCTCTTGTCAGCGTAATTCTTCTGTCTGGACTGGGCTATCTTGAGGTGCTCACGAATCTTGTGAACCTTCTCTTCTGCTTCTCGTAGGATGTCGGGTCCGAAAATCTGACTCTCTCCTACTTTCGACCAGTTCAAAGGGGTGCGACACTTCCTTCCGTACATGAATTCAAATGGGGCCATTTGCAAACTAGCTTGATAACTGTTGTTGTATGAAAATTCTGCAAACGGTAGACAGTCTTCCCACTTAGATCATACTCTAACACACATGCTCTTAGCATATCTTCGAGTATTTGATTTACTCGCTCCGTTTGTCCATCGGTCTGAGGGTGATAAGCGGTGCTGAAATCTAGTCGGGTTCCTAAACCTTCTTGGACTTTCTTCCAGAATATCGAGGTAAATTGAGTTCCTCGATCAGATACGATGTTCTTGGGGACTCCATGCAAACTAACGATTCTAGAGATGTATAACTCCGCTAGCTTCGAACTCTGATATGTGGTCTTGACAGGTAAGAAATGGGCGACTTTGGACAATCTGTCCACTATGACCCAGATAGAGTCATTTCCCCTACTAGAAGTAGGCAATCCGGTGATGAAGTCCATTCCAACGGAATCCCATTGCCATTCCGGAATCTGCAATGGTTGCAACAATCCAGCGGGTCTTTGATGTCCCGCCTTGACTCGCTGACATATATCACACTTGGCGATATAGCTTCCGATTTCTCTCTTCATCTTATGCCACCAAAATTGCTCTTTCAGATCTTGATACATCTTAGTTCCTCCGGGGTGGATAGAATAAAGAGTATCATGAGCTTACCTCAGAATAACTTCTTTCAACTCAGAATCTGCTGATACACAAAGGCGTCCTTTGTACCACAGAACTCCTTCGTCTTCGGTGAATCCGGGTACTTTGCCTGTACCGATACGACGCTTGATGTCGTCGATACTAGCATTTCCTTTCTGCGCCTCTTTGATCTGGCTGATCAAAGTGGGTTGAAGTTCTATGCTAGCCAAAAATCCTTCACTCACTAATTCCATTCGAAAATCTTCCATCTCTTTGTGCAAACTTGGTTGCTCCTTCAAAATCATGGAGTTCAAGCGGCACGGCAATCTGCTAAGAGCATCTGCTACCACATTGGCTTTACCGGGGTGATAGTGAATGTCTAGGTTGTAATCCTTGATTAGCTCAATCCATCTTCTCTGCCTCATATTCAGCTCCTTCTGAGTGAATATATACTTCAGGCTCTTGTGATCCGAATAAATCTCACAATGGTTTCCCATCAAGTAGTGCCTCCATGTCTTCAGGGCTAGAACTACGACTGTGAGTTCGAGGTCATCGGTTGGGTAATTTTGCTCATGTTGTTTCAGTTGTCGAGATAGATAAGATATAACCATGCCTTCTTGCATTAGCACACATCCGAGACCGATCTTGGATGTGTCACAATACACGTCAAAGGGCTTCGTGCTATCCGGCATGATTAAGATTGGGGATGAAATCAATCTCCTCTTGAGTTCTTGAAAACTTGCTTCACATTTGTCGGTCCATTCAAACTTCTTGTCCTTCTTCAGCAATTGGGTCATGGGTCTGGCGATACTCGAGAATCCTTCTACGAACATGCGGTAGTATCCTCCAATCCGAGAAATGCACGAACTTGGGTTTGAGTGGTTGGGGCTTGCCAATCTTTGACATCTTTCACCTTTGCAGGGTCAACGGCAATTCCTCCGGCTGATACAATGTGACTGAGGAATCCTACCTCCTGTAACTAGAATTCACATTTGCTAAACTTGGCATACAACTGATGCTCTCTAAGGGTTCCAAGAATGGTCCTTAGGTATAGCTCATGTTCTTCTGATTTGGAATAAATCAGAATGTCATCAATGAAAACAACGACAAACTTATCCAGGAAGTCCATAAAAATCTTATTCATGAGATTCATGAAATAAGCGAGGGCATTGGTTAATCCAAAAGACATGACAGTATACTCGTATAATCCATAACGGGTGGTAAAGGAAGTCTTTGGAATATCCTCTGCACGAATCTTGAGTTGATGATAGCCAGTCCTAAGATCAATCATAGAAAACACTTTGGCACCGGTCAACTGATCAAACAAATCTTCTATCTTGGGCAAGGGGTACTTGTTCTTTACGGTGACATCATTCAACTTCTGATAATCCGTACACAAACGGTTACCTCCATCCTTCTTGTCCACGAATAAGACAGGTGATCTCCATGGTGACGCACTTGGTTGAATCAATCCAATTTCCAACATGGCATCTAGTTGCTTCTTCAGTTCTGCTAGTTCAGACGGGTTCATACTATATGGTCTCTGGGCTATGGGTCCTGTTCCGGGGATTAGTTCGATGATAAACTCGATATCCCGATATGGGGGCATACCGGGCAAAATATCTGGAAATACATCGGGGTATTCACAGACTATCCGGACTTGGTCAATGGTAGGTTGGGCTATACTCTTGTTGCACTTGAATTGATGAGGTAAGGTTTCAGATATATGCTCGACTGATATTCCGGCTGTACTGGTCATGGTTATGGCTTTCTTGGCACAGTCAATCAATCCTTTATGTTTGGACATCCAATCCATTCCTAGTACTACTTCCAAGCCTTTAGTTCCGATTACTATCAGATTAGCATAAAAATCTATGCCATGGATTAGGATAGGGATGGCTTTGCAAAGTTGCCTAGCCTTGGTGGTTGATCCGGGGATTTGAACGATCATAACATGCTTCAGTTTGGTTGGTTGGATTTTACTAGTGCATGCAAATTCTTCGGTGACAAATGAGTGTGATGCACCAGAATCAAACAACACTCTATCAAGTACCGAATTAACAGAAAACATACCCAGCATGACGTCTGGCGCTTCCTGAGCTTCTTCAGCATGCATGATAAAAAAGACGGCCGTTGCGGTTGAGTGAGTTCCCTGGGGCAAACGTTCTTCCAGGCTAAACACGACGCTGTTGCTGAGCTGGGGCATTTGCATTGGGGGCTGCGGCATTCTTTTTGTTGGGGCACTCGTTGGAGTAGTGACCCTTATTTCCACAGTCATAACAGGTTACTTGTGACTTGTCCTTTGCTGCAACCGGCACAGCATTGCTTCTAGTCAACGGGGCAGTGTTGGTGTTGGCGGTAGCATTGTTGTTGTTGAACTTGGGTGGGGCACGGTTGAAATTGCTAGAGTTACCGGGGTTGTTGTGATTTCCTCCGGGCCTAGGGTTTCCACGGTTGGGATAGGTCAAACGGTTCATTGGGGGTCTGTTGGTTCTCGGGGCAAATCCGGGAGATGGGTTAGGGCGATACTTTGGGGTCTGATGGGTTCCTGGCTGATGCATCATGCGACATTTGCGATTCTCATTGGCTTGGTTGATCTTTCCTTCCATCTGGATGGCAGAGTCAACAAGGGCTTCAATATCAGCAAAGGGGATATTGACTAACACAGTCTGCATCTCATCGTGCAGACCATTCAGGAATCTTTCTTTCTTCTTGGCTTCGGTGTCGATCTCATCCGGGGCATACCTAGCTAATGACAAGAATTTGTCACGGTGTTCCACTACAGTCATCCGTCCTTGCTTCAGTTCTCTGAACTCGTCTCTCATCCTCTTGATCAAACTCGGTGGCACATGGGTTCTGCTGAACTTGACCTTGAATTCCTCCCAGGTCATCATCTGTCCTCCGGTCATTGCACGAACGCTGTTCCACCATGCTCTGGCATCTCCGTCTAGATAGTGGGTGGCGAACAAAACTTTCTCGTTAGCTTCCACTCCGGCGACTTCTAGGTTGTTTTCCATGGTTTGCAGCCAATCATCAGCGTCTAGGGGCTCTTCTGACTTAGTGAAAATAGGTGGGTTGGTGTTCTGGAAATTCTTGAGCTTAGATCCATGATTGTCCTGATTTCCGTGGCCTTGATTGTTGTGTGCTAGCTGGGCTATCTGTTGAAGGGTGGCTAGATTGGCTTGACGCTCGGCTCTTTTAGCTTCGCGGTCAGAAACCAACATTTGCAGGATCTTCAACATCGGGTCCGGGGATGAACCACTTCCTCCGCGTGGCATCGGAAGATAGAGATAGATCATGAGAAAAGAGGGAAATTTCTAAGGTTCTGGGACTTTGAAAAGTTTTTAAAGTTTGACTCGGATTTTCTAGCAACTTGCTTTTCATTCATTCATTCACACGATACAACACACACCACAACAAAGGTAGACACATGGTTTTAAGAACCATTCTGGAAACTACGAAACAGTGGGACCGAATACAACTCACTACGCTAGTGCTCAAGTGCTACTACTCCTCGGAGTCGGTGTAGTCGTCATCCTCATCATTCTCATCGTCATCGATGAAGGAGAAATCATCCCCATCGGTGAAGAAGTCCATAGCCTGATCCTCTAGAAAGTCATCATCATTGCTGAGATAGGAGTAGGGGTCTCCACGAAGATCTTCTCCGGCATTCTCCCTTTCCTCCAACTGCATGTCTCTCTCATGGATGGTCTCCTCCAAAGACGAGATACGGTGACGAAGACGGGAAATGATGCGCTCCTTCTTGTAAAGCTGACGGTGGCGAGACTTGCGATCCTTCGCTAGCATGGCGATGGTCTGATCCTTCATCTTGATGATGGCGGACTTGTGGTTGGAGTAGTCACGGGCATTGTCCAATTCCTACTGACGATCATACATCATGAAACTAAGGTGGTCCAACTGAGTCTTCAGCTCGGGGTGATATGGGGCTTCCAGTGGCTGTCCATTAGCATCACGCCTTGGACAAAACTCAAAGCGGGTTCCCTTGATCTGGTTGATACTCTGCCCACACAGACGGGCAAGAGCTTCCTGCATGGCCCTGGCAAGTCCATTGAGCCAGTTGTTCTCTCTTAAGATGAACTGAATTCCCTCAGAAGTGGGAGGTTCAATCTTTCCTTGGAGACTTGCAACAATTAGCCACTATAGATCTTCTCCTCCTTGATCATTGAGCTAAGCTCCGAAGAACTCGGGGTGCGGACGCTCCAGAAGTTCCGAAAGCTGGTCCAAATCCCGCTCAAAGATAAGGTCTCCTCCATTCCCCAACTGATAAAACTTGATGTACTTCACGTCCATCTATAGGAATATAGGATGAGTAAGTTAGTAGAGTGATCAAGTGTGTCAAATTTTATGTATTTTGCAAGAGTTTTTGAGGAACATGAATTTTTATGAAAGAATCAAAGTGATAAGAATGGGAATAAGTTTTCGTAAATATTTTCTTCCTTTGGTTTTGAAACTAAGGTTTTGATTCAAACGTCCAGTCTAACTAGGGTCTCCTATGGTCGGGATGGCTCTGATACCAACTTGTCAACACCTGGATTTTTAATCCTAGATGCCTGTTATGCCATACATCGCAATCCCAGGATTACCATTTTTGCGAGACATAACAGATTTGGATACCGCAATACATCATCCATTACAAACCATACATAAGGTCTTACACAAATAAGGATCTCATGATCCAGTTCTTAATACAACTCAAGCAGCGGAAATATGTAATAATAAAGGTAGCGTAGGCGAACCTCCATCTTCAGGGTCACAGGCAATGCTGACGATGGGAGATGATCCTAGTTGTCGTAACCTTCCTGGGGTCCATCCTCCTGGTACTCTTCTTCATAGTCCGCCAATGGAATAGCTGTGGACAAAGCCATGAGTACTCTTTAAGTACTCGCAAACTAATACTAACAAGTGAAAGGGTTTCTGTAGTAGGTCACTAAGCTCTAGGGTTGTTTTGCAAAAAGCCAGATTTACCTCTACTAAGTTCAGAAACTAAGACAGCTAGTTGAAGTTTTACAACACCTAAGTGGGAACTTGAATTTCATATCACAACTCTGTTGTGGTCAAGTCAAAGTCTCAATTCATTTCACAAGTCATTTTGAAAACATCTGACGGGAAAATAGTATGGCCACTCCAACTGTCCATAACCGCGGACGCGGCTATTCGAATAGTTTGACACTCTGCAGAGATTGTACACTTTCACCACAACATTTGATACATCCGTCAGGAACAAATCCTGAATTCACCATACTCAGTATGCGGATAATCAATCCTAACCTTTTGATTACACGCCCTAGTATAGGCACCTCTCATGTGAGTTTGGCCTCCCAACCATGACCAACTGTCATCTTGGGTACTGCACAGGTGGACAATCTTTACAAGGTAGCCTCAGCTTAGACCTTGGCCATGAGGGAACCAATACTAAGGTATATAAGTTTCTAGTCAAGCCCTACCCAATTCTCGGGTATTGTGATTGTACGGTAAATTTGGAATGGTATCACATCCAGACAACCATCAGTTTTATAAAGGGCTAAGGCTCATGCCTGAACATTTTCATCATCCGAATCATCTGGTGTTTGAAAACACATGTCAAAACATCTCAATAGAATGATCCATCATTCCAAGGTTTTCATAACCATTTTTCCACCAAGTATTCCCATCTAAAGTTGATCAAGTTTTATGCTTAGCACAAGCATCTACAAGTGGGGGTAAGTACTAATGAGGGGTGGTAAACTAGTGGAGTTTAACTAAGTTCAATCTTATGCCTTAGGATGACATAAAGGTTATCTAGCTTAGGCCAAGTTTTATGCTCTTTATGCAACCTTCAATTATCTTTCTAGAATCTACAATTCAGTTAAGTAAGCTCTAAGTACTAGCTTTGATAAAGAAATAAAGTATAAAGCTTGTAAGTAAAATTAGGATGGGGTTATCAAGTGGGTATAACCACATATGCTTAAGGCATATGGTTGGCATGGTAAGGCTTGCTAAAGTAAAATATCTTGCAAGTGTTAGGTTGCACATTCAACTAGTAGTATTAGGCTTGCTAAGTTAATAGCTTGCAAGTATTGGCTTGCCTTGTGCAGAGCAGTGGTTGAAGTTCTCCTCGGCTTCTTCTTTGTAGTATCCTCCTTCCTCCTCGTATCCTTGGTCGGTACTAGCGTCTATAAATAAATACGAGGTACACAATCACCAAATAATACTTAATTACTTGCAATCATCACACAAAAGGGTCCTATAGATGATCTAGAATCATCACTAACCTTACAAGATTAAAGCTTGGTTTAATTTCTTTTATTTTTAGAAAAGTAATTTCTAATCATTGAAAAACTACTTAAGATTTAATATTCTCCAAAACAAACATGGGATCATGTTGACACATGTCATCACCACATATTTCAGTACATGGGAATGTGATTTAAAGTGGTGTCACAACTTAATAAGATTTAACCTTTTATTTTTATTAAATAAAGTGACTAGAAATGCCTATGTGGCATCCTTTTATTACTTGGACATTATCTCTTTAAGTAAACCCATATATTTTTATATATTCTGAAAGGTATGATCAAATGTGATTTTTGAGAGTTGGAATCAACTCAAAAGCTATTATGGTTGAAATTTGAAAAATGTTTGAATGCAGAAAAGGTTCTGCCTTGTTATTTTTACCAAGGTTGATCTACAGATACAAATGATTTGAATCCAACGGGCTTGGATTCAGCATTTCCAGACCTTTCTAACAAAATTGGTTTCATTCAATTTGGTTCACTGAATCGAGCTGGGTTGATTTTTGAAACTAGGTACAGAACTATGTTTGAATGAAAATGGAAAAATCCAAATTCAAACGAGTGGGCTGCGCGGGAAGAGAAAATGGGCCGGCCTGCTACGCACAGCGCTTACGCGGGCTGGTTAAGTTATTGTCCCCACGCGTCAGAGAGACGGGGGTGCGAAGCGGTACGGGACAACGTGGTGCGTTGGATCTAGTTCTAATCCAACGGCTCTGGTTCATCGTCCACGTCGGGCAACGCCGGCGAGATAGAACCCTAACGCGGCAGGTGGGGGTCGTGGGAGGCTCACCGGGGCTTAGGCGAGGGTCGAACCTCCGGTACCGGCAGCTCCTCCTAGGGTGGACGAAATCGACACGCCCTTCTTCTCTAGAGACGGCTGCCCGCGCACTGGCGATACCGCTCGCTTTGCTTGCCACGGGTGGAACGATCAGTGAGGTGAGGGGAGTGAGATGGTGTGCTCAATTCGGCTGGGGGTCGTCTCCTTTTATAGGCTCGACGGTGAGACCGAACGGGATGGGCAAACGACAGTGGCGACACGGCTACGGGCAGCTAGGGGCATGGCCGAGGGTGGCGATCGATCGGTGGTCTCCTGGCGATGCTCTAAGGTGTAAATGCGCTTGTAGGGGCTGTGGAAAATGGTCGGGAACGCTCGATGCTCTGCGAGGCAGAGGCGGCGTCTTCAACGGCGAGCGGTGGCTACGGGGTACGGGCGGTGAAATGGGCATGTCTGGCGGTCTCCTGGGACGGTGGGGAGAATGTTGGCGGGCGGCGAGGGCTCGAGGTGGTCTGGTTGAATGGGAACGCGTGCTTGGCGCTCGGCATGGTCGATGCGGCACGCACGGGCGCCGACGCTCATGGCAGTTCTGCTGTCTCATGAGGCGTGGCTGCTCGAGAGGGGCGGTGAGGCATGGGCTACCTCCTGCACAAGGTTGGCACGGCTAGTTCTTCCTCTAGCCTGCTGTCCACACTGGGGTGACATGGGTGCTCTCGGCCTGTTCACCATTGATGATATTGGCAAGCTTACAGTGGGGCTAGTGATTAGTTAAGGTTGTTAGATGATCTACTAAGGCTAGTGGTGTCCAGAGAGGGAACAAGTTAGGCCCAAAACACTGCACACTATAGTGTTTCGATTTTGTTTGATTTGAATCAGCAAGGTGTTTGATGAAATGGCCGCATGAATTCAAGTTTTGAATTTTGAAAATATTTTTGGTGGGTGTGCTAGGCATGTGCTGGTGAGTCTGTGGATGCTTGGGTTTTGAAAGTTGAGCTTGTTTGAGTGGTTTTTGCAAAAGTGGGATCTTCCCATATGAAATAGATTCAATTTTAAACTGTCATTTAAACTATGCATTTGAATGTTTCTGCATGATCACAAGGTGGGCCTTGGTACTTTGTTATGAGTACTATCAAGGGGTGTAAAGATCCAAACAAGTTTCTGTTAAGTTTTGAAAGTTAGAGACAGCCAAAGTAGGCATGGGAGTTAAATTGGCCAAAGTGACCATTCCCTTATTTTGTTTGTTTTGATTTATTTGTCTTTGGGAAAAGTGTGGGGATTGTTTAGATGACGTTTATTTCACCTAAGAATCCTTTTACAAGCAAAGAAACACATAATCATGGCAATTCAAAAGAATCCAAATTTCCATACACACACATATGAATGCTTTCATATTTTTAATTGGAAAAGTTTTTGTTAACCCTAATTTTGGTGATTAGAGTTTGATGATTCCAGTTTACTATTTTTGGGATGTTACACTTATGGAGGTGATGAACAACTCGTTGTTAATGGTTACACCGATGCTAGTTGGAACACCGATCCGGATGATTCTAAATCTCAATTTGGATACGTATTTACATTGAATGGTGCGGCAGTTAGCTGGAGGAGTGCAAAGCAAAGCATTGTGGCGAGATCTTCAACTGAATCGGAATACATAGCTGCTTCGGAGGCTTCACAAGAGGCGATATGGATGAAGGAGTTCATTACAGAGCTCGGTGTGGTTCCAAGTGCGCTGGACCCAATGTCTATTTATTGTGATAACATGGGCGCCATAGCCAATGCGCAAGAACCAAGGTCACACAAGAAGCTGAAGCATATCAAGCTATGTTTTCACGCTATTCGAGAGCATGTCCAAGATGGTGACATAAAGATTTGCAAAGTACACACAGATCTGAATGTGGCGGATCCGTTGACTAAACCTCTCCCGAGGGTAAAACATGAATAGCACCAAACCGCCATGGGTGTTCGGTATATTACCATGTAATCTAGATTAGTTGACTCTAGTACAAGAGGGAGACTGTTGGAGATATGCCCTAGAGGCAATAATAAAAGTGGTTATTATTATATCTTTGTGTTTATGATAAATGTTTACATTCATGCTATAACAGTATTAACCAGAAACATTAATACTTGTGTGATTTGTAAAGTAAATTAGAGTCCCTAGTAAAGCCTCTTTGTAATACTAGCTTGTTGGTTAATAGATGATCATGGTTTCCCGATCATGAACATTGATATGTTGTTAACAACAAGATCATATCATTAGGAGAATGGTATGATGGACATACTCCTATAGATAAGCGTAGCATTAAGATCAAGTCATTTCAATAGTTCATTTGCTATAAGCTTTCTGATACATAGTAACCTAATTCCTTCGACCATGAGATCATGCTAATCACCATCACCGGAAGGATGCTTTGATGACATCAAACACCACACCGTAACTGGGTGGCTATAAAGGTGGCATTTAGTGTTCGGAAAGTATGTGTTGAGGAACATGGATTAAGAGTGGGATTTGTCCATCCATATGACAGATAGATATACTCTGGGCCCTCTCGGTGGAATGTCATCCAATTGGCTTGCAAGCATGTGACTGGCTCATAAGGGATCACATATCACGGGAACGAGAAAAGAGTACTTATAGGTAACGAGGTTGAACTAGGTATGCAGAGATACCGACGATCAAACCTCGGATAAGTAAACTATCACGAGACAAAGGGAAATTGGTATCATATGTAAGTGGTTCATTCGATCGCAGAGTAATCATAGAAACATGTGGGAGCCATATGAATTTCCAGATTCCACTATTGGTTATTGATCGGAGAAGTGTCTCGGTCATGTCCGCATAATTCACGAACCGTAGGGAGACACACTTAAGGATTCTATGTTGTTTAGTAGATATGGAATTTAAGTAGGGATACCGAATGTTGTTTGGAGTCTCGGATGGGATCCGGGATATCACGAGGAGATCCGGAATAGTCCGGAGAATAAGATTCCTACAAGGAAAGTCTGATTCCGGAGTTCGGAAATGATTTCGCTGTTTTCATCAGAGAGGTTCTAGAAGGGTCTAGAAGGTTCACCGGACCGGAAGGGGAATGGTCAACGAATGTGTCATGGGTAAGTGGAATGATTGGATCATGTCCTAAGTCACTTTGGTTGGGCATTTGCGAGAGAGAAATAAAGCTCTAAATTGAAAGTCAAAAGGGAGGTTTGAAAAGTCAAACTGGAACAATGGTTTCCTAGTGGAAGAAGGAAAGAGTCATTCCTTCTATCCAACTTGGGTTTGGGTATGGATTCAAAACTCCCCTCTCCCAAGCCTCCCTCCCTCTCATAAATAGAGGAGGGGCTGCCAAAGAACACACAACTAGCCCTCCCCACTCGTGTCGCGCCGCCGCCGGCCCGTCGCCGTCACCCTAGCCGCCACCGACACCACCTCCTCCTCTCCGGCCTTCTAAACCTAGATCGTCGGAAACCCTAGATCCACCATAACTCGCACCGGCTTAGGCGAAGCCCTGCGGGATCTTCCCTCTACTTCCGACACCACGCCATCGTGCTGCCAGAATCGCGAGGGGAGAACTACAACCTCCGCTGCCTGCTGGAACAAGGGAGAGGAAGGTCTTCATCGAGTACCGAACGTGTGACCGACTGCGGAACGCTGCCGGAACGTGGCGTCGGAAGGATCGTCTACGCGATCTTGAGATCGGAAAGTGTACGGCTACATCACCCACGAGAATCTACTCTCGTTAACCTCTTTGGAATCTTCAAGGGTGAGTACTCTAATCGACTCGTTGCTACAATCTAGTAGATAGATCTTGGCTTGTTTGTGTGCATGCGGTAGAAAAAAAATTCCATGCTACGAACCCCTACAGAAGATACACTGGAGATCGGGTCGACACTCGCATCAACTCATCAGTCTAGTCCGTGAAGAATCAAAGCACTAGAAGAATCATCGGATGCACTATTTAATACTACGACAGAAGATCGGGCATGATACATGTATCATGCATGACATGGCAATGATGTGATGCAATTAGGAATATTAAGTGAAACCAGGTCCTGACAATTAATTAGGGATACCCTACAATTTAAATGTTATCTTAATAAGGCAAAATATGGCATTAGTTCGCCACACAAATTTAATTGGAGCCAATATAAGGCTATATTTTCCCGCATATGGTCTCCATATTTAATCATGAGGTGAATCGGCATAGTGCCCCCAAAACCTCATGGTATGAATGCAATTATGTACAATTTAATGCAACATGTTGATATATATCAATTTATAAAATAGGGATATAGAATAGAGGTCACACATGGGTTCGACAATCTTGGGCTCCGGGGGTTCGGTCTTCGGATATGGGAAGGCGAACTTGGCGTTCTGTGAAGGCGATCTCGTCGATGGTCTTGGAGTTGTTGGCGGCGGGGTTGAGGGATTAGGTAGAGGCGGCTGGGTAGGCGGGTGTGGGGATTTAGGGTTAGGGTTTAGGTGGGGCTAGGGTTTTGGCAGATTAGATATATGGTAAGGATTAGCCGGGGTGGTAGACTGCTGCCAGCTGGGCCCTTTGGGCCTGGCCGGTGGCGGTCTCCCCCGGAACAAAACATTTTTATTTATCTATTTTATTTCTTTTAAAACAACATATAGTTTTAGGAAAATTATATGCATGCTGATGTTATGATGATGCACAGAGATAGGACATGCAATTTTCTGGTAGTGGTTTTACCCAGGATGCTACATGGACCAATGGTGATTGCCATATGTTGGGTTGCATCAGCATAGGTGGAGGCCCTAGGTTTGATGCAGAGGACGAGGCTCCCAAAACAGTGAGGAGTTGTTTATTAGACCCATTTTGGCTCGGCACGGGGATGCGAGAAAGCGGGGAAGGTGGCAAGCAAATCTAGAGGTGGAGTGGCCACATGTTGCCGAGAAGTGGATATCTTGGAGCTCTTGAAGATGTAGGCACAACCTCGAGTTATGGCGTTGCTACGTTAGGCGGCTTGCATTGCTATGAGTGTCTGGCGTTTGCTACCTTGGCTGACCGTCGTTGCTATGTTGGTTGTTCTCGGTTGCTGCAAGCTACTTTGGGTAATTTTGTCCTACAATTGGTCTTGCGTTTTGCATCATGTGAATAATTTTTTTTGCTACAACCAGTATGTGGTTTGGCGCCATGGGATTTGTGCCATATGTAGAAACTGTTTGCTATAACTGTTCAGTGGTTTTCTTAATAGTATAATGTTTCTGCTAGAAGGTCGTGTTTGTGCAAAACTTGTATAATATGTGGAAATTGTTTGCTATAATTATTCAGTGTTTTTTTCTAAATAGTATAAAGTTTCTGCTAGGAGATCATGTTTGCTATAGTAACAGATTTGTTTTCCTACAATCTTTATGTTTTTTTCTATAATAGTGCAAAATTTTTGCTGCGATATCTCTGCATAGTAGGATTTGCTAAAAGTAGGTTTTGCTAAGTAGCATAATTGTTTGCTACAACGTCTTCAACGAGGTCTATCCTTTTATTTTGATAGGTTCTATCGTTCGGCCGATCCTCACCAACGTACTTCCTCCCATCCTCCTTCTCTATGTGACACATGTTCTAAAAATAGTCCCTAATCCCGCTTTTGCTACAAAATGTTCCACTTTTGCTACATGTAGCAAAAAAAGTTCTCTATATATAAAAAGAATGTCTTGCCGAAGACTTCACTGCAAACCTCAGACTTTGTAGCAAAAATGTTGTGCTAATGTAGCAAACTTAGCCTCGCCGCAGACTCATCGGAGTCTTTCGCCGGGAGAACTCGCCGGAGACCTTGTAGCAAAAGCTTTATGCTAATGTAGCAAAACCAGAAAACAACTGTAGCGATAAATTTGTGTTAGTGTATTAAAAACCAACTTCGCTGGAGACATCGCCGTGACTCTCGCCTGAATTTATAGAAACAATTTGTATAGAAAACATTGTAGCATTTGGAGAACATCAATGTAGCAAAACAAAACAAGTACGTAGCAAAAAATCGAGTATGTAGCAAAATCACTCCCTCAAGGTGTCAACACCGTACACCTATGATAGCAAAAGCACCTGCCGTCGACAGCAACGTTGTAAACCTAAGGTGGCAAAATCGTCTGCCATCAGTAACAACGGCATACACCCATAATAGCAACGTCGTGGAGCTAGGATGGCGTCGTCTTAACGCCTACCATCAGTAACAACGATATACACTCATAATAGCAATGTCGTGGAGCTAGGATGTCATCGTCTTAATGCCGATGGCACGAGGAAGCGGCGGACAGCCTATGGCGCAAAGGCAGCGGTGGCCGCGTGCAAGCCAGCAGCGGCCAGCGGTGCCAGGCAACGGTGGCGGGTGTATAGAGGAGAGAGGCGGTGAGCAGGTCCAAATTCACCACCATTGCTAACGAACCGGCTCAGGAAAAGGAGGAAGGCGATGCGCAATAGAGAAGGGAGACGTCGAGCTTTGACAGCGAGCTCCGGCGGTGCGTTGCGATGCGGAACAAGGAAGGAATCACGGCGAGCTCTAGCGGCAGCGTTCGTGATTGGCTTGGAGAAGATGGGCAGGGTGCCTTCGGGAGAGGAAGAACGGACGTTGTGTGGCGTTGGCACGGTGGTCTGGCATGGCAGCGCCACACTGAAGGTTTGATAGGAGGCTGCGTGGTTGTGGAAGGAAAAGGCACGCGAGGAAGAACCGTTCGGAGACAAGGTGGGTCCATGCTCCCCATGCGCGTGCGGGAGCGTCCGTGACCAGAAGGATGCAAGTCTTCGATCCCCCGGGGGCTAGTACCGTTTTCCTTAAAAAAATTACAAAAAAAATCAAGCTTCATCATGGCACGAAAGCAAATATCCCCGATAAATATAGATAACGTGAATACAACACCGGCAAAAGTAGGATGTTGAACACAGTTCATACGCACTAGGGAACAAGGTACAACCGTACAAAGGAACACAATTCCTGCAGTCGTCTCCCCAGTTCACAACCATGAACAAAAATTTCACAACGTAACAGATCAACCCAGACTACAAATTAGATTCAGTACAGAGCCTCTAGTATTTGGCTGCTTTATTTCCTCATTCATTCGCCAGGAGAGTGAAAAACATGATCTTACAAAGGAAATGAGTACCATTTCTTCAGCTCCTCTACCTCCAAATAAGCATTAGAGTACGGGAGAAACTCTGAGAAATGGCTCTGCATCAGATCATTGATGGCCACAGCGAGCTTTGGAATCTCCATGATCTCTTCATTAGTCAGCTTCCGAACAAACCTAGCAGGGTTGCCAGCCCAGAGTTCACCAGTAGGAATCCTCCTTCCTGGTGCCAGGACAGAACCAGCTTCAAGGATAGAGTTAGTCTCAACCAACGAACCTTCCATCAGGATGGAATGCTGACCAATGATGCACTCAGGTTCAATAGTGCATGAGCGCAGCAGACAGTATGCACCCACTGTCACATACCGATCAACAAGGGTCTCAGCTGGAAGTCCTGTGAACAATAAGTACTAGAGATGAGATGAACCCAATCACAACTAACACAACGTATCTATCTGCCACCAAAAATTTTAGGTTACATAAAAAGGGCACGTCCATGAAGAAAAACCCCTCATATTACTTCATTATTAATTACTTACAGAAAATTTGTTGCCAAGGACAGTAAGTCATGTCTGCACACATACTTGTGAAAAACATTTTGTATGAAAATGGGGCAAAATGCTACCCCGCACGCCAAGATTTTAACAAGAAATGTGAACATCTCACCACACAATCAAGCAGCAGTTTGATTACACAAGGCAAAAACGTGCAACCAATGAATGGGTTTACAAATGACCAACGGTACGAAAACACTTCTGATAAATATTGATATTAGTATGCAGATATACCGACAGTACCAAGAGTATCCGGATGCATTAGCCATACTCATGGTACTGTTGGTATATCTGGAGCATCAAGGTTTATCAGAATCCTAGAACCTTGTCATCAGAAATAAAGAATAATGTCCACATGATCTGGTCACCATCATTAACCAACTTATAACAAAAGTGCAGCATATTTTCATGAACATTTATGAAAAACAATCAGCTAACAAAATACAAGAGAGATATCTAATAGCACATTCTGGTGCATATAAAAATTATATTTGGCAAAAGGGCATGGACATGCCAATGTAACAGCTGGATGCAACTTGGGTTAAACATGCCTACAATCAGAGAAGTAGCAATAATATTTATCATTATTTCTATAAATGAACTAATAAATCCTCAGTTTGATATGGCACACTGAATTTGTTTATGGAGGCACATGACTTAGCATCTCACAGTACACATATGCCTAAAATTTGAGAGCGCAACCAACGGGACAAAACTAAGTAACTAGTCGCAGACCACCAAGAAACTTCTCTAATACTGTTGGCGTCTACTTGCTTTGGAGGTTCCTACGAATTCTCCAGTTTTGTTCCAGATACACAGGAAGAACACAGAACGATAGTATAAGTCAGAAAAGGATTATCATAGTTCATCCTAGTTCAGTGTCAGTAGGCCCAACTCATACTGGAAATTGCTCAATTTTCATATAGGAGTCCAGACAAAGAATCTATCACTATTAGGGATAGGTTGATAATCCATTGCTGACCACCAGGATAATACTTATTGGTAATAAGCAGGGATGCAGGATGCAAGAAACAATGATATCATCAAAGATAACACAAAATTCACTGGCCAGTCTGATTACATTGTTAAGTAGTAGTACATCTGGAATAATATAAAAATCATATAATAGTTGTGGGAAGTGTTGGCTAAAAATAGTAGTATACTAAATAATAAGCACGATTTTTAACCCAAAAGTTAAATGTGCTGCAAGAACCAACACGATAGTAAGAGAGGATAATCAGACTGAGTGTGACCAAGCACAGAGTCAGCATAAACTCGACAATCCAGTAGCACAGCCTTTCAAATAACATTGGGTATAAATTGTGCTGATTATAAATGATCAGAAGATTGATGATTTAGGAGTTAACTAACAGAACCAGATGGATCTAATTTGTACACAACAATTATGGGAACTAAACGAAGCACGGAACTACGTTCAAAATACCTGGCTATACGTCTCTCAATAGGTTTGGCATGTCAGAGACTATTGATTGAACATAACTTCAACCTCAACCAAAGTTGATAATCATTCAGGAATTGAATGTACAAAGTTCGACAAATAAACTACAAAGAACCGTGATTGTGAGATTAGGTAGCAAATATCTCTCGCAGAAACCAAAATATGCCAGCCAACCACTCAAAAAAATATGCCAGCTAGTTGCGATCTTCTGCTCTGCCTAGCAAAATTTCCCCCAATCATCATTTCTAACATCTCAAGGAAAAAAGAATGGCACAGGAAGAGGCAAGTCACCGTCAAATTACCCAATAAATCATCCGAGAACATTCCAGAAGCAGTCATAGTTTGTCAGATCTGGGTACTAGACAAGGTAGAAGGAACGGATCGCAAGGACGGTGGGGATGACCTGTAGGTGCCGACCAGGCGGCGTGGAGTACGCACCGCTCCTGGACGTTGGCGCAGAATCCGAGAGTGATCTTGTTCAGGTCTCCCCGCAGCACGGAGCCGCTCCAGACCGATGCACCATCGTGGACGGTTACCTGCCCGGCGAGTACGGCCTCGGGAGCCACGTACGCGTCGACGGCTACCTTGGGCAGCCACTGCCCGAGCGGTACTAGCTGTCGCTGCCCGCGGTAGTCCCACCGCACCCGATCCGCACCTGCTGCCGCGGCTGCGGCGAGTGGCAGTGGGGGCGAGGGGGCGGCGGGGGACGGGGATGCAGTGGCGGTAGAGTAGAGAATCTGACGGAGAGAAGGCCTTGTGGAGGCGGAAGCGCGGCGAGAAAGGCGAGACAGGGAGGCGGCGGCCATGGTGGCGCTGGTGGTTCGGGAGGTCTGGATGGGCGAGCAGGGGTATGGTTAAGAGGAGCGCACCCGGCCTTGGTTTTGTGAGTAAATTAAGGATATTAAAACTGAGTCAACGAGGAGAAGGCTTCTCACAATTTAGATGTTTCTGGCCGTCTGATCGCTCTATTTTGTTGTTTTCCACCGTCGGATGCAAATGAAATCCGGAATTAAGCTGAATATCTCTGGGAACGCTCCTCTGGACGTCAATACGGTTTACTATAGTTAGAGCCACTCTAGCCCCTGCCGCAAAACACAAACCGTAAACACGCGAGTTCGGTGCGCTGAAAACGAGATTTCTGGGGCAGCGAGAGCCGGCGCAGTGCAGCTACCGTAAGGGCAAACCGCAAAACAGCATATTCGAATATGCTGTTTTGCGGTTTGTATTTACTGTAGCTGCACCGATGTACTGCAAATGAAACCGTATACATAACTGAATTTTTCGATAGTTCATACGACAGCACATGCGACAGTTTTAGTTTCAATATTTGCAAACATGTTCGCATTGAATCACACCGAAAATAAGATCAATATAGCAAATGCAAGGCATACGCATCAAGCAGCACCGTCACTCGCCGTAGCACCTCCACTTACCGTAGCATCTCCACTCGCCGAAGCTCCTCCACCGAAAGTTGTTTGGGCCTCCGCCATGGCTTGCTTCCTCCTTGCGATGATCTCCATCCTCCTCAACTCCCACCACTCTCTAGTGCATGCATCCATGAAGCTTGGATCCATCATCATTGTTCTATTCTCCTCGGCAAGAAGCTCGGCGGCGGTTTTTTTCTCCTCTAGAGTGTAGTTGATGGTCCTTCTCTTCTTCTTGGCTTTGGCATCATCGTACACCCCTTGATTAACCTCCTCCTCACCATCGACGGCCTCTTCCTCCTCCTCTTTCGCACCATCCAAATCATAGGCAAGGAGAGGAGGTTGTGTGATGCACACCTCGCTCTCGGCATTGCATAGGGGCGGGGATTCATCGTACCTCGAAGGCATTTCCTCGAGCACGTTAGGCTGCGACAACGTGTACACTGTGGAGCGGTGCCGGTGCTTTGAAGCGGCGGTCTTTGCGGGCTTCTTCTTGGTCCTTTTGTGCCGCCCGGCCGCTTTCTTTCTTCTTGCGGCCTTCCACGCCTTGCGGCCGGTGCGGGCGACGATGGCCTGGTAGGGCAGGGATGGCGAGCCCGCGGAAGCAGCGACCAGGGGCTCGACGGCGGCGGCGACGACGTTCGCGCGCTTCCTCTTCTTGATGGAGAAAGCGGCGGCGGCCGACGTGCCTGCGTGGACCGACGGAGCTACAATAAACGCGGCAGTCGACCGCGGGGATTATGGCGGCCGGAGGCGGAGTTGAGTCCATGCCTTGATTGGCGGCGGCAGACCTCGGAGGATCACCGAGAGAGATTGGCGGCGGTCAGTGGGGCGGGGCGGAGTGAAACTTCCGTCCGCCAAAGTCGAACGAGGATACTGGTCGCCGCGCTCTTTTCGCCGGACCCGTAGAAGTACCGTTCCGTGGAAGGAATTTGCCGCGTCCCGCAAAAAAATTCGGGTTCAGTCTGGGATACGGTAGCTGCACGACACGGATTTTTTGCGGGGTACGCTAAACTGGAGGTTATTTTACGGTTTTGTGGCTTTTACGATATCTGCTAGAGTTGCTCTTACTTGGGCCCTAAAAACGGCTCATGACTCGGTTAGCCAATTAAGAAGTAAAAAAAATCTGACTTAATCTCTACTGTTAAAAAAGAAAATCTCATATTTTGTTTGCTGCAGCGTTTTGCTCGTCTCTTTGTCGCGCTTCGTCGCTAACCGAACCCACGCCTGCCCATACCCTCCCGCACCCCACACCCTCCACTCTACCTCCTGCAACTAGACGCCTCTCCACTCAGGTTGCAAGCAGGGCGGGCCTCCCCGCTACGCCGCCCCGCAAAAACTGCCCGCAAAGTGCCGCTAGGCCGACCGCGTCATAGCGAGTGGGTCGAAGCAGTGAGCCCGTGTTGCCACATTGTATTATGCATACCCGCATACCCGCATAACCTACCAACTGGTCGAAGCTCTGCCTCCGCCAGGGTCGATGGCGCCGCCGCCTCCACCATCTCCACGGCCGCCACCTGCCCATGATGGAGTCCCTCCGTCCATTCCATGCCGTCACCGCTCCACCTCCGCCCTACGCCCATGTCCCTGTTTGTGCTGATGCTCCACATCTGCCCCCTGCCCATGCCCGTGCCCCTTCTCCGGCTGTTGCTCCCTGTCCGCCTCCCCGTGTGCCCCTGTCCTAGTTTCTGCTCCAGCTCCAGACACAACCAGTGCCGAAGGTAATTACTCCCCTCCCTCTCTGAACTGATGGGAATGGGTTCTTGTGTAATTGAGTTCTTGGGGAGGTGCTGCCCCTTGTGTAATTGTGCTAAATTAGATTATGCTCTTGCTGAATTAGATTGTGCTCTTGCTGAATTAGGAGCTGCAACAATCTAGCAGTTAGTACTAGTATGTCAGATTGGTTCACCAATGCAAGTTATTTGTGAGCATAGCCATACCAGTACTGGTGCAAAATGAATATCCTAGGATCATTATTAGAGTTAAGTAGTACGTAGTACGCGACATCAAAATTCATGCTTTGATCTGTGGCACCTAATTCCTCCGAATGAATGATGAAACTGTCTATTTTATTGCTTCGCTTTGATGAAGTACAGTCAGTATCTAAAGATTTCAGGACATTATCCTAGCTTAGCTAGCTATATCAAGCAGCTAGTAAGTTGGAAGGTTACGGTATGCCATTAAGAACGGCCAGTGACGGTCCAATACTACAAACAGCAGAGGCACCACCTGCCACCAACTCTAAAGCAGAGGCACCAACTCTAAAGTGAAAGGGAAATCTCATTCTGCCTTGCAACTTCAGTCTCTGCCCTTGGAAAAGATATGGCACTTGATTGCACATTGGCATATTTCGTGGTGTAGCTATTTTTTAACACATTAATAACCTATGCTCACTTCCCTTTGTTTAGTTCAACACCATTTTATGCTTGTCCTTGGTTTTGGTTTTTATTTAAATCTAAGGAAGATGATACAGTAACTTTAACTTTTACATGCACGTATACTGAATCAGGATTTGGGGTCTGGGAATATCACACTAGGGGAACACTTCCACACATTTTATACTGAATCAGGATTTGGGGCCTGGAAATAATTTAATGCTTGATTTTCAATCTGATGGTATGCTGTAGCTAGGAGAAACTTTTTCTGAATTACTTGTAGTGTCCAAATAATTATTATTGTCATTGATCAGTCAGTGTAGATGATAATGATTCCTAGATGGTTGAACTTATCCAAACTTTTGTTATCATTGTTTAGGAGAAAATATAGGACCCCTAAAAGCTCCGTCAAAGAAGAGGTTGAAGTCACCGGTAGTTCATGTTGTGAGATCCCTAGGGGTTAATATCATCCCTAGGGGTTAATATCATGTTATCTCAGTCAATAGGTGTAAAACGATCATCGCCAACACCGTCTCAGACTCCTCGTAAGTTATCATGTCTACTCTAGATATAACTTTTAATATCAATTGTGTGTGTATCATAAATAGAAAATGTCTTGGCATAAATTGTTTGTTCGTAGGTCTTACACATAGATCAAAGAGAAGGAAGCTTAAATCTGAAATGTGGAATGATTTTGATCTTTTATATGAGGGCAACAAACTTATGGAAGCCAAATGTAAACATTGTAAGAGGGTTTTTGTTGCTGCAAGAGAAGTTGGCACCAGTTCTTGCCTTAGGCATATGCTAGTTTGTGAGGAAAGAGCTAAGACAAATGAATTTCTTGACTACATGAAATCAACTATGTCACAATCTGACCCAAACAGTTTAGAGAAATGGATGTATGATCCTGATAGAGCTCACTTTGAATTGGTGAGGATGATAGTCTTACATGAGTTGCCATTTAGAATAGTGGAGTACCAAGGATTTAGGAAATTTGTGCATAGTCTGAATCCTGCATTCTAGTTGGTCTCTAGGACAACAATCAGACTTGATTGCATCGATATATTTGATCAACATAAGATACATCTTAAAGAGGTTCTGCAGCAACTAGACTCCTGTGTCTCTTTAAATGCAGATATGTGGACTTAGCGTCAAGTTATGAGCTATATGTGTATAACTTGCCATTTTCTTGATGAAAAATGGAAATTGCAAAAAAAGTGATTTGGTTTTCTGAGGCTGATACACCACATGATGGAACAAATTTATTTAATATCATGTTGGATTGCATGGAAGATTGGGGTTTGCAAAAAAAGATTTTCTCCATTACGCTAAACAATGCATCAAATAACAACTTGTGTGTGAGCTATATGCAAGCAAATCTGCTAGGAAAGAATTTGCTGCCTTGCAAAGGAGATCTTCTACATCGTCGATGTGGATGTCATGTGATCAACCTCACTATTCAAGAAGGCTTGACGATTCCTTGCGTGGGAGTGGTGAATATTCGTGAAAGCATAAAGTTTGTTAGAAGCTCCCCACCTCGAAAAAATAAGTTCAAAGACATAGTTAAACAAGAGGGAATAACTTGCACGCTGAAAGTCTGTTTGGATGTTCCTACACTTGGAATTCCACACATTTAATGATCAAGATAGCTCTAGAGTATAGAAGGACGTTCGCTGCTTTAAAGTTGCAAGATATGTCATACACATGTCAACCCACAGATGATGAGTGGGAAACAGTGGAATCTGCTTGTAAATTGCTAGAGGTTTTCCTTGATGCCACTATGGTAGTGTCCGGGTACGTTATATCTAACATCCCATTTGTATTTTCATGAGCTTTGGAAAATTTATCTAACATTGAAAAGAGAGGCTAACCATAAAGAAATGACCATTAAATCTATGGTTGAAGTGATGAAGAAAAAGTCCATGAAATATTGGAAGCTATCATATTTGACCATTTGGCTTCCAGTTATACTTGACCCAAGGTACAAGTTCAAATTCTTGGACTTGTGTTTGAAATATGGTTTTCAAAGTGAAGCAAGTAAATATCTTGGCAGAGTGAAGAAAACGTTCAAGGATCTTTTTGTTGAATATTCCTTGCATGATGATGAATCGACGATGGTGAATGATCAAGGAAGCAGCAATGTTGGAACAAGTATTGATAACTCGTGGGACCAATGGAATAAGCAAGTTCAAGAAGAACAAAAAAAGCGAGCAAAGTTGAGTGAACTTCAGATTTATTTAAATGATGATGTCCACCCACAGAAAGATGCTTTCGATATACTCCTCTGGTGGTCTGTAAATGGGCACAAATACCCCATCATATCTCGCATAGCAAGGGATGTGTTGGCTGCACCTATATCAACCGTAGCATCCGAGTCGGCATGTAACACCCTCGCCTGATAAGGCTGAGTTCATGTGTATAGTGTCAATCCTTGGATCGGTTCATTGGCACACACATTACAAAATGATACCAAATATAACTGTGCGTCATAAATACAACGAATATGATCCAGAATTTACATTATTTATTCAAGTACACAGCAGAAAACGAATACAAGGTAGATCTCCATCCTTCAAATGTGCTACAGGCGAACAATCGTTGAGTGGAGTCTCGCGACCTATAACAATCACTTAGAAACGATATAACCTGCAACATGAAACGTTGCAGCCACGAATGGTCAATACTTTGAATGTATTGGCAAGTAGAACTAATGAGTACAAAGGATCTATCAACTACATGCATATTTGGCTAGGTGGAGTTCAGGCTCATTTGCTAAAAGCAATACAACTTTTCCCTACTTTCAAAATACTTTTATTTCTTCAAAATCAATCTTCTAAGGACATACCAGCATAAAACCATGTAGAAACAAGACAGTTCAGCTTTCGTATGCTCCTAAACCCATTTTCACCATCAAGTTTTAGCAATTAAGAAATTGGGATGAGTGAGATCTTCCAAACATTTTTAGGCCCGGTTGCTCATTGTTGTTCATAACCGGGGACACGGCTAAGTACTTAGTTTAGACACCCTGCAGGGGTTGTACACTTTACCCACACAACCCAGTTAACCCGCTCTTACCATTACACTTATTTTGTGCCATGGTAGGGAGAAAACCAAGACGAAACCTTTCAGAAACAGAACCCTGAGCCCTCAGGACACCCCATACCAACCTACATCCCCTACATCTGCTAGTTACGTCGGGTCAGGTTCCCATAACTTACTTAGTCAAGACAAATAATGACATGCGGTTATACTAGAAGCTACTACACAAGAAACCTGTCCAATCTCTGAAGCCTAGGTGTGCTTTCCGCAATAAACCATCCAAAAACATCAATCCATCACACCCAGGAGATTCATTAAATTCCAGTTGTTTTCATTATAACAAAACATAACTTTTCCATAACATAATCAATCATGAATTCCCTTTTGCGCATCTAATAAGCATGGCTAAGCAACTACAATACGATGGCTCAAAGGAATCAAGTCATGGAGATATGGCAATCATGCCTGGGTTTCATAGCATAGCATAGTAGTAAAACACCTACACTTGCATCACTACTGAAAATCATACTACATGCATAGGAAAATAGTAGGACATTTATGATAGCTCTACTTGCCTTTGTTGTAGAAGATGTAGTCGATCAAATAATCCTCACAATAGATAAGATTGCACTCATCACAATCACAAATGTTGCACTCCTCGCAATATATCGATCAAAACAAGTGCACAACAAACACATCATTCAAAACAATGCAATTATGCACAATACAACAAAACAATGATGAACAAATGCATGCATGACAATTTAATATGTCACAATGGTTGTTACTTTAGTTATCTAAATAATACTGAAGTATATGATGCATGCAAGAGGCCAATTAATGCAATGGAGTACTTGTTATTAATAATTACTTGCCAATATAGGGTTTTTAATAGTTCTATTGTAACTCCTATTTTAACTGTCGAATTAAATTTGTTTCTTGGGTTTACTGGATAGAGGACGTTAATACGAACCATTAGGCGTTGGATTCACCCTAATCGGAGTTATAGATCTTTTTAAATAATTGAAATACTACATAATGTATTATAATGCTCCTAACATTATATGTACTGTACACCTATAATTTTAGTTTAGAAACTGGTTCTACTCTTTCTTGTGATTCCAGGGACATATTATTTGCAATTTTCTGAATAGTATTTATTTTCTTATGAATTTATTACTCAAAAATGGGCATTAGCTTGTTTAAATATCTACAGAATAACCTTACAGTATTTGCCTGAACCAAATACGTATTGATGATCTACATGGAACAGCTTTCCATCGGTATATCATTTATATTTTTGTGATATGCAAATAATTTACAATGAATTTAATGATTTCTAAAGCCATTAAAACTAATTAAATCACTATGCGGTAAATAATGCGCAAATGCTGAATCCAACCAGATATTATCAATCTACATTATAGTAGCTTCAATTTGATATATTGTTCATATTTTTCGGAGTTACAGATAATTTTCTATGAATTTATTAACCTAAAAGAACATTAAAACTAATTAAATTACTGCAGTAAACGAATACTGTTAATGTTGGATATAATGCCATATTACTATTCTACACGTTTTTCTGAATCCATTGATATATTATTTGCTATTGTTAGATCTACAAATCTTTTTATATAATTTTTGCAAGTTTACACAATTTTCTGTAAATTAAATTCAATTTCAAATCTACAGGGAATATTCCCTGGAAATATTGTATGCTGACTGGGACGCGGGGCTGACCTGATATTGACACGTGGCGAGATCCGGTTGGCTCGTACCCCTTCGCGGAATCGATCTAATCCTGGCCGTTGGGATGAGATCCAGTGGCTAGAAGAGGAGATTGACCCGATTTTGGCTCAGAATAGACAAGAAATAGATTTGTGTTAGAGAGACAAATCCGTTAAATTGAAAAACTTACAACATGAAAGTTGTGGGGAATCATTAGTCCTACCTTCTCACCAAAAGAATTTGGATTTTAAGAAACGAGCGCGAGTACATCTTGGATTTACACCGTCATATCTGAAATATTGCGATGCAAAATTCTCCGGCTGTGGTGGATAAAAAGAGGTGAGGTTTGTCGGGATTGAAAGATTTCGACGAGATCTACAACTTTTGTTTTTTGGCCAAAGGCAAACGACGAAGTCTAGATGGGTTAATAAGCGAAATAAGATTTGGACATGTGTAGATTCGGGATTTCGAGAAGGGAAACTCATACAGCTGTGGCTCCACGGGTTTATATGGAGGTTTAGGACGGTGGAGAGATAGGTCTTGGAGTAGGGAACAAGTAGAAACAAACGGAAGTCGATTTGGAGTTGTAGATTAAAAGTTATAAGAGTTTGAATAGAGATATGTTTGAGAAAAACTGATTTGCACGGAAATTAAAGCAAACAAGGCATGCATGCCTTCTCTGTACGCGCGTGGCTGGCTGGTTCGTTGTAACATCCCAAAAATACTAAACTTAGATCATCAAACACTAATCATCAAGATTAGGGTTAACAAAAACTTTTCTAAATAAACTCATGAATGCATGTATATGTGTATGCATGAATTTTGAATTTCTTTAAAAACCACCTTGTTTGTATGATCCATTGCTTGTAAAATGTTTCTTAGGTGAAATGAACATCATCTAAAACATTTACCGCACTTTCCTTAAAGACAAGTAAATCAAAACAAATATATTAAGTGAATGGTCATTTTGGCCAATTTAACTCCCATGCCTACTTTGGCTGTCTCAAACTTTCAGAACCTAACAGAAACTTTTCTGGATCTTTGCACTCCTTGAATGTACTCATAACAGAGTATCAAGGCCCACTTTGTGATCATCCAGAAACTTTCAAATGCATAGTTTAAATGACAATTCAAAATTGAATCTTCTTCATATGGAAAGATCCCACTTTTTCAAAACCCACTCAAACAAGCTCAACTTTCAAAACCCAAGCATCTGCAGACTCACCAGCACCAATCTAGCAAACCCACCAAAAATCATTTCAAAATTCAAAATTTGAATTCATGCGGCCATTTCATCAAACAGGTTGCAGACACAAATCAAACAAAACATCAAACACTATAGTGTGCAGTGATTCTTGCCTAACTTGTTTCCTAGTTAGCTCACACACAACTCAGTAGATCATCTAGAAAGATTAGCCCAACACTAGCACCCCTGTGAGCTTGCCATTGCCATTAATGGTGAACAGCCGAGCACCCCAATGTCACCCCATTGTGGACAACAAGCTAGAGGAAGAACTAGCCGTGCCAACCTTGTCTAGGAGGCAGCCCACCGTCCACCGCCACCCACTGTCCTAGCCGCAAGCCTTGCCAAGCCCTGGACCACGCGCACAAGCCGTGCCCAGACCATGCCGAGCGTGCGCCAGAGCGCCACCCTCGACCAGCATCCACAGACCGTGCGCCGCCCTCGCCGCGTGCATACATGATCGCCATCAACCCAGGAGACCGCCAGACATCCCCATTTGTCGCTTGCGTCAAGACACCACCGCCCGCCGTCGAAGACGCCGCCTCTGCCGCGCAGAGCACCGACCGTTCCAGACCAAACCACACCGCCCCATGCCTCGCGACCATGTCGTTGAGCATCGCCAGGAGACACAACACCTTCCCCTACCCTTGCCCATGCCATTAGCCGCCTGTAATGTCGCCCCCGACGAGCTCACCGTGTGCCTCGACGGTCCCCTCGCTCGACTATAAATAGAGGCCACCCCCGCACGAATTCTTCACACCATCTCACTCCCCTCTCCTCACTGATCGTGCCACACCATTCTCAGAGCAAGGCGAGCACCACCTCGCCGGAATTTCACTGGAGCCTGCCATCACGGGAGAAGAAAGGAGCCAGTGATTGAGCCGCCCAGAGCCGCCGTGACCACCTCGAGTTGGCCGTCGAACACTTCATCGTTCGCCTCGCCGACCTCGCCCGCACTCGGTGAGCCCCGACCCTCACCACCGCCGCTTAGGTTTCGTTCTCGCCGGAGTTATCTCGCGTCGACGATGACTCCCAGCCGTTAGATTAGAACTAGATCAAACAACCCACGTTGCCCCATACCGCTTCGCCCAGCCCCGTGTCACTGACGAGTGGGGACACCCACTTAAGCACCTCAGGAGCATCGCTTAGCAGGCGACCGTTAAATTTCCCACCCAGTTATTCAAATTAAATCTTTTTCTATCTCAATTCAAACACACTTCTGCACTCAACTTCAAAAATCAACTCAGATCGATTCAGTGCATCAATTTGAATGAAACCAATTTTGTTGGAAAGGTCTATGAATGCTGAATACAAGCCCGTTGGATTCAAGTCATTTGGATCTCTAGATCACCCCTGGTAAAAATAACAAGGCAGAAGCTTTTCTGCATTCAAACATTTTTCAAATTTAAATCATATCAGCTTTTGAGTTGATTCCAACTCTCAAAAATCACATTTAACCATACCTTTCAGAATATATAAAAACATATAGGTTTACTTGCAGAAATATTGTTCAAGTAATAAAAGAATGCTACATAAGCATTTCTAGCCACTTTAATTAATTAAAATAAAAGGGTAAAACCTTTTTAAATTGTGACACCACTTTAAATCACATTCCCATGGACTACAATATGTGGTGATGACATGTGTCAACATGATCCCATGTTTAGTTTGGAGAATATTAAATCTTAAGTAGTTTTTCAATGAGTAGAAATTACTTTTCTAAAAATAAAAGATTTAAACCAAGCCTTAACCTTATAATGTTAGAGATGATGCTAGATCATCTATAGGACCCTTGTGTGTGATGATTGCAAGTAGTTAAGTATTGTTTGGTGATTGTGTACCTCGTATTTATTCATAGACGCTAGTACCGACCAAGGATACGAGGAGGAAGGAGGATACTACGAAGAGGAAGCCGAGGAGAACTTCAACCACTGCTCTACACAAGGCAAGCTTATATTGACACTGATGCAAGCTAGTAACTATGCAAGTTTATACTGATATTGATGCAAGCTAACCCTTGCAAGATACCCTACTGATGCCACAAACCCATACTTGTGATATGACTACTATATGCATTAAGCATATGTGATCATACCCCCTTGATAAACCAAATCCTAGTTTTATGTGCAAGCTTCTTACTTTATTTCTTTATCAAAGCTTACTTAGAGTCTACCTAAGAGTTTGGTAGATACTAGACAGTTGTGCTGAAGGTTGCATAAAGAGCATAAAATTTGGCCTAAGATAGAAATCTTGATCTCAGCCTAAGACATGAGATTGAACTTAGTTAAAACCCCACTAGTTACCACCCCTCCTTAGTACTACCCCACCTATAGATGCTAGTGCTAAGCATAAAACTTGATCAACTTTAGATGGGAATACTTGGTAGAAAAATGGTTATGAAAACCTTGGAATGATGGATCATTCTATTGAAATGTTTTGGACATGTGTTTCCAAACACTTGATGATTTTGGTGATGAAAATGTTGAGGCATGAGCCTTATCCCCTTTATAAAACTGATGGTTGCGGATGCGATACCATTCCAATTTTATCGCATAAACCACAATACCCAAGATTGGGTAGGGCTTGACCGAAACTTATGTACCTTAGTATTAGTTCCTCACGCCAAGGTCTGAAATGAGGCTACCTTGTGAAGATTGTCCACTGCAAGACTCCAAGATGACAGCTTGGTCATGGTTGGGAGGCCAAACTCACGGGAGAGGTGCTTATACTAGGGCGTGTAATCGAAAGGTTAGGATTGATTATCCATCATCGGTATGGTGAATTCAGGATTTGTTCCTGACGGATGTATCGAATGTTGTGGTGAAAGTGTACAATCTCTGCAGAGTGTCAAACTATTCGAATAGCCGCATCCGCGGTTATGGACAGTTGGAGTGGCCATACTGTTCCCCGTCAGACTTTTCAAAATGACTTGTGAAACGAATTGAGACTTTGACTTGACCACAACAGAGTTGTGACCTGAATTACAAGATCCCACTTAGGAGTTATAAAATTGTGACTAGCTTTGGAACTTAGTAGAGATAAACCTGGCTTTTTGCAAAACAACCCTAGAGCCTAGTGTCCTATTATCCAAAAACCCCTTACCTGTTAGTATTAGTTTGTGAGTACTTAAAGAGTACTCATGGCTTTGTCCCTAGCTATTCCCATGGCCAGACTATGAAGAGGAGTACCTGGAAGATGGACCCTAGGAAGGTTACGACAACTAGGATCATCTCCCATCGTCATTACTGTGACCACGAAGATGGAGTCACCACGCTACCGTTATTACTACGTATTCCGCTGCTTGATGTTGTATTAAGAACTGGATCATGAGATCCATATTTGTGTAAGAACTTATGTATCGTTGTAACGGATGATGTACTATTGTATCCAATTCTGTTATGTCTCGCAAAAATGGTAATCCTGGGATTGCGATGTATGGCATAACAGTCATCTAGGATTGAAAAATCCGGGTGTTGACATTCGTCCTTGTTGGGCCGCCGGCTGGCTCGGTCGGCCCAGTTAGTTTTTTTCCCTTTTTTTCTTTTCCTTTTCTATTTTGGTATTTACTCTATATCTTTTGAATACGAACTCCAAATGATATGATTCTTGTTTCTAATTTTTTCTAAAATCGAATAGATCATTGTAGGATCATATTTGTAATATTTTTACTAGTTTTCAAGTAATGGATTTATAAATCCTTGTATATTTAATTTTATCTATATATTTATCTGTTTGTATTTATTCCATAACTTTTTCATAATAGCTCCAAATGAGCTCTATTTTGTTTCTAAAAATTTGTAATATTTATTGGATATTTTTAGGCTATAATTTAGCAATAATCACTGCCTTAGCAATAGTAGGTTTTTATAAAGCCAATTTAATTCCTTTTAGGAACAAAGTGGCATATACTATTTAGGGTTTTAGTCCTTTATTTCTATTTTGGAATTTTTTTCTCAATGTAAATATGCAATGCAATGCTGATAAATGTCATGCAAATGCAATTTTTTTCTAGTCCCAATTTCCAAAATCTTGGGATGTGACAGACTAACCCCCTTAAGATGAATCTCGTTCCCGAGATTCGGAATGGCTAGCAAATAGGCGTAGGATATCCCCTTGTCAGTGTAGCTCTTCTTCACCATGGATAAGCCTTCTAAGCTAACCCCCTTAAGAGAATTCAAGCTGGCCTCTCCAACTTCCGTTATTGTGCTATATCTAATTCTTCTTCCCTTTGGGGTTGTGAGTGAAATTGCTCGTCGTGCATGATCTATGTGGCCTTCATACTTAGACATCCAATCCTTGCCTAGAGTGACGTCCAAGCCTTGTGATTGCAACACATTCAAGCTTGTGGGAAAGTTGTGTACTCCAATCCTTAGGTTCAGTTGATGACATCCAAAAGCTGCTACCTCTTCTCCACTAGGAGAGCTTATTTTGATGGGTTTGTTAATTGTTTCAGTTGGAATTCTGTTTCTATCCACAAATTCCCTTGATATGGACGAATGTGATGCTCCATCATCAAATAAAACGCGTGCTAGAAAGGTATTGAGCCAGAACGTACCAATCACGGCATTAGGGTCTCCTTGAACTTCATCCATACTAATATGATTAATATGTCCCTTCTGAAATGGGTTTGGCTTGTAGCCATCAATCTTATTCTTCTTCTTCTCAGGGTAGTATCTTGAATAGTGTACCTTTTGCTTGCATTTGAAACATCCAACCTTGCTTATATCCTTCCTAAAGAGATTGGTGTTGTGCGCCACAACATTGTTGTCTTCATGGTTGTGATCATTCCCTCCTTCAGAATTGTGGTTGTGACTCATGTGGACATTATTGTGGCGTCCATTTCCTTCATGGTGCTGATGTCCATTACCATCATGGTCGTCGTATCCATTGCCTTCATGCATGTGATGTTCAGAACCTACATTCCCATCATGGAGAGCACAAAACTTCCGATGCGGTCTTGAGTTGTCCTTGTTGTTATGGTGCTTTCTCTTGCGCTTCTCAACTTGACTTTGTTTCTCTTCAAGAATTCTTGCTTTGTCCATCAGATCCTGGAAGGTGGGAGTGTAAACTACAGACAGCTGAACGGAGAGCTCATCACTTAGTCCATCCAGAAATCTCTCTTTGCTTTTATCATCAGTGTTGACATCCTCCGGAGCATAGCGAGATAAATTGGTGAATTCTTCTATGTACTCCGACACTGTGCGGTCGTACTGGTGTAGATCACGAAATTCCTTTCTCTTAGGCTCATAACTCTGGACAAGACATGGTTTGTCTTGAATCCTTCCTCAAACATCTCCCATGTGACTGTATCAATGGGGTGGGTAATCTGGAAAATATCCCACCATGTAGCTGCTTGTCCTTCAAATAAGTGAGCAGAAAATCTCACTTTCTCTTCATCAGTGCATCCAACTGTTACTAAGTCCTTATTCACTGAGCAGAGCCAATCAAGTGATATCATAGGCTCAGGTGCGCTTGAGAATTTTGCAGGCCTCAGTTTTAGGAACCTAGTGAGTGCATCCACTTGGGTTGGGTTGTTTTTTGCTATGAATTGTGTCACCACTTGTGATAGTTGTGTCTATGCTGCTATCAACCTCTCCATCCCAGTGGGTTGACGACGAGGCGGCATCTGTTTGGGACAGTATAGAAGAGGACTAAGAGAAGTATTTTTACCCATAACTATATGAAACAATCAATATCACAAACAAGCAAACAATCATAACCAATCAACACACAAGCAAACACTTGCAATACAACGTTACAGTGGTTTAAAACTAGCAGTATATAACCACAAAATGGTTTGAAAAGGTTGGGTACAATACTAGAGTAGAATAGAGCAACAAATAAACAACAAACAAAATCTGTCAAAACGGTACAACAGCTTTCACGAATTTTTTCTGGGTACCTTAAACTCGTCAGGAATTTTAGCCAATTTTTGTGCATGTACTACAGGTAATTACGCTCCAGATCCTATTTTTTAGATTTTTCCGAGTTACCAATAAAATATAAAAAATCGCGCGGTACAACAGGTCATGTAGAAAACTGCAGTAAAATCACGAATTTCAATCAATTCACACCATTAAACTAATTTAAAAACCTCATCACAATTTCAGAAACATTAGAGTTCAAAACTAACTGATCCTAAACAAAGCATCACACAAAATATCTCAATACAACCAAGCAAACAACCTATATTTTCATACCACATAAGTTGATAAGAATAATATGCTAACACGATAGCGATGATCTTCTAAAGAGATAGAACATGGTTGTCTAGACCTAACCAAACTTGATGAGATGTTTATTTATGTCATACTATTTGTTATTCTACTTAGATAACTCTCATATAGGTATCATAAGAATGGACAACTACAATTTATAAGAACTCTAATAAATAGAAAATATGATAGTTCTCCTAATGGAGGTCTTCTATTACTAATCCATTTCTAAGGTCATGATCCTACAGTCAACGCACAGCTCTGATACCATCTTGTAACACCCTCGCCTGATAAGGCTGAGTTCATATGTATAGTGCCAATCCTTGGATCGGTTCACTGGCACACACAGTACAAAATGATACCAAATATAACTGTGCGTCATAAATACAACGAATATGATCTAGAATTTACATTATTTATTCAAGTACACAGCGGAAAACGAATACAAGGTAGATCTCCATCCTTCAAATGTGCCACAGGCGAACAATCGTTGAGTGGAGCCTCGCGACCTATAACGATCACTTAGAAACGATATAACCTGCAACATGAAACGTTGCAGCCACGAATAGTCAATACTTTGAATGTATTGGCAAGTAGAACTAATGAGTACAAAAGATCTATCAACTACATGCATATTTGGCTAGGTGGAGTTCAGGCTCATTTGCTAAAAGCAATACAACTTTTTCCTACTTTCAGAATACTTTTCTTTCTTCAAAAACAATCTTCTAAGGACATACCAGCATAAACCCATGTAGAAACAAGACAGTTCAGCTTTCGTATGCTCCTAAACCCATGTTCACCATCAAGTTTTAGCAATTAAGAAATTGGGACGAGTGAGATCTTCCAAACAGTTTCAGGCCCAGTTGCTCATAGTTGTCCATAACCGGGGACACGGCTAAGTACTTAGTTTAGACACCCTGCAGGGGTTGTACACTTTACCCACACGACCCAGTCAACCCGCTCTTACCATTACACTTATTTTGTGCCATGGTAGGGAGAAAACCAAGACGAAACATTTCAGAAGCAGAACCCTGAGCCCTCAGGACGGACCCATACCAACCTACACCCCCTACATCTGCTAGTCATGTCGGGTCAGGTTCCCACAACTTACTTAGTCAAGACAAATAATGACATGCGGTTGTACTGGAAGCTACTACACAAGAAACCTGTCCAATCTCTGAAGCCTAGGTGTGCTTTCCGCAATAAACCATCCAAAAACATCAATCCATCACACCCAGGAGATTCATTAAATTCTAGTTGTTTTCATTATAATAAAACATAACTTTTCCATAACATAATCAATCATGAATTCCCTTTTGCGCATCTAATAAGCATGGCTAAGCAACTACAATACGATGGCTCAAAGGAATCAAGTCATGGAGATATGTCAATCATGCCTGGGTGTCATAGCATAGCATAGTAGTAAAACACTTACACTTGCATCACTACTGAAAATCATACTACATGCATAGGAAAATAGTAGGACATTTATGATAGCTTTACTTGCCTTTGTTGTAGAAGATGTAGTCGATCAAATAATCCTCACAATAGAGAAGATTGCACTCGTCACAATCACAAATGTTGCACTCCTTGCAATCTATCGATCAAAACAAGTGCACAACAAACACACCATTCAAAACAATGCAATTATGCACAATACAACAAAACAATGATGAACAAATGCATGCATGACAACTTAATATGTCACAATGGTTGTTACTTTAGTTCTCTAAACAATACTGAAGTATATGATGCATGCAAGAGACCAATTAATGCATGGAGTACTTGTTATTAATAATTACTTGCCAATATAGGGTTTTTAATAGTTCTGTTGTAACGCCTATTCTAACAATCGAATTAAATTTGTTTCTTGGGTTTACTGGATAGAGGACGTTAATATGAACCAGTAGGCGTTGGATTCACCGTAATTGGAGTTTTAGATCTTTTTCAATAATTAAAATACTACAGAATGTATTAATGCTCCTAACATTATACATACTGTACACCTATAATTTTAATTCAGAAACTGGTTCTACTCTTTCTTGTGATTCCAGGGACATATTATTTGCAATTTTCTGAATAGTATTATTTTCTTATGAATTTATTACTCAAAAAGGAGCATTAGCTTGTTTAAATATCTAAAGAATAACCTTATAGTATTTGCCTGAACCAAATACGTATTGATGATCTACATGGAACCAGCTTTCCATCGGTATACCATTTATATTTTGTGATATGCAAATAATTTACAATGAATTTAATGATTTCTAAAGATATTAAAACTAATTAAATCACTACGCGGTAAATAATCGGCAAATGCTAGATCCAACCAGATATTATTAATCTATATTATAGTAGCTTCAATTTGATATATTGTTCATATTTTTCGGAGTTACAGATAATTTCCTATGAATTTATTAACCTAAAAGACCATTAAAACTAATTAAATTACTGCAGTTAACGAATACTGTTAAGGTTGGATCTAATACCATATTAATATTCTACACGTTTTTCTGAATCCATTGATATATTATTTGCTATTTTTGAATCTACGAATCTTTTTATATGATTTTTGCAAGTTTACACAATTTTCTGCAAATTAAATTTAATTTCAACTCTACAGGGAATATTCCCTGAGAATATTGTATGCTGACTAGGACGCGGGGCTGACCTGACGTTGACATGTGGCGAGATCCGATTGGCTCGTACCCCTTCGCGGAATCGATCTAATCCTGGCCGTTGGGATGAGATCCAGTGGCTAGGAGAGGAGATTGACCCGATTTTGGCTCAGAATAGACAAGAAATAGATCTGTGTTAGAGAGACAAATCCATAGGTCAAATTGCAGAACTTACAACATGAAAATTGTGGGGAATCATTAGTTCTACCTTCTCACCAAAGGAATTTAGATTTGAAGAAACGAGCGCGAGTACATCTTGGATTTACACCGTCATATCTGAAATATTGCGATGCGAAATTCTCCGGCTGTGGTGGATGAAAAGAGGTGAGGTTTGTTGGGAATGAAAGATTTCCATGAGATCTACAGCTTTCGTATTTTGGCCAACGGCAAACGACGAAGTCTAGATGGGTTAATAAGCGAAATAAGATTTGGGCATGTGTAGATTCGGGATTTCGAGAAGGGAAACTCATACAGCTGTGGCTCCACGGGTTTATATGGAGGTTTAGGATGGTGGAGAGATAGGTCTTGGAGTAGGGAACAATTAGAAACAACGGAAGTCGATTTGGAGTTGTAGATTAAAAGTTATAAGAGTTTGAATAGAGATAGGTTTGAGAAAAACTGATTTGCATGGAAATTAAAGCAAACAAGGCATGGATGCCTTCTCTGTACACGCGTGGCTGGCTGGTTCGTCCTTGCTGGGCCGCAGGCTGGCTCGGCCGGCCCAGTTAGTTTTTTTCCTTTTTTTCTTTTCCTTTTCTATTTTGGTATTTACTCTATATCTTTTGCATACGAACTCCAAATGATATGATTCTTGTTTTTAAATTTTTCTAAAATCGAATAGATCATTGTAGGATCATATTTGTAATATTTTTACTAGTTTGCAAGTAATGGATTTGTAAATCCTTGTATATTTCATTTTATCTATATATTTATCTATTTGTATTTATTCCATAACTTTTTCATAATAGCTCCAAATGAGCTCTATTTTGTTTCTAAAAATTTGTAATATTTATTGGATCTTTTTAGGTTATAATTTAGCAATAATCACTGCCTTAGCAATAGTAGGTTTTTATAAAGCCAATTTAATTCCTTTTAGGAACAAAGTGGCATATACTATTTAGGGTTTTAGTCCTTTATTCTATTTAGGAATTTTTTCTTAATGCAAATATGCAATGCAATGCTGATAAATGTCATGCAAATGTAATTTTTTTTCTAGTCCCAATTTCCAAAATCTTGGGATGTGACACGGCATTCTCTACCGGAGGAAGAATACTAAGTGACTATAGGAGCACTATGATACCCAGCACCGTAGAGGCACTAATCTGTCTACATGATTGGCTGCGACCTCTCGGTATAACTCTCTCTTCTCATTTTATTGTCATTGTAGGAACTACTCATGTAGGAACTTCTAACATTTTATTGTCATTGTAGGAACTACTCATGTCAGCACAATAACTGATGATGTTATTTATGGAACAAATGATGATATTTATGGAACAAATGCTGATATTTATTGATTCTTGAGTGTAGCATTAGGTATGCCTTGTTCTTGTTATCCTACATACTGAATACTATTTTGGCATTGTATAATACTTGCTTGCTTTGGTTATCCTACATACTAAATACTGTTTTGGCATTGTACAACTATGTTCTTGACTGGATGCAATATTAACTTTGTCAATTAAATACTGTTTTGGCATTGTACATACTAAATACTTGCTTGCTTTGGTTATCCTACATAGTGAATCTATGTTCTTGACTGAATGAAATATTAACTTTGTCAACTATGTCACAATCTGATCCAAATAGTTCAAATATGATCTAGATAGTTCAGAGAAATGGTAAAGAATCTGCTTATTCATGAGTCCAACATTAGGTATGCTTTGTTCTTGTTATTCTACATACTGAATACTATTTTGGCATTGTATAATACTTGCTTGCTTTGGTTATCCTCCATACTAATACTGTTTTGGCATTGTACAAATGAAGTAATAGTAACCTGCTCTAACCTTAGCTACTACAATTGAAATAGCTACCTTAGTTGATATCGTTGTTGGTTTCATAGATACATACATGTCATTAAAATAGCTACCTTAGTTGATATCGTTGTTGATTTCCTAGCCTACAGAGGTGCCCAGGTGATGGTGTATGTGTGACATGCATTTGCGATGTCCGGAAGCTACTGCAATTGACCGCCTCAACGCCAGATTTCACTTGATTGACGGATTACATTGCCCAATTTTAGCAGTTTGTTCTGCCATGCTGTTTGAACTAGCGAATACATATTTCTGCCATGGATCACAGGCTTAGTTGATCTGTACAATTTCTGTCGTGTTGAATTTGTTCTGTCATATTGAATTTGTTTTGTCGTGTTGAATTTTTTCTGCATATTTTAAATCTGCATACACATCTAGTATCATACTCATTCAGTCATTCTGGATTTTTTTTGCTTTCTGAGTGGTTTATCTTTTATGTATGATCAATAATTATGTATGATCAACAATTAGTTTAATGCACAATTTTCCTTTCACAAGAATCCATATTTTATACTACTTTTCTATTTGTATTATACAACCAGCCATCGGATTTACATTATTAGAGTTTAGCGTACCATGATTTTGTGGTGAGCGCAGCAGAAATTTTAATGGCATACCTTGCTAATAATTTTCTATTTCTAAGATTATGTAGTAACTAATGTTTAGATTAAATACTTACCTATAATTTCTTTTTGTTTTCTTATGAAATTTGTGCAGACGTAATATCGAGGATCAGGGATGAGAACCAAGTTTCATTTTGGCTACAGAGTCACTATGCAGTTCTTCTATCAGATATGTCCCAGTATAATCATTCCAATCCCGAACCTTCACTTGCACCCATGGTTTTAGCACATCCAGGATGTTAACATACTTGACCTGATAAGTATAGGTGTAGTACAAGTGTACAACATACGGGGTAGCAGCTATTTTAAGTTATAAGTTCTGGTGCTACAATTCCCATTCAGGAATGTTGTGTATGTAATTTTTATTTCCCTCATGAATGCAGCGTTGAGTAAAAGAGCAATTTACCAAGCGAATTGCCCAAAATAAACGCTAGATAAAACATGATTAGAATAATACAAAGTATACTAACCATGTGAAATAGCGAATACATATTAAGACAGATAACCAAACAGATTGCAAGGCGTAGAACTTGGGATACGATCAAAACAAGGTTAAGAAAGAAAATATACACGACAGCAGCAGCAGAGGAACCTTCGGTGTTCACGTTGGCACCATCGCCATTCATGTCGTCGAGGAAGAGGGTGCTGATGTCGAGAAAGAAGTCCTTATTGGGGAAGACGTCGGTGCAAAGTAGTCCGTGATGAAGCCAGTAGTCGCGCCAATATCTCTCCCCAAAAACCTTATCGCCCTTCTCCCGTACAGGACTCGAAGCAGCGAGGTCTCGGAGGCCTACTGTCCCGGCTCACAGTGCACGCTGCAAGACGGGATGGGGAAGACTAGGTAGCGCAGTGCTCTGAAACTGGAGACGCAAAGGATGTGTGGCAGTATGTCTGAGAGGAGGCGCGACCTCTCTCTTATAGGCACAGAGGGGAAGGCAGACATGCTGCGCAGGAGATGAAACAAATGGACGGAAGTTGAAGCAAACAGACGACAGCCCACCCGACAGCCTCCACTCAGTTTGTATTTATTTAGCTCATATTAAAAGTCCACTCGAGAAAAAAGTTTCAGCTTCTGTACAACTATTCATATACCATTCATGCGTGGCAAAATAAAGCTCGGTTAGGCGAGATTCCCGCAACCCGCGGCGAGGCATGGCGAGGCGAGCGAGGAGGAGGAGGAGCGCGCGTGTATATGTCTTCTCTTCTCAAGCTCGTACAAGTGGTGGAAGAGCTCTCCTTATAAGCTGGTCCAACTTCCACTCAACTAGCAATGTGGGACTAAACATTTGTCCCAGCTCTTGTCTTACATGAATGGGCCAAATGGGTCTCTAGGATTTCAGGAATTTATTGGCATATAATAAATGGGCTGAGTCTATTTAGGAAAAAATTCCAACAATCCCCCACCAGATCCCAGAGGCACATGAAGTTTTCCTTTGGTTCCAAAACATTGTTTATATACCGATAGTGTAGTGGCGACTGTTAAGTTGAACTTCCACCTAGAGATTTATGTTATACTAGCTGCAACTTGTACAGTGGACTATGCCTTAAACTGCAAGTTTGCTGCCAACCTAGCTTCACAAAAAGTCTTGACCGATACTCGGCTACCGTGGGACTTCCCCGCGTGAAAGAACATGTGGGCCCCCATGTGTGGTTTTGGTAATTAATGACAATCTCTATGGACTAATGCTTGTATCAAGTTGTACGTGTAGGAATTGTCCATAGGCAATGCTTGAACCATTTGTTGGCTTCAAGGTTTGGAGAAGAAGTGAAGAGGATCATGTGGTGACCAAGGTGTTCAAAGAATGATCCTTAGATTGGTCATGTGAGAGTTAAACCTATGGCAAGTATGTCTTGAAGAATAAGATGGAGTAATATCTCTGGTGTATCTTCAAGGCATCAACATAATGAAGAAAAGAAGAAATGATGTGCAAGCTAAAGATGTGCAATATCTAGAAGATCTCATGCTTAAAGCTTGCCGTCCTTGGTGATCATGGATCGATGAAGACAAGGTCAATGTAAAGGTTTCCCCATGTTGTATGGGAGAGTACTTGCAAGTGTTCATCAAGCAAGTGTGTAAAAGATCAATCAAGAAAGGTGTTCCATCTTGAGAAGGACAAGATCGTATACATCAAGATCAAGTGGAATATGCGCAAGGCAAAGGTATGATATTGATAGGGTTTCTTTCTAACCGGTCTCGTGGTGTTAGTTGGGGAGACCGGTTTATAGGATAGACAACCGTACTATCAAGAGGGGCTCTCAAGTGAGTAACTCGATCACATCTTTCAAAGAGAGCTCAAACCTTTGCATACTTAGCATCATCCTTTCTTGGTTGATTATTTGGATCTTATCCATGTGAAGTTCTAGAGCTTGTGGTAATATTCATAACAAACTCTAGTTCATCAAAAACGGATTTCCCTTTTATATCATATTGCGTTTTTGATCTTTGAGGTTTTACGGTTTCTCACCAAGAGAGGTATCTCACATTATAATACATGAAATGTTCCCTCTTGGTGGTATCCAATATTTCCACTTTTTGTTGGGTAGCCCTTGTTGTCCTCTTTCCAACAAAATTGGTTTCGGGTCAATCGGAGTTTCCAAAATCTAGATATCGCCATTTGAAGTTTGCCTCTTATTTGGTTCTGACCGGAGTCTCCGGTCTATGTGGACCGGAGTCTCCGGTGTAGTCCAGAGTTTCCGGATGTGTCTCCGGTGGTGACTTCAGAATCAGGGCTGGGACATTCTGACTAGGGGTCCGGAGCCTGCACCGGAGGTTACTCCGGAGTCTCCGGACTTTGTTCAGTCTGGAGTCTCCGGTGTTGGAAGACCGGAGTCTCCGGTGTTGCTGGGGCAGGATTGGTCTGGGTCAGTCAGATGGGCAGTCCGGAGGCTGGTCCGGAGATTGGCCGGAGTCTCCAGTGTAGACCGGAGTCTCCGGTCTACAGGCCGGAGTCTCCGGTCTGACTTTTCCCCAACGGGCAAAAAACTGTGGGCCTATAAAAAGGGGCCCTTCTTCCCCAATGCAACTGCTCGAGTTTTACAGGCTTTCTCCTCCATTCTTGACCCTCTTGAGCTTGCTCCCCCTTCAATCCCTCCCTTAATTCTTGCATATACTTTAGGGATTTGAAAGAGGAGATCTAGATCTACAAACCCACCAATCCATCTCTCCTCTAAGTGAGGGGAACATCTTGGGATCTAGATCTTGGAGTCTTTTGTGGATTTCCTCCATTGTTCTTCCTCTCTTATTCCCCCACAAGCTTTTGTAGCTTTGGTGAAATTTGGGAGAGAAGTATTTGAGCACTACTTGTGTTCTTGCCATTGCATTTGGTGCATCGGTTTGAGTTCTCCCCGGAGGATTTGGTGAGTGAAAGTTGAGAAGCTTTTTACTCTTGGGTTCTTGGAACCCTAGACGGTTTGTTGGTGTTGCAGGTTGTGGCCTTGGTGGCGTTTGTTGGGAGCCTCCAATTAAGTTGTGAAGAAGTGCCCCAACCTTGTGAGAGGTTCCGGTTGCCACCGACAACTGCACCGATAGTGGATGCGTGGATCGATCCCGTTGGGGTGAGATTCACCAGAGAATAAGGGAGGCCTTTTGTGGCGTTGGTGGTTTGATACCACCCCCTCTCCAAACGAGACGTACTCCATGTTGGGAGGAACTCGGTAAAATATCGGTGTCCCCGCGTGCCTCGGTTATCTCTATACCCGAGCTCTTTACTTATGCACTTTACATTATGATAGCCTTCGTGCTTGAAGTAATATATATCTTGCTATCACTTTGTTGCTTGTATTTCTTAGCATAAGTTGTTGGTGCACATAGGTGAACCTTAGTTGTTCTAGGTTGTGCTTAACAAAGTAAATACTAGTTTTATTCCGCCTTTGTTGAGCCACTCTAGGAAAAGTTTTAATCGCCTATTCACCCCCCTCTAAGCGACATCCGTATCCTTTCAATTGGTATCAGAGCCCGGTCTCTCATTTTAGGCTTCACCGCCTTGAGAGTAAAGATGTCGGCTAGAGGTTTAGTGCATAATGACATGTTTATATTCGATGGCACAAATTATGATATATGGAAAACTCGTATGCTTATTCATTTTCGGGACATGGACCCAAATTTGGAGCGTATTGTAGATATAGGTTTTTCTCCTCCTATGGATTTTAAAAATCTATCTAGTGAGGACGAGAAAAACTTATATCTCGATGCTCAAGCTTCTAATGTGCTTGTTAATGCTTTGAGCTATGTAGTTACCTCCTCAATCATTCCTTTTTGGAGCGCTCATGAGTTATGGACAAAACTTCAAGATAAATATGTTGTGTCCAACATTGTTGAGGATGATTGTGTTGCTTCCACTTCCGGTCGAGATGAGTTCTCATCGTCTACCACTTCACCAACATGTGATTTTTCACAAGTTAATGATATGGTGAGTGGTGATAGAAATTGTAATATGGATAGTGATATTACTATTTGTAATCTTTCATCCCTATTTAGTTGCAATGATCTATCTTTGGACCTTAACACTTCTAGAACTCAAAACTCCTTACATGCTTCTGTTAATAGTCCTTGCATATCATGTAGAAATGACTTAAATAAATCTCATGATGATATGCTTGTGTTGTCTTGTTGCCATGATAAAAATTGTTCCATTTCCTCTAGTGCTTATGTTGCTAACCATGTAGAGGAAAATGAAGATTCTATGGGCCAAGACAAGGTCTTGAAGAGAGCTACAAGTGCAATATCATCATCACCTTCCTCCGGTTCTCACATGTGCCTTATGGCTAAGGGAACAAAGGTAACCTCTTTGAATCCCATTGTATCTCATGATGATGAGGTTGAGAATGATAATGATGATTATAGAAGTAAGTATGATATTACCTCTATTAAGAAAATGGGAGAGGTTGTCTATAGTGCTCTCTTCAAAAATAAAATTGCTTCCTCCAACTTTCTTGAAATCTTGAATTGTGCCATAGAAGGCAATGATCTTATTGAGGAGCAAGAAAACTTAATTGATGAAAAGTTTGCACTTAAGCGTGAGTATGCTAATGAAGTTGCACAACTAAAGGACTCCCTTGAAGAAGAACAAACCACCAAAGAATCTCTTGAGGAGACTTTTACTCTAGAATTATCTAGAGTAAAGGAATACCATGATAGAGAACTTGCGGTGGCTAACTCCTTCAAGATTAAAAATGATGAACTTGAAGTTTCTTATGCTAAACTTGTTGAGGATTTTAAGCACCTTGAAAATGGCTCTCAGGTCGTTAAGAGGGAGCTCATCAAACTCACCGAGTCGCATGAGCAACTTAAAGCTTCATATTCAAAAGAGCTTGACAAGTTTCCCTCACCTCTTGCTAATAATAATGATGCTTGTGCTACTAATTCTATTTCTTGTGAAGCATCTATTTTGAAGGAGAATGTTGAGCTAAAGGCTCAACTTGCTTTGCTAACTAGCAACTATGGGAAATTAGAAGAAAGTCATGTTAAGCTCTCGAGCTCGCATGAGGATCTTCTAGTCTCCCATGGTAGGCTAAAGTTAGCTCATGAGGTCAACGTGTCAAAGGTAACATCTAGTGGGCCTCATGTGGACATTAGCACTATATCTACTCCAAATGTTATATTGCCATGTGCTAGTCCTTGTAATTCATCCTCTCACAACCATGCTATATCTCGTGATGAATTACATTCCGTGCCTTGTTGCTCTAACAATGTAGCATCTACTTCCTCTAGTACTTTTGTTGAAACTAACCATGTAGAGGAAATCAAAGAGCTCAAGGCTCAAGCCACTTCTTTGAAGAATGACTTGAAAAAGGGTCATCAAGGGAAGGCCGCACTCAACAAAATCTTGTGTGTGCAAAAATCCCCCAATGACAAGAGTGGGCTTGGATTCAACTCCAATGTCAAGAACAAGTCCACTATCAAGTTGAAGCACAAGGACAACAAGAAGAATGGCCAAGATCAAGTCAAGAATCTGGCCAACATTGTTTGCTTCAAGTGCAAGGAAGAAGGGCACCATGTTAGATCTTGCCCGTTGAAGAAAAAGCCTCTTAGTGTGAAGCAACAAGGGAAGCGGCCTCAAGCTCCACCTCAAGTGTCAACACCCGGATTTTTCAATCCTAGATGCCTGTTATGCCATACATCGCAATCCCAGGATTACTATTTTAGCGAGACATAACAGAATTGGATACCATAGTACATCATCCATTACAAACAATACATAAGTTCTTACACAAATAGGGATCTCATGATCCAGTTCTTAATACAACATCAAGCAGCGGAATACGTAATAATAACGGTAGCGTAGGTGAAGCTCCATCTTCTGGGTCACAGGCAAAGCTGACAATGGGAGATGATCCTAGTTGTCGTAACCTTCCTGGGGTCCATCCTCAAGATACTCCTCTTCATAGTATGGCCATGGGAATAGCCAGGGACAAAGCCATGAGTACTCTTTAAGTACTCGCAAACTAATACTAACAGATAAAGGGTTTTTTGGATAATAGGACACTAGGCTCTAGGGTTGTTTTGCAAAAGCCAGATTTATCTCTACGAAGTTCCAAAGCTAATCACAATTTTATAACTCCTAAGTGGGATCTTGTATTTCATATCACAACCCTATTGTGGTCAAGTCAAAGTCTCAATTCATATCACAAGTCATTTTGAAAAGTCTGACGGGGGAACAGTATGGCCACTCCAACTGTCCATAACCACGGACGCAGCTATTCGAATAGTTTGACACTCTGCAGAGATTGTACACTTTCACCACAACATTCGATACATCCGTCAGGAACAAATCCTGAATTCACCATACTCAGTATGCGGATAATCAGTCCTAACCTTTCAATTACACGCCCTAGTATAAGCACCTCTCCTGTGAGTTTGGCCTCCGAACCATGACCAACTGTCATCTTGGGTACTGCACAGGTGGACAATCTTCACAAGGTAGCCTCAGCTCAGACCTTGGCCGTGAGGGAGCTAATACTAAGGTATATAAGTTTCTAGTCAAGCCCTACCCAATATTCGGGTATTGTGGTTGTACGATAAAATTGGAATGGTATCGCATCCAGACAACCATCAGTTTTATAAAGGGCTAAGGCTCATGACTCATCATTTTCATCACCAAAATCATCAGGTGTTCGGAAACACATGTCCAAAACATTTCAATAGAATGATCCATCATTCCAAGGTTTTCATAACTATTTTTCCACCAAGTATTCCCATCTAAAATTGATCAAGTTTTATGCTTAGCACTAGCATCTACAGGTGGGGGTAAGCAATAATGAGGGGTGGTGGACTAGTGGAGTTTCAACTAAGTACAACCTTATGTCTCAGGCTGATATCAAGGTTTCTAACTTAGGCCAAATTTTATGCTCTTTATGCAACCTTCACATATCTTTCTAGTATCTACCAATCTCTTAAGTAAACTCTAAGTAAGCTTTGATAAATAAATAAAGTATAAAGCTTGCAAGTAAAAACTAGGATTGGTCTGTCAAGTGGGTATGATCACATATGCTTAAGGCATATAGTAGTCATAGTAACAAGTAGGGGTTTGTTGCATCAGTAGGGTATCTTGCAAGCGTTATCTTGCACATTCACTAGTAGTATTAGGCTTGCTAAAGTAGAATGTCTTGCAAGTTTTAGCTTGCATAGGTATAGTATCAGCTAGCATCAATATCAGTATAAGCTTGCCTTGTGCAGAGCAGTGGTTGAAGTTCTCCTCGGCTTCTTCTTCGTAGAATCCTCCTTCCTCCTCGTATCCTTGGTCGGTACTAGAGTCTATGAATAAATACGAGGTACACAATCACCAAACAATACTTAACTACTTGCAATCATCACACAAAAGGGTCCTATAGATGATCTAGCATCATCTCTAACATTACAAGGTTAAGGCTTGGTTTAATTCTTTTTTTTTAACAAAGTAATTTCTACTCATTGAAAAACTACTTAAGATTTAATATTCTCCAAACCAAACATGGGATCATGTTGACACATGTCATCACCACATATTGTAGTCCAAGGGAATGTGATTTAAAGTGGTGTCACAATTTAATAAGGTTTTACCCTTTTATTTTAATTAATTAATGTGTCTAGAAATGCTTATGTAGCATTCTTTTATTACTTGAACATTATTTCTGCAAGTAAACCTATATATTTCTATATATTCTGAAAGGTATGGTTAAATGTGATTTTGAGAGTTGGAATCAACTCAAAAGATATTATGGTTTAAATTTGAAAAACGTTTGAATGCAGAAAAGCTTCCGCCTTGTTATTTTTACCATGGGTGATCTATAGATCCAAATTACTTGAATCCAATGGGCTTGGATTCAGCATTCCCAGACCTTTCTAACAAAATTGGTTTCATTCAATTTGGTGCACTGAATCGATCTGGGTTGAATTTTGAAGTTGGGTACAGAAGTGAGTTTGAAATAAAATAGAAAAGGTTTAATTTGAATAACTGGGCTGCGCGGGAAAAGTTAACGGGCCGGCCTGCTAAGCGCAGTGCTCCCGCGGCTGCTTAAGTGGGTGTCCCCACTCGTCAGTGAGACTGGGAGGGGCGAAGTGGTACGGGGCAACATGGGTCGTTCGATCTGATTCTAATCCAACGGCTGGGAGTCATCGTCGACGCGAGACAACGCCGGCGAGAAAGAAACCTAGCACGGCCAGTGAGGGGTGCTGGGGGCTTACTAGGGTGCAGGCAAGGGTCGGCGAGGCGGGCGAACAACGAAGTCGACGACAGCAAACTCAGGGGTGGTCGCGGCAGCTCCTGGGGTGGACGAAATCGATGGCGCCCTTATTCTCTAGAGGCGGCGGGCTCCGGTGAAATTCCGGCGAGGTGGTGCTCATCTTGCTCCGGGAACGGTGTGGCACGATCAGTGAGAAGAGGGGAGTGAGGTGGTGTGAAGAAATCGACTAGGGGTGGCCTCTATTTATAGTCGAGCGATGGGACCGACGGGACGCACGGTGAGCTCGTCAGGGGCGATGTTACAGGCGGCTATTGGCATGGGCGACGGTAGGGGATGGTGAGGTGTTCCCTGGCGATGCTCAACGACATGGTTTTGAGGCGTGGGGCGGTGTGGCTTGGTCTAGAACATGCGACGCTCTGCGCGGCAGAGGCGGCGTCTTCGACGGCGAGCGGTGGCTGTGCGGCACGGGGCGGCGAACGAGGATGTCTGGCGGTCTCCTGGGTCGGTGGGGATTGTGTATGCACGCGGCAAGGGCGGCGCACAGTCTGTGGGCTTCGGTCAACGGTGGCGCTCTGGCGCACGCTCGGCATGGTCGCTGGTGAGGTTGGCATGGTTCGTGTGTATGGTCTAGGGCTTGGCAACGCCCGCGGCTGGGACAGGGAGTGGCGGTGGACGGTGGGCTGCCTCCCAGACATGCTGGCTAGGCTTGCTTATCTTCCTAGCTTGCTGTCGACATGGGGGTGACAAGGTTGGCTTTGGCTCTTCACCATCGATGGCAATGCCAAGCTCACAGTGGTGCTAGTGTTTAGTTAATCTTGCTAGATGATCTACTGAGCTGGTTGTGAGCTAGAGAGGGAACCAGTCAGGCAAGAATCACTGCTCATAATAGTGTTTAGATTTTGTATGATTTGTGTCTGCAACCTGTTTGATGAAATGGCTGCATGAAATCAAGTTTTGAATTTTGAAAAGATTTTTGGTGGGTTTGCTAGATTGGTGCTGGTGAGTCTGCAGATGCTTGGGTTTTGAAAGTTGAGCTTGTTTGAGTGGTTTTTGAAAAAGTGGGATCTTCCCATATGATAAAGATTCAATCTTAAAATGTCATTTAAACTATGCATTTGAAAGTTTCTGGATGATCACAAAGTGGGCCTTGATACCTTGTTATGAGTACATTCAAGGGGTGCAAAGATCCAGAAAAGTTTCCATTAGCTTCTGAAAGTTTGAGACAGCCAAAGTAGGCATGGGAGTTAAATTGGTCAAAATGACCATTCCTTTATTTTATTGGTTTTGATTTATTTGTCCTTAGGAAAAGTTTGGGAAATGTTTAGATGATGTTTATTTCACCTAAGAAACATTTCACAAGCAAAGAAACACACAAACAAGGTGGTTCAAAAGAGTTTCAAATTTAATGCATACTCATATGCATGCATTCATAATTTTATTTAACGAAGTTTTTGTTAACCCTAATTTTGATGATTAGAAATTGATGATCCAAGTTTAGTATTTTTGGTATGTTACAAACCTTCCCCCCTTAAACAAAATCTCGTCCCGAGATTTGAAAAAGGATGAAAAGATTACCTAGGATTTGAAGAGATCGAGAAACTCCGTCCTGATGTGATCTTCGCATTCCCAGGTGGCTTCCTCTTCTGTGTGGTTGCTCCACTGAATCTTGAGAAACTTGATGCTTCGGGCTCGGGTAGTTCGAAAAGCTTCTTCCAAAATACGGATGGGTACTTCGGGATAGGTCAGGTCATCGTTGATCTCTATGGTCCGATGATCGATATTCTTGAACACTTCGGTCTTTTCGGGGACTTCGAGACACTTGCGAAGTAACGAGATATGGAACACGTTGTGCATGGCTGACATCTCTTCAGGTAGTTCCAATTGATACGATACTCTCCTCGACGGTTCAGAATCTTGAAAGGTCCGATATATCTGGGGGCTAACTTTCCTTTGAGTTGGTGCATTCCCTTCAATGGCGACACTTTCAGATAAACAAAGTCTCCTATGTTGAAGGCGAGGTCTCTACGTCTCTTGTCGGCGTAACTCTTTTGTCGGGATTGGGCGGTCTTGAGGTGCTCACGAATCTTTTGAACCTTCTCTTCTGTTTCTCGTAGGATGTCGGGTCTGAAGATCTGACTCTCTCCTACTTCCGACCAGTTCAAATTGGTGCGATACTTCCTTCCGTACATGAATTCAAATGGGGCCATTTGCAAACTGGCTTGATAACGTACGAAAATTCTGCAAACGGCAGACAGTCTTCCCACTTGGATCCATATTCTAACACGCATGCTCTAAGCATATCTTCGAGTATTTGATTTACTCGCTCCGTTTTTCCATCGGTCTGAGGGTGATATGCGGTGCTGAAATCTAGACGGGTTCCTAAACCTTCTTGGACTTTCTTCCAGAATCTCGAGGTAAACTGAGTTCCTCGATCCGATACTATTTTCTTGGGGACTCCATGCAAACTAACGATTCTAGCGATGTACATCTCTGCTAGTTTCGAACTCTGATATGTGGTCTTGACGGGCAAGAAATGGGCGACTTTGGACAATCTGTCCACTATGACCCAGATAGAGTCATTTCCCCTACTAGAAGAAGGTAGTCCAGTGATAAAGTCCATTCCTACAGAATCCCATTTCCATTCCGGAATCTGCAATGGTTGCAACAATCCAGCGGGTCTTTGATGTGCGGCCTTGACTCGCTGACAAATGTCACACTTGGCGATATAGCTTCCGATTTCTCTCTTCATCTTATGCCACCAAAATTGCTCTTTTAAATCTTGATACATCTTAGTTCCTCCGGGATGGATAGAATAAAGAGTATCATGAGCCTCCTTCAAAATAACTTCTTTCAACTCAGAATCTGATGGTACACAAAGGCGTCCTTTGTACCACAACACTCCTTCTTCGTCTTCGGTGAATCCAGGTACTTTGCCTGTACCGATACGACGCTTGATTCCTTCACTACTCGGATTTCCCTTCTGCACCTATTTAATCTGACTGATCAAAGTTGGCTGGAGTTCTATGCTAGCCAAAAATCCTTCACTTACTAATTCCATTCGAAAGCTTCCATCTCTTTGTGCAAACTTGGTTGCTCCTTCAAGATCATGGAGTTCAAGCGGCACGACAATCTGCTAAGGGCATCGGCTACTACGTTGGCTTTACCTGGGTGATAGTGAATGTCCAGATCGTAATCCTTGATTAGCTCAATCCATCTTCTCTGCCTCATATTCAGCTCCTTCTGAGTGAATATATACTTTAGGCTCTTGTGATCCGAATAAATTTCACAACGGTTTCCCATCATGTAATGTCTCCATGTCTTCAGTGCTAGAACTACGGCTGCGAGTTCGAGGTCATGGGTGGGGTAGTTTTTCTCATGTTGCTTCAGTTGTCGCGATAGATAAGATATAACTTTGCCTTCTTGCATTAGCACACATCCGAGACCAATCTTGGATGCATCACAATACACATCGAAGGGCTTCATGATATCTGGCATGATCAAGATTGGGGCTGAAATCAATCTCCTCTTGAGTTCTTAAAAACTCGCTTCACATTTGTCGGTCCATTCAAACTTCTTGTCCTTCTTCAGCAATTGGGTCATGGGTCTGGCGATACTAGAGAATCCTTCTACGAATTTGCGGTAATATCCCGCCAATCCGAGAAATGCACGAACTTGGGTTTGAGTGGTTGGGGCTTGCCAATCTTCTACATCTTTCACTTTGGCAGGGTCAACGGCAATTCCTCCGGCTGATACAATGTGACCGAGGAATCCTACCTCCTGTAACCAGAATTCACATTTGCTAAACTTTGCATACAACTGATGCTCTCTAAGGGTTCCAAGAATGGTCCTTAGGTGTAGCTCATGTTCTTCTTCTGATTTGGAATAAATCAGAATGTCATCGATGAAAACAATGACAAACTTATCCAGGAAGTCCATAAAAATCTTATTCATGATATTCATGAAATAAGCGGGGGCATTGGTTAATCCGAAAGACATGACCGTATACTCATACAATTTATATCTGGTGTTAAAGGCAGTCTTGGGAATATCCTCTGCACGAATTTTGAGTTGATGATAGCCAGTTCTAAGATCAATCTTAGAAAATACTTTGGCACCGGTCAACTGATCAAACATATCTTCTATCTTGGGCAAGGGGTACTTGTTCTTGATGGTGACATCATTCAACTTCCGATAATCCGTACACAAATGGTTACCTCCATCCTTCTTGTCCACAAATAAGACAGGTGATCTCCATGGTGACGCACTTGGTTGAATCAATCCAATTTCTAGCATGGAATCCAGTTGCTTCTTCAGTTCTGCTAGCTCCGACGGGTTCATACTATAGGGTCTTTGGGATATGGGTCCGGTTCCGGGGATTAGTTCGATGATAAACTCGATATCCCGATCTAGGGGCATACCGGGCAAAACATCTGGAAATACATCGGGGTATTCACAGACTATCCGGACTTGGTCAATGGTAGGTTGGGCTATACTCTTGTTACACTTGAATTGGCGAGGTAAGGTTTCAGATATATGCTCGACTGATATTCCGGCGGTACTGGTCATAGTTATGGCTTTCTTGGCACAGTCAATTAATCCTTTATGTTTGGACATCCAATCCATTCCTAGTACTACTTCCAAACCTTTAGTTCCATGTACTATCATATTTGCATAAAAATCTATGCCATGGATTCGGATAGGGACGGCTTTGCAAATTTGCCTAGCCTTGGTGGTTGATCCGCGAATTTGAACAATCATGACATGCTTCAGTTTGGTTGGTTGAATTTTACTAGTGCATGCAAATTCTTCGGTGACAAATGAATGCGATGCACCAGAATCAAACAACACTCTTGCAAGTAATGAATTAACAGAAAACATACCCAGCACAACGTCTGGCGCTCGAGCTTCTTCAAAGATGCATGAGAAAAAGACGGCCATTGCGGTTGAGTGAATTCCCTGGGGCAAATCTTCTTCCTGGCTGAACACGACGCTGCTGCTGAGCTGGGACATTGGCATTGGGGGCTGTAGCATTCTTCTTGTTGGGGCACTCGTTGGAAAAGTGGCCTTTATTTCCACAGTCATAACAGGTCACTTATGACTTGTTTTTGGCTGCTACAGGCACAACATTGCTTCCAGTCCTCGGGGCAGTGTTGGTGTTGGCGGTAACATTGTTGTTGTTGAACTTGGGTGGGGCACGATTGAAATTGCTAGAGTTGCCGGGGTTGTTGTGGTTTCCTCCGGGTCTAGGGTTTCCACGGTTGGGATAGGTGGGACGGGTCATCGGGGGTCTGTTGGTCCTTGGGGCAAATCCTGGAGATGGGTTAGGGCGATACTTTGGGGTCTGATGGGTTCCTGGCTGATGCATCATACGACGCTTGCGGTTCTCATTGGCTTGGTTGATCTTTCCTTCCATCTGGATAGCAGAGTCGACAAGGGCTTCAATATCCGCAAAGGGAATATTGACTAACACCGTCTGCATCTCATCATGCAGACCATTCAGGAATCTTTCTTTCTTCTTGGCTTCAGTGTCTATTTCATCCGGGGCATACCTAGCTAATGACAAAAATTTGTCACGGTATTCCACTACAGTCATCCTTCCTTGCTTTAGCTCTCTGAACTCGTCTCTCATTCTCTTGATCAAACCCGGTGGCACATGGGTTCTGCTAAACTTGACCTTGAATTCCTCCCAGGTCATCATCTGGCCTCCGGCCATTTCGCGAACACTGTTCCACCATGCTCTGGCATCTCCGGCTAGATAGTGGGTGGCGAACAGGACTTTCTCATTGGCTTCCACTCCTGCTACTTCTAAGTTATTTTCCATGGTTTGCAGCCAATCATCGGTGTCTAGGGGTTCTTCTGACTTAGTGAAAACAGGTGGGTTGGTATTCTGGAAATTCTTGAGCTCAGATCCATGGTGGTCCTGATTTCCATGGCCTTGGTTGTTATGGGCTAGCTGGGCTATCTACTAAAGGGTGGCCAGGTTGGCTTGACGTTCCGCTCTTTCATCTTCATGGTCAGAAGTCAACATTTGCAGAATCTACAACATCGGGTCCGGGGTTGAACCACTTCCTCCACGTGGCATCTGAAGATTGAGGTAGATCATGAGAAAAGAGGGAAATTTCTAAAGTTTTGGGTTTTTGAAAAGATTTTAAAGTTTGACTCAGATTTTCTAGCAACTTGCTTTTTCATTCATTCATTCACTCATTCACTCATTCATAGCACCCAGTACAACACACACCACAACAAAGAAAAACATATGGTTTTAAGAACCATTCTGAGAACTACGATACAGTGGGACCGAATACTACTCACTACGTTGGTGCTCAAGTGCTACTATTCCTCGGAATCTGTGGCTTCGTCATCTTCATCATCATCGATGAAGGCAAAATCGTCCTCATCGGTGAAGAAATCCATAGCCTGATCCTCCAGAAAATCGTCGTTATCGCTGAGATAGGAGTAGGGGTCTCCACGAAGGTCCTCTCCGGCATTCTCCCTTTCCTCCTACTGCATGTCTCTCTCGTGGATGGTCTCCTCTAGAGATGAGATGCGGTGGCGAAGACGGGAAATAATGCGCTCCTTTTTGTCGAGCTGACGGCGGCGAGACTTGCGATCCTTTGATAGCATGGCGATGGTCTGGTCCTTTGTCTTGATGATGGCAGACTTGTGGTTGCAGTAGTCACGGCAGTTGTCTAACTCCTGCTGACGATCGTACATCATGAAGCTAAGGTGGTCCAATTGGGTCTTCAGCTCGGGGTGGTATGGGGCTTCCAGGGGTTGTCCATTTGCATCACGCCTTGGGCAAAACTCAAAGCGAGTACCCTTGATCTGATTGATGCTCTGCCCACACAGACAGGAAAGAGCTTCTTGCATGGCTCTGGCAAGTACATCGAGCCAGTTGTTTTCTCTCAAGGTAAACTGGATTCCCTCCGTAGTGGGAGGTTCAATCTTTCCTCGGAGACTTGCAACAATTAGCCACTGCAGGTCTTCTCCTCCTTGATCATTGAGCTGAGCTCCGAAGAACTCGGGGTGCGGACGCTCCAGAAGTTCCAAAAGCTGGTCCAAATCCCTCTCAAAGATCAGGTCTCCTCCATTCCCCAATTGATAAAACTTGCTATACTTCACGTCCATCTATAAGAATATAGGATGAGTAAGTTAGTAGAGTGATTAAGTGTGCCAAAATTTTATGTATTTTGCAAGAGTTTTTGAGGAACATGAATTTTTAGGTAAGAATCAAAGGGATAAGAATGAGAATAGTTTTTTTTGTAAATATTTGTTTTTCTTTGGTTTGGAAAATAAGTTTTTGGTTTAAACGTCCATTCTAACTAGGGTCTCCTATGGTCAGGATGGCTCTGATACCAACTTGTCAACACCCGGATTTTTCAATCCTAGATGGCTGTTATGCCATACATCGCAATCCCAGGATTACCATTTTTGCGAGACATAACAGAATTGGATACCATAGTACATCATCCATTACAAAAGATACATAAGTTCTTACACAAATAGGGATCTCATGATACAGTTCTTAATACAACATCAAGCAGCGGAATACGTAATAATAACGGTAGCGTAGGTGAAGCTCCATCTTCTGGGTCACAGGCAATGCTGGCGATGGGAGATGATCCTAGTTGTCGTAACCTTCCTGGGGTCCATCCTCAATATACTCCTCTTCATAGTCTGGCCATGGGAATAGCCAGGGACAAAGCCATGAGTACTCTTTAAGTACTCGCAAACTAATACTAACAGGTAAAGGGGTTTTTGGATAATAGGACACTAGGCTCTAGGGTTGTTTTGCAAAAGCCAGATTTATCTCTACGAAGTTCCAAAGCTAATCACAATTTTATAACTCCTAAGTGGGATCTTGTATTTCATATCACAACCCTATTGTGGTCAAGTCAAAGTCTCAATTCATATCACAAGTCATTTTGAAAAGTCTGACAGGGGAACAGTATGGCCACTCTAATCGTCCATAATCATGACGCGGCTATTTGAATAGTTTGACACTCTGCAGAGATTGTACACTTTCACCACAACATTCGATACATCCATCAAGAACAAATCCTGAATTCACCATACTCAGTATGCGGATAATCAATCCTAACCTTTCAATTACATGCCCTAGTATAAGCACCTCTCCTGTGAGTTTGGCCTCCCAACCATGACCAACTGTCATCTTGGGTACTGCACAGGTGGACAATCTTCACAAGGTAGCCTCAGCTCAGACCTTGGCCGTGAGGGAGCTAATACTAAGGTATATAAGTTTCCAGTCAAGCCCTACCCAATATTCGGGTATTATGGTTGTACGATAAAATTGGAATGGTATCGCATCTAGACAACCATCAGTTTTATAAAGGGCTAAGGCTCATGCCTCATCATTTTCATCACCAAAATCATTAGGTGTTCAGAAACACATGTCCAAAACATTTCAATAGAATGATCCATCATTCCAAGGTTTTCATAACTATTTTTCCACCAAGTATTCCCATCTAAAATTGATCAAGTTTTATGCTTAGCACTAGCATCTACAGGTGGGGGTAAGCAATAATGAGGGGTGGTGGACTAGTGGAGTTTCAACTAAGTACAACCTTATGTCTCAGGCTGATATCAAGGTTTCTAACTTAGGCCAAATTTTATGCTCTTTATGCAACCTTCACATATCTTTCTAGTATCTACCAATCTCTTAAGTAAACTCTAAGTAAGCTTTGATAAAGAAATAAAGTATAAAGCTTGCAAGTAAAACTAGGATTGGTCTGTCAAGTGGGTATGATCACATATGCTTAAGGCATATAGTAGTCATAGTAACAAGTAGGGGTTTGTTGCATCAGTAGGGTATCTTGCAAGTGTTATCTTGCACATTCACTAGTAGTATTAGGCTTGCTAAAGTAGAATGTCTTGCAAGTTTTAGCTTGCATAGGTATAGTATCAGTTGGCATCAATATCAGTATAAGCTTGCCTTGTGCAGAGCAGTGGTTGAAGTTCTCCTCGGCTTCTTCTTCGTAGAATCCTCCTTCCTCCTCGTATCCTTGGTCGGTACTAGCGTCTATGAATAAATACGAGGTACACAATCACCAAACAATACTTAACTACTTGCAATCATCACACAAAAGGGTCCTATAGATGATCTAGCATCATCTCTAACATTACAAGGTTAAGGCTTGGTTTAATTCTTTTAATTTTAGAAAAGTAATTTCTACTCATTGAAAAACTACTTAAGATTTAATATTCTCCAAACCAAACATGGAATCATGTTGACACATGTCCTCACCACATATTGTAGTCCAAGGGAATGTGATTTAAAGTGGTGTCACAATTTAATAAGGTTTTACCCTTTTATTTTAATTAATTAATGTGTCTAGAAATGCTTATGTAGCATTCTTTTATTACTTGAACATTATTTCTGCAAGTAAACCTATATATTTTTATATATTCTGAAAGGTATGGTTAAATGTGATTTTTGAGAGTTGAATCAACTCAAAAGATATTATGGTTTAAATTTGAAAAAATTTTGAATGCAGAAAAGCTTCTGCCTTGTTATTTTTACCATGGGTGATCTATAGATCCAAATGACTTGAATCCAACGGGCTTGGATTCAGCATTCCCCGACCTTTCTAACAAAATTGGTTTCATTCAATTTAGTGCACTGAATCGATCTGGGTTGAATTTTGAAGTTGGGTACAGAAGTGAGTTTGAAATAAAATAGAAAAGGTTTAATTTGAATAACTGGGCTGCGCGGGAAAAGTTAACGGGCCGGCCTGCTAAGCGCAGTGCTCCCGCGGGCTGCTTAAGTGGGTGTCCCCACTCGTCAGTGAGACAGGGAGGGGCGAAGCGGTACGGGGCAACGTGGGTCGTTCGATCTGATTCTAATCCAACGGCTGGGAGTCATCGTCGACGCGAGACAACCCCGACAAGAAAGAAACCTAGTGCGGCCAGTGAGGGGTGCTGGGGGCTTACTGGGGTGCAGGCGAGGGTCGGCGAGGCGGGCGAACGACGAAGTCGACGACGGCGAACTCAGGGGTGGTCGCGGCAGCTCCTGGGGTGGACGAAATCGATGGCGCCCTTCTTCTCCAGAGGCGGCGGGCTCCGGTGAAATTCCGGCGAGGTGGTGCTCGCCTTGCTCCGGGAACGGTGTGGCACGATCAGTGAGAAGAGGGGAGTGAGGTGGTGTGAAGAAATCGACTGGGGGTGGCCTCTATTTATAGTCGAGCGAGGGGACCGACGGGGCTCACGGTGAGCTCGTCGGGGGCGATGTTACAGGCGGCTATTGGCATGGGCAACGGTAGGGGACAGTGCGGTGTTCCCTGGTGATGCTCAACGACATGGTTTTGAGGCGTGGGGCGGTGTGGCTTGGTCTGGAACATGCGATGCTCTGCGCGGCAGAGGCGGCGTCTTCAACGGCGAGCGGTGGCTGTGCGGCACGGGGCGGCGAACGAGGATGTCTGGCGGTCTCCTGGGTTGGTGGGGATTGTATGCGCACGCTTGGCGGGCGGCAGTCTGTGGGCTTCGGTCGAGGGTGGCGCTCTGGCGCACGCTCGTCATGGTCGCTGGCGAGGTTGGCATGGTTCGTGCGTGTGGTCCAGGGCTTGGCAACGCTTGCGGCTGGGACAGGGAGTGGCGATGGATGGTGGGCTGCCTCCCAGACATGCTGGCTAGGCTTCCTTCTCTTCCTAGCTTGCTGTCGACATGGGGTGACAAGGTTGGCTTCGGCTGTTCACCATTGATGGCAATGCCAAGCACACAGTGGTGCTAGTGTTTATTTAATCTTGCTAGATGATCTACTGAGCTGGTTGTGAGCTAGAGAGGGAACCAGTTAGGCAAGAATCACTGCTCACAATAGTGTTTAGATTTTGTATGATTTGTGTCTGCAACCTGTTTGATGAAATGGCCGCATGAAATCAAGTTTTGAATTTTGAAAAGATTTTTGGTGGGTTTGCTAGATTGGTGCTGGTGAGTCTACAGATGCTTGGGTTTTGAAAGTTGATCTTGTTTGAGTGGTTTTTGAAAAAGTGGGATCTTCCCATATGATAAAGATTCAATTTTGAAATGTCATTTAAACTATGCATTTGAAAGTTTCTGGATGATCACAAAGTGGGCCTTGATACCTTGTTATGAGTACATTCAAGGGGTGCAAAGATCCAGAAAAGTTTCCATTAGGTTCTGAAAGTTTGAGACAGCCAAAGTAGGCATGGGAGTTAAATTGGTCAAAATGACCATTCCTTTATTTTATTGGTTTTGATTTATTTGTCCTTAGGAAAAGTTTGGGAAATGTTTAGATGATGTTTATTTCACCTAAGAAACATTTTACAAGCAAAGAAACACACAAACAAGGTGGTTCAAAAGAGTTTCAAATTTAATGCATACTCATATGCATGCATTCATAATTTTATTTAACAAAGTTTTTGTTAACCCTAATTTTGATGATTAGAAATTGATGATCCAAGTTTAGTATTTTTGGGATGTTACATCAAGTCATTAATGGGACTCTTCCTAAGAGGACTACTCGAGCTCTTCCTCGAGTTGTGGCTTCACCTAAGAAGAAAGATGGCAAGCGAAGAACTTGCTACATGTGTCATGCAAAGGGGCATATTTCTTCCTCATGCACTATTGGTATCTACTCATCCAACCCTATCATTATTGATGATGCTTATTCTCTTTGTAAGGATGAGGTTGGCAATGTGTTTGCCAAATTTTTTGGTGCTTAATGTGGGTTCAAGAAAAGAACCATTTGGGTTGCCAAGCCTATTATGACTAACCTCTTAGGACCCAACTTGGTTGGGGACCAACAAGTCAAAACTTGATCAATAGGTATTTATGGAGGGCATTGGAGTCTTGGCTACATTATGAAGAATTGAGGGATCTTCATTAATTATTATTGTCAAGCCAAGCCATTTGGATTATCTTGATTATATTATATTTCCAATGTTCCTCCTTGCGGTAACATATGCTAAACTCTTTACATTGAAAGTTACTCGCCCCCTTGTGCATGTGTTGGTTTTGTATCTTCCATGCTTTTGTACATGTTGTGCTATCCACTTAATTATCTTGAGGTATCAAGCATATTTGTGTATGATTAGGTGGCACACCATGTATGTGCGTTTCTTGTGTTTGAGCCTTACTTGGTTATATTTGGTATCTTATTTGGCTCTTTTGAGAGATTAATGGATTATCCCATTTTGGGGGAGTGTTATGCTTAGGCATTCCACAATCCTAAAATTGTGTGTACATGAGAATACCACCTAGCATTTATATTGGGATATTATCTAGTCTCTATGTGGTACAGTTCTCATGGGAAATTTAAGTTTTATAATATCCATTAATTATCTCTATTTGTATCATTTTGCCTCGTGTTGGTTTTATGGTAGTATCACATTATGGGGTAGTCATATGCTTACTGCATATTACAAATCCTAGAAAATGTGAATATTCGAGGTCGTGTCACTTAGAATTGATATTGATAATTATCTAGAACCTATGTGACACATTTTCTCATACAATTTCCAATTTGCTTGAATGGCTTTATTGATCTTATTTTGGATCTTCTATATGAGAGTGTTTCTTGGTATGCGTTTCCTCATATTTAGATATATATATATCCTCATGGAAACCATTTGCTTCAAGTTACTCTAATCACTAGTGATTGTGTGACTATTGGAAGCTACCAAGAATCTTGTTCGAAGTATCATGCTTAATTCTTATCGCTTGTTATATGCTTCTTGTTGTGACTATGATCTTGGATATCCATGCCAGCTACCTTGGGAAAATTATTCCCAATATTTCTTGTCCTTGGATAACGAGTACTCAATTTATGGTAGAATTTATTGATCATATTCACTTTGGCCTTTGTTTAACTTTATCCTGTCTTTGGCCATGAAAATGTTTTGTGTTGTCTCCCAAGCCTTCCTTGCTTTTTGTGGATCTTCTTATTTTATTGGTATCCTCTTGTGTTGTATTTATTGTAGGTACTAGTGATGATCCCATTTGTGTGCATTTTGCATTCAAAAGGAAAATCCTATATAATGCACTATCCATGGGGGAGCTCTCCTATATTATTTAGAACACTCATATTTATGCTTCTCTGTTTGATCCATATCGGGTTTTATGTGCTTGAACCTCAATCTTCTTGTTTTGGTATTTGTGCCATCATGAGAAGTTTGGGGAGTTTGGTTTCTTGTTGGAACCTTGCTATTTTTGGGAGTTGGTTTTGTCTTATTCCTTGTTTCTTTATTTGACCATTTTATAATGAGATAAACCCTTGAGCATTTTTATTTATATCTATCTTTTGCTCTTTGGCTTTAGCCTAGTTCATTAGTTGAACTTGTGATCTTTCATGTGTTGAATTGGTTCTTGGATACAATTTGGACATCGTTCGTCATGTCACACTCATGTGTGTGCGATCTCGATTTACTTGGTGTTTTTGTTCAAATTGTATCTCCTTTTTGGTTCTTGAAAGCTTTATGCATGCATATTTACTATATGTTTATATTATGGCATGCTTTCTTTCTTTGATCCAATATATAAGGGAAACTCCACCAAATCCCATCGGCTAAGTTGTGCATCAAATACAATCTCATATCAATATGCACATATTTATGTGGAGTCTCTCCTATGTATTGTAGTTGCACTAACTACTTTGGACCCAATAAGTTTGGGGACCATTTTGTACTTAATTGTGTTTTAGGTACATTGGAGATATATTGGATGCTTGTCTCTCGATTTTGAAGAAGTAGAGCTTACAAGAAAATTTGAGGCAAGTTGTAGGATGACCAACGAAATCCTATCCTCTACATCCTACCAATTATATCTCGGTAACAAGTATCTCTTTCTCATGCATATTTACCTTGCTTCCAACCTTTTGAAGGTTGCATCTTGGCATGAATTTTTGTAGTTGTATTTGTGTGATTCTAGCCTTGGTTTTAAGAAGAACTCTCTATTGTAAATGTGTATAAGTTGAGATGAGTGCATATAATTGGGACTATACAAAATCATGCATATGATCCACCAATCCCAAATATGTCAATCTAGCAATTTTATTGCCTATATTTTCCTCAACTCCTCTCATGTGCAATAGTGAAATTTTGCTAGTTGATTTTTCCTTGTGATACTTGTTGCCTTTCTCCATATATTCCACCTTTCTCCGTTTCCCTTGGTGATAGTTGTAATGTATGGGGTGTGTTGGTCGTTGAAGCTCAACGATGTACAATAAGATATTTGAGCCTTTTGGCCATGCTTTCAAGAAAAATCTTATTGGTATTGTCATGACTTCATTTTGGATATCTTTCTCTATTGATTTTAAGTATCTACTTTGTGTGTACATGTTTCTTTGTGGATCAATATCTTTGCAAGATTGTCTACTTAGAAACTTATACACATGAAAGAGGTTACTCAATTTTTTCTTGATATCTTCCTTGTTTCGTGTGTGTTGTATGGTCATACTAAGCAATATCATTCATTAAATACTATGTGGATACGCAATGATCATCCTTGTAATAGTCTTATAATATGCTTTGTCATGCATCTCACACATCCTTGTGGTTGAGCCCGCTAATATGTTGTCTCTTACTTATTGCTCAACCATTTGTTTCTTGCAAATTTTATGCCTTGGTATTTGCTCATTTGCACAAAGCTGTTTTATAAGTAAAATAGAGTAAGTGAGGATTCCATGTTGTGCACATTGTATTCACATACAAAAACCTAATGTTGCACATACCTTGGGGAGCTTCCTAATTTTATTTATAGCATCACTTTGTGCTTATCATATTTGTTCTCTCATGCCTTGTATTGTTAAAATGGAGTTGGATGAGTGAGGATTCCATGATTATGCACTTTGTTCCCAAATTCAATTATCATAATTGGTGCATTATCTTTGGGGAGCTCATCTAATTTATTTAATAATGCTCATCTGTCTTCTTTCTCATTCGTTGTGCCTTAAAAGTTTATGGGGGAGCAAGGATTCCATATTTGTGCATTATGTATTCTAATTCATTTATTTTTAAATTGTGTACAAATCTTGGGGATCTTCTCCATTTATTATTTAAAAACATTCTTTTGCTCTTTTGTTGCTTTCAATTGGTTTGTCGGGTCTTGTGATTGCTTACACCATTTGTTGATGCTTATTTTATTTTATTTCTTTTGGCAATCTTTGGGTCCTCGATATAGTTCTACTTCCTCCCTAGTATTCATCATTGGATATGTGCGAATGCACACCTTTGGGGCTCTATCACTATATTGGCCTTCTAGAACTTGTCACCCATTTTGGCAATCGATGCCAATGGGGGAGAAGTTTTAGAGGGTTTAAGGTAAATGGTTTATGCCTTTAGTTTCTTCTTAAGCATTTTGCCTTTCATGCTCTTGCATCTTTGTTGTTGCTTAGCATGTGGTATATAGAGGAAACTCCACCAATGATATTAATTGGCAATATATGCTATGAAATTCAAGTTCATCACACATGCATAGATTGTGGGGGAGTTTGCTCTATATATGGTGATGGTACCAATATCACATACTTGTGTAGTATTTGATATTGGCGCTACCATTTTATTTGTTAAATTCCTTATGTAAACCCTCTCAAAGGGATTGTCATCAATTACCAAAATGGGGGAGATTGAAAGAACATGTGGGCCCCCATGTGTGATTTTGGTAATTAATGACAATCTCTATGGACTAATGCTTGTATCAAGTTGTACGTGTAGGAATTGTCCATAGGCAATGCTTGCACCATTTGTTGGCTTCAAGGTTTGGAGAAGAAGTGAATAGGATCATGTGGTGACCAAGGTGTTCAAAGAATGATCCTCAGATTGGTCATGTGAGAGTTAAACCTATGGCAAGTATGTCTTGAAGAATAAGATGGAGTAATATCTCTGGTGTATCTTCAAGGCATCAACATAATGAAGAAAAGAAGAAATGATGTGCAAGCTAAAGATGTGCAATATCTAGAAGATCTCATGCTTAAAGCTTGCCATCCTCGGTGATCATGGATCGATGAAGACAAGGTCAATGTAAAGGTTTCCCCATGTTGTATGGGAGAGTACTTGCAAGTCTTCATCAAGCAAGTGCGTAAAATGGCAATCAAGAAAGGTGTTCCATCTTGAGAAGGACAAGATCATATACATCAAGATCAAGTGGAATATGCGCAAGGCAAAGGTATGATATTGATAGGGTTTCTTTCTTACCGGTCTCGTGGTGTTAGTTGGGGAGACCGGTTTATAGGATAGACAACCGTACTATCAAGAGGGGCTCTCAAGTGAGTAACTCGATCACATCTTTCAAAGAGATCTCAAACCTTTGCATACTTAGCATCATCCTTTCTTGGTTGATTATTTGGATCTTATCCATGTGAAGTTCTAGAGCTTGTGGTAATATTCATAACAAACTCTAGTTCATCAAAAACGGATTTCCCTTTTATAGCATATTGCGTTCACCAAGAGAGGTATCTCACATTATAATACATGAAATGTTCCCTCTTGGTGGTATCCAATATTTCCACTTTTTGTTGGGTAGCCCTTGTTGTCCTGTTTCCAACAAAATTGGTTTCGGGTCAATCGGAGTTTCCAAACTCTAGATATCGCCATTTGAAGTTTGCCTCTTATTTGGTTCTGACCGGAGTCTCCGGTGTAGTCCGGAGTTTCTGGATGTGTCTCCGGTGGTGACTTCAGAATCAGGGCTGGGACATTCTGACTAGGGGTTCGGAGCCTGCACAGGAGGTTACTCCGGAGTCTACGGACTTTGTTCAGTCCAGAGTCTCCGGTGTTGGAAGACCGGAGTCTCCGGTGTTGCTGGGGAAGGATTGGTCTGGGTCAGTCAGATGGGCAGTCCGGAGGCTGGTCCGGAGATTGGCCAGAGTCTCCGGTGTAGACCGGAGTCTCCGGTCTGACTTTTCCCCAACGGGCAGAAATCTGTGGGCCTATAAAAAGGGGCCCTTCTTCCCCAATGCAACTGCTCGAGTTTTACAGGCTTTCTCCTCCATTCTTGACCCTCTTGAGCTTGCTCCCCCTTCAATCCCTCCCTTAATTCTTGCATATACTTTAGGGATTTGAAAGAGGAGATCTAGATCTACAAACCCACCAATCCATCTCTCCTCTAAGTGAGGGGAACATCTTGGGATCTAGATCTTGGAGTCTTTTGTGGATTTCCTCCATTGTTCTTCCTCTCTTATTCCCCCACAAGCTTTTGTAGCTTTGGTGAAATTCGGGAGAGAAGGATTTGAGCACTACTTGTGTTCTTTCCATTGCATTTGGTGCATCGGTTTGAGTTCTCCCCGGAGGATTTGGTGAGTGAAAGTTGAGAAGCTTTTTACTCTTGGGTTCTTGGAACCCTAGACGGTTTGTTGGTGTTGTAGGTTGTGGCCTTGGTGGCATTGTGGCCTTGGTGGCATTTGTTGGGAGCCTCCAATTAAGTTGTGGAGAAGTGCCCCAACCTTGTGAGAGGTTCCGGTTGCCACCGACAAGTGCACCGATAGTGGATGTGTGGATCGATCCCGTTGGGGTGAGATTCACCGGAGAATAAGGGAGGCCTTTTGTGGCGTTGGTGGTTTGATACCACCCCCTCTCCAAACGAGACGTACTCCATGTTGGGAGGAACTCGGTAAAATATCGGTGTCCCCGCGTGCCTCAGTTATCTCTATACCCGAGCTCTTTACTTATGCACTTTACATTGTGATAGCCTTCGTGCTTGAAGTGATATATATCTTGCTATCACTTTGTTTCTTGTATTGCTTAGCATAAGTTGTTGGTGCACATAGGTGAACCTTAGTTGTTCTAGGTTGTGCTTAACAAAGTAAACACTAGTTTTATTCTGCCTTTGTTGAGCCACTCTAGGAAAAGTTTTAATCGCCTATTCACCCCCCCTCTAGGCGACATCCGTATCCTTTCACCGCGGGTGGAGCTTATGCGCCATACTTCATGACCTTTCATGAGTTTATTAGAGAGCACCCTACTCTCAAAGACTGCGACGCTTTAACAGTCAGACACATATAGATGTGTTCTTCAAAAGATTTTCTGCAGGACAACATCTTTGCTTAGGATAAGCCACTTAGAACACATTAAGATAATAAATCAACCTACCCTGCAGAATAGGAAAGTACTGCATATTTATGGAGTGGTATTTATTAAAGTAGGGATACTTTCCTCTCAGCTAACCAACAGCTTGTCTCCCAATTCTAATTCACGGGATCTCCGATCACATAGAGTGGCTTACCACTGTGGAAAGCTCAAATTGTGGGTCTCATACCTATCTCCTTCGATGCATTTTCTATCACATTGCATGATAGACCCTTTATGAAGGGATCTGCCAATTTTTTAGATGTTTGGATATAATCCAAAGCAATAACTCTGGAGTTTCTCATTTTCCTAATAGATTTTAGTCGCCTCTTCACATGTCTTGATGACTTCATATTATCCTTAGAACTATTTACCTTGAAAATCACAGTTTGATTATCGCAGTTCATAAGGATTGCGGGTATTAGTTTTTCAACCACATGTAAGTTCATCAAGAGTTCATGAAGCCACTTTGCTTCAACAATGGTTGTGTCTAATGCTGTGAGTTCTGCTTCCATAGTCGACCTCGTTAAGATGGCCTGCTTGCAAGATGATGACCCATAAGTATAGGGGGTGTATCGCAGTACTTTCGATAAATAGGAGTGTCAATCCCAACGAGGAGCAGAAGGTGCTGAACAGTGGTGTGGAGCAGGAAATCCCTGTGAATACTTAGCAAACAGATTTTTAGTGGTTTTCTGATAAGGCAACAAAACAAAGTGCAAGTAATAAAGAACAAACGCAGCAAGTGTCCCAATCCTTTCTTAGAAAAGGACAAGCCGGTGGAAATACTTATAAGGACCAAACATTCTCGAGGACACATGGGAATTGTGTCAAGTGCTTTCGCTTCATATAGCTGAGTACTCTTCTTTGGTGTTGTAAGTGCTGTGTGGGTGAACCTATGCTAATGTACCGACCTTACTTGGACTAATACATACTTGTGATTAAACCCCCTGCAAACATCTGTAACTATAGGAAAGTAATTAAGATATAAATCTAACCACAACCTTAAACTTTGAGATTCGACACTCCCTTGTGCAAAGGTGTCCTAACGGGGGTTCAGGTTTCTGTCACTCCGACAACTCCACAATTAGTAGCCAGATACACAATGCATTCCCCTAGGCCCATAAATGGTGAAGTATCATGTAGTCGACGTTCACATGATACCACTAGAAGAATAACACCACAACTTAAATACTAAACCATTGAATAATAACTCAACACAAATCCACTAATAACAACATGACTTCTCCCATGTCCTCAAGAACTAAACGAACTACTCACAAGACATCATATGGATCAAGATCAAAGATGATATGATAATGGATAACAATCTGAACATAAACAATAATCCAATGGTTCCACTCACAAGCATCAACCACAATAGTAATTAACACTGGAAAAGTTTCCCCTAAGAAATAAAGCAATATCCAACACAATTGTTACAGCAGGACGGAGTGGTGATGATGGTGCTGGTGGAGATGATGGTGTGGATGATGATGATGATCCCGATGAAGCCTAGCTTGATGACGGTGTTGATGGCGATGATCTTCCAACGTATAGATGCAAGCATATACAACTTCGATGGCACAATGGTTCAAGTCTATTAGGGCAAGAAAATAAAGTGTGCCATCAAGTTTGTGAGAGCTTTACTAACTAGTTTTCACATAACAAAATACTTTTTAATTCGTAAGGTAGATTAGGCTTGAGAATTTGCTAGTAATAGCAAAAGCTACTAGGTAGATATGGTGGACACAAGTGGCAAAGGTTTTGGTTCAAAATGGATTGGAAACATGAGAACTATGCCTTCTCAAAAAAGGTTTTTTGGCTAGCAAGGATGGGTAGCAAGCAAGAGAGTTGAAAGAAACAAGCAAACATACAAGTAATAAAGCCAAATATGCAATCTTCTTTGAAGACACAAAATATCTTAAATAAAGAATACTAAGCTTATGAGCTAACAAGAAAGAAGACAAATGATACAAAATACCTGTAAGCTTTTTTCTTTTTCTTTCAAACCTCAAAAAGTACTGCTACTGACCAGAACTCGGTTTGCCAAAACCAATTTAGATCCACTTTATGCTCCCTAAGTGATGCCAATACTAATCAACAAGATCCATGATATAATAGAGACTTCCAACTAAAATAAGAAGTGCAAAAAGTAAAATATGAGACTTCTCATTAATATTCCAATAAAGGCACTCACACCAAGGGATACATAGATAATCAACTAAAGGAGAGATACTTCCACATGGAAACCAAACTATAAGATAACCTCTCTACCAAAGATATGAATCCACTAAAAAGGTAAAAGATAAAAGATAATGGTGGTGATACCGCGACACCCCCCCAAGCTTGGAACAAGCCAAGGGGATGCCAAACCCGATGACGAATTAATCCTTAGGTGGTGGTGGTGTTCTCTTGATAAGCTCCTCAATAAGTTTCTTCAAATCTTCCAAATCGAAGGTCAGAATACGAATCAATTCTGAATTATGCACAATGCAGCTCATGATCAATTCGGACCGAGGATCCCAGCCCTTATTATTCTTTCTCCACTCTTCCTACTTAGAGTGTTCCTTCCCTGCATGTTTAGAGTGAGTGGTACGAGGAGGAGGTGACCATGGAGAGAGGATATGTCGTGGAGTTTTCCCTCCTATAGACATCCGTGCTGTCCTCTTAAGCTTGGTAGGTTTTGCCACCAATCCAATGCTTGCGATGGTAGCGCGGGTGTTCAGTTGCTTGTCCTCCTCCATGTATCCTTCATAACCTACCAAAATCTCCTCCTCCTTGAGTTTGTGAGGATCGCCTTCCTCGGGCTCCTTGCCTTTGTCGTTGGCGGAGACCATGGTGCTCTAAACTTGAGAAGTTTTCCTGACAGAAACAGATCGAAATGAAAACACGACGAGAACACGATGCACGAACCTCGAGGGATTCGGGGGTTATATATTGCGAAGTTTCAATGTATAAGAAAGGTTTTGATACGAAAACGAGGTGGAGACGGAGTTCAAGGGTGGCACACCCCCTCAGGCGCGGCCAGGCTGGGCCCATGCCTGGGGCGGGTTTGTCCATCCAGGACTCCGTTTCCTCTTCTATTCCGTCTCATAGCTTCCCTTATGTATTAAAAACATCAAAAATATAAAAAGATTGGGGATTCACGAACCTTCTATTTTCACCACTTTTACCTATTCAAAGACGAACTCTGCAGATTCCTTTTCTCCTTCTCATAGAATTTTCCTTATCTCACAAGGCAATACACAAACTTCAATGGCAACATTAGTGTAATAAAAAACAATAAACCTTTAGGTTCACACTTCAACCAAAATCTATCAAAATCAAAGCTTCAATAAGAGGAAAATGCAAATGATAACAGAAATCTGTCAAAACAGACCAGCAGGTAAATATTGATTTTTTCGAAAACCTTCTGTTGCTCAAATCAAAAAGTGCAGAACTAATGAAAGTTGGGTAACAACTTGGAGAACAAGATCAGACAAATGCAGCTCCATCTGACGTACTGAGCTCCCTCACGAATTTTTACAATGAAGCACAAAAAATCTGTCCCAGGAGAGCCACTTTTCACAACTCCTCTACTTCACAAAAGTAGTTGACCTTGACACAAAAACCAAAACAAAAAGGATAAGGAGTGGTTATTACTGAGGTAATAACTTCCAAGACCCAACCAAACTCTTGGGTTATCACCCAACAAGTACTTTTCTTTAATGCCTTTAAGTTAGGCTTGAAAGATTCAAAGATGCTCACATAGGATATATATATTTGAAGTGAAAGAGAGCATCAAGAAGCAAATAACAGACACATTTGAGTCTAACCCACTTCCTATGCATGGGGGTATAATGAGAAAACGAGTTGTTGAAACAAAAAGCCACCAGCATGGGAAGACAAAACAAATGCAACTTCAAAGCTTTCAACATAAAACGGGAAAACTTAACATTATTGAGAAGCATAAGACCATGTTTCCCTCTCTCATAATAACTTTCAGTAGCACTTTGAATAAAGTTTACAATATAAATGTCACTGGAAACAACTTTATCATCAAAATGAGCATACTTACAATTACCAAAGAGAGGTCCAAGGTCATAAACGGGATCAATAGAAGCAAGTTTTTCCATCCTGAAATCTTTATTAGGCAAGCTATTTTCACAAGGAGCTTTAGCAAATTTGGAAAAGTTAAACACATAAGACTCTCCATCAAACTTAGTCAAAACTTTTTCCTTCTTACAATCTATAATAGCTCCACAAGTGTTCAAGAAAGGTATACCAAAAATGATAGGACAAGTTTTGCTAGCTGCTGAATTAAGCACTAGAAAATCAGCAGGATACTTGATCTTACCACGGAGAACCTACACATCTCTCACAATACCAATAGGGCATATGGTTTCCTTGTTTGCAAGGTGAATAACAACATCAATGTCCTCAATCTCACAAGGACCAATTTCATGCATAATTTCCCTGTAAAGATCATAAGGAATTGCACTAGAACTAGCACCAATATCACATAAACCATAGTAGCAATGATCACCAATGTTAACAGAAAGCACAGAAACACTAGCTTTTCTAGCCTTGATAGGATGAGAGATAATATTAGAAGCGTCTTCAAAGAAGACAATGTGCTCATCCTCTATATTTCTAGCGTCAAGATCTTTCACAATAGTTACCACAGGTTCAACATTCAATTGCCCATTAGGCTCCATAGTTTTCTTTGTACCTTTGTTATTTGCACTAATAATCATAGAATACTCCTTTACCTTAGCTGGGAAATAAACTTTCTCAACATAAGGTTCAGTCACGATATGATTAGTAGTACAAACTTCAGTACTTCTAACAGGAACATGACTAACATATTTATAAGGAGCATGGTACTTATTCCACTTATTCTTGGGAATTTATATATAAGAGGCAAAGGCCTTAAAACAGTTGGCAATACTTTGGGAATCAAGAACAAACTCATTACTAATATCACGGAAGTCATTAGTTCCCATAAAAGATTTAATGCATTCATAATCATAGTTTATACCTGACTTTCTTCCTTTTGTCATTCTCCCAAGCTTCAGTGTTCTCTTGAATACGGTCTAGTAGATCTCATTTAGCTTCTTCCTTCATACGTGGGAATGATCCAGCACAAGAAGCATCTAGTAGATCTTTATCATGAAGAGAAAGCCTAGCTTAAAAGTTATTGATAATAATATTGTTAGGGAGTTCATGAATAGGACATTTAAGCATTAGCAACTTCAATTTCCCCAAGCTTGAGTTGTACTCTCTCCATCACGAGGCCAAAAGTTATATATCAGATTTCTATCCTTATGAATATCACTGGGAGGATAAAATTTAGAATAAAAGAGAGATGCCATCTCCTCCCATTCCATAGATTGTCCATTCTTCTGCAGCTTATACCATTCTTCAGCTCTCCCTTTCAAGGATATAGAGAGTAACTTCTTCTTCACCTGTTCGGGCCAGTGATACTGCACTTAAACAACCCGCATAATTCATGGATAAAAAGCAAGTGATCACCAGGATGGACAGTTCCGTCCCCTAAATAATAATTATCCATAACACGGCCAACAATACTGGTAAGTCTCCTAAAAGGATCTATCTCAACAGGTGGTGGTTCATCTACTAACCTAGCAGTGGTAGTAGTTTTCCCAAACAGAAAACCAAGTGGGTTATCCATATTGGAAATAGAGTAACAAAAGCAATACTCACAGTAGAAGTCTCCTTTACTAGTTCCACTCTTCAATAGCGCTTCACTCCCCGGCAATGGCGCCAGAAAATAGTCTTGATGACCTAGAGTATAGGGGGTGTATCGCAGTACTTTCGATAAATAGGAGTGTCGATCCCAAAAAGGAGCAGAAGGTGCTGAACAGTGGTGTGGAGCAGGAAATCCCTGTGAATACTTAGCAAACAGATTTTTAGTGGTTTCTGATAAGGCAACAAAACAAAGTGCAAGTAATAAAGAATAAACACAGCAGGTGGCCCAACCCTTTCTTAGCAAAGGACAAGCTGGTGGAAATACTTATAAGGACCAAACGTTCTCGAGGACACATGGGAATTCTGTCAAGTGCTTTCGCTTCATATAGCTGAGTACTCTTCTTTGGTGTTGTAAGTATTGTGTGGGTAAACCTGTGCTAATGTACCGACCTTACTTGGACTAATACATACTTGTGATTAAACCCCCTGCAAACATCCGTAACTATAGGAAAGTAATTAAGATATAAATCTAACCACAGCCTTAAACTCTGAGATCCTACACTCCCTTGTGCAAAGGTGTCCTAACGGGGGTTCAGGTTTCTGTCACTCCGGCAACCCCACAATTAGTAGCCAAATACACAATGCATTCCCCTAGGCCCATAAATGGTGAAGTATCATGTAGTAGACGTTCACATGACACCACTAGAAGAATAGGACTAAAACTTAAATACTAAACCATTGAATAATAACTCAACACAAATCCACTAATAACAACATGACTTCTCCCATGTCGTCAAGAACTAAACGAACTACTCATAAGACATCATATGGATCAAGATCAAAGATGATATGATAATGGATAACAATCTGAACATAAACAATAATCCAATGGTTCCACTCACAAGCATCAACCATAATAGTAATTAACACCGAGAAAGTTTACCCTAATAACTAAAGCAATATCCAACACAATTGTTACAGTGGGACGAAGCGGTGATGATGGTGCTGGTGGAGATGATGGTGTGGATGATGATGATGATCCCACTGAAGCCTAGCTTGATGACGGTGTTGATGGCGGCGATCTTCCCTCTCCGGGAAGGAATTCCCTCGGCAGAAATCTGTTTGCCGAAGAGATCTTTCTCTCTCAGTGTTTTCCGCCCCCAGAGGCGGCGGAAATCTATCTGTGGTTGCCCCCTAACCTTAGGGTTCCATAGGGAAGATATAGGAGAAGGGGAGGAGTCGGGAGCCGGGCATGTGGGCCACACCTGCCCTAGGCGCGGCCTAGGGTGGGCCCGCGCCTAGGGGGTGTGGGCCCCCTGCGGCCCTTCTTCGCTTGTAGAGGTCCCAACCTTGAATAAGGTAGAGATCCCTGTGTTTACAATGATAGTCACTAGATCAATAGCTAGCATCCATAGTTTAAGATGTAATATCAAGAAACAAAGGTCATAATACAACTTTATAACTAGGAATAAAATAATTCATTACATCTTACATAGCTCATTTGGCTATCTCATTACAATGAAGCAGAAATAACTATAGCATGGAGTCCTTCATCTTCAAAGTGCCATAGGCAATCATGTTGGTTGTAGACTTGTAATCGTAATCCACACACTTCACTAAGTTCAAACAAACCTGCAGCATAATAAGTTACAGCCACAAGGGTCAATACATTTGTATTGTATTGGCAAGTGATACTGTGGTAGAATAGTGGTATCTATCATCTATATGCAATTTGGCTAAGTGGATCTAGGCTTGCTTTGCTCAAAATAGATTTTCCTTATAAGTTGAAAAAACTAAGTTTTTGTTTGTCAAAATCACCCAAGGCATCTACCAATAGAAATTGGTGATCCTTTAACCCTTGTTCAACCACAAGTTTTTAACTTAGAAATTGGGATGAGGAGATCCTTGATAGCTTCCATATCTTGATGCTCAAATTGTCCATTGCCGGGGACACGGCTAAGTACTTAGATTTTACTCTCTCGAGAGGTGGTGCACTTTCCCCACAAGACTCGACATGCATCGAGACAAGATAATTCAGAAGCCTCCCCTTAGACCAAAATGGACGCGTTCCCAAACCTATCACCCCTACCACCAATTGTCCATCTGGCTAAGTTATTGCAAACTATATGATCCAGGCAGAGCCCATATTGCCATGTGGCTACATTTGAAGCTTCTCAACATTTGACATCTCAAATCTCTTTATTCCTGGGTGGCATTCCACAAGTGAGATACACAGGGTAGGCCATGAAAATGGGGCCCTGGTAACCACTCAACAAATATCCATCCAAGCAATTACCATTCCACCCAGGTGATTCATTCATTTAGTAGTTTTATTAAGCAAAATCATAAGTCAAAAGACTTAGAAAAATTTCCATAACATGTATATAAATCACCCTTGTTTGCTACTAGCTAGGGTAAGCATGATAGTAGTAGGAATCTTAACTTAGGGAACATTCTACTAAGGCATCATCTACTAGGATTTCCCAAGGCATAGTTAACACATAGAAAATTCCATGCAAGTCCTACTTAGAAATATCACTAATGCATAGTGAAAATAATGGGACAAAAGTATGAAGAACCACTTGCCTTTTTTAGTAGAGAATATAGGTTCACTCCTTGGTATTTCAATAGTCACACTCTTCAAATTTCAGTATAATTCAATCAAACAAGCACATATTCAAACTAGCATTCAAATAATTTCACCACATATAATAAAGAAAACAAAACAATGCATGCAAGCATGCAAAAGATTATTTTATTTGGAAAGGTGGCCTCTAATAGGTTATAAACATTTTAAAACACCCATTGGTCATTTATAAAAGTGGTAAAACAATTTAGAATTTAAGTTAGTGAAAATGGCCATTTAAATCATTTTTGTTTTGCTAGAAATGATTTAAATTAAAGTAATAATTTCTAGGGTTTGCCAAATATATTTTTAAACACAAATGTTAGTGTTTATGGTCAAAGTGTTTAAAAACAAAATTATTTACAAAAGGTTTCACTCAAAAACCATTTTAAATCAAAGCAACATTTTATTTTTCTAGAAATGCCTTTATCAAAGTAATAATTTTCTAGGGTTTAATCAAATACATTTTTAAATCATAAAACTTGGTGTTTAAGGTCAGAGGGTTTAAATCAAATTATTTTCAAAAGGTTTTACTCAAAAAGCATTTTTAAACCATAATCAATATTTTTATTTAACTAGAAATGCTTTTATTCAATGACTAATTCCTTAGTGTCAAAAAATTTACTTTTAAATCCAAATTTTGGTTTTTATGGTCAGTAGGTTCAAAATCACCCATTTACAAAAGATTTTACCCTAAAACATTTTTAGAATAAATTTTATACACAAAATAAGCCTAAACATGTTTCTGCAAAAACAGTCAATTTTCCAGAAGAGAAATATTAAAAAAAGGGCATGGTTGCAAATTTTTATTTTTGATGATTCCATTGATATAAAGTTTACAAATTTTGGACGTGTGGATCAAAAGTTATGAATTTTTCAAATCTAACCATCTAATAGAAATGTTTCTGGTTTTTAAAACAGAGTCTGGGCTACGTGGCTGCTTTCTATTGGTCGGTAACGATTCGTGCGTGTCGAGCAACAATGACCGTCAGATCTAACTAACAACACACGACACAGACTGAGCATACCGGTTTGGTTAAGTGGATCTATCTACGCCATGCGATCGAGATCTAACGGTTGATGAGCGAGTGACCATTGCCTGGTGGCGCTGGCGACGGTGGACGGTGGCGGTGCTCTCTGCCAGTGATGTTGCCGGCGAACTAGGAAGCGAGAAAGGAAGAGGGATGGCTCATCGTGATCGCAGTGACGTGGGAAAGCTCGACGTGCTTGTTGTATACGAAGAGGCGCTCACATGTGCTGGAGATTGCTCGGTGGAGATGGTCCTGGCGATGGGCATCTCTGTTCATCGTCGTTAGCGAGGTTACGGGTCACACCAAGGAAAGAGAAATGGTGTGTCAGATGCACAAGATGATGCTGGTTACACGAGTGTCAACGAGGGGGAGAGGGGTGATCGGAAATTACCACGGGAGGTCGTCGGAGTTGAAGCCGAAGACGGTGGCGCTCAGTCGAGTTCGTTGCCGATGCTTTGGGGCACGCGCGGCCAAGCAGGAAGTACTGGGAGGTGTAGGAGACGATGGGGAGCACGCTCGTTTGCAATGGGGCTAGCGGTGTTGGCCGGAATTTGACGGGGAGCACGTCGGAGACATGGGAGGTCTCGAGCAAAATCGGAGCAGCCTGGTGGCGGTGAGGAGTTGGTGACCGAGGGGAAAGATAGAGGGGAGCGAGGTGCTTATGAGGGCGAGGTCGTAGGGCTGTTTAATCGCGTCATTACTGCGAATCTACGCCGGCAACCAACGACAGTAAACGGCCGGGGAGGGGCGTGGTCAGCGGGCGGGTGAGGATGATGCCTGCGTGGCAGTGGGGCCTGGCGTCAGCGAGGTAAGGGGGTGTGCGTGGGGTCAGGCGGTTAGTGACTGCGCGGGTCATTTCGTGTGTGAAAGAAAAACGGTTCGGGGAAGGAGAGAGTGGGCTGTGCTTGTTGGGCTGGACTGGGCCTGGTTTCTGGGCTGATTTGTTTTCTTATTTTGTTCTTCTCTGAATCTTTTTCTTTTTCTATCTCTAGTATTCTATTTTGAATTCAAACTCTTATTTTAAATCGGATTTATTCATCAAATCTTTTCAAAACTTTTCAGTAGGTTTTATACTGTTTATAAATGTGATTTAAAGTCCATTTTAGAATAATTCTTTTATTCATTTATGGTTTACTATTTATTTAAATTAGGCACTTGTCTTTATTTAAATAGGATTTTGAATATGTTTTCAAACTCTTATTTGAATTCTAATTTTCACCAAACCTTTTTCAGTAGGTTTTATTTATTCAATAGTGTGTTAAATAATTCATTTTGAATTTTCCTTTTTAAAATATTTTATTATGATTTACTAATCATTTATATTGGGCAATTGTCTTTCAAATAAAATATGGTTTTAATCCCATATAAATTTTATTCAAATAATTCTTTGATCCCATTTAAGTTAATTAAGTAACTTTTATTCCACTTGGGCAAATTCCAATTTATTATTTTCTCATGATTTAATAATCATTTTCATTAGGGATTTGTCTCCATTTAAATATAATTAGAATATGGTTTAATCCCATATGTTTTTATTTGATTATTCTTTATCCCTTTATTTTATTTGCTTTTGAATTATCTTTGTTCCATTTGCTTATGGATTTAATTCAAGGTTTAAATTGTCTTCTAAATAATTTATCTTGGGATTTATTTAGTTTAGGCAATTTTGTCCTTATTTAAATAAAATTGAATATGGTTCAAAGCTCATATAGTTTTATTTAAATAATCTTTTATTTATTTTTAATAATTAATATCTTCCATTTGTTTGTGGATTTGGCCAAGATTTAATTTGGCTTTTAAATATTCCTTATTTATTTATTTTCTTCTTTATCTCATAAAATCCATATCTTTTTATTTATAGATCCAAAATTGGTGATTCCAATTTGTATATTTTTATTTAATATTTGTTTATCTTCCTAAATCCTTTTAGGATTAATTTACTCAAAATTTGGTATGGATTTTTAGATAGGGATTTATTATCTTTGGAAATTAATTCCTTTTATCCCAATAAATTCATAAGTTTTTATCCATGGCTTCAAATTAAGTGAAACCAATTTCTATGGTTTTATAATATCTTTATTTACCATTTTTGATCATTTATAAATGTTTTTTGCTGAATTTTTATATGGATCAAATCCATAGTCTTAGGGAGATCTTGGAAATGATTTTCTTCCATTAGGGTTTTAGGGTTTTGGTTTAACTTTTCCAAGTGTTTAAATTTCAAGATACATTCATTAATGAATGCATTTCACTTGATTGAAATTTGTTGGATTCCATTTTATTCAAATTTTGTTCAAGAAGGTTTTTGGTGTTTTATTTAGATTCAAAAAGTTTCTTTTCACCCTAAATTTCAACAATTATTTATTTTGTTTATTTATTTTTCACGTTTCAAAATTTGGAAAATTTTGGGATGTGACAGGTCCTCCTTCTAGCTTCCTCAATCTTCTGTAAAAATATTATTTTCCCATATTTTTCTGGTATTTTTCTGATCTTCGTGAAATTGCATCAAAACACCTTCTTTTCCATCAGAATCCAGACTCCGGCAGTCCATACTCCAAGAATCATCCAACATGCATAAATAGTGGAAAAGACATAAGTAATACCTCATAATAAGACAAATATGAATGAATAGAGGTAGATTATGATATATAATGGTGATGCAAATTGGGCGTATCACATGACTTCCAAGAAACAACGCCACCAGCAAGTGTGAATACATATCCACTTGTGGACTTTATCTCGTCAGCATCAGATATCCAATTTGAATCACTATAACCCTCTAGTACCCTCGGATACCCTGTATAGTGAATTCTATATCTCGCAATGCTTTTTAGATAGCGCATAACTCTCTCAAGAGCATGCCAATGATCATCTCCTGGATTTGAAACAAATCGAATGAGTTTGCTTACAGCAAAGGCGATGTCAGGCCTCATGGCACTAGCTAAATACATAAGCGAACCAATAATTTGAGAGTATCTTAGTTGGTCTCTAGCATTTCCTCGATTCTTTCTAAGCAACACACTAGGATCATACGATGTAAGAGAAGACTTGAAGTCGATATACCCGAAACGACTCAAGACCTTTTCCACATAGTGGGACTGAAGAAATGTAATCCCACTGTTATCATCTCTCAATAGCTTGATGTTCAGGATGACATCATCTACTCCTAGATCCTTCATCTCAAAGGAACAAGATACAAAATCTTTGACCTCCTTAATTGCATTAAGGTTGATTCCGAAAATTAGTATGTTATCAACATACAAACAAAGGATGACTCACTTACCCCCACCATGGCGATGGTAGACACATTTATCAGCTTCATTTACAACAAATCCTGCAACAGTTAAAGTTCTTTCAACCTTATCATGCCCTGCTTAGGGGCTTGTTTTAGGCCATATAAAGACTTCAACAACTTGCACACCTTTCCTTCTTGACCATTTACCACAAAGCCATCTAGCTGATCCATGTAAATTTTCTCATCCAACTCTCCATTAAGGAAAGCTGTCTTAACGTCCATTTGATGAACGAGAAGACCATGAGAGGCAGCCAATGAGAGTAATACTTGAATGGTGGTCAATCTAGCAATAGGAGAGTAAGTGTCAAAAAAGTCTTCACCTTCTTTTTGAGTATATCCCTTGGCCACAAGACATGCCTTGTACTTCTCAATAGTACGATTAGGTCTAAGATTTTTCTTAAACACCCACTTACATCCTACAGGATTGCACCCATAAGGGCGATCCGTGATATCCCATGTTCCATTAGCTAAGATGGAATTCATCTCACTATGGACGGCTTCCATCTAGTAATCAGCATCAGGAGATGCATATGCTTCTGAAATGGAAGTGAGAGTGTCATCCACAAGGTACACAATGAAATCATCACCAAAGGACTTTGCAGTCCTCTGTCTCTTGCTCCTTTTAGGAATTTTGTTATCATCCTCCTTAGGACTTTCAGAGTATTCAATTTGTAACATCCCAGACTTTATATTAGGATGTTATTAGTTCCATGCATCATTCTTGCATCATTGCATTCTACAAATGAATTTTTACAAGGAAATCCTAAACACCTAAACCTAGCAAAACCCTAATAGTGTTTGCCATATGTAAGCATTACTGTAGTGGTCAAGTTTGACCCTTCTAAAAACCTTGTAAAACTTTAAACTATGGCCCTATGTTGACCACCTTAATTTTATAAAAATTTAGAAACAATTTTCATCAAGTTTTGACTTAGTATGCAAAAGTTATTTAGGTTTTGCTAAATCAGAAATTGAAATTGTTAAAAGAAAAAAAAAGGGGGGCAGCCTAACCAAACTGGGCCGCAGCGCCAGCCCACCCGCGCACGCGCGGCACCCAGCTAGCGCCAGCCACCGCAGCCCGCCACCGGCCCACCCGCGCCGTCGCCACCTGCCGCGCCCGCTGACCGCCCGGACCCACACGTCAGCGCCCTCATCGACTCCAGGACGAACACGGCGGCCTGCCGCGCTAATGACTGAGGAAATCGGCCGATTACGGATCGAATCTGTGCCCCCTACGTCACGAAATCCCTCTCTCTTATACCACAGCATCGGCTCTCACCGTTTCCCTCGTTTTTCTCAAACCCTAGCCATGTTTTTGCAGTTTCCGAACTCGCCGGAGCAGCCGCCGTCGGAGCTCGAGCTTGGCGACTCTCCAGGGCACCTCGAGCCCTGTTACACCTTCCACCCTTCTCGCCCCGACCTACCCTAACCGCCCGTCTAATTTGTTGCTTCCGAAACGCAGGAGATCACCGGCAATTGCTCGCCGGAGCCGTCGGACCCGAGAAGAGGAACGGCCGACGCTGGGAGGAGGAGGAGGAGAGGGACCGCGTTGAGGCCGCTAGGGGATTCGCCATCGACGTACGCATCGGGGGCCATCTTCGTCGCCTTCACTAGGGCCGCCAGGACCTCCGACCACCGTCGACTCCGCCTCCGCCGCCGTCGTCTCCATCGCCGCCACCACCACAGGTCAGTGGAGCCGTCTCGGCCGTCTGATTGAAATCCTGCGGGCCAGATTAGAAGGGGGGAACGAAGGGGTATCGGCCAACCACACCACGCCGCGTGGCAGGCGCGTCGTCACCGCGCCGCGTCACCCGCCTGGCCAGCTGGCCCAACCAGAAGCTGCCACTTGGCGCGTTCTGAGTTAAGGTTAGGCCAGTCTGGTTTGATTTTTGCAGATTGAGTTTATTATTGCGAAAATCATAGAAAAATAACTACTTGGCCAATTTTAGATTATAATATACCGTTGGATTCCTAATTTTATGTAGAATCCAAATCTGCAATAATATCCCAGGTTTACAGTAAGGTTTTAGGTGTAGATTTTAATCATAGATTAGAGTGTTTATCCTATAGAAAATTAATTAAAATGTTGTTTTAATTGATTCTTGTTGCAATAACTTTGTTCCCACAATGCCTACTGGACAAAATTGTAAAACCCTGCTTAAGATCATTAGATCTAGTTTGGGGCTAGTTAGATGGTTTGATCTCCTATATTCCTAAGAATTGTTTTAGTGATTCAATTAGATCTAAACCTTGGGAAATCAATCCTAGTGACACCCTTACACTATTGCGACACAATATTTACCTTGGTCAATTTAGAAGAACCAACCTTGCATAAAATACCATGTGCATGCATGCATGATTACCTCTGTGATATGTTTTGAGCAAGTTGTGATCAGATCTATGTTTGTGATTCGTTAGATTGTTCGAAGTGCGCTAAGGAGTGCTATTGTGTAGAGTGCTGCTCGGATCAAGGCAAGTTACACCACTTGTTCATAACTTTTTCCCAGTTTTGATTCTATGCATGTGATCTTGAAAATTCTGTAGTATGCATGTGTAGGATGTTCTAGTAGAATTTTCCTTAGTATTATTTTGCAAGTGCGATGATTTTGTAGTATGCCTTGAGTAGCTCTATACTTAGGATTTACCTCCTAATAGGTTCCCCTGTTTTTGCTAAGTAATGCTTGCTATGCTATATATATAAAATACCGTTGGGGGGTTCGAAAGACAATGAATTTTTCTAAGTATAAAGGCTCTCTTGAGCAAACTTTTCTTCTCAAATCCACTTCAAAATAAAACTAAGTTTTCTTCTAGGCGGAATGGTTGTCGGGACAACGAGTGAGATTTTGGTGGAGGACGGCTGCCCAGGAATCAAAGAAGTCTGCCATGTTTGTAATTCAAGCTTCCAAAGGCAACCACAATACATTATGGGCTCTGTCTTGGCCTAGTACTTAGTAGGAAACCTCACCTGGGTACCAACATTTGGAGGTTCTTGGCACGGTTGGATCCAGAAGGTAGAAGGGCTACTAAGGGAAAGCCTCGCCATGGTCTTGTCTATTAAAGGACTTGATCGTGGATTGTGGGTAAAGTGCACAAACTCTCGAGAGTATTGCAATCTGATCGATCAGCCGTGTTCACGGTAACAGAACAACAATGAGCGTCTGAAGGATGGAGCCTCTGAAGGATCTTCCTCTCTCTTTTCTAAAACAAGTTTTGAAACCCCATGGCGTGAGTAATATCGCCAATGGGAGGGATTTTGGGGGAACTTGGTGTGTAATATCCAAGTGTCACTTGGTGCGTAATATCCAAGTGTTTGGTTGTTTGGACACTTGGTGCGTAATATCCTCGTGTGCCACTCGACCTTATGTTATCTAAGCAAATGTTTACAAAGTAGGACAATCCTCTCTTCTTCTCTCTACTTAAGAAAACTAGCTTTGAGAAAATGAACTCTACAGCCTATACCAGCCTTGCATGTAGAGATAGTCTTTTCTCTCCTTGGTGTAATTTGCCAATACATTCAAAGTATTGACCCAACTTGTTGGTTGCACGTCTTATGTGCAGAATCCGAAGATTGAAAGGTGCGTAGGGATCACGGGTCTACACTCGACAAGCCTGGGGCGTTGATGGACTCATGTTGCTTTTATGTTTCCGCTGTTATTTGAGCTAGCATAATGCTAAGCAATTTTGTAATAAATTCATACTCTGGATTCTCCGTGTAATAAAGACTTTGTGTTTTACATGATATTTCATCGACTGTGAGTGCTAGCTATTGAACCAGGGACTAGCATGTTAATCACAGGGACTTAAGATCCTTATCGATCCGAGGTCACTACAGATGGTATCAGAGCACATCGTTGCCTGTAGGGCGTGACCCTAGGATTGGAACCACCTCTAACTTTTGCGCCTTACTTGCTTTTCTACTAAGTTATCTTCCGCACCTCTAGTATCTGCTTTCATCTACTTGGTTAAGTATCTAACCTTCATTCTTATAACTTAAAGATGACAAGCTTCCTCTATGACACCGTCGCGGACATCGAGCCTCTTCGCTTTGGTGGATGCCTCATGGACCTACTCACACGTTTGGACCTTCCTCTCCCAACAATCCAGGGGAGCACAATGAAGAAACTCCACAAGGACGGATGTTGGGGAGTCAAGGTCATCCATCCAGGAAAAGAGCGAGGCAAGAACCCGGAGGAAGACATAGCCATCCACATCGTTACCGATTCCAAGGAGAAGGCCCTTAGCATCAGCTTGCAGCAACTCATTGGTCGCCTATGTGGACATCATCATGAAGCTCTCCAAGGACACTGCGGCGGCCTTTTTGGGAGACGAGATGAGGAAGGAATTCCCATGGAGTTAACCTTTGAGGAAAGAACTTCTACCAAGCGCCGAAGAACACAATATCAAGACTTGGAGTGCCACATCCATGACCTTGAAAAGGGTACCTTCCTCGAGATGTTGAAGAACGACGAGCTATGTGCCCTCATCAAGGAGAAGGAAGAAATGATCAAGCAGCAGGAGGAGGCAATGAAGCTCCAAGAGATAAAATTCTAGGACCAAGAGAAGAAGTTCGCTAACCAAGAGAAGAGGGTGATAAATAAGAACAAGAGAATTAGGGAACTCAAACATCAGATCGATGGAGATGAAGTGCAAACTGAAGGCCTTTGCAAGATAATCAATGATGTGCGTGCTTCCAAGAGGGACTTGGCAAAGCAACTTGAAGCCGCAAAGAAGTCAAGTTTAGTGGAGGAGCTACAAAGCGAGGAGGAGGGACTTCAGGAGCAGCTGGAAGCCGCTACCAAGAAGCTACATGATGAGATAAAGAACCTCCAAGAGAAGCTTGAAGCCACCACAAAGGAGATGGAGTTGTACAAGACAACTCTAGAGCAGGAAGGCTACTCGTTCGAGGACGAGGAAGAGGAAGGCGTGGAAGACGTGTAATAGTTGGACCACCTTTAATTCTATAGTAGAACGTTATTCGCAAATGTAATAAATACCAAGACAAGTCTGGTTTAGTTAAACTTGGTTGTTTTCTGTGTTAAGCTGTGTTGTTATGTCTTGTGTGCCTTGTGTGCTTGGTGTGTTTTCATAAGGGTAGGAGTTTACTACTTAGTCTTTCTGTCTATTTATTAACTATTCTCTTAAACCCCACAGATGCCGCCAAGACGTGCGAACTCCGAAATCCCGCCAGAAATAGCACAACTTTTGGCCACTCAGAACCAGCTGATCCAACTGCTCACTCAGAACATGCAAAACAACAACAACAACAACAACAACCCGCCGCCACCACCACCTCCGCCACCTCCTCAACAGGATCGCTTGACTCGGTTTTTAAGGCTGAACCCACCTACCTTCACTAGCAGCACTGAACCAATCATCGCTGATGACTGCGTCACGATCAACAAGAAGCTAGACACCGTGCAAGCTATCGAAGCCGAAGTGCGTTATGCCGCACACCAGCTTGAAGGTCCTGCTGCAGAATGGTGGGATAACTACCAAGTCACCCACCCGGATATTGATGCTATCACTTGGGAACAGTTTGAGTTAGCTTTTCGCACTCATCATGTGGCTGCTGGTGTCATGACTCTGAAGAGGCGCGAGTTTCGTGACCTACACCAGCTGCAACGTTCTGTCACCGAGTATGGGGAGCTTTTCAATAAGCTAGCCCGTTATGCACCCGATGACGTTTCCACTGATGCCAAGAGACAGGAGGAGTTCTTAAGAGGGCTCAATGATGAGATATCCATTCAACTTGTGGCTCAGAAATTTGACAACTTTTAGGAACTCCTGGACAGAGCCATTGTGGTTGAATCAAAGAGGAAGAGCATAGAAAACCGCAAGAGGAAATCTAACCCTCACAAACACTCTGTTCCGTACCAGAAGCAGCGGAATTCCTCACCACCACCTTATAACAATAATGGCCACAACTATAACGGTCATAACCATGGTGGCCACAAACACAATGGGCATAAGAACCGCAATGGGAATGGCAGCAATTGAAAGGATCTCAGTGAGGTGACATGCTTTAAGTGCAACAAGACAGGGCACTATGCAACCTCTTGCCCCGAGAAGAAGAATGGCAATGGCAATGGGAATGGAAATGGACACAACCATGGCAATGGAAACGGGAATAAGCCAAATCCGTTTGTCAAAGCCACGGTAAATCATGTTTCTATGGAGGACGCTTGTGATGCGCGACTACATGATTGGTAAGTTCAAACTCAATTCTATTCCCGCAGTTGTTCTTTTTGATACTGGTGCATCGCATTCATTCATATCAAGGGTATTTGTGGATAGAGGCAAGATACCAACGGAGACTATAAACTTTCCTCTAAGGGTAAGTTCTCCTGGGGGAGAAATAGTGGCAAACTTCGGTTGCCGGGGACTAGAACTAAGGATTGGGACACACATCTTTCCCACAAGTCTAGTAGTTCTAGAATCACAAGGATTAGACATCATCTTGGGCATGAATTGGATGACCGAATATGAAGGAGTCATAGATTGTGCCAAAAGAACTGTCATGCTCACCACACCGGAAGGGAAGAGGATTCGTATCAAGTCGAATTTCGCACTTAAAGAAGTCATGGTGAACTCTCTTAAGGGGATTATCTTGGAGGAGGTACCTATAGTAAAGGAATACCCAGATGTCTTCCCGGAGGAACTACCAGGAATGCCACCCGACCGTGATATCGAGTTCCTCATTGACTTGATGCCAGGAACGGGGCCGATAGCTAAGAGACCATACAAGATGGATGTGGACGAGTTAAAGGAACTCAAGAAACAGCTTAGGGAACAATTGGACAAGGGATTCATCCAACCCAGCGCGTCATCTTGGGGAGCACTCGTCCTATTTGTGGAGAAGAAAGATAAAACCAAGAGGCTGGTTGTGGATTACCGCTCGTTAAACGAGGTGACAATCAAGAATAAGTATCCTCTACCCAACATCAATGACCTGTTTGACCAGTTAAAAGGAGCCAGTGTGTTCTCAAAGATCGATCTACGATCAGGCTATTTTCAGCTGAAGATTCGAGAACAGGATGTGCCCAAAACAGCATTCACCACAAGATACAGATTGTATGAGTACACCGTGATGTCTTTTGGTCTAACCAATGCCCCAACATACTTCATGACCATGATGAACAAGGTGTTCATGGAATATTTGGACAAGTTTATCGTGGTATTCATAGATGATATACTCATATACTCTAAGGATGAGAAGGAACATGAGAAACATCCGCGCCTTATTATGGAGAAACTAAGAGAACACAAGTTGTACGCCAAATTCAGCAAGTGCGAGTTCTGGTTAAAGGAAGTGGGGTTCCTTGGTCATGTTGTGTCGGCAAAAGGAGTTGCCGTAGATCCTAGTAAGGTAGCCTCCGTGACGGAATGGGAGTCACCCAAGAATGTGGGAGATATTAGGAGTTTCTTGGGCCTCGCAGGATATTACCGGAGGTTCATTGAAAACTTTTCCAAGATAGCAAAACCCATGACGGAACTATTAAAGAAGGAAAAGAAATTCCTATGGACCGAGGCATGTGAAGCAAGCTTTCAAGAGTTGAAGAAACGCCTTGTAACGGCGCCGCTCCGATATCCAGAAGGATTTTCAAGTCTATTGTGACGCTTCTCGGCAAGGACTTGGAAGTGTATTGATGCAGGATGGGAAAGTGGTATCCTATGCCTCCCGGCAACTTAAGAACCACGAACACAACTACCCCACACATGATTTGTAACTTGCGTCTGTGGTTCATGCACTCAAGGTATGGAGACACTACCTCATGGGCAAACATTGTGATGTGTTCACAGATCACAAGAGTTTGAAGTACATCTTCACCCAAAAGGAGTTGAATATGAGACAACGAAGATGTCTTGAGCTAATTAAGGATTATGACTTGGATTTACAATACCACCCCGGAAAGGCAAACGTGGTGGCTGATGCCTTAAGTCGTAAGGTGTATGTGAATGGACTTACCGTAGGGGAACTTCCTGAGGACTTATGCAAGCAATTCAGGGATCTCAGGCTAGAGATAGTTCCGAAAGGACATGTAGCAACTATGGAAATAGTGTCCACCTTCCAAGAGAGAATCAAGGAAGCACAAAAGTGAGATAAAGAGTTGGAAGAAATAAGAGTCAGGATAAGTGAATGAAAGACTAAAGAATTTTGTCTGGACGAACAAGGAACCCTCTGGCATGGGAAGCGTTTGTGTGTTCCCAATGACCCCGATATCAGGAAGATGATTTTACAAGAAGCTCATGATTCGCCATACTCAATTCATCCAGGTAACACGAAGATGTACATGGATGTGAAGGATAGATTCTGGTGGAATAACCTAAAGAGAGATATTGCTGAGTATATTTCTCTGTGTGATGTATGCAATAGAGTTAAAGCCAAGCATCAGAAACCGGCAGGACTACTTCAACCACTACCTGTACCCGACTGGAAGTGGGACAAGGTAGGCATGGATTTCATCACAGGATTGCCCCGGACTCGTTCTGGATTTGATTCTATCTGGGTAGTGGTGGACCACTTCACCAAGGTGGCTCACTTCATCCCTGTTAAGACCACATATACAAGTGCTAAGCTCGCTAAGATATACATGTCAAGGATTGTAAGCCTACATGGTGTTCCCAAGGGAATTGTGTCAGACAGAGGCACCCAGTTTACTTCAAAGTTTTGGCGACAACTACATGAGTCTCTTGGGACCCGACTAGAATTCAGTACTGCCTTCCACCCTCAGACAGACGGCCAAACAGAAAGGGTGAATCAAATTTTGGAAGATATGTTGAGAGCTTGCGCACTAGACTATGGGTCTAGTTGGGACGATAACCTGCCGTATGCTGAGTTCTCATACAACAACAGCTATCAGACAAGTATCAAGATGGCTCCGTTTGAAGTTCTATATGGCAGGAAGTGTAGGACTCCATTGCTATGGAATGGACTTGGTGAACGCAATCTTTTTGGACCTGAATTGATAAAGGATGCCGAAGAAAAGGTACGACAGATTCAGGATAGGCTAAAGGTAGCCCAATCCTGACAGAAGAGTTACGCTGATTCCAAGCGCAGAGATGTGACTTATGAAATAGGGGACCGTGTGTATCTCCGAGTTTCACCCCTACGAGGAGTTAAGAGGTTTGGAATCAAGGGAAAGTTAGCCCCACGATTCATAGGACCATATAAGGTTCTGGCCCGTAGAGGAGAAGTCGCTTATCAGTTGGAGTTACTGGAAGGACTGACCGTTCATGATGTGTTTCATGTGTCACAACTAAAGAAGTGTCATCCGGAGATGGCTGAAACACCACTAAGAGACACCATTTCCCTAGATGAGGTTCAATTGGAGAATGACCTTACGTATGAGGAAAAACCCATCAAAATACTGGAAACAGCTGAAAGGATTACCCGCACCAAGACTATAAGATTCTGCAAGGTACAATGGAACCACCACTCTGAGGAAGAAGCTACGTGGGAGCGTGAAGAAGACATGAGGGCAGAGCACCCATACCTATTTGCTAGCCAACCCGAATCTCGGGGACGAGATTCCTCTTAAGGGGGGTAGGTTTGTAACATCCCAGACTTTATATTAGGATGTTATTAGTTCCATGCATCATTCTTGCATCATTGCATTCTACAAATGAATTTTTACAAGGAAATCCTAAACACCTAAACCTAGCAAAACCCAAATAGTGTTTGCCATATGTAAGCATTACTGTAGTGGTCAAGTTTGACCCTTCTAAAAACCTTATAAAACTTTAAACTATGGCCCTATGTTGACCACCTTAATTTAATAAAAATTTAGAAACAATTTTCATCAAGTTTTGACTTAGTATGCAAAAGTTATTTAGGTTTTGCTAAATCAGAAATTGAAATTGTTAAAAGAAAAAAAGGGGGCAACTAACCAAACCTGGGCACAGCCCTTGTACTCACAAGACGCTGCAAGACTCCAGCAGCGCCAGCCACCGAAGCCCGCCATCGCCCACCATGCTGCCGCCACTGCCACTGCCGCCTCGTGAAATCCTCTCTTATACCACAGCATCGGCTCTCACCGTTTCCCTCGTTTTTCTCAAACCCTAGCCCTATTTTTGCAGTTTCCGAACTCGCCGGAGCAGCCGCCGTCGGAGCTCGAGGTTGGCGACTCTCCAGGGCACCTCGAGCCCTGTTACACCTTCCACCCTTCTCGCCCCGACCTACCCTAACCGCCCGTCTAATTTGTTGCTTCCGAAACGCAGGAGATCACCGGCAATTGCTCGCCGGAGCCGTCGGACCCGAGAAGAGGAACGGCCGACGCTGGGAGGAGGAGGAGGAGAGGGACCGCGTTGAGGCCGCTAGGGGATTCGCCATCGACGTACGCATCGGGGTCCATCTTCGTCGCCTTCACTAGGGCCGCCAGGACCTCCGACCACCGTCGACTCCGCCGCCGCCGCCGTCGTCTCCATCGCCGCCACCACCACAGGTCAGTGGAGCCGTCTCGGCCGTCCGATTGAAATCCTGCGGGCCAGATTAGAAGGGGGGAACGAAGGGGTATCGGCCAACCACACCACGCCGCATGGCGTAGCGCTAAATCACCGTGCCGCGTCACCCGCCTCGGCTGGCCCAACCGTAAGCCGCCACTTGGCGTTACGAGTTAAGTTAGGTTACCGGTTTGATTTTTGCAGATTGAGTTCATTATTGCAAAAATCATAGAAAAATAACTACTTGGCCAATTTTAGATTATAATATACCGTTGGATTCCTAATTTTATGTAGAATCCAAATCTGCAGTAATATCCCAGGTTTACAGTAAGGTTTTAGGTGTAGATTTTAATCATAGATTAGAGTGTTTATCCTATAGAAAATTAATTAAAATTCTGTTTTAATTGATTCTTGTTGCAATAACTTTGTTCCCACAATGCCTACTGGACAAAATTGTAAAACCCTGCTTAAGATCATTAGATTTAGTTTGGGGCTAGTTAGATGGTTTGATCTCCTATAATCCTAAGAATTGTTTTAGTGATTCAATTAGATCTAAACCTTGGGAAATCAATCCTAGTGACACCCTTACACTATTGCGACACAATCTTTACCTTGGTCAATTTAGAAGAACCAACCTTGCATAAAATACCATGTGCATGCATGCATGATTACCTCTGTGATATGTTTTGAGAAAGTTGTGATCAGATCTATGTTTGTGATTCGTTAGATTGTTCGGAGTGCGCTAAGGAGTGGTATTTTGTAGAGTGCTGCTCGGATCAAGGCAAGTTACACCACTTGTTCATAACTTTTGTCCCAGTTTTGATTCTATGCATGTGATCTTCAAAATTCTGTAGTATGCATGTGATCTTCAAAATTCTGCTAGTAGAATTTTCCTTAGTATTATTTTGCAAGTGCGATGATTTTGTAGTATGCCTTGAGTAGCTCTATACTTAGGATTTACCTCCTAATAGGTTCCCCTGTTTTTGCTAAGTAATTCTTGCTATGCTATATATATAAAGTACCGTTGGGGGGTTCGAAAGACAATGAATTTTTCTAAGTATAAAGGCTCTCTTGAGCAAACTTTTCTTCTCAAATCCACTTCAAAATAAAACTAAGTTTTCTTCTGGGCGGAATGGTTGTCGGGACAACGAGTGAGATTTTGGTGGAGGACGGCCGCCCAGGAATCAAAGAAGTCTGCCATGTTTCAGAATTCAGAAGCTTCCAGTGCAACTACAATACATTATGGGCTCTTTCTTGGCCTAGTACTTAGTAGGAAACCTCACCTGGGTACCAACATTTGGAGGTTCTTGGCACGGTTGGATCCAGAAGGTAGAAGGGCTACTAAGGGAAAGCCTCGCCATGGTCTTGTCTGTTAAAGGACTTGATCGTGGATTGTGGGTAAAGTGCACAAACTCTCGAGAGTATTGCAATCTGATCGATCAGCCGTGTTCATGGTAACAGAACAACAATGAGCGTCTGAAGGATGGAGCCTCTGAAGGATCTTCCTCTCTCTTTTCTAAAACAAGTTTTGAAACCCCATGGCGTGAGTAATATCGCCAATGGGAGGGATTTTGGGGAAACATGGTGTGTAATATCCAAGTGTCACTTGGTGCGTAATATCCAAGTGTTTGTTTGTTTGTTTGGAAACTTGGTGCGTAATATCCTCGTGTGCCACTCGACCTTATGTTATCTAAGCAAATGTTTACAAAGTAGGACAATCCTCTCTTCTTCTCTCTACTGAAGAAAACTAGCTTTGAGCAAATGAACTCTACAGCCTATACCAGCCTTGCATGTAGAGATAGTCTTTTCTCTCCTTGGTGTAATTTGCCAATACATTCAAAGTATTGACCCAACTTGTTGGCTGCACGTCTTATGTGCAGAATCCGAAGATTGAAAGGTGCGTAGGGATCGCGGGTCTACACTCGACAATCCTGGAGCGTTGATGGACTCATGTTGCTTTTATGTTTCCGCTGTTATTTGAGATAGCATAATGCTAAGCAATTTTGTAATAAATTCATACTCTGGATTCTCCGTGTAATAAAGACTTTGTGTTTTACATGATATTTCATCGACTGTGAGTGCTAGCTATTGATCCAGGGACTAGCATGTTAATCACAGGGACTTAGGATCCTTATCGATCCGAGGTCACTACACAATTGGAATGGTACGTTCAGAAAATGTAGCAAATCCCTGATTAGATGAACTAGTTATTTCCTGATTTGATGAGTTAGGTTTATCCTTCATAGGAAAGATATCCTCAAAGAAAGTCGCATCAGTCGACTCCATGATTGTACCGATATGAATGTCAGGTACTTCAGATTTTACTATCAAGAATCTATAACCAATGTTATGGAAAGCATAGCCCAGAAAAACACAATCAATGGTTTTTTGTCCAAGCTTGCGCTTCTTGGGGATTGGTACATTAACCTTTGCCAAACAACCCTAAGTACGTAAGTAAGAGAGTTTTAATCTTTTCTTCTCCCAATCTTCGAATGGAGTAATTTCTTTGTTCTTTGTGGGAACTCGGTTTAGGACATGACACGCAGTCAATAGTGCCTCTCCCCACCATTCCTTAGAGAGACCCGATGTGTCTAACATGGCGTTAACCAAATATGTTAGAGTATGGTTCTTTCTTTCGGCTAGTCAATTTGACTGGGGTGAGTAGGGGGACGTCCTCTCATGAATTATGCCTTGTTCCACACAAAAATAATCAAGCTCGTTGGAAAAATAATCTCCACCATGATCAGACCTAAGCCTCTTAATCTTTCGATCAAGTTGATTTTCTGCCTCGACTTTATAGGTTTTGAAGAAACTCTAAGCCTCATCTTTTGATTTCAGAAGATACACATGACAATATCTCGTAGAGTCATTGATCAAAATCATAAAATATTTCTTTCCACCTTTTGTCAACACACCATTCATCTCACAAAGATCAGAATGTATGAGCTCTAGTGGTGTCAAATTTCTCACTTCTGCAGTCGTATGTGACTTGCGAGGTTGTTTAGCTTGCATGTAGACTTGGCACTTAGATCCCTTCACAGTTGTGAAATTAGGGATTAAATTCATTTTGGCTAGCCATGTCATACAACCAAAATTAATATGACAAAGACGAGAGTGCTAGACATTTGATTCAAAATTCGTGTAAATATGGTTAACAACTTTATTACATATGTCTGGCAGAGATAAGCGGAACAAGCCTCCGCACTCATAGCCTTTACCAACAAAGGTTCCATACTTCGAAATTAAAAATTTATTGGACTCGAATACAATCCTGTAGCCATCTCGGCACAGAAGAGATCCACTAACAAGATTTTTATTTATTGAGCGAACATGATGCACGTTCTTCAGGCGCACGGTCTTTCACGAAGTGAACTTCAGATCGACTATGCCAACACCATGAACAGAAGCATGCGAGCCGTTCCCCATCAGCATGGTTTGAGTCCGTCTGACCTAATATGAAGAAAACATGGAAATATCAGAACAGACATGTACATTAGCGCCCGTGTCAATCCACCAATCAGAAGAATGACATAATCAAAGAACAGTAGGTAATATACCATACCCAACATCTTTCATCTTAATGTCGCCCATGACAACATTAGCAGTCTTGTTGCCCTTCCCATGTTGGTGCTTGTCAAAGCGGTTGGGACAAGCCGGAGCCCAGTGATTAGGATCACCGCACACTTGACAAGCACCTTTCTTCTTATGAGTCTTCTTCTTGAAGATGGTAGACTGTGAGGCCTTGTTCTTTCCATCAAACTTTCCTTTGCCATCAAACTTGCCTTTGTTCTTGAACTTGTGAGGCTAGAAGTTCCTTTTCTATACCAGATTGGCATTAGAACCTGCGGTGACCCAGCATACCACTGCATGTGTAGTACACTATAGTCGTTGACATGACATCCACAGAACACCGTTCTGTAAATATCACATCCCTCAGAGTGGTACAACAGAAACGTTGCGGGTCCATATTACAAACATTCACACATTATTATTATTTCAATACCAGAAGTTCAAGACTTCAAAAGGGTTCAACTTAGAAACCAAAATATAAAGTGTTTTTAGCGGAATTTAAAAGTAGCAACTCCAACTAGGAGTTAAGCTCAGCAGCTTATTCTATAGAGTTCATGCTGCTCGGCTCAGTCGGTTACTACTAACTAGGTTACTTAGTTGGGCTCGTTGTCATCGACACCATAGAGGATTTCGTATCCACTCCTTTAACACCTCCTGACAGGTCAAGATCCTCGTAGAACACATCTTATTGGCATTCGGCTGCATACTTGGCGTGTCTTCGGGATCCTCAGAATCTAGCAAGGGATCAAAGGAAAGGATGAGTAACAACGTTACCCAACAAGTTCATTATATGCAAGGTGGGAAGTTTGATGCTCTAACTACCACCTCGGACTATAAGTCCTTGGCACTATGCAGTTTTTGTAAATCTTTCTTCAAAGATTGATTTTATTATAAAAATCTATGACCATCAGCCTTCACAGGTTAACCAGAACTTTCATGGAGTTCCTTTCCTGCCGCGTTCGCAGCTCCTTCCCGGAACAGGGAGTAACAAGTTACAATTCTTACACTCTACAGAGGTGCGTTACTTTACCCATGAGAGATCAACTCCTTGTTGCACAACCGGGCGTACTTTCCTATCCACAATTCCATGATGTGGGGCCCAGTAGTTGGTCCATGCCAATCACTGCCCCCTTCGCGACCTCGCATGCCTCCTTGGTGTACACCATGCCCACATATTGAATTACGGCAATTGTTTGTATAGACCGTTAGATGCCAGAACTATCATGGGATGTTGAGGGTTCCCACCCATATGCTACATATCCTCTACGAATTACTAATTAATATGCATGCTACGAGTGATAACAACCATGACCTGCACATTCGGCTACATGCAAGAGGAAGAAGATACAGCTGACTTCTCTGTCCCATTCAAAATCTCATGGTTAACGCGTAATATACGGCGCTAGAATCACTGATGTCATGGGTTATTAAGTCCCTAATTGATCATCATTGTTGCAAATAGAACCCTAAGTTCTATTGCTCCATTATATCATCACTTAGGATGATATCTAAGATTTCTTTATTTGTGAAAATAATATTTTATTTCTTTGGAGTATATATGATAACACACAATTTGCAAATACTTTGATAAAGACTCTTCAAAGGTTATGAGCAAGTGATGAACTTGCCTTGTGATTGCAAGGTAGTGAAGTCTGATGCTTGCACTGGACCTTGAACTTCTATGTCTACAAAAACATCATTATTGCCTGGTAAGGACAATATTTAAAGAAGTAAAATGATTATGCAAAATAATGTAATGCATTATTTAGCTTTCTGTGTATTCTCCCCCCATTATTTAAATTATAAAACTTCTTTTTAATAATAAAGAATTTGTAAATATTAATTTTTAATATTTATTGAATATTATATTCTTTTATTTTATTTCATTTTACTTGAATTTTTATTTATTTAATAATTCCTTTAAGAATTATCATTTAAATACCAAAAATTGATATTAAATATTTGTTTAGTATTTTTATAAAATACTAAAATATTAATATGAAATGAAAGTGATTTTTATTTATTTTTATCATCTTTCAATAATTTTGTAAAATTCCATAAGGAATATTTATATTACAAAATTCTTAATAAAATTTATATGTCTAAAATTTTATTTATTAATTTATTTGGATAGTTTGGATTATTGTGAATCCAAAAATATTTTATTTATAATTTTTGGATTTTTATTTTATCTGCTAGAATTTATTTAAATTTAGGGGCATTTTGGTCTTTTCTCATTTAAAATTGGCCTTAAGTGATTTGGGCTGACTGTGTTGGCTTATTGGGCCCTTGTGGCCCAATAGGCCAGAGCCAAAACGATACCCCGAAGGGGTCCTGGCCCAATCCAGCCCACTTCTCCTCATCTCTCTCTCTTCTCCTCCTCGACCCCATGGTCGATGGCGCCATTGCTGCCGCCGTCATTGCTGCCATGATGCCGTGGTCCTCGCTGTCGACCACGCTCTACCCTCCTGTCCAATTCGATTTGGCTCTGGAGCTTCCCCGTGGCCAGACTAGCTCCATCTCGAACTTTAGGGTTTGGGGTGGTGCTGGTGCTGTCGCCGCCACTCGTGTGCTATGGTGGTGCTCCTCGCCTCCAGGCGTGGTTGTGGTTGCCGCCTCAGCGTGGTGTGGGTCATAGCGCCCCCTTGGGGGTGCTCCCCGTGCCGCCGTGCTCGTCGTCGACCTCTTCTTCTTCTTCTTCTTCTTCTTCTTCTCACCCACGACAACGTTCAATAAGTAAACCTTCTCCCCCTCGTTTCCTCTATGCTAGGTCACCCTGTGCTATGTGTTGGTAGCGGCCACTTCTGGCTAGTGTTATATCCTGATTAGGGTTGTTTATCCTGCTTAGGGTTCATATCCCTCTGTGGATTAGGCATCTCATTAGTTGGATCATGTATTGATGATTCCTAAGCATGATGAGTGGGGGTTTGTTGTGGATTGCTGCTTATGATTAGCTGTGATGATGCTAGTGGTTTACCAGATGATTCCATTGGTTAATTTGATATGGTTCAGATGGTAAGGTTGCTCTGGAATCATTACTTGGGTATTCTAGTGGTTTGAGAGCTCACCACTGTTATTGCTTGGTAAATGACAGTGATTTTTGTGTGATGAAGTCACTGTATTTGTACTGTTGGCTTAAGAATTCATATATAGCTTGAGATCAAATGGTCTCTTACAGTGATGATATGTATATGGATTTCCCTGATTATGATTCCTGTGATTAATGTCAGGAAAATGATTTTATAGTTGGCTATGAGTGTAACTGTGAAAGTTGAATGTTTAACCTGCTTAGTTTAGAAACTGTTCTTGTGACACCATCCTTGTATGGCACACAAGATTAGATTCTATTACTTGGTTTGGTTTTGTTCAGGCTTAAAATTAGCTTGGCATTATAGATAAGTGGAATCTTCTTTCCTTGCATCCCTAGAACCCATGATGTTGGTATGAGGTTTAGGGATTAGGCCCTTATCTTGTTGTTTCTCATGGATTGGTTCTGGTAGTGATACCAGCTACTGATTCTTGAGTCAAAGTTGAAAACAATGATTGTAAGTTTGATAAATTATATGGGTCCATAAGATGAAATTCTAAGGTGCTACTCCTATTTAAGAGGTGTGCCTAGAAATTCAGATTTTGGCTATATTCATTCCTAAAATTTAAGTTATAGCCTCATAGCTAGGATCAATGATGTGCTTCTGAGATCCTAGTTGGATCTATATAGTTTTCAGGTTGCTTTTAGTGTTTAAAACTTCAATGATGGATTCACCCCACTTGGGTGTTTTCTGAGAATTTGAGTATGAGATAACTCATGAATGCTTGTCTAATCTTAGACAGAGAAATCATGTGATGGTCTTTTCTACTCACCACACTTGGTTGTTGTTGGGGTTGCAAGTTGTTGATCTTGCTGCTCCTCCTGATACTTCCAGTTCTAGGGCTTGTCCTTGATCTAGATCTCCACCTCCTGGTCCTGGTGGCTTGATCTTGTCCTTGCTATCCACCTGATCTACCCCCTCCTTATGTCACCATCTTGGTGAGATGATCAAGGTTGTGATTGGTGTGATCTTGCTTGGCTTGGTTTGGCTGCTGTGTTTGATGTGTATGAAGCAGGGAAATGTGTTGGAGATGCCTCCCACGGCTGTGCTGATCGTTTTGTGTGTGTGTGTGTGGAGTTGTTGCTGCTGTGCTGACAGCACACACCATGCAGTTTGGTGTGTGTGCTGCCTGTGTGCCTGCTGAACACCCCGTGGATAAGCTCTGGATATGAAGTTACTTTTATCTGGTTACATTTACTTGGCTGGTGAAACTTGCCCCTTAAAAGATTACTCAATGATGAACTTTGAATAGTGCACCTCACTGTCAATACTGAGAGTAAAATATTTTTAACGTTAACTTTCTTTATTTTAGTTTGTGTGTGTTTTGCAGGTACCAGACTTGAAGATCAAGACTTAGATTAGGTTTTATTTTTCTTTAAAGATAGTTACTTGTAATATTTCTCTTATTCAATTGTAATCTTTATTTTATTCTTTTGTACTTTTTATTTTATTCTTTTGTAATAAAGATTCTATTATTACTCAATATATAAAGATTATTCTTTTATTTTAATTGCTATTGTAAAGATTGTTGATCAATTCCATAAGTTACATTTTGTAACTTATTTATTGAATAAAATTTTGGAATAAATATTCATTCTATTGATTAATTTATTTCATTTAAAGTTTGAGTCATTAATTGTTAACTCTTGATTAAATCAAATCACTCAAACCTAATTCTAAATCCTTCTACATTATATTTCCAACATTCAAAGTTAAACTCAAATTTCATTTCCCAAAACACACTAATCCACAAAGATCATATCAAAGTCTATAACAATCATCCTTCAAGACTATACCTAATCTCAAAGCATGAAAGAAACTTTGATCACTATAGTTTTTTTATTTGGCGAAAAAGTTACCTACATTTTTACAGATGAATGCATGCAATTTCACAGATTCCTAAATCTACCCTTCGTTGGTTCCTAAATGCTGGGATGTTACAGAACCTCCCTCGGTACCTCGAGCACGTGTGTCTTTTTTCTCACCTTCTCTTCCACATCAAGAGTCCCAATGAGATCCGTCACGGAGAACTCTTGTCTCTTGTGCTTCAGAGAAGTAGCAAAATTCGTCCATGACTGGGGAAGTTTGGCAATAATGCCTCCGACAACAAACTTGTTCGATAATACACAAGTGAAGTGCTGAAGCTCCCTGGCAAGTGACTATATCTCATGAGCCTGCTCCACAATGGGGCGGTCATCAACCATCTTATAGTCATAGAATTGTTCCATGACATACAGTTCACTGCCAGCATCAAAGACTCCAAATTTTCTCTCGAGCGCATCCCACATATCCTTACCATTGCTAAATGATAGATATGAATTGACAATATTGTCGCCAAGAATGCTGATCAAGGTAGCCTTGAAAGTGGTATCAAGTTTTTGGAACGCCTCTTTCTGAGCAGGATTAAGATCTCCCTCAGGTGCGCCATAGATGACGTTATAGAAGCTCATAGTCTAAAACCAGAACATTGCTCTCGCACGCCATCGTTTGTAATTGACACCTTCAAACACAGGTGGCTTTATAGAAGCAACAAAGCCACTTGGGACAAATTTCCTGAAATAAGGTTTTTGGATTGTTGAGTAAAAGAGCAATTTACCAAGCGAATTGCCCATAATAAATGCTAGATAAAACATGATTAGAATAATAGAAAGTATACTAACCATGTGAAATAGCGAATACATATTAAGGAAGATAACCAAATAGATTTCAAGGCGTAGAACTTGGGATGCGATCAAAACAAGGTTAAGAAAGAAAATATACACGACAGCAGCAGCAAAGGAACCGCTGGCGTTCATGTTGGCACCATCGCCATCCATGTCGTCGAGGAAGAGGGTGCTGATGTCGGGGAAGAATTCATCGTTGGGGAAGATGTCGGCGCAATTGCTATCCGTGAAGGAGTCTGTGATGAAGTCAGTAGTCGCGCCAATAGCGCTCCCCAAAAACCTTATCACCCTTCTCTCGTATAGGACTCAGAGCAGCAGGGTCTCAGAGGCCTACTGTCCTGGCTCGTAGTGCACGCTACAAGACGGGATGGGAAATACTAGGTAGCGCAGTGCTCTGGAACTGGAGACGCAAAGGATGTGTGGCAGTGTGTCTAAGAGGAGGCGCGACCTCTCTCTTATAGGCACAGAAGGAAAGGCAGACATGCTGCACAGGAGATGAAACGAATGGACCACCGAACAGCCTCCACTTAGTTCGTATTTATTTAGCTCGTATTAAAAATCCACTTGACCAAAATGTTTCAGCTTCTATACAACTGTTCATATACCATTCATGCGTGGCAAAATAAAGCTCGGCTCGACGAGATTCCCCCAACCCGCAACCCGCAACCCACGGCGCGCGCGTGTTGTGATGAGGTGAGCGAGGAGGAGAAGGAGCATGCGTGTATATGTCTTCTCTTATCAAGCTCGTACAAGTGGTGCAAGAGCTCTCCTTATAAACTGGTCCAACTTCCACTCAACTAGCAATGTGGGACTAAACATTTGTCCTAGCTCTCGCCTTGCATGAATGGGACAAATGGGCCTCTAGGATTTCAGGAATTTATTGGCATATAATAAATGGACTGGGCCTATTTATGCAAAAATTCCAACATGCAGAACATTTGTGATTATACCTATATGTTACAAATCTATATGAGATATAATTCTGTCCTTATCCATTAGTGTGACTTCTCACGGGTTATGTGTTATGGATCATTTTTATGATGCTTTTGTTATATTGTGATTCCTTACACACCCATATTAAGCAAGGAGAGGAGAAACTACCCATAGACATCTACCATCACATATGTCGTCCTCTCTACTTCAACATGTTGGTCTGATCATTCAAAGTACTCACCGGCATTGTCCCTGGCTATTTACTTGGCCGGATTGCAGATGTTAAGAAGTGATGAAGGTGCTGACCTCTATGTGAGCTAGGCCATCTTCCGAGTCAGTCGCGTGTAGGTTAAGGCATGACATGGGCCCTGCGCTTGAAGACTTCCGCTACTTATGTTGTAATTGCCATAATGGCCACTTTATAAGTTTTGTATTCGTTACTTTCTGGATGATGTAATGATACTGGTCGGTTATGCTCATGGCTCACTGATCATGGGAACGTGAATTGTATGCATAACGGGTATTCTCCGACCGTAAACTTGGGGTGCCACAAAAACCACTCGAGAGAAGAGCGAGAGGTGAATTTTTCTTTTCTGTGCCTTTTCTTGCAAGTAGATTAGTTACTGCAAAGTAGAGTCGAATGAACCGAAAGGACCCCTTTTTAATCAAATTAGGAACAACTTCGATGTAGCAAATCTATATGAGTTCACGGTTCATGTCCGCCAGTACACTACAAAACTAGATTTTTGTTGTGAGAGGGTTGTGTTCAGGCAGGATGTGCGTCTGCTTGTCAACTACAAAGAGGTTGTGTCTGTTTCGCAGCTGATAGATATGCTTCATGCTAGGATTCCTTGGGGATCCAGACAGAGGGAAAAATTGGTCTTGCGTAACATGAGTGATACCTATATGCAAATTGAGTACTCCCATGAGCTTCAAGTGCTTTGGGAGTGTTGTCTAGCTGATTGTAAGGTGAAAGTTGAAGCGATGATTGATGATATGTATGCAGATACTGGAAATCTTGCTGCTAGAGCTTCAACTTCTTGAGTTTATGTACCACCATATGATGATCAACCTGAGTTCAATATACACCTAGAGGTGGATTCATACACAGAAAAACTTGATGGAGGAGTTAATAAGCCAGTTCTTTCATGTACTATGGAGATAGCCGTCGATTCCAAAAACATAACACTTGTTGAACTAAGAGATATAATTGGTAAGGAAATCATTATTGGCCCTAAGCAGATGACACGACTCCGGTGGTGGCATCATAAGAAGCAGGTATTCATAAAGGTTTTGGATACCGATGATCTGATGCAGATTATGCGAGGAAAGAAGCAAACCAAGAAGGTGTTCTTCCTAGCTGCCATTTCTGATGTTGTTGGACAGGTTGTAGTGGATGTACAGGCCCCTGTTGTGGTTGAACAAAACGAGATGATAGACGTTGATCAGATTTGATGAGAGCTGCTACCAAGGGCTTGTCATATAGACCGTAGGGTTCCCCTGCCTGTATTTGTAACAAAGATTGTTGTTGCTTTGAAACTGTTTTGATGTGGTCGTGTTTGTTCAGAGATTGCAGTCCGATGTTCTGTGAGCTATTGAGATTTTCGGACATATCACTCGATGAAAGCATCGTTGTTGTAACATATGTACATTTTAGTTGACATGATTATGTTTCTGAGATGATGTGATATACTTGTTTCTGGGATTATGATTGTTAAGAGATTGTAATATAATGTTCTATGATCTGTTGGAATTTTTGAACATATCATTCATTGAAACCATCACTGAACAAGGTGATATATAAGTACCTTGTAGTTGACATGATTATGATGTAATATAATTCTCTGTGAGATCAGTAATTTCACTAATCGCTGGATAACTACTTGTTACTTAGAAGGAAGTACTATCATGGATGAACGATCATAGGGTTTCAGAAAAAACTTACTAAGTAGGAGACAGTGATCTATTGGACGGACAAGTCTAGGATTTAGGATTAAGTTTAAGGGGTTAATGCAATAAATAGTTCATTATACCCTAAGCCATAAACCCTAATCCTATATTGTTTGGTAGATAAGATTTTGTATGTTGCTATAAGTCAAACAAATTGGGAAGGAGGAAGTACATGATTAATATTACAAATTAAAATGAAGGAAGAGAAAAACTATTAGATATCAGATAGTAATCCAGCCACGGGGCATTGTATCAATTAAACCATTGTAGCATGCCAATTTAGTCAATGTTGGAATGTTGACGCACTTCACTTTCCCCACTCCTGGTCTCTCCACTCACTTTCCTCCTCTCTCTCCTCACTGTCGTCGGCGCGTCGCCGCGGCCGCATTCGCCATGCCATCCTGGAATGACGAGGACGACCAGTCGAGCAGCGACAACCTTCTCTCCGACATCGAGTCTTCCCTTCCTGATATGAGTTCCTTTATTTTCTCGGTAATGGTTAGACATTGGTAATTACCTCGACCCAAGACTTGAAATGTGCATGCAATCGTGCTTATTTCTAGCTTTTCGTTCCCTTATAGGTACCACTCATGATATATGACCCCGATTGGGAGGGCCTAGATCTTGATTGGGAAGTACCATGTGACCATGGGCTGAAACTGAGGAAATATGTTGCATTTGAAGGCAGTAACACTGGAAGAAGATTTTTGGGTTGTACAAATCAGGTTTTCTTTCATTATGTACAATGGTGAGATGAAGAAAATTGATACGGGCACGAAGGAGGAGGTCAAGCCTAATTTCAGGACATGTGCGAGGGAGGAATGGGAGGAAGGCGCAAGAGGAGATCATCGAGAAGGACGCGAATATTCCTGTGAAGATCGGAGTGTCCAGCCGAAGCCAGCCGGAATGTCCGGCCTACCCAAGACACATCAAGGTGGCAACCATTCTGTATGCCAGATCGGAAGCCACTCGGAATCTAGCCAGAAACACTAAAGTTTCCGCCTAGACCGGACTATCCAGTGTGAATCACCCAGAATGTCCGGCCTATCGGAGTGTCCGGCCCATCTACGCCGGAATGTCTGGCCTACAAGGTTTCGTCCGATCTAGACGTATCTGTTAGAGCCCGGTATGAGTCCAGTTTGAGTCTGGTTTGGGTCTGTCCAACCGGTTATATAAAGAGTCAGTCTATATAGGGTTAGGGTTAGCTTCGAGTTCAGTTGTTTAGTCTAAAAACTATATTGTGCTCCACCGTGTATCATCAACAATACCGTTTATCAGATTCTTATAGAGATTGCTACGAAGGTTCTTGTATTCATCAAGGATTGTCGTGTTTTGGTTTGAGGCGTGGTGATCTTCAAATTGTTGCTTGCTGGATTTGTTCCTCTTCTTCAGGTGACGTCCATTGGCATTGTTGGAAGGATTACTACCTGGTTGACTCGCTGTGAAAGATCGGGACAAAACAATAGGATCATCGGGTCGATCCTTTCAAAAATTGTATAGTGTTATGTTGATAAATAGGTCCAGTGTTTTTTAGGTTTGCCCGGTGTGTAAAGAAGTAGAGTGGGTGGATCTTGAGTGTCTAGACGCACTTAAGAAATGTTTGGCCCAGTTGTGAGATATCTGTGAGCTTGAAAGTTCGGGGAGATTTATAGATGCCTGTGATGTAGTTGCAAAAAATTACAAGCTCTTAGTAGGAAATAAGGAGCTGGAACACGAAATCAAGAATTTGCAGTCAGAACTAAATGACACAAATAATGGGAGATTGGTGGTGGGAACTGGATGGAAGCTTCAGAAGGCAGAAAAGGAGAGGGATCAGCTCATGGAAAAGAATAAGAAGCTAGAGTACTGCATTGCGGATCTATTGAAGGATCTGAAGAAGGAGCGCGAGGTGAACAAGGACAAGATATAGAGGATGAAGGAAATTTTAGATGAATAATTTGTGTCGTGGCAGTATCTAAAACTATTTAACTGTAAGACTTGCAATTGTGATATCTTAACTAATCCAGACTCAATCCTTGAGCAAAATAATCTTTCAAAAGAAAGCATAGTTTGCATAGAGATAGGTCCACGTTTACAAAATAACTACTACATGGATAAAACATGATTTGGTCCGTCAGAACACATAGTTTGCAAACTAATTTTAGAAGAACTTATAGTTTGCACTGAGCCTGGCGCGGAGATGCCCGTTTTCCTTCGTGAGAACCTCCAGTTGGAGGGTTCGTTCGATCATGTCCGCTTTGGTTTTTACCTGCTCCCTTAGTACTTGTACATGCGCCTCCCGCAGGTTCAACCGCTCCATCTGGGATGCGACAAGCTTATCAGTAAGCTTAAGATTATCCCCATGAGATCCTTGATAATCTCCTCCTTTGCACGCGCTGAGGAGATACCTTTCTTGTGAAGTTCCTTCCAGCCGACGATGTCCACCTACAGATTGTGGCACTTGTCATAAAGGATCGTGACTTCTTCTCTTAGGCGGTCATAGGCCACTTTTTGAAAATTCTGCTTCTCCATTTGGATGGCCATCTTGTCCTTTAGCCAGGTCGACAATTCTAGGTTAAGCTTTCGCCTCTTCTGCTGCAACAAAAATATGTGGTTAGTTTCCATAATCTAAACAATTAACTAGTGTCAAATTCATAATTTTAAGGACAGAGCGATCTAGGATTGTTCAACCTTTAACAGAATCAACTAGTAGCACGGTCCTAATTCCAATGTCAGAGCAATATAGGGTTTTTCCCAATTCAATAGGATAAACTAGTGGCACAGTCCTAATTTCAATATCAGAGCAATATAGCCTTTTTCCCAATTCAACAGGATAAATTAGTGGGAATGTCCTAATTTCAATTTCAAAGCAACCTAGGACTATCTCCAACTAAGGGTGTTGTGGGTTTTTCCAATGTAACCAAATAGTAGTGGCATAGTCATAATCTAATTGCAAGCTTAGATACATAATGGAAAGAATGGATGATGTACATTATGAGAACACAAACCCATAATTCAGTTGACAGGCAAGCAAGATAAAAATATAAATTGCTCCAAGATTCCTTAATTGCACGACATATATAAATTACAAAAGCAGTGGAGCATGAACTGAGATTCCTACCCCCTCTACTCGGAATCTGACTTGGGCATGGCCCGTTACGCCTCCAGCTTGGACATTAGCTCCTCGTTCTCCTTTTTAGACCCTTGAGCATGGTGAGACCTTGGTCCATGTCCTCCTTCATCCGTCTCACTGCATCTAGGCAATAGTCCCTGTCATTGTAGGCTTTGATGGCAGCCTTTGATTCGCTGATGCGTTCTCTGAGTGCCTCGGTGGCTCCTCCTGCAGGAGGATGCATCTATTCTGGAGATTCTTCTTGTCACACATGACCTTCGTAATTAACTTGATGGCCATGTCTTGTTTGGACAAGCCGTGTGCGATCAACTTCTGCAGCTTGTCGCTCTGTGCTTCGAGCCTCTTGATGTCAAGTAAAAAAATCAAGCATGATCTCCTTCTGTAGAGACAAACGCCTTTGAATGGACTCATTAGCATGGGTTAGGGAGCGTGCACACTGCAGTTGGTTGTCAATCTTGGCATTGATCATGGTCACCTTGTCACGACAATTGGCCTTCGCTGGTTGTATCGTTCATGTTATTTAAAATAGGTACTCTATAATTGTACTACATGTTCCAGGGAAGGGAAATATTCAAATCACAAAAACCCCAATGTGTCTACGAAGAACAATATTTAATAAACGGATTGAGCATGGTCCCTACTTGGAGGCTATTTGCGGGCAGACACGATCTAATATTTCCACATTTAAAATCTAAAAAATAAAACCAAATGCGTGTCAGCGGCATTATGAGTGGTAAAATGTGTGGGGATTTCCTACATCGCTGAGCCGGGGAACGGGGTCGAACGGGTCCTGCGTCGCCACTGCCATCGTGCTGGTTTCATGGTCCACGACCGCCCTGGAATATGTAGTAGAGTAACAATAAGAAGAATAAGAAGTAGACATAGGAGATGAAGAAAACAAAGAAGAAGAAGAATACTATACCGGGAGGAGCCCTCACTTGCTGGAACATTCAGTGCCATTGCTAGGAGATATTGGGCCTCTGTGTGAGGGGGGATTGAGCAACTAGTTGAGCGAGAAGTGTCTAGCGACAAGCTCTCTCATTTCTCTCCGCGCGCATGGTCGATCTGCCTCTCTTTCGGGGAGCCATGGGTAATGCATATGGAGGAAGGTGGGGGCAGGAGGAAGAAGAAAGTGATGGGTGGGGGAGAATGGTGAAAGAGTCCAGTCCGTGGTACAGTCTTATACAATACCACCGTTTACTACAGTGCTATCTCAACCTACATCCACTATTCGTTTGTTAATCAATGACCTATGTTGCTTCCTTCCCAAAGAAGAGAGACTGGTAGAACTAGGGAATAAAACCCCATAGTCCACAGGACGGGACTCGATTGGACTGGCTTTAATGAGATGGATGGTTCAGTGGGGTTCGGCATGCGCTACCTAATATCCCTTGGATAAAGGGGCCGGGGTGGGACTACGAGGAAGTAATTGCGGGTTACGCGTCTAGCGTGCGTGCGTGCTTACGAGCGTCCGTATGTGTTCAAGGGGTTGGCATGACGCGCACAACTGGTGCACGGACACAACATGCTGAAACGTTGAACTCCACGTCAACAGGCACACACTAGATACTTCTCGACACTGCCAGAGGGCGCTTTTTGTGATTCGTTACGTGACTACACTCCCAGTACGTAGATATTTTGCGATGTAGTACAATTTTTACGTGAATAGACTACGAGTATGCTCCTCGTGCCCCTTATAGGATCGTCACCCAACTCTGCGTACCCACCATCGTGCATTCCGAACAACTTCCTCGTGAAGGATGGAACCGCGTCGTGATAGTGGAAGATCCTTGCCGATGGCTGACCATCATGCATCACCTGCTCGTCGTAGCATCGTTTGTGCCTGCCGGCAGCCATCTGAGGCACCATGATGTGTCCAACCATGCCTGGATCCATCGGCGTTAGCGCTCAAGGACACAATGATGTCAAAGCATGTTGTACCCACTGTGACCGAGAAGCGTGATGCACCATCAAAGACAGAGGAGCGCCAAGCATCATGCAACACAGAGGAACGCCGGAGAAAGGCCTGCAAGACCACCATGAAGAAGGCCAGTAGGAATAGAGGAGCCAACTATGAGGATGACTCCAACTTGGGCAACGAGGAGGAGTTCATGGATCAGTTGGAGGCAGAAGCGGATGAGAGTGACGTTGACCCGTGGGAGTATGAGGAGGAGGACACTGACGAGGAGAGGGCGCGTATCTACAAGGAGGGAGTTGCTGACAAGTCATCGGAGGACACCGACGGCGATGACGATGAGTAATGTTCTGTTGTTAGTATTGTTATATATATAACTGGCACGTCCTGCATTGTGATTGTTGTAACTACCATGTCGTGCTATAATATTAGGTTGTTGGTACTATAACAATTTTGTGTGGCTGTTAGATCAAAGTGGATCAATGGTTGGTGGGCACGATCCGCGTGATAACTGCCAGACCAATCATGGCGTACTGGTTTCTGGGTGAGCTATAGTAAGGGATTTTCTGAGTATTCATGACTAGCATAGAGAGAAAAACTGAGTTAACATGGCTTTCAACTGTAAATTCCCCACTCGCTGCCCAGAACATGGAACCACTCCATGGATTGAGCCCAAACCTAGCATCTTGCTCCCTCTCGGTATCGCAAGCAACTTATCCAACTAGAGATTTCATGGTCATTTGGAGAAATGTTGACTTTCCATTTTCTAAACCCAAAAAACCCGTGTTTTCCCAAAGGAGGTGCAAGATTAGGGCGCGCCTAGGGGCCGAAGGCAATTTTCACGCATGCTACACCTGGTGTATGGCCATTCCTGGGAGGTGGTTATTTATCTCGTGGTGCAACCATATACTGTATTTTTTTTGAGATACGACCCGTTAAATGCGGTTTCTAACTTTAGGTACCCTATAAGTCACTCTCAATTTTCAAGGAAAATGGTTTGGGGTGCCCCATGGGTTACCTAGGCTAGATGCATGCCTGGGTCCAAGATTGCACCGACCCTTGCATTTCCACGGCCGCTGATACCTTCGATCCGGATTACGGATGTAGTATAGCTCCTTTTCCCTAGTAGACCTAGGTTTATTGAATCCTCGGGAAGTAGAAAGCAAAGTGAGATTACTTAAATGGACCTTCAACAGTTTTAGAATTCCTATTGCATTTTCACCGGACCAAGAGTTTGCGATCTTCTTGTTGTTGTTGATGATGGAGAGAGAGAGGGCCTAGGGTCTTCGATTTTCACCAGTAGCTATGCAAAACATTTGATGGGAATAACAGATAATAATAAAGTACTCATGTAATTGTTAGAGCAAGATAATTATATGTGGGCAGTGCATCCATAATTGTTATCGCCTCCGCAACCGCTTATAACAATGACCTACTAGTCTCATCCATAGAAGAAAGAGAACTAATGATAATAATCATGATGTCACCGTTAATCCCAAGTAAATTCCTCACATATAGCCGTACTACCCTGTCCGTCACTAGGGTTCCTATCCTATAGATCAGTCATTACTCACACTCCCTTTACCTGGATCAATCCTCGGGTCTTGGGTACCTGACAAGTCCTTAGATTGAGGAAAGAAAGGGTACTACAATCATCATGTCATACAAACTAATACATGATCCCATCTATGATAAATAACATGCACAAAAGCTACATGGCTAGGCCGAATCCCTTAGCCCAAGGAGAATTACTCACACATAGAGATGAAATCGACAATCATAAACATTGTAATAGAGATCATAAGGTTGATAGCAAATAGTCTTACAATGTCGCCAATTGGAGATGAGATCTACTATTATAAGTGGTGGAAGATGGCTATGGTGCTGGAGAAGGATTTAGAGGTTTAGATCTAGATCTATTCCTCCGACGTGGCGATAGGGAGAGTTTAGGGTGAAAGAAGCGAGATTGTGGAGTCGGGGGCCTGTTTCTTGTCGCCTAAAGCCTCTTTATATAGGGGTCTCTTCACAAAAGTTGTTCTGTTTGACCTAATGAAGTCGGTGCAAACTATACAGTGGCGGCCCATATAGTTGGTCGTTAAGTTTTCTAGATGCACTTCACTGCTCCTGGTTACTTTGACATGTTGGAAATCTCGTATCTTTGGCATTTATGTACTCATTCCCATCATCATACGTCATTATCTGTGTAGGGAAAATAGAAAGAAAGGATTGCATACCCCTTTTATCATTAGGCATTAGCGACAGGTTTTAGAGATATATTTTGTTAGAGGTGACCCTTGGGGAGGCCCGATCTTTCAGGAATCCTGTGGAAAACGAGGAGGAAGTGAGGGGGAAGAGAAGAGGGATGAAATCCACTAACTCACACGCGAAGAACTCGATGAACACACACACACAAAAACACGATACAAGCCGATAGCTCACGCCGGTGGCAACCGGTCCAACAAAATCCCTAGGATCGGCGTTGGGAAATGCACTCTCCCACGGTGAACAATGGGGGTGAGAGGCTTGATGATATCTTGACTACTTGGGAGACGGAACACCGAACTCCAAGGACTTGTACAACTTGAACGCATGAGGCAAGATACAAGAGGAGGGGGATAATTGGTGCGCCTTGTCAAGGAGCATGAGACTAGCAATTGATAGATCCTCAAGGGGTGTCTTCAATTACAATTATCCAAGTCTAGGGTTTACAATACAGGGGTGGGGCTATATATAGGCCAGCCACATAAACAAGGGTAGTTTGGGGATAACACTAGAAGTTGGGGCGAATCCGGGGGTTACATGGGCCAGGCCCAAAAGGCCTTTACATACTTGTTGTCGTGCAGGCCAGAGACTCCGGTCAATCTCCGGACCCGTCTCCGGAGGGGCACTCTGACTGTCCTCGGGTCGGTTCCTGGAGTCGGACCGGGGGTCGGTCCGGAGACTCCGGTGGGCAGGGCCAGAGACTCCGGTGTTGGCCGGAGATTTCGGTGTGATGAGCTCCAGCAGCAACTTCTCCTGGTTCTTCTTCTTTGGGGGCTTGGTGAGGTACTAGAGCTTCATAGCTGAGGATACATAGTGTAGTTGCATGAAGTAGCAAGCCATCCAAAGGCATATGAAAGTCACACGAGGAAAGGAGCGAGTTAACCTTAGCTTGAAGGAGCTTGGCTCGGGCGCGAGTCATTGGTCCACTTGGGGTACTAGGTGGTCTAGATGGAGGGGCGTCCGTAGGACGGGCTGCATCAGCTTCCCCCCCTTGGGAAAGAGTCGTCCTTGACTCTTCATGGTTGACATCTTGATTCTCTCCATGGTACGGTGATAGGTCCTTGACATTGAACATATTGCTCACTAGGTACTTGGAGGTTGGTACGTCGATGACGTACACATTGTTGTTGATTCTTTTAAGGACCTTGAAGGGGCCATCTCCCCTTGGTTTGAGCTTGGAGTCGCGATCATTGGGAAAACGGTCTTTGCTCAAGTGTATCCACACAAGATCGCCTTCTTAGAAGATTATCTCCTTCTTGTTCTTGTTTAGCCTTGATGCTTGGCGAAGCGCTTGTTGCTTGATCGTAGCTCTTGTGTATTCATGGAGTTTCTTCATTGCTTGGGCACGCTTGTCAACGTCCATGTTGGTGTGGTCATGGAGAGGAAGATGTAGATGTCCAGTGCGGTGAGAGGCTCGAATCCATAGACGATCATGAACGGGCTCCTCATGGTGGTGGAATGTTTGGCGCGGTTGTAGGCGAACACGGCGTGGGGAATGAATTCCTCTTAATCCTTAAGGTTCTTCTTGATCAACACGCAGAGTAGTGTTCCGAGGCTTCAGTTGACAACCTCAGTTTGTCCATCAGTTTGGGGATGTGATGCGGACGAGAATAGTAGCTTGATGCCGAGCTTGGCCATGAATGTCTTTCAAAATTAGATCATGAACTTGACATCGCGGTCGGAAACGATTGTTCTTGGTACACCGTGAAGATAGATTATTTCCCTGAATTTTTTTTGCCACATGTGAAGCATCATCGGTCTTATGGCACGGAATGAAGTGTGCCATTTTGGAAAAACGATCCACTACAACAAATATAGAATCATGGCCATGTTTAGACCTAGGCAAGCCTAACACAAAGTCCATGCTAATGTCCGACCAAGGTGCATGAGGAATAGGCAATGGCATATAAAGACCAAAAGGGTTAGACTTAGACTTAGCTTGGACACAAGTAGTCCATCGTTGGACGTGGTGTTCCACGTCGCGCTTCATCTTGGGCCAATAGTAGTGAGTGGAGAGCATGTCATATCTCTTGTCACTGCCAAAGTGACCCATAAGGCCTCCACCATGGGACTCTTGAAGAAGCAAAATTTGGAGGGACAACTTCGGAATGCAAAGCTTGTTTTGTTTGAATAGAAAACCCTTATGCAAATCATCAACCCCTTTGTCTATTGAACACTTAGTGAAAATTGATCCGAAGAATGGGTCAGAAGAGTACAAATATTTGATGCTATCAAGTCCCAAGACATTTACTTCGAGGTGCATAAGAAGGCTCGTATTTTTGCGGGACAAGGCATCCACCACTACATTTTCTTTGCCCTTCTTGTACTTGACAATGTAAGGAAAAGACTCCATGAACTCAACCCACTTGGCGTGCCGTTTACTCAAATTAGATTGACCCTTAAGATATTTCAACGACTCATGGTCGGAGTGTATGATAAATTCTTTGGGCCAAAGGTAGTGTTGCCACACTTGAAGTACACGAACTAAGGCAAAAAGCTCTTTGTCATAAATCAGGTAGTTAAGGCGTGCGCCATCAAGTTTCTCGCTATGGTATGCAATAGGACGCCCATTTTGCATAAGGACGCCTCCAATGCCAATACCATTAGCATCACATTCGATCTCAAAAGTTTTGTGGAACGTAAAGCAAGGAGTGGAGCTTTGAGCCTCTTTTGAGCTCATCAAATGCCCTTTGTTGAGCTTAGCCCCAAGAATGTGACATTTTCTTGGTCAACGAATTTAGAAGGCAAGCAATGGTAGAAAAGTTTTTCAGCGAGCTTAGAAGAAACCGGCCAACCCATGAAAACTACGAAGTTCACTAACATTGGTTGGGATAGGCCAATCTCGTATGTCCTTAACTTTTGAGACATCAACCTCAATGCCATTAGAAGAAACAACAAATCCAAGGAAAATCAGTTTGTCTTTGGAGAAAGTGCATTTTGGGAGATTAGCATAGAGCTTTTCATGACGAAGTATTTGGAGAACCTCCTTAACATGAGTGACATGCTCCTCTAGTGACTTGCTATAGACAAGGATATCATCAAAGTAAACAACGACACTCTTCCCAATGAGAGATCTCAAAATATGGTTCATCGGGCGCATGAAGGTGGACGGGGCATTAGATAAGCCAAAACATTAACCAGATTCATAGAGACAGTTGGTCTTGAAGGCGGTTTTCCACTCATCACCTTCCATGCCATTTTTTGGTAACTCGATGGATAATTTTTGAAAATATAGTGTCTTCACACAACTCATCAAGCATGTCATCAAGACGCGGTATAGGATGTCGATAACGCACGATGATAGCATTGATTGGATGGCAGTCCATGCATAACTGCAACGTATCATCCATCTTTGGGACAAGAATCACGCACCGGGGCTTAGTGCTTGCTTACTTGATCAAACCTTTGGAGGCGAGTTGGTTGATTTGTCATTCTATCTCTTCTGTCTCTTTCCGTTGTTCGCTGGCGAAGGTGCAGGTAAGGTGTGGTGTAGGGTATGAGGTCAATGCGGTGCTCGATTCAACGAAGAGGGGGTAGTCCATGAGGAAGCTCTTCGGGGAACACATCTTGGAATTCCTACAAAATAGTCATCAAAGAAGGAGGAACATTTTTAAGTCATTAGTTCCTTGCGCTAGTCCCTTGCATATAAGGACATAGTGCAAGATGGATGGGTTGTTCATCATACTTTTTATCACTTCACTTGTAGCAAGAAAAAACTCTTTTTAGTTTTCCCACTCTTGGCTTATATTCTCACTATAGTGTGGTTCTCTTGCTCACCGCTCTTCTCACAAGATGGTGTTGTGCTTTGCGCCCTCTATAAAGCCTTTGCATTGTCCGCAATTATTTGGCTAGGAGTCATTGGTTGCAAAACACAAGTCTTGTCAAGCCATTTGAAGGTATAAGCGTTTGTGTCACCATCATGCAAAGCACACTTGTCATATTGCCACGGCCTACCTAGCAACATATGGCAAACCGTCATGGGAACCACATCACACTCCACCGTGTCCTTGTATGGTCCATGAGATTAGACCGGTGTGTTGTGCTTGTTCTTGACGGACCCTTGGTCACTTATCCATTGTATATGGTAGGGGTGCTTGTGTGGATGGAGGGTGAGGTTGAGCTTCTCACACAACTCCGTGCTTGCAAGATTGTGGCAACTCCCTCCATCGATGACAACTTTGATGGATTTCCCATTAATACCGGCAAGTGTTTGAAAGATGTTTGATCTTTGGTCTTCATTCTCATTGACTTGAGTAGTTAAGACCCTTGTGACAACAAGCGATTGACTTGCGTCATGCTCATACAGAAGTAGTTATTGGTCATCTTCCAAATGTTGCCTTGCCAAAGCTTCCTTGACCCTTGCATCAAACTCATCTTCACTCAAGTATTCTTCATCGCCATTGTCATGGATGAACAAAACTTTCTTGTTTCCACATGTGGCCGACTTGTGTACTTTGCCTCCACACTTGTAGCATTCACCATTGAATGGTTGATCATCCTTTGTGTATTTGCCACTTGGGGCGGTTTTCCTTGAGAAAGTGTTGGCTTGAAGGGAAGCTTGGTGGTACTTGATGAGCTTCCATTTGGGGTTGTTGATGTAGTGGTTGGAGCTTGCTTGTAGGTGAAGTACGTCTTTGGCTTGTTGTACTTGATGTCCTCTTTCACTTGACGTTCGGCTTTTGTTGCTTTGTGCATAAGCTCAACCATATTGTTGTACTTTTGGAACTCGGTGATGCGCTTGATTGGGTGGTTCAAGCCATTAAGGAAGCATGCCATTGTTTGTTCATCACGCTCTTCAATGTTGGCACGAATCATGTTGAGCTCCATTTGCTTGAAATACTCTTCCACGGTATTTGTTCCTTGACTAAGCGTTTGGAGCTTGTTGAAGAAGTCAAGAGTGTAGTGCGAAGGAAAAAAGCGGGATCTCATATGATCCTTCATATCTTGCCAAGTTGTAATTGGAGGCTGTTCATTTGATTCACAAGTGAGTTGGACTTGTTCCCACCAAAGGGGCATAGTCATCAAACTCGAGGGACGCCATGGACATCATATTCTCATTGCTATAGTTGTGCATGCGGAAGATCTTGTCAACCTTGAGTTCCCACGAAAGATATTCTTCGGGTTCATTGGAACCGGTGAACTTGGGCATGGTGAATTTGAGCTTGCCGAAAGTTTCCTCTTCATTGCGGTTCTGGCATCGGCGGTTGCCATGATGTTGGTGGCCATCTTCATCATCCGAGCTCTCACGCCTTGCTTGGTGATGGAGGTGTTGCCCTTGTGGTTGTTGTGGTGCCACATTTGGTGGAGGAACTTGGTCCTCACAACGAGCTTGGGGAGCTTGCTATTGTCCTTGGCGCGGTTGATGACGAGGAGGAGGCGCTTGGTCCTCACGATGAGCTTGGTTCTGTCTTTGGTCATCATGACGATGAGCATTGTCTTAAGCCATGTGGCGAGGAGGACAACGAGCCACATGTTCAATGGACCGCTCCCTTTCTTCATGATGCGGAGGAGGATCGTCATGTTGATCATGTTGTCGATGTTCACGTTCATGTCGATGATGACACCTTGGTGGGTCTTCGAGTGCTTCACGTCGACAGCGATCTTGTTCTTCCAATCCGGAGGCTTCACTTGTTGAAAGAATGTGTTGGTGACGATGGGCTTGGGGTCCACTTGAGGTTATTCTTGGTGAATCACTAGTGCCCTTGGTTGTGGTCAGTTTGCTTCACGTCTTGGAGGTCTTGCGGAGAGGTCACCATCATATCTTGATGTTGCGGCATGTCGCGGAGATGGTACCGCTTGAGAAGAGCTCATGGAGTGAAGGACGGGTCCATCGTGGTGCCTTGAAGCATGATGGCGAGAAGAGCTTGATTCACTTGAGGAGTGTCGTGACGAGCTTGATGAGCGAGATCACGGCCGTGCTAGCCCATCAATGAGTCATTGAAGCTTGTCATCCGTTGTGGCGAGGGCACGATGAAGAGCTTCATTTTGGTGGCCGAGGTTGTGTTGCATGGCATGCATTTTCCCTCGGACCTCCTCGAAGCGGTTGTCGATGCTCTTGAACTCCACGCGAGTTTTGCTAAATTTTTCGTCTTGGCGTTGTTCAAGGGCATCACAACGGTAGTTGAATTCTCCTCGGATCTTCTAATGATCCAACCTTGTCATGTATTGTGCGTCTCCCTCGTGAGGTGGCGTTGGTTGGGACGACTCACCGTTTCTGTCCATGATGCAAAGCCGACAAGGATTGTATATATGGAGGAGAATACATGGAGAGTTAGCCTTTTACCTCATGTTGGAGATTGTATCAAACCAATTGCCACACAAGAGAGCTAAGAGCTTGCAAAGTGAAATCGCAAAGAAATTCACACACAAGGAAACTACAACTCTCAAAAGCTTTTGGTGGAAGGTTAGGATTGTGGAAAGCCAAAAAACCAACCAAACGAAAAGGATAGTCAAAAGTGGATAAGATCCAACAAAACTCAAGTCAAAAGTAGATGGTCAACTCGAAATGTGACGAGAACCTACGACTACACACACACATGGAGAAAAATGGGGTTAGCACGACTATGAAAAAGAGCACAAAATGTCCTAACGAAGTCTACGCTCGGTTGTCATGCCAACTCATGGAGAGACCACAACTCGTTCGCCAAAAGAGGATAAGCAACGGATTTGTGTACTTGCCTTGGTTGCTCTTTCTTTTCTCTCTTTTGCTTACAAGCTTGATACTCTCTTTGTATTGGGAGACTATGTATATTTCTATTTTTCTTTTATTTTTCCTTTTTTTATTCTTGTCTCCCTTTCTATACTACTATGTTAACTTTTTTTTTTCTTCCACACACTCACTTTCCAAGGACAAGTGCACAATGCTTAGGCAAACACAAAAGCAGTTGCTCTCATAGGATAGGTACACACAAATGAAGATATGGCTACAAGAGTTGACACAAGTTATACCTTAGTTGTTGATGATGAGCTTGTGTCGATGGAGCGGGGAGGAGTTTGGGTTCCATGGTGTCGAAGAGCGCGGGCGATGTCGCGGAAGCCTTGTGCTAGTTGATGACACGCACATGAAACACAAACAACAAACGGAAAAATTAGCCAATGCGGAATAAGAGACAGAAGACAAAACTGGCGTCCAGGGCCAGAGATTCCGGTCTGGGTCAGAGACTCCGGTCGAGGCCGGATACTCGGTCAGGGGCCGGAGACTCCTGTGCAGGGGAAAATAGCTCGTGTTCTTGAGCGGAAATCCACGCCGAGAGTCCTCAAATCCGCGAAAATATGGACAAAATCGGGCTGGGAAACGCAGAAAAAAGCTAGACCAACACCTTAGACAAGATTTGGTCGGATCAAAACCACAAATAACTCTCCAAAATGAGAGATCGATCCAAAGGCAAATTGGGGATCTTTTTTTTGGGAAATTTTCGAATTTATGGTGGATAGAAGAAAAAATGAGGGGAAATTCTTGATACTAATATGTTAGAGGTGACCCTTGAGGAGGCCCGATCTTTCACGAATCCCATGGAAAACGAGGAGGAAGTGAGGGGGAAGAGGAGAGGGATGAAATCCACGAACTCACACGCAAATAACTCGATGAACACACACACGCACACACATGAAAACATGATACAAGCCGATAGCTCACGCCGGTGGCAACCGGTCCAACACAATCCGTAGGATCAGCCGTTGGGTAAGACACTATCCCACGGCCAACAACGGGGGTGAGAGGCTTGATGATATCTTGACTACTTGGAGACGGAACACCTAACTCCAAGGACTTGTACAACTTGAACGCACGAGGCAAAATTCAAGAGGAGGGGCATAATTGGTGCTCCTTGTCAAGGAGCATGAGACTAGCAATTGATAGATCCTCAAGGGGTGTCTTCAATTAAAATTATCCAATTCTAAGGTTTACAATATATGGGTGGGGATATATATAGGCCAGCCACATAAACAAGGGTAGTTTGGGGATAAAACTGAAAGTTGGGGCAAATCTGGGGGTTACATGGGCCAGGCCCAAAAGGCCTTTACATGCATGTTGTCGCGCAGGCCGGAGACTCCGGTGGGGTGGTTCGGAGAATCCGATCAATCTCTGAACCCGTCTCCAGAGGGGCTCTCTGACTGTCCCCGGGTCGGTTCTTGGGGTCGGACCGGGGGTCGGTCCGGAGACTCCGGTGGACAGGGCTGAAGACTCCGGCGTTGGCCGGAGATTCCGGTGTGATGAGCTCCAGCAACGGCTTCTCCTAGTTCTTCTTCTTTGGGGGCTTGGTGAGGTACTAGAGCTTCATAGCTGAGGATACATAGTGTAGTTTCATGAAGTAGCAAGCCATCCAAAGGCATATGAAAGTCACACGAGGAAAGGAGCGAGTTAACCTTAGCTTGAAGGAGCTTGGCTCGGGCGCGAGTCATTGGTCCACTTGGGGTACTAGGTGGTGTAGATGGAGGGGCGTCCGTAGGACGGGATGCATCATATTTTATCAAATATATGAATACTATCTAGTTTAAATGCGGACTTGGATGGCTATATTTCAAAGCCATCAGCCGCCGGCGGGTTTCGCCATTTTTTCGGGCAGCACCAAACAAAATCTAAAAATAAACAAAAAAAATGTGAAAATAGCTTTTGGAGCCCTTGCATGTGACCCACTACCCTCATAAAATCATAAGCAAGGCATACTAGGTCCTTTGGCACCCAAGGCACCACCAGGATGTCTATCGAGTGTGAGTTCACATGGCTTTCAACCCTAGATTCCCCATCGTTGCCTAGAACATGGAACTACTCCATGGATTGAGTCCAAACCCGGCCCTATCTCCCTCTCGGGATCGCAAGCAACTTCTCCAACTAGAGATTTCATGGTCATTTGGAGAAATCTTGACTTTCCATTTTCTGAAGCCCAAAAACTGGTGTTTTCCCAAAGGAGCTGCAAGATTAGGGCGCGCCCAGGGGACCAAGGCAATTTTCACGCATGCTACACCATGGTGCATGGCCATTCCTAGGAGGTGGGTATTTATGTCGTGGTGCAAGCATATACTGTAGTTTTTTTGAGTTACGGCTCGGTAAATGCGGTTTCTAACTATAGGTACCCTATAAGACACTCTCAATTTTCAGGATAAAATGGTTTGGGGTGCCCCATGGGGTACCTAGGCTGGATGCATGCCTGGGTCCAAGATTGCACAGACCCTTGCGTTGTCGTGACCGCTGGCGGGTTTCACCGTTTTTTGGGTGGCACCAACAAAATCTTAAAAAACTCAAATAAATGTGAAAACAACTCTTGGGGCCCTTGTATGTGACCCACTGACCTCATAAAATCATAAGCAAGGCATACCAGGTCATTTGGCACCCAAGGAACCACCAGGATGTCTATCGAGTTTGAGTTAACATGGCTTTCAACCCTAGATTCGTCCCTTGCTGCCCAGAACATGGAACCACTCCATGGATTAAGCCCAAAGCCGGCACCTATCCCTCTCGACAATGCAAGCAACTTCTTTAACTAGAGATTTCGTGGTCATTTGGAGAAATCTTGACTTTCCATTTTATAAACCCGAAAAACCGGTGTTTTCCCAAAGGAAGTGCAAGATTAGGGCATGCCCAGGGGCCCGAGGCAATTTTGACGCATGCTACACCATGGTGCATGTCCATTCCCAAGAGGTGGGTATTTATATCGTGGTAAAAGCATATACTGTATTTTATTGAGTTACCACCCAGTAAATGCGGTTTCTAACTGTAGGTACCCTATAAGACACTCTCAATTTTTGGGAATAAATGGTTTAGGGTGCCCCATGGGGTACCTATGCTGGATGCATGCATGGGCCCAAGATTGCACTGACCTTTGTGTTGCCGTGGCTGCTGGCGGGTTTTGCCATTTTTTGGGCAGCACCAAACATAATGTAAGAAAATCAAAAAAATGTGAAAACAATTCTTGGAGCCCTTGAATGTGACCCACTACACTCATAATCATAAGCAAGGAATACCAAGTCCTTTGGCACCCAATCTACCACCAGGATGTCTATCGAGTGTGAGTTAACATGGCTTTCAGTCCTAGATCACCCCTCGGTGCCCAAAACTTGGAACCACTCCATGGATTGAGCCCAAACCCGACACCTAGCTCCCTCTCGGCATCACAAGCAACTTCTCCAACTAGATATTTCGTGGTCATTTGGATAAATCATGACTTTCCTTTTTCTAAACACGAAAAACTAGTGTATTCCCAAGGGAGGTGCAAGATTAGGGCGTGTCGAGGGGGCCAAGGCAATTTTCACGCATGCTACATCATGGTGCATGGCCATTCCTAGGAGGCGGGTATTTATCTCGTGGTGCAAGTATATATACTGTATTTTTTTGAGTTACGACCCGGTAAATGCGGTTTCTAACTGTAGGTACCCTATAAGACACTCTCAAGTTTTAGGGAAAAATGGTTTGGGGTGCTCCATGGGGTACCTAGGCTGGAAGCATGCCTAGGTCGAAGAGTGCACCGACCCTTGCATTGCCGCAGGCACCGGCGGGTTTCGCCGTTTTTTGGGCAGCACCAAACAAAATCTAAAAAAATCAAAGAAATGTGAAAACAGGTCTTGGAGCCCTTGCATGTGACCCAATGCCCTCATAAAATCATAAGCAAGGCATAACAAGTCCTTTGACACCCAAAGAACCACCATGATGTCTATCGAGTGTGAGTTAACATGGCTTCAACCCTAGATTCATCCCTCCCAGCCCAGAACATGGAACCACTCCACGGATTAAGCCCAAACCCTGCACCTAGCCCCCTCTCGACAATGCAAGAAACTTCTTCAACTAGATATTTCGTGGTCATTTGGAGAAATCTTGACTTTCCATTTTATAAACCCGAAAACAGGTGTTTTCCCAAAGGAGGTGCAAGATTAGGGCGTGCCCAGGGGCCCGGCAATTTTCATGCATGCTACACCATGGTGCATGGCCATTCCCGGGAGGTGGGTATTTATATCGTGGTAAAAGCATATACTGTATTTTTGAGTTATGGCCCAATAAATGCGGTTTTTAACCGTAGGTACCCTATAAGATACTCCCAATGTTCAGGGAAAATGGTTTGGGGTACCCCATGTGGTACGTAGGCCCAACACATGCCTGGGTCCAAGATTGCACTGACCTTTGCGTTGCCGCGGCTGCTGGCGGGTTTCGCCGTTTTTGGGCAGCACCAAACAAAATCAACAAAAAATCAAAAAAATGTGCAAACGATTCTTGGAGCCCTTGCATGTGACCCAGTACCCTCATAAAATCATAAGCAAGGAATACCAAGTCCTTTTGGCACCCAAGGCACCACTAGGATGTCTATCGAGTGTGAGGTAACATGGCTTTTAGTCCTAGATCCCCCCTCGGTGCCCAAAACATGGAACCACTCCATGGATTGAGTCCAAAACCGACACCTAGCTCCCTCTCGGCATCGCAAGCAACTTCTACAACTAGAGATTTCGTGGTCATTTGGAGAAATCTTTACTTCCCTTTTTCTAAACCCGAAAAACCAGTGTTTCCCAAGGGAGGTGCAAGATTAGAGCGTGTCGAGGGGGCCAAGGCAATTTTCACGCATGCTACACCATGATGCATGGCCATTCCTGGGAGGCGGGTATTTATCTCGTGGTGCAAGCATATATACTGTATTTTTTTGAGTTATGACCCGGTAAATACGGTTTCTAACTGTAGGTACCCTATAAGACACTCTCAATTTTTAGGGCAAAATGGTTTGGGGTGCCCCATGGGGAACCTAGGCTGGAAGCATGCCTAGGTCCAAGAGTGCACCGACCCTTGCATTGCCGCAGCCGCCAGCGGGTTTCTCCATTTTTTTTTGGGCGGCACCAAACAAAATCTAAAAAAATCAAAGAAATGTGAAAACTGCTCTTGGAGCATGTGACCCAATGCCCTCATAAAATCATAAGAAAGGCGTACCAGGTTCTTTGACACCCAAGGAACCACCATGATGTCTATCGAGTGTGAGTTAACATGGCTTCAACCCTAGATTCGTCCCTCGCTGCCCAGAACATGGAACCACTCCACAGATAAAGCCCAAACCCTGCACCTAGCCCCCTCTCGACAATGCAAGCAACTTCATCAACTAGATATTTCGTGGCCATTTGGAGAAATCTTGACTTTCCTTTTTCTAAACCCGAAAAACTGGTGTTTTCCCAAAGAAGGTGCAAGATTAGGGCATGCCCAGGGTCCCGAGGCAATTTTCATGCATGCTACACCATGGTGCATGGCCATTCCTGGGAGGTGGGTATTTATATCGTGGTAAAAGCACATACTGTATTATTTTGAGTTACGGCCCGGTAATGCAGTTTCTAACTGTAGGTACCCTATAAGATACTCCCAAAGTTCTAGAAAAATGGTTTGGGGTACCCCATGGGGTATGTAGGCTGGATGCATGCCTGGGTCCAAGATTGCACTGACCTTTGCGTTGCCGCGGCTACTGGCTGGTTTCGCCATTTTTTGGGCAGCACCAAACAAAATAAAAAAATAAAAAAATGTGAAAACAATTCTTGGAGCCCTTGCATTTGACCCACTAACCTCATAAAATCATAAGCAAGGAATACCAAGTCGTTTGGCACCCAAGGCACCACCAGGATGTCTATCGAGTGTGAGGTAACATGGCTTTCTATCCTAGATCCCCCTCGGTGCCCAGAACATGGAACCACTCCATGGATTAAGCCCAAACCTGACACCTAGCTCCCTCTCGGCATCGCAAGCAACTTCTGCAACTAGATATTTTGTGGTCATTTCGAGAAATATCGACTTTCCTTTTTATGAACCCGAAAAACCGGTGTTTTCCCAAAGGAGGTGCAAGATTAGGGCATGGCTAGGTGACCAAGGCAATTTTCATGCATCCTACACCATGGTGCATGGACATTCCTGGGAGATGGGTATTTATCTCGTGGTGCAAGCATATACTGTATTTTTTTGAGTTACTCCCCGGTAAATGCGGTTTCTAACTTTAGATACCCTATAAGACACTCTCAATTTTCAGGGAAAAATGGTTTGGGGGTTCCCCGTGGTGTACCTAGGCTGGATGCATGCCTGGGTCCAAGATTGCACCGACCCTTGCGTTACCGCGGCCGCCGGCTGGTTTTGACATTTTTTTGGGCAGCACCAAACAAAATCTAAAAAAATTTTAAAAAAAAAGTGAAAATAGCTCTTGGAGCCCTTGCATGTGACCCACTGCCCTCATAAAATCATAAGGAAGGCATACCGGGTCCTTTGGCACGCAACGAACCAGTAGGATGTTTATCGAGTGTGAGTTAACATCGCGTTCAACCCTAGATTCCCCCCTCTCTACCCATAACATGGAACCACTCCATCGATTGAGCTCAAACCCGCCACCTAGCTCCCTCTCGGCATCGCAAGCAACTTCTCCAACTAGTTATTTCATGGTCATTTGGAGAAATCTTGACTTTCCATTTTCTGAACCCGAAAAACTGGTGTTTTCCCAAAGAAGGTGCAAGATTATTGCGTGCCCAGGGGCCCAAGGAAATTTTCACGCATTCTACACCATGGTGCATGGCCATTCCCGGGAGGTGGATATTTATCTCGTGGTGCAAGCATATATTTTATTTTTTTTAGTTACAGCCCGGTAAATGTGGTTTCTAACTATAGGTACCCTATAAGACACTCAATTTTTATGGAAAAAATGTTTTGCGGTGCCCCATGGGGCACCTAGGATGGATGCATGCCTGGGTCCAAGATTGCACCGACCCTTGCGTTGTCGTGGCCTCCAGCGGGTTTTGCCGTTTTTTGGGCAACACCAAACAAAATCTAAAAAAATCAAAACAAATGTGAAAACATCTCTTGGAGACCTTGCATGTGACCCACTTCCCTCATAAGTTCATAAGCAAGGAATACCAGGTCCTTTGGAACCCAATGCACCATCAAGATGTCTATCGAGTGTGAGTTAACATGGCTTTCTGATAAAGGGGGTTAACCTCTTGGGTGGCCCGATCTTCACAGATCTCGTGGTCAAATCGATGGGAAAGCGAGGGGAAAGGGAGAAGGTAGCGGAAGCGAACACACACCTCGCGAAGAACACGATGAACACAGGCAAAACTCACACGATACAAGGCCGATTGCTCCCGAACGGCGGCCACCGGTCCGATAGAATCCTCGCAAGGAAAGATCGGTCAACGTGCTCCCTCAAATCCACATCGGAGAGGGAAGAACACCTTGGGGAGGGTCTTGACAACTTGGAGACAAGACACCGAACTCCAAGGCCTTGTTCAACGATGGATGCGTGATGCAAAGTCCAATCGAGATTGGTGACGATAGTCGGTACCCTTGTAAGGGGATGAGGCAAAACTAGAGATTCCACAATGGGGGTTATCTTTAGTCTATCATATATGCCTAAGGGATACATGAGGGGTGGGGGCTCTATTTATAGGCCAGCCACTTAACAACGGTAGTTTGGGAATAATAGGCGAATAGGTAAGTAAAGGGGAATACATGGGCTGTGGCCCAACTGGTGCGCGCAGGCACAGGTATGACCGGTAGTACCGGACTTAGGACCAGTAGTACCAGTCATCACCGGTAGTACCGCTCATGGTATCCGGTAGTACCGCTTGCGGGTGGTAGTACCACAAGCCGGTACCGGGGCATCCAGTGGCGATGTCGCATGCTTTAGTACCGGGCGGTAGTACCGGTCATGTGGGGCGGTAGTACCGGTGCCCGGTAGTACCGCTGATGGGAGCGGTAGTACCGTAGGTGCTTGCCTTCTTCCGTCTTCTCTTCCAATCCACCGTCTTGTCGGGATTGATGCTCCGGGCTTCCTCCCTTGCCTCCGTACTTATCAATGTGAACCTATCATGGCTATAGGACGGAGTATGAAGTAGTATACCATTCAATAGGGTAGGAAGTGAGCTTAAATAGAGGAACGGATTCACCTTTGGAGTCCATGATGACTTGGCGTAAGTTGGAGACCTTGATGTAGTAATGACCGTAGGTCGGGCTGCATCATCCCCCCTTCAAAAAGAGTCTTCTCAACTCTCCATGTTCATCACGAAGTAGAAGAGGTCGAAGGACATCCTTGATCCTAGGGTTCACCATATAGTCGTCCTCGGGAAGATTGACTTGACAACACATCAATATTCCTTCACCCTCCATGAAGCCTACAAAGCTCACGACAAAAGCGAAGCAACACTCAAAGTGTAGCCAATTCATGAACATTATAGCATGAGTCCTCTAGAAGGAAGTCACCTTAGCTTGTAGAGATAGCTCGATGAAGGGTAGCCATAGGTAACTCTCTTCGGTTCTTATTGTCAAGACATGGTTGGTAGAGGTTGACCTGTATGCACTTGTACCTTCACACAACAAAGACCAAGCAAAATATTTTCGTGCGTGATAGGGGAGAATGTCAAATGTGGCATGTCCATTCTTGTTCACAACACTATTAGCACAATGCATGTATAGCAAATGGAATGCATATGCAAGGTCAAAGTGCATGGAAATCTTTGCAAAATCATCCAAATGTGGGAACTCAAAAACTCCATATAATATCTTATTGTGGCATTCAAAGCAATCGAATAGAAATTTGATCAACATCTTTGATGCAAAAATAGGAGAATTTGGCAAAAACACACGAGGAAGCATATCCAAAACAAAAACATTACGTGTGCAAACCAACCATCGTAAAGAGAAATTGTTCAACATGTTGGATGTCACACACAAATCATCGAAATCAAATATCATGGGAATATGAGTATCCCAAGAGGAAGCAAAAACAACATGTTTGCAACCAAACCAAATGGAAGAGCAAGTGGTCCTTATGTTTGTTGCAACAACAAGACGAGATACTTGAAAGCTCTCATGACAATACATGCTCTTAATGGCATTATGGTTGCACACAAAACATCAAAAAGAGAAATTGTTCAACATTTTTGTTGCAACACACAAAGCATCAATATCCAATAGCAAAGAAACATGAATGTCACAAGGTGAGATAATACCATCAACATGCTTGCAATCAAACCATAGGAAAGAGCAATTTGCCAACATGAAAGATGCAAAGCATGCAAAAGGTATCATAGTTGGGTTCGATCTTGAACTCACTTGTGGGATGCTCTCAAGAGCTCTTTTTGTCAACTCGTGTTCAACCGAGGTTGACATTATAGTGTGGGTACCTAGACACATCATACACAAAAGGAAGAACGTGTGTGCATGGTAGAGATACACATCATCCATCATGACGTATCTCTTCTTGTGCACATCACCATTAATTTCAATCAAGTATGAAATAGATGCATGGTGAGTATGCAAGTGGGGAACATGCTTATCATGGAAATCATCAAAATCTCCAAAAATTGAGAAAGCTATGGGGGGCATCTCATTATAACGCATGTGAATATTGTTGCAAGCAAAACAAGTGAAATAGCAAGCATTCATCTTATTGCAAGCAACGGGAGAAATTGAATGACTAGCATGACAACGTATGTCCGAAGCAATTGGAGGATACACACAAGATGCATAGCATGGCATGTTTATGGCAATGATATTGCAATCAACCAATTCCACATGATCAATATCATGCAAAGGCAAAGCATCATATGGGAATATGAGTGAAGCATATGTAATGTCACAAGTATCACCCATAACATGCATATCCTCACAATTCATCATGTCCACTAGTGGGATCATGGCATCATCAACACCCTTATTGTTACCTTGTTCATACCTCTCATATGAAGTGGGTGTTGTGGTAGTAGTGGCCTCCTTGTGGTCGACTTCGTCTTCTTGATGTAGCCATGGCATAACATCATCTTCGTGCACCATGTACATCTTCTCCAATTGAGGCATCATTGCTTCATGGCTTGGCTCGTCTTCATCCATGGAACCTAGCACAACACAAGAGAACACACTAGAGGTAGAGGGTAAGTTTTTAGAAATCGAGATGGTCTCACTTGACCTATCAACTACCACTCTCAACTCACTAGGAGTATCACTCATGCCCTCAACGTGGAAGCACTCAATCTCAAATAAGGTGGAGTCACTCATCTCACTCTGGTTCTCACTTAAGTGGGCTAAGTGGCTCTCATACTCACATGGGATTGGTACCACACCATCACTCAAGCATATGGGGATAGGCTCGATTTCCGCAACTCCAAGCGCCTCCTTTGGTGAAGGGAAAATCCCATGCTCACCATTCTTGACCTTGTCGCCTTCAAAGTTGGATGCCATAAGATGGGCATCATTGCTTGCCTCCATGGTCGAAGGGAAAATCCCATGCTCGACCGTCTTGTGGCCATCTTGTAGTAGTGGTGGAGGTAGGCTCATGCTATCCAACTTGGCGAATTAGAGGTCTTCATTTTCCTCGTTCATGAGGTCTTCAAATGCAAGAGTAGTCGTTGAAGCTTGATGGCGTGGATGAAGGCTTTCTCTTGTTGCCATTTTGGTGGTGGCACTAGTAGTTGAAGGTGCCTTGTGACGGTGTCGACGGAGGTCATTGGCGTGCCTTGCCGATGGTTGATTTAGGCGGCGCACTTTGTCATCCACATGACGCTCGCGACGATGACCCTTGTCCTTGGCACTCTTCTTGGTGAGTTGTTGTAATGAGTGCAAAGCATCATTAATCTTGGCGACCCTGCTCATGGTTTTGTCGAAGTCGTTGTCCATGTCCTTCTTGAAGTTATGGAGGTCGCTCTCCAACTTGTCCATTTGATGGTGCACCTTGGCGCACTCTAGGTGTAGGCTCCGTCTTGGCCGGTGCGACTTGAGGAGCTTGTCGTTGTCGTTCTTGAAGTCGCCCATGCTTGGGGAGTCGTTGTTGTTGTAGCACTCCATGTCACCCAAGCATGTGGAGCCATTGTTGGTGTAGTGCTCCATCATGTTATCCATGCTTGTGGAGACATAGGCATGGTGGCTCATCGTGGATTCTTCATAGAAATCATCCTCGGTCCCGGAGTCCCTAGACATGCTTCACAAGACCAAGTGTTGTATATGGAAGTGGTAGAGGTTGTTAGGGATACAACTTCGAACCTTACTTTACCTTGGAAGATCGTATCGTGCAAGTGGCCACACTTGAGAGCAATAAACCAAGCAAAGTGAAGTTCACGCGGAACACCAAAACCAACTACCAATAAAAAACACACACACAAGGCCTATGGTGGATAGGTATGGAAAATGGAATGTCAAGAACCAATCTGTAATCAAGATGTTGTAATGGCAAGTAAAGAACCACAATGATCACAAAGCAAAACAAGTCAATCCACAAGATAGGAAATATGTACAAGGAAAAACACACGGTGGGATAAATGGGACTTGTGCGACGGAGAAAGTGAGCTAAGAACCAAATGATTACCTAGCAAATACTATAAGCTCATGTCACACAAGTACAAGGAGAGACGCTAGTTCGATTGCACAAAATTGGTGGGCTACAAGATATGCACAATAAGTACCACCTATATGATTTTCATCGAGCTTGCGCTTCCTATTCTATGAGGAACATGTATATTTCTTTCTATTTATTTTTCTATATTTTTTTCTTTTTCTTTCTATTTTTCACTTGCCTCTTCCTTGTGCCAACAACTATACAACATAACTATATGAGATAGCGCTCACAACGTTTGCTCGGAATTCTACAAGGTATCAACTATGCATAGCCTAAGCAATCATAAGAGGAACTAGTCTCAATAGGTGTTTGTTTCTTGCAAAGATAGTGGGGTTCACAAAGGAATGCAAGTGGGGAGAAGTCGCGGAATGTTTATACCTTTCATCGACGATCTTCACCCTTTATTGTTGGATTCCACCTTGCTCACAGAATTTGGATGGAGTAGATAGCATGAACGATGTGGATGATGATGTATAGCTCCTTCTCCTCGTAGAAACGAGCTAAAGAACACCAAAATCCGAGTTCGAATGCAAAAGTTATGCTCAAAACGGTGAGAGGCTGAAATCTAGGAATCTATTTTTTTCTATTCAGTACCGGGCGGTAGTACCGGTTTTTGGAGCGGTAGTACTAGGTTTTCGGAGGACCGGTTGTACCGTTTAGGTACCGGGGAGGTGCGATAGTACCGGGTTTTGATCCCGGTAGTACCGGTTGGTCCTGGGACGCCCAGATTTGACGCGTTTTCGTGATTTTGGGACTATTTGGGCGAAAAATCTTCAAGAAAAACACCAAATCGAAGGGGTAAATCAAGGAATTAGGCTATGGGAACGCAGAGGAAGGTAGATCAACAAGTTTTGCAAGTAATCCACGGATCAAAACATACCAAAACACACTCAAATGACAAATCGATCCAAAACATGAATTGGGGCTATTTTTGGTGGAATTTTCGAATTTATGGGGAAAAGACCAAATCGATGAGAAATCCGTGGCAACCAAAAGTTGCTGATACCAGATGATAAAGGGGGTTAACCTCTTGGGTGGCCCGATCTTCACGGATCTCGTGGTCAAATCGATGGGAAAGCGAGGGGAAAGGGAGAAGGTAGCGGAAGCGAACACACACCTCGCGAAGAACACGATGAACACACGCAAAACTCACACGATACAAGGCCGATTGCTCCCGAACGGCGGCCACCGGTCCGATAGAATCCTCGCAAGGAAAGATCGGTCAACGTGCTCCCTCAAATCCACATCGGAGAGGGAATAACACCTTGGGGAGGGTCTTGACAACTTGGAGACAAGACACCGAACTCCAAGGCCTTGTTCAACGATGGATGCGTGATGCAAAGTCCAATCGAGATTGGTGACGATAGTCGGTACCCTTATAAGGGGATGAGGCAAAACTAGAGATTCCACAATGGGGGTTGTCTTTAGTCTATCATATATGCCTAAGGGATACATGAGGGGTGGGGGCTCTATTTATAGGCCAGCCACTTAACAAGGGTAGTTTGGGGATAACTAGGCAAATAGGTAAGTAAAGGGGAATACATGGGCTATGGCCCAACTGGTGTGCGCAGGCACAGGCATGACCGGTAGTACCGTACTTAGGACCGGTAGTACCGGTCATCACCGATAGTACCGCTCATGGTATCCGGTAGTACCGCAAGCCGGTACCGGGGCATCCAGTGGTGATGCGCAGGCTTCAGTACCGGGCGGTAGTACCGGTCATGTGGGGCGGTAGTAGCGGTGCCCGGTAGTACCACTGATGGGAGCGGTAGTACCGCAGGTGCCTGCCTTCTTCCGTCTTCTCTTCCAAGCCACGATCTTCTCGGGCTTGATGCTCCGGGCTTCCTCCCTTGCCTCCGTACTTATCAATGTGAACCTATCATGGCCATAGGACGGAGTATAAAGTAGTATACCATTCAATAGGGTAGGAAGTGAGCTTGCATAGAGGAACAGATTCACCTTTGGAGTCTATGACAACTTGGCATAAGTTGGAGACCTTGATGTAGTAACGACCGTAGGTCGGGCTGTATCACATTCAACCCTAGATTCCCCCCTCGCTACCCAGAACATGGAACCACTCTATGGATTGAGCCCAAAACCGGCACCTAGCTCCCTCTTGGCATCGCAAGCCACTTCTCCAACTAGATATTTTGGGGTCATTTGGAGTAATCTTGACTTTCCATTTTCTGAACCCAAAAAAACAGGTGTTTTCTCAAAGGAGGTGCAAGATTAGGGTGCCCCTAGGGGCCCGAGGAATTCACGCATGCTACACCATGGTGCACGGCCATTCCCGGGAGGTGGGTATTTATCACGTGGTGCAAGGATATACTGTATGTTTTTTTGAGTTACATCCCGGTAAATGCGGTTTCTAATAGTAGGTACCCTATAAAACACTCTCAATTTTCAGAGAAAAATGGTTTGGGGTGCCCCATGGGGTACCTAGGCTAGATGCATGCCTGGGACCAAGATTGCACCGACCCTTTCGTTGTCGCGGCCGCCGGCGGGATTCATCATTTTTTGGGCAACACCAAACAAAATTAAATAAAAAATAAATAAAATGTGAAATCAGCTCTTGGAGCCAATGCATGTTACATACTGCCCTCGTAAAATCATAAGCAACGCATACCAGGTCCTTTGGCACCCAAGGCACCACCAGGATGTCTATCGAGTGTGAGTTAACATGGCTTTCAACCATAGATTCCCCCATGCTAGACCATGGTGTACGGTCATTCCCGGGAGGTGGGTATTTATCTCGTGGTGCAAGCATATACTGTATTTTTTTTGAATTACGACCCAATAATTGTGGTTTCTAACTGTAGGTACTGTAACGCCCTCGCCTGATAAGGCTGAGTTCATGTGTATAGTGCCAATCCCTGGATCGGTTCACTGGCACACACAGTACAAAATGATACCAAATATAACTGTGCATCATAAATACAACGAATATGATCTAGAATTTACATTATTTATTCAAGAACACAGCAGAAAACGAATACAAGGTAGATCTCCATCCTCCAAATGTGCCACAGGCGAACAATTGTTGAGTGGAGTCTCGCGACCTATGAACGATCACTCAGATACGATACAACCTGCAACATGAAACATTGCAGCCACGAATGGTCAATACATTGAATGTATGGCAAGTAGGCTAAAGTGGTTAACAACAGATCTATCAACTACATGCTTATTTGGTCAAGTGGAGTTCAGGCTCATTTGCATAAAGCAACAGTTTTATCCTAACATTTGTAACAAAGTAGTTTTCCAATACGATAAATAGGACACTCTGGTTCACTCCCAGGTGCTCCTACCCAATTATGTTCACCCAACAAGTTTCAAGTAATTAAGAAATAAGGATGAGTGAGAAATATCATAGCATCGATTGTGTCGCTCAAATTGTCCATAACCGGGACACGACTAAGCACTTAGTTTATACACCTGGGTTAGTACACTTTACCCATGTGACTTGGCCAGCCCAGCTCGTACCAACACTCTCATATTGGGTGATGATAGGGAGAAGTCCAAGAAGGAACCGTTCGGGAAGTAGCTCCCCAAACCCGACACGCACCAGTCCAACCTACACTATCTACATCTCTGGATACGTGGGTTCGAGTTACCACAACCTACTGAGTTCAACCAACCACCCATTTCATTATTGGCACATGGCTGCACACGAAAGCTTCCAAACAAAGAAACCAATCCTTTCTCAGTGTCCTGGGCGGCATTCCCCACCATAAATCCACACTCGATGACCCAATCAATGCCATTCCGCCCAGGTGGTTCATTAAAACATATTGGTTTGTCATTTAGCAAAACATAAGCCTTTCAAAACATATAACTTTTCATGATGTGATTCCCTTCCTCGTCTAAATAGCATAGCTAAGCAATCTACCAATACGATGGCTCATAAACAAGGAATACTAGGGAATAATATGGGACATAGCATAGCATATACACATCAATTCCTACATATGCAATTCTACAAAAACATCTACAATGCATAGGAAAACAGTAGGACATTTATGACCAAGATAGCACCACTTGCCTTTGTTGTAGATGTAGTCGATTAGATAATCCTCACAATTATAATGGCCTCTTTCGCAATAACCACAATACTTGCAATCATAGTAGTTGCAATCACAGTAGCTGCACTCCTCGCAATCTAACGTTTGAAGCAAACACAACAAACACACCATTCAAAACATTGCAAACATGCAACAGTGCAACATTACAAGAAAACAATGATGAACAGATGCATGCATGACGATTTAATGAGTCACAATGGTTGCATTTAGTGTTCTGAATATAATTAGATTACATGATGCACGTGGAAAGTCATTTAATGCACTAAAGCTTTTATTACTAAAGCTGTATCGATTTAATATGGTGTATACCACTTTAATTGAACTAAATATGTTTATGTCGTATTAAATTGTGAACTAGATGCTACTAGATAGAGCTAATGCAATTTAGAGACAGTGGCAATTTGAATCGCCTAAAAAGGAGTTATAGATATTTTCCTATGATTAAAATACTATTTCAATGGGTTTAAATATTTCTGTATGAATTTCTGTTTTAACAGTACCAAATAATTTGTCATGCAGTTTCTCTGTATAGATATTGTCAATACAAAACCTTAGCACTTGGATTCACCCTAATCGGAGTTTTAGATCTTTTTGTATGATTTAAATAGTGTTTAATTGGTTTTAAATGATTCATATAGTTTCTGTTGTCTAAAAATCAAACTAAAATTATATCTGTAATCTCCATGGAATTGTGATTTCAGGGACATATTATTTGTAATTTTCTGAATAGCATTTATTTCCTTATGCATTTATTACTCTAAATAAGCCATTAAACCATTTAAATCTTCACGGCAAAACCTTACAGTCAAAGGCTGAACTAATTGCATATTGATGATCTACATGGAACCAGCTTTCCATCGGTATATCATTTATATTTTTGTGACAAGCAATTAATTTACTATGAATTTAACGATTTATAAAGCCATTAAAACTAATTAAATTGCTACGTGTTAAATAATCCGCAAAGGCTAGATCCAACCAGATATTATTAATGTACATTACAGTAGCTTCAATTTGGTATATTGTTCATATTTTTCGGAGTTCTAGATAATTTTCTATGAATTTATTAACCTAAAAGACCATTAAAACTAATTAAATTACTGCAGTAACCACGTACAGTAAAAGTTGGATCTATTCTGATAATATGATTCTACGTAAAATTATCTTCAATTTCATATATTATACGCATTTTTTGGACATGGTATGAATTTCTAATGAATTTTACAAGTTAGATCTATAATGTGCAATTTTAAATTCGAACGGAATATTCCAGGGAATATTCCGCTGACTGGACATGTTGACTTTGTATGCTGACTAGGACTAGATGTTGACCTGACGTTGACGTGGTGTTGATGAGGAAGCTGACCGGGATGACGACATGGCACGCACCGGTTTGATTGGATCTTGACCGTCTGGATAGGATCCGGTGGCTAGAAGAAGAGATTGACCCGATTTTGGCTCAGAATAGACAAGAAACAGATCTGTGTTGGAGAGACAAATCCGTAGGTCAAATTGAAAAACTTAGAATACGAAAGTTGTGGGGAATCATTATTCCTACCTTCTCACCAAAGGAATTTGGATTTGAAGAAACAAGAGCGAGTACATCTTGAATTTACACCATAAGATCTGAAATATTGCGATACGAAATTCTCCGGCTGTGGTGGCTGAAAAGAGGTGAGGTTTGTCGGGATTGAAAGATTTCGACGTGTTCTACAACTTGCGTTTTTTGACCAAAGGCAAACAACAAAGTCTAGATGGGTTAAAAAGCGAAATAAGATTCGGGCATATGTAGATTCGGGATTTCGAGAAGGAAAACTCATACCGTTGTGGCTCCACGAGTTTCTATGGAGGTTTAGGACGGTGGGAGATAGGGTTTGGAGTAGGGAACAAGTAGAAACAAACGGAAGTCGATTTGGAGTTATAGATAAAAAGTTACGAGTGTTTGAATAGAGATAGGTTTAACAAAAACCGATTTACACGCTTTTTAAAGCAAGGCTGAGTAGTGCGTGTAGCTGCTTCGGTCGCTGGCTCGGTCCGCCTGGGCCGCCGGCCCATTAGTTTTTTTTATTTTTTTCTTTTTTCCTTTTTCTATTTACTTGTTTCCCTTATATCTTTTGCATACGAACTCCAAATGACATGATTCTTGTTTCTAAAAATTTCTAAAATCGAATAGATCATTATAGGATCATATTTGTAATCTTTTTATTAGTTTGGAAGTAGTGGGTTTATAAATCCTTGTATATTTCATTTTATTTATACCTTTATGTGTTTGTATTTGTTCCATAACTTTTTCATAATAGCTTCAAATGAGCTCAATTTTGTTCCTAAAATTTTGTAATATTAATTGGATCTTTTTAGGCTATAATTATCAATAATTTGTTCCTTAGCAACAGTGTGTTTTAATAAGTTAATTTAATTACCCTTAGGAACATTTTGGCGAATCAACTATAGGATTTAGATACCAGGATTTGGATTCAGTTTGTGAGAACTTTGCATGAATGTAATGAAATGCTTATGAATGCTTCATGATTTTAATTTTTAAATCTTGCACACCAATTCTACAATCCATAATCAATCCATGCCCTTTTGCCTATATGGCTACTTAGGTCATAACAAAATAATATAAGATTTTGAATTCAAGGTTGAGAGGATTTTCTATTCAAAAAGTTTCTTCTCTATGAGAATTTTCAACGAAGTCAAACAATCAATCAAACTTATTTATTTATTTCACATTCCAAAATTAGGAGAATTTTGGGATGTGACAGACTACCACCCTTAAAAGAAATCTCGTCCCGAGATTTGGGAAGGCTAGAAAGAAAGAAAGGTTCGGGATCCATTAGGATGCTACCACCCTTAAAAGAAAATTGACTAGGTCACTTCTCGAGGATTCACTTAGCTCAGATTGGTTTTCCTTTAGACTTTTATTGACACAATGTCTCTAGCACATTCTAAACATTATGATTGATAGTTTCCGAGAAAGCACTTCTTAAACTAGCAAAACTCTCATGGTGGGCAAATAGGGAACATTTACTTCACGGTGCCCATAATTCACGGTTGGGATTCATCCTTACCGTATATTCCTACGCTAAGCACTGGGTGCTTTTATAAAGGGGGAAATATACCATTCTAAGGTCTAGGCTCAACGTCGACTCTCTGCTAAGGTTGAAAAGGTCACTCAAGATTCACAAAGCCAATAGTACAAGAGCGAATAATAAGAGTAGTAGGAATGGTGATCAATCCATCCTGCACCCAAATCATTACCCTGTATGAGGATAGGCGAATCACGTTTTTCTATCACTCGGGCATTCTCACTTTCCTTGAAGAATGTTTCCATGGGCACGAACTCCCATGTATTCAATCAAAAAAGCTACTACTAAAACTAAACTATCGATACTTCAACTTTCAGGTTGCGTAATCTACTACATAACATCATTTTAACACTTCATACTCCCACATCTCTTTTTTTCCATTAGATAAAGCATTCTCCTTCCTAAATGCATTGTGTTATCAAACCTTCCACTTAACACATCATTATATCTCCAAGGGTTCAAGATAGGGAAGAATAGATTCTATAGGAAAGAAACGACTAAGAAAATAATCCTACCCATAACTATATGAAGCAATCAATGTCACAAACAAGCAGACAATCATAAGGAATCAACACACAAGCAAACACTTGTATAATAACATTACAGGTGTATAAACTTAGTAGTATATAACCACAAAATAGTTTGAAAGCATTGGGAACAATACTAGAGTAAAACATAGCAACATATAAGCACTAAACTAAATCTGTCAAAATAGTACAGCAGGTTTCACGAATTTTTCTGACTAACTTAAACTCGCCAGGAATTTTAGCCAATTTTTTTGCGTGTACTATAGGTAATTACGCTCTAGATCCTATTTTTTTAGATTTTTCTGAGTTACCAATAAAATATGACAAATCGTGCGGCACAACAGGTCAAGCAGAAAACTACAGCAGTAATCCCACGAATTTCAATCAAATCACACCATTAAAATAATTTTAAAACCACATAAAACTCCAGCAACTTTATAGTTTCAAAACAACAGATTCTAAACAAGGCATCACATGATATGGTTCAGTACAAACAAGCAAGCAACCTATATTGTCATACCACATAAGTTGGTAAGAACAATATGCTAACACGATAGCGATGATCTCCTAAAGGGATAAAATATGGTGGTCCAGACCTGCCCAAACTTGGTGATATGTTCATTTATGTCATGTTATTTGTTCTTTACTTGTAGGCCAACTCACATATAGTGATTTGCTTTATAGAAACTACTAATGACATTTTCCAATTCTTGTAGTTTTTATGGTAGATCACTTCTTCTACTATTCAAATGAATGGTCATCTACAAGTTTGAACAAGGAGATGTGTTGGAAAATGATAGACAAGGAATATAAGAACTCTAATAATTATAAAATATGATAGTTCTCCTAATAGAGGTCTTCTATTGCTAATCCATTTCTAAGGTCACGATCCTACAGTCAACACACAGCTCTGATACCATCTTGTAACGCCCTCGCCTGATAAGGCTGAGTTCATGTGTATAGTGCCAATCCATAGATCGGTTCACTGGCACACACAGTAAAAAATGATACCAAATATAACTGTGCATCATAAATACAACGAATATGATCCAGAATTTATATTATTTATTCAAGTACACAGCGGAAAATGAATACAAGGTAGATCTCCATCCTCCAAATGTGCCACAGGCGAGCAATTGTTGAGTGGAGTCTCGCGATCTATGAACGATCACTCAGATACGATACAACCTGCAACATGAAACGTTGCAGCCACAAATGGTCAATACATTGAATGTATGGCAAGCAGGCTAAAGTGGTTAACAACAGATCTATCAACTATATGCTTATTTGGCCAAGTGGAGTTCAGGCTCATTTGCATAAAGCAACAGTTTTATCCTAACATTTGTAACAAAGTAGTTTTCCAATATGATAAATAGGACACTCTGGTTCACTCCCAGGTGATCCTACCCAATTATGTTCACCCAACAAGTTTCAAGTAATTAAGAAATAAGGATGAGTGAGAAATATCATAGCATCACTATCAGGTCGCTCAAATTGTCCATAACCGGGGACACGACTAAGCACTTAGTTTATACACCCTGCAGGGGTTAGTACACTTTACCCATGTGACTTGGCCAGCCCAGCTCGTACCACCACTCTCATATTGGGTGATGATAGGGAGAAGTCCAAGAAGGAACCGTTCGGGAAGTAGCTCCCCAAACCCAACACGCACCGGTCCAACCTACACTATCTACATCTCTGGATACGTGGGTTCGAGTTACCACAACCTACTGAGTTCAACCAACCGCCCATTTCATTATTGGCACATGGTTGCACACGAAAGCTTCCAAACAAAGAAACCAATCCTTTCTCAGTGTCCTGGCATTCCCACCATAAATCCACACTGATGACCCAATCAATGCCATTACTGGTGGTTCATTAAAACATATTGGTTTGTCATTTAGCAAAACATAAGCCTTTCAAAACATATAACTTTTCATGATGTGATTCCCTTCCTCGTCTAAATAGCATAGCTAAGAAATCTACCAATACGATGGCTCATAAACAAGGAATACTAGGGAATAATATGGGACATAGCATAGCATATACACATCAATTCCTACATATGCAATTCTACAAAAACATCTACAATGCATAGGAAAACAGTAGGACATTTATGACCAAGATAGCACCACTTGCCTTTGTTGTAGATGTAGTCGATTAGATAATCCTCACAATTATAATGGCCTCTTTCGCAATAACCACAATACTTGCAATCATAGTAGTTGCAATCACAGTAGCTGCACTCCTCGCAATCTAACGTTTGAAGCAAACACAACAAACACACCATTCAAAACACTGCAAACATGCAACAGTGCAACATTACAAGAAAACAATGATGAACAGATGCATGCATGACGATTTAATGAGTCACAATGGTTGCATTTAGTGTTCTGAATATAATTAGATTACATGATGCACGTGGAAAGTTATTTAATGCACTAAAGTTTTTATTACTAAAGTTGTATCGATTTAATATGGTGTATACCACTTTAATTGAACTAAATATGTTTATGTCGTATTAAATTGTGAACTAGATGCTACTGGATAGAGGTAATGCAATTTAGAGACAGTGGCAATTTGAATCGCCTAAAAAGGAGTTATAGATATTTTCCTATGATTAAAACACTATTTCAATGGGTTTAAATATTTCTGTATGAATTTCCCGTTTTAACAGTACCAAATAATTTGTCATGCAATTTCTCTGTATAGATATTGTCAATACAAAACCTTAGCACTTGGATTCACCCTAATCGGAGTTATAGATCTTTTTGTATGATTTAAATAGTGTTTAATGGTTTTTAAATGATTCATATAGTTTCTGTTGTCTAAAAATCAAACTAAAATTATATCTGTAATCTCCATGGAATTGTGATTTCAGGGACATATTATATGTAATTTTCTGAATAGCATTTATTTTCTTATGAATTTATTACTCTAAATAAGCCATTAAACCATTTAAATCTTCACGGCAAAACCTTAGTGTCAAAGGCTGAATTAATTGCATATTGATGATCTACATGGAACCAACTTTCCATCGGTGTATCATTTATATTTTTGTAACAAGCAATTAATTTACTATGAATTTAATGATTTATAAAGCCATTAAAACTAATTAAATGGCTACGTGTTAAATAATCCGCAAAGGCTAGATCCAACTAGATATTATTAATGTACATTACAGTAGCTTCAATTTGGTATATATTGTTCATATTTTTCGGAGTTACAGATAATTTTCTATGAATTTATTAACCTAAAAGACCATTAAAACTAATTAAATTACTGCAGTAACCACGTACAGTAAAAGTTAAATCTATTCTGATAATATGATTCTACGTGAAATTATCTTCAATTTGATATATTATACGCATTTTTTGGACGTGGTATGAATTTCTAATGAATTTTACAAGTTAGATCTATAATGTGCAATTTTAAATTCGAACGGAATATTTCAGGGAATATTCCACTGACTGGACAGGTTGACTTTGCATGCTGACTGGGACTAGATGTTGACCTGACGTTGACGTGGCGTTGATGAGGAAGCTGACCGGGATGACGACATGGCACGCACCGGTTTGATTGGATCTCGACCGTCTGGATAGGATCCGGTGGCTAGAAGAAGAGATTGACCCGATTTTGGCTCAAAATAGACAAGAAACAGATCTGTGTTAGAGAGACAAATCCGTAGGTCAAATTGAAAAACTTAGAATACGAAATTTGTGGGGAATTATTATTCCTACCTTCTCACCAAAGGAATTTGGATTTGAAGAAACGAGCGCGAGTACATCTTGGATTTACACCGTAAGATCTGAAATATTGCGATACAAAATTCTCCGGCTGTGGTGGATGAAAAGAGGTGAGGTTTCTCGGGATTGAAAGATTTCGACGCGTTCTACACTTTTTTTTTGACCGAAGGCATACAACGAAGTCTAGATGGGTTAAAAAGCGAAATAAGATTTGGGCATATGTAGATTCGGGATTTCGAGAAGGAAAACTCATACCTTTGTGGCTCCACGAGTTTATATGGAGATTTAGGACGGTGGGGAGATAGGTTTTGGAGTAGGGAACAAGTAGAAACAAGCGGAAGTCGATTTGGAGTTGTAGATAAAAAGTTACTAGTATTTGAATAGAGATAGGTTTAACAAAAACCGATTTGCACGCTTTTTAAAGCAAGGCTGAGTACGTGCGTGCGTGTAGCTGCTCCGCTCGCTGGCTCGGTCCGCCTGGGCCGCCGACCCATTAGTTTTTATTTTCATTTTTTCTTTTTCTTTTTCTATTTACTTGTTTCCCTTATATCTTTTGCATACGAACTCCAAATGACATGATTCTTGTTTCTAAAATTTTCTAAAATCGAATAGATCATTACAGGATCATATTTGTAATCTTTTTATTAGTTTGGAAGTAGTGGGTTTATAAATCCTTGTATATTTCATTTTATTTATATCTTTATGTGTTTGTATTTGTTCCATAACTTTTTCATAATAGCTTCAAATGAGCTCAATTTTGTTCCTAATTTTTTTTAATAATAATTAAATATTTTTAGGCTATAATTATCAATAATTTGTGTCTTAGCAACAGTGGATTTTAATAAGTCAATTTAATTACCCTTAGGAACATTTGGGCGAATCAACTATAGGATTTAGATACCAGGATTTGGATTCAGTTTGTGAGAACTTTGCATGAATGTAATGAAATGCTTATGAATGCTTCATGATTTTAATTTTGAAATCTTGCACACCAATTCTACAATCCATAATCAATCCATGTCCTTTTGCCTATATGGCTACTTAGGTCATAACAAAAGAATATAAGATTTTGAATTCAAGGTTGAGAGGATTTTCTATTCAAAAAGTTTCTTCTTTATGAGAATTTTCAACGAAGTCAAACAATCAATCAAACTTATTTATTTATTTCTATTCCAAAATTATTAGAATTTTGGGATGTGACAGGTACCATATAAGACAATCTCAATTTTCAGGGAAAAATGGTTTGGGGGTGCCCCATGGGGTACCTAGGCTGGATGCATGCCTAGGTCAAAGATTGCACCGACCCTTGCATTGCCGCGGCCGCCGCCGGGTTTCGCCATTTATTGGGCAGCACCAAACAAAATAAAAAAATAAAACTGTGAAAACAACTCTTGGAGCCCTTGCATGTGACCCACTACCCTCATAAAATCATAAGAAAGGCATACCAGGTCCTTTGTCACCCAAGGCACCACCAAGATGTTTATCGAGTGTGAGTTAACATCGCTTTCAACCCTAGATTCCCCCCTCGCTGCCCATAACATGGCACCAGTCCATGGATTGAGCCCAAACCCGGCACCGATCTCCCTCTCGGCATCGCAAGTAACTTCTCCAACTAGAGATTTCGTGGTCATTTGGAGAAATATGGACTTTCCATTTTTTGAACTCAAAATCCGGTGTTTTCCGAAAGGAGGTGCAAGATTAGGGCGCGCACAGGGGCCCGAGGAAATTTTCACGCATGTTATACCATGGTGCATGGCCATTCCCGGGAGGTGGGTATTTATCTCGTGGTGCAAGCATATGCTGTATTTTTTGAGTTACGGGCCTGTAAATGCGGTTTCTAACTATAGGTACCCTATAAGACACTCTCAATTTTCAGGGAAAATGGTTTGGCTTGCCCCATGGGGTACCTAGGCTGGATGCATGCCTGGGTCCAAGATCGCACCGACCCTTGCGTTGCCATGACCACCAGCAGGTTTTGCCGTTTTTTGGGTGGCACCTACAAAATCTAAAAAAATCAAAGAAATGTGAAAACAACTCTTGGAGACCTTGCATGTGACCCACTGCCCTCATAAAATCATAAGCAAGTCATACCCGGTCCTTTGGCACCCAAGGAACCACCAGGATGTATATCGAGTGTGAGTTAACATGGCTTTCGACCCTAGATTCGTCCCTCGCTGCCCAAAACATGGAACCACTCCACGGATTAATCCCAAACCCGACACCTAGCTCCCTCTCGGCATCGCAAAACTTCTCCATAAAGAGATTTCGTGGTCATTTGGAGAAATCTTGACTTTCCATTTTCTAAACCCGAAAACCGTTGTTTTCCCAAAGGAGGTGCAAGATTAGGGCGCGCCCATGGGCCCGAGAAAATTTTCACGCATGCTACACTATGGTGCATGGCCATTCCCGGGAGGTGGGTATTTATCTTCGTGGTGCAAGCATATACTGAATTTTTTTTGAGTTATGACCCGGTAAATGCGGTTTCTAATTGAGGTACCCTATAAGACACTCAATTTTCAGGGAAAAATGGTTTGGGGCACCCCTTGGGGTACCTAGGCTGGATGCATGCGTGGGTCCAAAATTGCACCGACACTTGCGATGTCGCGGCCACCGGCTGGTTTTGCCTTTTTTGGGCAGCACCAATCAAACAAAATCAACAAAAATGTGAAAACAAATCTTGCAGTCCTTGCATGTGACCCGCTGCCCTCATAAAATCATAAGCAACGCATACCAGGTTGATGGCGCCTAGCACTTGTCGCGGGACAATTCGTTGGAAACCCCAAGAGCAAGGTATGAAGCAGCACATCAGCAAGTTTCCCATGGTAAGAAACCAAGGTTATCGAACTAGTAGGGGAAGGAAACGTCACACTGGTGTTTCAAGCAACGTAGAGACCTGCACAACACAAACTCAAGACTTTGTCCCAACGAATCAGTCAGGTTGTCAAGCTCACCGGTTTGGTGTAACAAAGGATTAAACGTATGATGTGGAAGGTAATGGTTTGCAGCAAGTAAACAAGTAACAGCGGAAGATGTATCAATGGTAAAGTTTGGACCGGGGTCCATAGTTCACTAGAGGTGCTCTCCTTAGATAAACAACATGGCATGAAGGGTAAACAAATTACAGCAGGGCAATTGACAGGAACTGAGCAAGGCATAACAATGTAATTACTAGTCAGAAATATCCTATGAGATCCGATTGGGCAATACAACAAGATACATAGACCACCATCCAACTGCATCTATGACTAGAAGTCCACCTTCAGGTTATCATCCGAACCCCCTCCAGTATTAAGTTGTAAGCAACAGACAACTACTTTAAGCAAAGTGTGTAAGGTAAACAGTCCACATGTTCCATGAACAAGAGACCATTGTTTTCTCCCTAGTAGCAATAACACATCTACAACCTAAGAGATTATTGTCACTTCCCGTGGAAACTAGAGGCATGAACCCACTATCGAGCATAAATACTCCCTCTTGGAGTCACTAGCAACTATTTGGCCAAGATAGCTACTAACAACGGAGAGCATGCAAGATCACAAACAACACAGACATGATAGAATCATAAATACAAAACCATTAATAAAACCAACATAATAATATCAAAGGTGGGAAAGCCAAAAACAGTAGCAGCAGCTAGAGCAGGAACTATTTTTTTGTGTTTTTGAATAAAGAAAGCAAACCAAACTAGACTAATTTTTTTGGGTTTTTTGGAAAGAGGCAAAAAAAACCAAGCAAAATAAACAAAGAAAACTAAATACAAAGTAAAGAGAAAGGAAGTGAAGGACTCCCCTAGTGAAGACGTCCTTAGCCTCCCCAAACCAAGCAAAATAAACAAAGAAAACTAAATACAAAGTAAAGAGAAAGGAAGTGAAGGACTCCCCTAGTGAAGACGTCCTTAGCCTCCCCGGCAACGGCGCCAGAAAATAGCTTGATGGAGCCCAACACTTGTCGTGGGACGCTTCGTTGGAAACCCCACGAGCAAGGTATGAAGCTGCACAGCAACAAGTTTCCCTCACTAATAAACCGAGGTTATCGAACCAGTAGGAGGAAGGAAACGTCACACAAGTGTTGCAAGCAACACGGAGACCTGCACAACACAAACTCAATACTTTGCCCCAATGAATTAGTGAGGTTGTCAAGCTCACCGGTTTGCTGTAACAAAGGATTAAACGTATGGTGTGGAAGGTAATGGTTTGCAGCAAGTAAACAAGTAACAATGGAAGATGTATCAATGGTAAAGATTGGACCGGGGTCCATAGTTCACTAGAGGTGCTCTCCTTAGATAAACAACATGGCATGAAGGGTAAACAAATTACAGCAGGGCAATTAACAGGAACTGAGCAAGGCATAACAATGCAATTACTAGTCAGAAAGATCCTATGAGATTCGATTGGGCAATACAACAAGATACATAGACCGCCATCCAACTGCATCTATGAATAGAAGTCCTCCTTCAGGTTATCATCCAAACCCCCCAAGTATTATGTTGCAAGCAACAGACAACTGCTTTAAGCAAAGTGTGTAAGGTAAACAGTCCACATGTTCCATGAACAAGAGACCATTGTTTTCTCCCTAGTAGCAACAGCACATCTACAACCGAAGAGATTATTGTCACTTCCCTTGGAAACTGGAAACTAGAGGCATGAACCCACTATCGAGCATAAATACTCCCTCTTGGAGTCACTAGCAACTACTTGGCCAAGATAGCTACTAACAACGGAGAGCATGCAAGATCACAAACAACACAGACATGATAGAATCATAAAGACAAAACCATTAATCAAACCAATATAATAATCTCAATATCTATTGGATCCCCGCAAAGACAACATGCATGATTACAAATAGATTAGATATTGATCATGAATGGAGCTCACAAGATCTATACATGAAAGAACAAAGGAGGAGATACAACCATCTAGCTACTACATGGACCCATAGTCCAAGTGGAACTACTCACGCATCATACCGGAGAGAAGGCCTTCGGGATGATCTCCCCTCCGGCAGGGTGCCGGGAAGAACTTAAGATCCCCCCGGATCTAGGGACAATGGTGGCGACGGCTACAGACGGTTTCGTGGATTTCTGATCGGGTACTCATGGTTTCTACATCGGGGGCTTCTTATAGGCGAAGGGGCGAGACCGGGAGGCGGCCAGGGCCACCAAACCCTAGCCAAGCGCAGGCCCACCTGCCTTTGCGCCTGGGTTGGGTCTGCCCCCCTGGCTGGCCCCTCCGTCTCTCCTCTAGACTTCTTGTTCCCCAAGGAAAGTAATTGACTTTGACGTTTGTCCCATCCAATTCCGAGAATATTGAAAAACGTTTGTTTGTTTCACATACAGAAAACATAGCATAGTGGCAATCAACTTTTCCCTCATAGAGTAGCAAATATATGCATAGGACACCTTCAAAGTTCACAAGGGTGACTAGAAACAAATAGCACAAGAACAAGTAATATCACAATATGCATCAATTAATAAGCTTTGGAACACTCCACACAGAATGACAACTATGCTCTCTTAATGGTGCCTAAAGGTAGAAGGTGGAGACTCAATAGTGGTGGAAGAAAGGACTTTTATAAAGGAAGCAGGGATTTCAAGTTTCAAAAAGAGCTTCCAAAAATTATGGTACTTGTTAGCTTTTAGCCCTCATTGCCCCTATCATAAGCATCTTGAAGTGGTTAAGGTAAAAGTGAACAAAGATGGAGTATATGCTTGACAAAGTATAAGTTGGCAATCTCAAGTCCCTTGAATACGAGGGCCACAACTCATGCTACTCAACTTTAGTCACCTGTAAGTTGTTGTCATTGTAAGTATTTGGCATATCATTGAGAACCGCCAACGGGGTACCCCTTGCACATGGTACATGAGCTATCCCAAAACAAAAATGGCAAGGCAAGCAGACAATGAGCATCTCAGCAATCTTCTTATGTACCAAGGGAATATGGTGCTTTTGTTCTATTTCCTCTTTTCTCATTGTGTCTCTTTTTTATAGGAAGAATGATTCATAGATGTCACTATGGTGATGCTACAAGTTTCCACCATGATTAGGCATGGATTAGGCTAGCGGCCCAGTCGTTTCTCTAACACAGGATACAAACTCCATGGACTTACAAGTTCCCTCTTTATTTCACACCGGTGACATCCATAGACCAAAGAGCATGATATCAACTGAGTACAAAGTACAAGTGCAATGTTGAAAACATTCCCCGTGACAACACGGGTCTGCTAATTCCAACATATAAGTTCAAGCATATACAACATAGAAGATACAATGGTTCAAATTTATTAGGGGCAAAGAATATAAAGTGTGCCATCAAGTTTGTGAGGGCTTTAATCACTAAGTTTTCACATAAAAAATAGTTTTTAATTGGAAGATAGCTGAAAACAAGAATATACTTGTAATGATGTAACACACCATGCATAGGAGTTTATCGTGGACACTTTGGAATAACTTGGTTTCTTGGGAGTTGGAAGCATGCGTAGAACTTACTCATACAAGTGGAGGCTAGCAAAAGACTGGGAGCAACCAACTAAGAGAGCAATAATGGACATAATCATGCAGTGCAACAAAGCATTACTAATCAAAGCATTACTAATCAAAGCAAAGAGTGGTACTCCAAGTCAAGGACTAAATGATCATAAAGGCTAATGGTGACTTGTCAGAGTCATAACATGGTGTGCGTATGTGCCAAGTCAACCCAAACAAAGCATCAAAGGAGAATACCACAATACTATGCTTTTGCATGCTAAAACAACGCATAATTTCTTCAAGGCACACTAAGCAATCCCAATTTTTTGGAACAAGACATGCTACAGCAATAATCACTAAGCATAAGGTCAAAACAACACCTAGCATGTTATGCTAAAGTCCAAGTCACAGTCAATGCAAGCTCCTCTTGCACTTACAAGCAAGAACTTACTACACCTTTCCAACACCAATCAACTTATTTACAAAACAACACAGCGAGGACGGGGGTCCAAACTACTCAAGCAAACTAAAAAAACTAAGCAAATCAAACGAAAACTAAGATGCTCCAAGAACAACACAACTATGCATGAAACAATAAAAAACGAAGTGTCTAGACAGACCTGAGCTTTTTATTGATGAAGAAGGGGATGCCTTGGGCATTCCCAAGCTTTGACGCTTGTATTTCTTGGATATTTCTTGGGGTGAAACCATGGTGACATCCCCAAGATTGAGCTTTTGTCTATTCTTCATCTCATTACATCATTCTCTCTCTACACCTGAAATTTTTTCTTCACACAATCTTCATTAGCAACATTAGTTTATTCAAAAGCTATTAGACCTCTAGCAAAGCTTTTAAACATCAAGGCTTTTCACTAAAAACACAAGCTACACTCCTTCAAAAAGCTCAATTCACCTAAAGAGAACTCAAAAAGGAATCAATAAGAAGCAAATGCAAATAATGGCAGAAATCTGTCAAAACAGACTAGCAGGTAGAAACCAATTTTTTCAAACATCTTATGTTGCTCAAATCAAAAAGTGTTAAACTAACAAAAGTTATCTAACATACTGGGGGATTTATTAGTAAATTTTGAGCTCAAGCCGAGTTACAGAGACTCCTCACGAAGTTTTTTGGTGGAGGACAGAAATCTGTTTCGGGACAGCAACTCGCCAAATCTTACTTCCCTCTCATTAGAGGTCATTCTTGACACAAAAAGCAAACAAAAGGGATAAGAAGAGGTCATTACTGAAGTAATAACTTCCAAGACTCAAGTAAACTCTTGGGTTATCTCCCAACAAGTACTTTTCTTTAACGCTTTTAAGTTAGGCACAAGAAGCAAGAAGAATCAAGTATTTTCAAATGAGGAAGCATTCACATCAAACCTTGCTTTCAAAGGAGGAGCAAAAAGCAACTTCTCCCTCCTCATAGGGAAGTGTTCAATACATTTCTTGAATGGAAAATGATAATTGATGGTGCCTTATTTCATATCAATAATTAGGGCTGGACTATCGAGTAGCTCGACTCATTAAGGCTCGGCTCGTTAAGGCTCATACTCATTAAGGCTCAGATCATTAAACTCGTTAAGGATAATGAGCAAAAAGTAAAGCTCGGCTCAGTTCGTTAGATGTTAACGAGCGCTCACGAGCTACTCGTTAAGAAAATACGAACGAGTAGGGCTCTAGGCTCTAGAGTCCAGTTGGCAAGGCTCGGTAGGCGCCGTCGCCGCGGTCAAAAGATCTAGATCGAGAAGATGGGAATGCGGTGGGGACTGGGGACTGGGTCTGGGGAGACGACGAGTCTAGGAGAAATAAGGGGTCTGTCGACGACGGTGAACGGTCGCTCTCGCCTCTCGGGCTCTCGGCCTCTCGCTCCTGATCGATTGGTCTTCCTGGGCCAAATGTTTGTCTTAAATGGGCTATCAAATTAGACATAAGTGGGCTATACCTTGGTTGTTACCGAGTTTAACGAGTAGCTCACGAACATCGTTAGCTCAATCGTTTAGCTCGTTAAGGATAACGAGCAAAAACTTCAGCTCAGCTCGAATCGCTAAGAAAACGAGTCGATTTCGAACGAGCCGGGCAAATGAGTGCTCGTTAAACTCGTCGAGTTTCGAGTTTTATGTCCAGCCCTATCAATAATGCACCAATTGTTCTAAGAAAAGGTCTCCCCAAAGTAATAGGACAAGAAGCATTGTATTCAACATCCAAAACATAGAAATCAACAGGGACATAAGCATTGTTAACCATAATGATAACATCATTAATACTCCCCATGAGTTTCTTCTTAGCATTATCATTAAGTGGGACATTCAAATAACAATCTTCCAATGGTGGCAAATCTAGCATTTCATAAATCTTCCTAGGCATAATAGAGACACTAGAACCAAGATCACATGAAGCTTTGAGATCAAAGTCATTCACTTGTATATTAATAATGGGTTCCCAACTATCTTCTACTTTCCTAGGAATAGAAGCTTTGTGTTTTAGCTTCTCTTCCTTAATCTTAACAAGAGCATCTGTAATGTGTTTGGTGAAAGCAACATGCATATCACTAGCATCAGGACTTCTAGCAAGCTTTTGTAGGAACAGAAACACTTCATAAATATTGCAACCATCTATATCAAATTCAAACTTAGCATCACTAGTAGTAGACTCATTAGGCTTAGGCATTGTAGGAGGAGGAATAGGGACTTCTTATGGTTTAGTGGTGATGGTGCACACCCTATTGTTTCTATCAATTTCAGCTTCCCTTTCCCACCTAGCATGGAGTTGAGATAACAACCTAACATTTTCATCAATAGTAACTTGTATGGCATGAGCAGTAGCAAAGGTATTTTCCATAGTTTCAGGTTTAGCAGCCATTTTATTAACCAAGGAAGTTTGAGCTTCAGACAAAGAGGATATATTTTTCTCCACAGTTAAAAGCTTTTTCTCTATAGTCTTATTGAAACTGGTTTGTTTACTAATAAAGTCCTTGAGCATGACTTCAAGTTCAGAGGGGGAACTTCTAGCATTGTTGTAGTTGTTTCCATAGGAATTGCCATTATTAGGAGGATAAGGCATATAATTGTTGTTACTACCAAAATTATTCCTATAGGAATTGTTGTTTCTACTGAAGTTCACATCAACTTGCTCTTCTTGAGCAACCAAAGAGGCTAAGGGAACACTATTAGGATCTAGAGGATCTTTCCCACTAACAAGCATAGCCATAATAACATCAATATTTTCACTCAAAGAGGAAGTTTCCTCAACAGAATTTACCTTCTTACCATGTGGATCTCTCTCAACATGCCATTAAGAGTAGTTAACCATCATATTATCAAGGAGCCTTGTTGCAGCACCCAAATTGAGGCCCATGAAGGTACCTCCAGCAGTTGAATCCAACAGATTTCTTGAGGAGAAGTTCAAACCTGCATAAAAAGTCTGGATAATCATCCAAGAAGTGAGTCCATGAGTAGGGAAATTCTTAACCAAAGATTTCATTCTTTCCCAAGCCGGAGCAACATGTTCACTATTAAGGTTTTTAAATTTCATAATATCACTTCTCATAGATATAATCTTAGCAGGAGGATAGTACTTTCCAATAAAAGCATCTTTGCACTTAGTCCAAGAATCAATACTATTTTTAGGCAAGGATAGCAACAATTCTTTAGCTTTTCCTCTCAAGGAGAAAGGAAAAAGCTTGAGCTTAATAATATCTCCATCTACATCCTTATACTTTTGCATCTCACAAAGTTCAACAAAGCTATTGAGATGGGAAGCAAGATCATCAGAACCAGCACCAAAAAATTGCTCTCTCATCACAAGATTCAACAAAGCAGGCTTAGTTTCATAAAAGGTAGCATCAGGAGTAGGTGGAGCAACAGGTGTGCTAAGGAAATCATTGTTGTTGGTGCTAGTGAAGTCACACAACTTGGTGTTCTCAGTAGAGTTCATTTTGGCAAAGGTGGGCAAGCCAAAAAACAGTAGCAGCAGCTAGAGCAGGAACTAATTTTTTTGTGTTTTTGAATAAAGAAAGCAAACTAAACTAGACTATTTTTTTTAGGTTTTTTGGAAAGAGTCAAACAAAACCAAGAAAAAGAAACAAAGCAAACTAAAAACAAAGTAAAGAGAAAGGAAGTGAAGGACTCCCCTAGTGAAGACGTCCTTAGCCTCCCAGGCAACGGTGCCAGAAAATAGCTTGATGGCGCCCAACACTTGTCGTGGGGGACGCTTCATTGGAAACCCCAAGAGCAAGGTATGAAGCAGCACAACAACAAGTTTCCCTCAGTAAGAAACCGAGGTTATCGAACCAGTAGGAGGAAGGAAACATCACACAGGTGTTACAAGCAACACAGAGACCTGCACAACACAAACTCAAGACTTTGCCTCAACGAATTAGTGAGGTTGTCAAGCTCACCGGTTTGCTGTAACAAATGATTAAACGTATGGTGTGGAAGGTAATGGTTTGCATCAAGTAACCAAGTAACAGTGGAAGATGTATCAATGGTAAATATTGGATCGGGGTCCATAGTTCACTAGAGGTGCTCTCCTTAGATAAACAACATGGCATGAAGGGTAACCAAATTACAGCAGGGCAATTAACAGGAACTGGGCAAGGCATAACAATGCAATTACTAGTCAGAAAGATCCTATGAGATTCGATTGGGCAATACAACAAGATACATAGACCGCCATCCAACTGCATCTATGACTAGAAGTCCTCCTTCAGGTTATCATCCAAACCCCCCCCCCCCCAAGTATTATGTTGCAAGCAACAGACAACTGCTTTAAGCAAAGTGTGTAAGGTAAACAGTCCACATGTTCCATGAACAAGAGACCATTGTTTTCTCCCTAGTAGCAACAGCACATCTACAACCGAAGAGATTATTTTCACTTCCCTTGGAAACTAGAGGCATGAACCCACTATCGAGCATAAATACTCCCTCTTGGAGTCACTAGCAACTACTTGGCCAAGATAGCTACTAACAACGGAGAGCATGCAAGATCACAAACAACACAGACATGATAGAATCATAAAGACAAAACCATTAATCAAACCAATATAATAATCTCAATATCCATCGGATCCCCGCAAAGACAACATGCATGATTACAAATAGATTAGATCTTGATCATGAACGGAGCTCACAAGATCTATACATGAAAGAACAAAGAAGGAGATACAACCATCTAGCTACTACATGGACCCATAGTCCAAGTGGAACTACTCATGCATCATACCGGAGAGAAGGCCTCCGGGATGATCTCCCCTCCGGCAGGGTGCCGGGAAGAACTTAAGATCCCCCGGATCTAGGGACAATGGTGGCGACGGCTATAGACGGTTTCGTGGAGATTTGATCGGGTGCTCAGGGTTTCTGCATCGGGGCTTCTTATATGCGAAGGGGGAGGCTGAGGAGACGTCTAGAGGGGCCACACCCCTCCCAGGCGCGGGGCAGGGACCACCCATGCCTAGGGGGGGTCTGGCTGCCCTGGCCCGCTTCTCCGTCTCCCCTCTGGACTTCTTGTTCCCCACGGAAAGTAATTGAGTTTGACGTTTGTCCCGTCCAATTCCGAGAATATTTCTTTACTAACTTTTCTGAAACCAAAAACGGCAGAAAACAGGCAACTGGCACTGTGGCAACTTATTAATAGGTTCGTACTAGAAAACATGTAAAAATCACCTCAAAGTGTAGACAAGCAAAGAAAAGTAGATACTAAACAAGCATGGAGCATCAAAAATTATAGATACGTTTCCGACGTATCACAGGTCCTTTGGCACGCAAGGCACCACTAGGATGTCTATCGAGTGTGAGTTAACATGGCTTTCAACCCTATATTCCCCCTCGCTGCCCAGAACATGGAACCACTCCATGGATTGAGCCCAAACCCGGCACCTAGCTCCGTCTCGGCATCGCAAGAAACTTCTCCAACTAGATATTTCGTGGTCATTTGGAGAAATCTTGACCTTCCATTTTCTGAACCCGAAAACCGGCGTTTTCCCAAAGGAGGTGCAAGGTTAGGGTGCGCCCAGGGGCCCGAGGAAATTTTCACTTATGCTTGTGAAATACATATGATTTTCTGAAATATGATCAAACCCAGGACAAACCACGTTAACTAGCTCGTTAACGTTGCAAAAACTATACCTAATTTTAGGGTCTTCTAGAAGCCCCCCGTGAGGCCAGGTTGATTATGCGTCCCAATTGTTAGGCACCGTTGGATTGGGGAGAATGGACGATAAGGATCGTCCTTTGCAAGAGTGATCCATGAGTAGGCAGTTCTGCGTCCCTATTGTCCCTTGCAACCACGAGTGGGCCTACCTCCTTGACTTTATAACCATGATCGTGTGGCCGAAGCTCAAACCCCCTTCGTTCCCTACAACTCACGTCAGCACAAGCATCGAATCTTACCTAAAGAAATGACTCCTCGCCATGGAGAGGCCCCATATCATCTTGCATGAGGCCGAGATGTTCGCCCACTATGACATACTCGTGCTGCCGCTAGCGAGGTTACCGGATGGCTACGAGCTCAGCTACACCGGGGTGCCCGTGATGCCACTCTTGCGCGGCATCACGCTATGGAGGAAGATCGAGGAGTGCCGCCGCCAAATGCCGGTGCTAAAGAGGGCAATGGACCAATATACACGCACCAGCGTATACTGGCCAAGGCGCTTCAAGAAGGAGCGGGAGGCATTGCTTTGGCTATGCAGAGCTCACCGTCGGGACATCCACCCAGATCTAAGCAGCCCCGAAGGGAGGAAGCACTTCTAGGCAGTGCCTGCGCGTATGCCCTCCAACGTTATCAATGCGGTGTGCCGTGCAGAACTCGTAAGGAGGAATGTTGCCGGGTTCGTCCTCATCGATTCAGACTCGGAAGAGGCGGATGACAACTCGGAGGACGTCGTGCACGATAATGATAGCGGGAGCGGCATAGTCGATTAGTGTCACTTGAGCCTAAATTTAATCTATGTACGATAGCTTAATGACCTCTTCGGATAGAATGGCCAAGTTGTAAGTTGTTAGCCACCGGCATCAAAGCCACCGCCGGCTGCTCGGCCATGGCCACCTCCGGATAGTCCGGTGGCACCACCACAGCCATCGCAACAGCTCTGGTAGGACCATGTCGATGAAGTTGCCATTGCTGGAGATGAAACATGGCAGATGAGCGGAACCGAGTATAGAATCAATACCCCAGACATAGCCGATGCGAGCATTCAGACGTCGTTGACAAAGACGAGGTGTGGCTTATGGGACGGTGCTATCTCTGCTCCCAGCATTTGATGGCACAGTCATAATTTTGGAGTGTGCCAGAGGAGAAGGAGACGTGTGTGCCATGTTGTTTGATATGGGATTACAAGGGAGGCGAGCCTCACCAACTCCATGGCACGGCCATAATTTTGGTCGTTGAACAGTTAAAAAACCATGATTGTTGTTTATGGATAATCTGTTTAAAAATTAATGTACTATTTAACGACCTGGAATCTGGTCCACACCACACATCACATACCTGTTACAAGCACCAAATATAATAAATTACAAATGAATAGTTTAGTTTCAATGAAAATTGAAGAAACAACGTTATTGTGCCAGCTTCTCTCTGCTCCTCTTATTACTGTTCAATCTCGTGCTGCACTAAACAACAGTTAATGAGGACTGGAACAAAAATGATCAAAATGCCAAGTAAAACAAGTTTCAAGCTTACCTTTCATCCGGAGAATCGTACAAAGACGAAATTGACAGGGATTTATTGTTTCTCTTGCAGTTAGTCAAAAAATCCTCAAGAACATCCTCAATCACCCCCGTAAATTCTTCATATTCAAATTCAATTCCATTATTATCGTTTCCCTTCCCCTTCCACTCCTGCATACCCTTATGTTTCTTTTTCCCCTATCCCCGCCGGCATGTCCATGTCCTCAACCAATTGCTTCTTAATGATGTTTTCCTCCACATCCGCATCACTGCTTCCCTCCTCCTCATCACCGTTTTCCTTCACGTGCATCACTTCCTCTACATCATCATTCAGGACGGTCTTTGTTAACGATGTGCACAAACATCAACACAGTCCTCGTGCTAAGGTGTTTACCCCACATCATGGACAAAGCCTCCTCATTTCTAACATCGCAAAAAGTCTACGAATTTGTGTTATAGTACCTGCTTAAGAATTCATCATGCTGGCCAATCGGAAACTCGCCAAATTGCATGTGCAAGTCACTTAGAGTTATGTCCTCCGCGTCTACTGTCAGCCGATAGTCAAATCCACTGGTAACTGGATTCTACCGTCAGACAAGCTTTGAGTCCGACACCCATGCTGAATCTTCAAAAGAAATCTGGATGCAGCAGACGTCCTATGGTCACCAACATAGATCCTCTCCATCACCACGGGACTAGAAATGCTAATTGGAAGATGCAAAGATGGAATTGTAGTTCTTAACCTTCAGGGATGATGTACGACATGTTCAATTGGCTCCAGATCACCAAAGCTTTGCACCTCTTCCCCTGTTTCGTGCTCCTCCATGTTCCCCCACCTTGAAGGGTCCATCTCCTCACTCTCTGGCCGGGCAGGACCCATCTCTATGTTCTCCGGACACGCAGGATCCATTTCCGTGCAGGATCCAGATCAAAGCCATCGTCGTTGCACGAGAACCTAGAGCCCGCCTCATGATTTTCGTTCCAAACGCGCATGGGCGGGGAGGAGGCAAGGAGACAAGGCAAGGGGGCAAGGCAGGGTGGGTAGGGCGGGTAGGGGATGACGGGAGGATGATAGTCCAGGGGGAGGACGAGAGTGTTGCACGACGGGACGGAGTGGCGGTGGCAGGACCAGAGCAGTGGAGCGGAGCTGCGGGCAATAGAATATAGAAAATCACACAATAATGGGGAGCACTAATCCTCGAACTGGGATGCGCGTCGTCGACGGTCGAGGTGGCGGGCCCCGCCAGTCAGTAAAATGCCACATCCTCTTCCCCTGTTTCTAATGGTGTTGCTACAATTCTTCGATCGTAGTGGCACATGCATAATTTATGGACACAACTAAGGACATAGTCATAAATAACCCTGACCTGGTACATTGCCCGATCCGGTTGCTAGCTATGACCTGTATTTTTAATATCTTAGCACTCTTATGCTGAGAAGGGAAATAAAGATTCAATATTTAGTCAAACTAGTTTCGAATAAATAAGTTACACTCTTAGGAAGCTTAGCTATGGTCCTGCCTAAGCAGAAGCCGCCGCCCAGTCCACCGTGGCCACTACCGAAGTTTGGCTATTTGGCCCCTCTGAGGCAAGCCATCCAGCTGTACTACGAGGCCGGTCTCCCATTGCCATCCGAGACGGTTGATTTCTCAGAATGTGCTGCATCTGCGGCGGCGACAAAGGCCGTGGCCGCGTTGAGTAGGGCCAAGTGAGCATCATGGAGAAAGCGCGCGGCAACATTTTCGTGTGCTCTACGCACGAGAAAGAAGGTGCATTCCAAAGCGTTCCAACGAGCTTGCCACCAAGGAAACAAACCCCCGAACATGGCGATGCCAAGGTCAACAAACTCTCGCCTCCATGCCTCGGCACTGGCGACCTTACCGCAGTGGGGCACTCTAGGCGCACATCATCAGCGGCAAAGATGATCCATCCTATGCACCGTCGGCGGCCACACCACGGCGGCATGCATCCATCTACACTCAGCTTGTTGGAGTGTTCGATAGCTGGAGCCGACGACGGGCAACAACTCAGTGCCAGAATTCAGGTTTAGATTCAAAGGGACCTACGATCCCTGCCACGAGAAGCCAGAGTTCACATTCGATGAAATCGTTGTGGTGGCATGGTTGTTTATACCGAACCAGGACTAGTTCAAGTGCATCAAATAGTGTATAAACATTGCAGATCTCTTAAAGTTTGTCGGGAAGGAAAAATATCAGTTGCATTTGAACGATCCCTGAACTTACGTCCTCTCTAGGCAATTGGCTAGCCAACTTTTATGGTGGAGATCTGCAGTTTCTTCCGTGTAGAACAGTTAAGTTCAGACTAACTCTGTAGAATGTCTTTTGTAGAGGCAATAGCCCCCTTTTGTGCAGCTAACCCATACTGTAGTATGGAATTAGTTTAGAAGTAACCAAATACTATCAAGATGTATCTATTTATTCAATTACTATCGGCGATTGGATTCAGTTTACTGTTATACTTATCCGAGGCTGACAAGATTCAGACAGCATTTTATGAACTAATCTTGGCTAGTTTATTCATGCAAGTTCCATACAGAATCACGCACCATCTCGAACAAATCTAGGTAAAAATTGTTTGAGGCATACAAACTAGCAACATTTCTTATCTTTCGGATTGCTCACCAGTAGCATTTTCCTAGCAATGGTGACATTGAACATTGCCAGCCCACCCTCTTTTCAGGAGGCTAACCTTTGTTATTCACACAAATTCATTAGCCACACATACTACAAATTTATTAGCCACACAAACTACAAATCATTAGCTACACATACTACAAATTCAATAGCCACACATTACAAATTCAGTAACCACACATACTACAGCAGTTCAAACTATTACATAAGGTGTACTACGTGCTCGACTCTCAAGTCAGCAATCTTTTAGATTCACTAAAACTCTGTCTTCACTCGAGGGAAATCCAAACCACTAGCTTGTCCATGCCCGGCCCCCCACCGAAACCGTGCGCTCCGTCTCGGAACGGTGGTGGTGCTGTGCCATCGATCCTTCCAGGCCAACGCTGTAGTCATCGAGGATGCTTTCTGGATGCCTCATCAGGGTCCTGAATGCCATGTGCCGATTCAGAAAACCTTGTGCGGGTGGATGATCACCAGGTGCTTCTAGCAAAGCTGTCGTCATGCCCTGCTTGGAATCTCCACCTCGTACATCTTAGGAATTGTTTCTAGATCTTTCAGCCATGCCTTTACCTCGATGATCCATCTGTCGCTCGGTGGCACAATCTCCACCAGCTCGCCACCAAGGCTACTGACGACCTGCTTGAGGGCCTTCGGTTCCCAAGCATCCAAAGGGAGGCCGTCAAAGCCGAGTTTAGAGAAGAAACAAAGCTTCCCCAAGCGATTGTCCCACCCATATGCCGATGCCAATGCATGAAGCTCATTTTCTCCCCACATCACTCGAAAGAATGGGAAGAATGTAGAACGCGCTCGCTATCTGAGCTGTGGGCGAACCAGAAGAAGAAATCGAATGGCAGCGTGCATACCTCAATATTGACCACTTTTCGTCTGATCCCAAAATGACACCTGAAAGCCGAGAGCAAGTATGCCAGCGACACGGCGAGACGCGTCCCAGCACGGTGGTCATGAAACCGTTGTCATCGAACTCCTCTGCCATGGCCACCATGCCTGGGGTGTGCGACAGCACGCAACCGCCTGAGGCCAGTCGCCGGTCCGGATTTCCCGGCTGGAAGCGCTCCGCTGTGCGATAAGGTCTAGGCAGCGGCGAGAGGCTAGGCTGGGGACGCGAAGCTCCGACATGCCAACTAGGAAAAACGAGGCGAGGGCGACAACGGCGAGCTTCTATTAAGGGCGTGGGAGGTTGACCGGCCATGGCGGGGACGCGATGAGAGCAACGACGAGCTCCGATTTGGAGACCAGTAGCCGGATCTAAGCAAGGTAATGGAGAGGGGAATAATAGAGGAGAAGAGCAGAGCAAAGAATCATCAAAATCTCCAAAAAATGATAAAGCTATGGGGGCCATCTCATTATAACGCATATGATCAACATTTTGGAAGGAAAACAAGTGAAAGAGCAATTATTCATCTTATTGCAAGCAACGAGATAAATTGAATGACTATCATGACAAAGCATGTCCGAAGCACTTGGAGGATACACAAAAGATGTATAGCATGGCATGTGTATGGAAATTGTATCGCAATCAAAAAAGTCCACATTATCAATATTATGCAAAGGCAAAGCATCACATGGAAACATGAAAGGATCATATGTGATGTTACAAGTATCATCCATAACATGCCAATCATCACAAGTCATCATGTCCACTAGTGGGATCATGGCATCATCAACACCCTTATTTTTACCTTGTTCATACCTGTCATATGAAGTGGGTGTTGTGGTTGTAGTGGCCTCCTTGTGGACGACTTCGTTTTCTTGATGTATCCATGGCGTAGCATCCTCTTCATCCACCATGTACATATTCTCCAATTGGGGCATCATTGCTTCGTATCTTGGCGCGTCTTCATCCATGGAACCTATCACAACATAAGAGAACACACTAGAAGTAGAGGGTAAGTCGTTAGAAATCAAAATGGTCTCACTTGACCTATTAACTACCACTCTCAACTCACAAGGTGTATCACTCATGCCCTCAAAGTGGAAGCACTCAATTTCACATAAGGTGGAGTCACACATCTCACTCTAGTTCTCACTCAAGTGGGCTAAGTGGCTCTCATACTCACATGGAATTGGTACCATATCATCTAGGGATAGGCTCGATTTCCTCAAGTCCATGCGCCTCCTTTGGTGAAGGGAAAATCCCATGCTCACCATTCTCAACTATATAGCTTTCAAGGTTCGATGCCATAAGATGGGCATCATCGCTCGCCTCCATGGTCAAAGGGAAAATCCCATGCCCGACCATCTTGTGGCCATCTTATAGTACTGGTGGAAGTAGGCTCATGTTGTTGTCGAGAGCAGTGCTCGGATCGACTTCATCACATATGTGGTCTTGGTTTCTTCCATCTTAAAGTGTAGACATCCTCTTGCCATACTCATCCAACTTGGCAAAGTAGAGGGCTTCATTTTTCTTGTTCACGAGGTCTTGGAGGTAAAGTGTAGTCGTTGAAGCTTGATGGCGTGGAGGAAGGTTTGATCTTGGTGCCATTATGGTGGTGGCACTAGTAGTTGAAGGTGCCCTAAGATGGTGTCGACAGAGTTCATTGGTGTGCCTTGCCGAAGGTTTATGTTGGTGAAGAACTTGGTCATCCACATGCCGCTCGCGATGATGGTCATTTGTCTTGGCACTTTTCTTGTGCTTGTGGTGCCTTCTTGAGCTTGATTGAGTATTATGGATGGTGCTCATCACAAATTTTTCGTCTTGGTGGCGAAGATGCCTTTGATGATGTCTTGTATCCTCTTTATGGTGGCGATGCTCATTAGAGGATGTTTGTCGATGACGATTTCTTTTTCTTAGCGCCTCTTATTGTATATGATGTTTGGACGCCACTCTTCTTGGGGTCGGTCGTGCTTGGCGCCTTGGAGGTGGTGGTGCTTGGCGCCTTGGAGATAGTGGAGCTTGACGCCATCTAGGTGTTGGAACTTAATGCCTTGTGAATAGTGGTGCTTTGACGCCTTGGAGGTGGATCATCGAAGTAGGCGGTGCCCTTTGGTGTGGCACACTTGTCCTTGAAGTTCATGGATTCTTGATGATGCGCCTCCTCCTGCTTGGCGTATTAGTCTTCCATCTCCAAGCGGTGGAGGAATTCTTCATGGCTCATGGAGGAGCCATCAAAGTCGATGAAGTTCCTCGTGTCCTTCATGCTTGGCAATTCATCGTCGGTTTCACACTCAAAGTCGTCCACGCTTGGGGAGTAATTGTTGTTGTAGTACTCCATATCACCCAAGCATGTAGAGCCATTGTCGGTGTAGTGCTCCATATCCTCCATGCATGAGGAGCCATTGCCGATGTAGAGCTCCAAATCTTCCATGCTTGAGGTGCCATAGTGTCGTCGATATGGAAACGGCATTGCCTAAAGATGCTAGATAGAGGTGTGGGAGCGAGCAGGGCGACTGCGATGGCGTCCGCAGGCGGGATTGGGTACAAGCAAGTGCGGTGTGCCCAGGTTCGAACCCTCGTGGTGAGGTAAAACTCATACTCCTGTATGTCTAACAGTATATGTGGATATATTCGGGCTATAGAGTTGCTCCTGGAGCTGTATCTAAGAATGTATATGTGCCCGTGTGAGAGCAAGCTAGCTAGCAGGTGAGCTGATTAAAAGGGATCAAGGCCTCATGTGTGTGTAGAGTGTGGTGTGTGAGCATGCATGTGCTTGCGTGTGACCCGGGCGATGGAGCGGCCTCCCTGGTGCCTTATAAGTGCAGCCCAAGGAACACATGGGGCCCACTTGGCCTAATTCTACTATGCACTACAGTGTACAGTGCATAGTGTCGGTCTACTATTTGCTACACTGTTTGCTACATAGGGCAGCATGATCGCAGCGTCTTGGGTCTTGTCGTTTTCTTCCTTGATTTACTCCCTGTATGGTCCTTGTCTAGCAAATATCTTGAGCAGGTACACATATGGAGAGAGAGAGCAGCTGGCCATGCATGCGCACATTGAGCAGCCAGCCATGCACACACGCATGGAATAGCTAGCAGGCCATGCAAAAGCATTCATGCACATGACCATGTATACAAAAGGACAATCGGCCAAGGAATGCATACAAAGCCAATCGACCATGCATGCGACCAACCACCATTCGGCCATGCGTGCAGGTAGCTTGTTTGCTTTGGTTTTGTTGAGAGTAAAATACACCGGTGATATCTGAACTTGGCACCCTTTTCGATACGGTCACCGATCTTAGAAATACGCGATTTACAGTCACTAAATATGATGACCGTCTCATCACGGTCACCGGATCTCCGTACAGCGAAATATTTGCCGACGTGGCACTGAATGGACCCCATCTGTCAGCCATTTAACACTGAATGGAAACTATTTTTGAATAATAAAAACAAGCAGGACCAAATTGAAAAATTTCAAGGAGAATCCCAGCCCCCGCCTCCACCCCTCATCCCGTCCCACCTCCCGCCTCCGCCGGCGTTGCAGGATGCCGATATCCCCCGCCGTAGAGGAAGCTAGGTAGGGCGGTAACGGTCGGACTGCCGTGGTGGCCTTCCCTTTCAGCTCCCACGCCAGTGCGAGATAAGGTCAGGGTGTTGCCATGGCGAGGTGTGGGAAGCCGTCGCGGAACAGGAGGAGCGCCTCCTGGTAGGCCACCTGCGGTGCCGGTCCTTCGTGCGCGGATACAGCTCCTGGCCTGCACGCCCCCAGGCCCTCCACCGCGCCTCTGCCCGAGCTCTGGTCTTGCTCAGCCCTGGCAGTACCGCGTCTCCCTCGTCCTGCTCCACTGTCATCCCGCCGGCCTCTCCTACCTCTACAGAACAGCGTCGTCGACTTTTGTCTCGTCTGCGACCGAGCCCCTGCAGGTTCCCCTTGTCGAACTCATGCTCGTCTGCCCGGGGTGCGCACCTGCTCTCCTCGCCCGTCTGGGATGCTAGCTATGTTCCGGAATCTGCTTCCTGGGGTGCGCTCGTTAGAGGTCATCAAGGTCAGATTCAGTTTTGCACAAGCAAACGACGGCTGAAAGGATCAATTGCGTACGTCTAACTGTAGTCCCTGATATTCAACGCCAGTTGTTCATCTTCCAAAATTTCTGTTCCGTAAGATCCCAGAGAAGATACTAATAGACAAGCTCATGAGTTAGCCACATCGGTCGTGTGACTGTGTGAGTGTAGTAGGTGGTGTTGCGTATGTCCAATGCACATAGCTGAAAATGGCTAAGGTCCAGTTCTTTTGGCGGCTTTTTCGAGAAGCCGTCCTACCCCCAGCTTCCTGGGGAAGCCGGTTCCAAAATTCTGTTAAGCTTCCAAGTTAGTTTAGCCTTAACCACTTTGGAAGCCTTGTAAATTTTTTGAACCGGCTTCCCCAGGAAGTTGGGGGTAGGGCGGCTTCTCGGAGAAGCCGCCAAAAGAACTGGGCCTAAGTGTGTGAAATTGTTAGTCTCTAGGTTTGGGCTTAATTTAGGGGAGGGCTTTTTTGCAAAAAAAAAATACACTGTTTGACCGGTCAACACCACACCGAGTGGACGAATACGTATCTATACGGAGCTCCGGTGACCGTAATAAGACCGTTGTCATATTTAGTGACCATAACTAGCGTATTTCTAAGGTCAGTAACCGTATCGAAAAAGGGTGCCAAGTTTAGGTATTGCTAGTGAATTTTACTCTTTTGTTGATGATGCCACAGTTCTTGTCCGTTTCTGGTACTCTTCGGGTGCTTCTTTGGGGCGTCTTTGGGGTACCCGAGGACCATCCCCCTGACACATAGTTGATGTCATACTCCATGTATTCCATGCATGTGGATTCGTCGTAGGTGTAGTGCTCCGGGTCCTGAAAGCATGCGGAGCCGTTGTCGGTGTAGTGCTTCGTTTTTTCGTCTATACTTGTGGAGTCATAGTCATGGTGGCTCATCATGAATTCTTCATAGATAACATCCTCGGTTCCAGAGTCCCTAGACATGATTCACAAGACCAAGTGGTATATATGGAAGTGGTAGTGTGTTAGAGATGCAACGTCAAACCTTACTTTACCTTGAAAGATAGTATAGTGCAAGTGGCCACACTTGAGAGCAATAAACCAAGCAAATTAAAGTTTGCGCGGAACACCAAAACCAACTAACTACTAAAAAACATACACACACAAAGCTGATGGTGGATGGATATGGAAAGTGGCATGTCAAGAAACAATGCGAAATCAAGATGTTGTAATGGCAAGTAAAGAACCACAATGATCACGAAGCAAACAATTCAATACACAAGATAGGAAATATGTACAATAAATACAGACGGTGGGATAAATGGAACTTGTGCGATGGAGGAAGTGAGCTAAGAACCAAATGATTACCTAGCAAAGACTATAAGCTCGTGTCGCACAAGTACAAGGAGAGACGCTAGTTCTATTGCAACAAAATTGGTGGGCTACAAGATATGCAAAAAAGTACCACCTATATGATGTTCATAGAGCTTGCGCTTCCTATTCTATAAAGCACTTGTATATTTATTTTTCTTTTCTTTTGATTTTTCTTTTTCTATTTTTTATATATTTCTATCTCTCTTTTTCTTTTCTTTTCACTTGCCTCTTCCTTGTGCCAACAACTATATGAGATAGCACGCTCAAAACTTTTGCTTGGAATTCTACAAGATATCAAATGTGCATAGCCCAAGCAATCATAAGAGCAACTAGTCTCAATTGGTGTTTGTTGGTCGGAAAGATAGTGGAGTTCTCAAAGGAATGCAAACAGGGAAAATTCACGAAACGTTTGTACCTTTCGTCGACAATCTCCACCATTTAATGTTGGGATTCCACCTTTATTACATAATTTGTATGGAGTAGATATCATTAACAACGTGGATATTTATCCTTCTCCTCTTCGAAACAAGATAAAGAACACCAAAATCCGAGTTCGAATGCAAAAGTTATGCTCAAAACGGTACGAAGCTGAAGCCGTTGGCGGCAAGCTCGGTGGGACCGCAATTTTCGGCAGGAGGGTCGGCGTCACTAGAAATATGACCGGAAATTCTGGTGGCTAACCCGGTTTCACCGAACCTGGCGCTAGAACGAGTTCATGACGTGAAAATGCGATTTTTATGGAAAAACTCAATGGAAAACTTTAGATATGACGTACAAATGATGGAATTAGGCCATGGGAATGGCGGCGGCGCTGGAAATCTGACCGGAAATTCTGGTGGCTAACCCGGTTTCACTGAACCTGGCGCTAGAACGAGTTCGTGACGCGAAAATGCGATATTTATGGAAAAACTCAATAGAAATCTTCAGATATGACAGACAAATGATGGAATTAGGCCATGGGAAGGCAGGGGAAGGTAGATCAACAAGTTTAGCAAGTAATACACAGATTAAAATCTACCAAAACTCACTCAAATCACAGATCAATCCAAAACACAAATTGGGTCTATATTTGGTGAAATTTTCGAATTTATGGGGAAAAGACCAAATCGATGAGGAATTCGTGGCAACCAAAAGCTGGTGATACCAGATGATAGGGGTTAACCTCTTGGGTGGCCCGATCTTCATGGATCTCGTGGTCAAATCGATGTGAAAGCAAGGGGAAAGGGCGAAGGTAGTGGAAGCGAACACACACCTCACGAAGAACACGATGAACACATGCAAAATTCACACGATACAAGGCCGATTGCTCTCGAACGACGGCCACCGGTCTGATAGCATCCTTGCAAGGAAAGATCAGTCAACATGCTCCCTCAAATCCACATCGGAGAGGGAAGAACACCTTGGAGAGGGTCTTGACAGCTTGGAGAAGAGACATCGACTCCAAGGCCTTGTACAATGATGGATGCGTGATGCAATGTCCAATCGAGGTTGGTGACGATAGTCGGTCCCCTTGGTAAAGGGGATGATGCAAAACTAGAGATTCCACACAAGGGGGTTGTCTTTAGTCTATCATCTATGCATAAGGGATACATGCGGGATGGGGGCTCTATTTATAAGCCAGCCACTAAACAAGGGGGTAGTTTGGGGATAAACTAGGCAAAAAGGTAAGTCAAGGGAATATTCCAGGGCATCAAGCCTAGATCCGTGTGCAGACGGGGGATTTCGGCAGTAAGTCCGGCAGCGCTGGATCTAGCGCCGAGATTTCCGGTCATTGCCAGTTCTTCCGGTCGCACGCCGGAAAGGCATACATAAGCTGATTCTAGTAGGACTTCTGGTATGCCGGTTGGTTGGCCGTTTTGGTCGGCGCGGGATCCGGTTTGCAGGTTCTGGCGCCGGATGTTCCGGCGGTGGATCTGGTGGCGCCAGGATCTGCACCGGTTTGGCTATGTGATGACCCACAAGTATAGGGGGTGTATCGTAGTACTTTCGATAAATAAGTGTCGAACCCAACGAGGAGCAGAAGGTGTTGACAAGTGGTTTGGATCAGGAATTCACTGTAAATACTAGCAAACAAATTTTTAGGGGTTTTTGATAATGCAGATAAATAAAGTGTGAGTAAATAAAAGACAATAATAATTGGAGCAAGTGTCCCAATCCTTTCTTTAGCAAAGGACAAGCCGGTTGTATTACTTATGAGGAGCAAACGTTCTCGAGGACACATGGGAATATTGTCAAGTGCTTTCGCTTCATATAGTTGATTAATCTTCTTTGGTTGGACAAGTGTTGTGTGGATGAACCTATGCTAATGTACTGACCTTACTCGGACTAATACATACTTGTGATTAAACCCCTTGCAAGCATCCGCATCTAAAGAAAGTAATTAAAATAAAAACCTAACCACAACATTAAACTTTGAGATCCTACACTCCCTTATGAAATGGTTTCCTAACGAGGGTTTTGCTTTCTGTCACTCCAGCAACCCCATGATTAGTAGACAATTACACAATGCATTCCCCTAGGCTCATAAAGGTGAAGTATCATTTAGTCGACGTTCACATGACACCACTAGAAGAATAGCACCACAACTTAAATATCAAACCATTAAATACTTCTCAACATAATTCCACTACTAACAACATGACTTCTCCCATGTCCTCAAGGACTGAACAAACTAATCATGAGACATCATATGGATCAAGATCAGAGATGAAATAATGATAAGTAACAATCTAAACATGAACAATAATCCAATGGTTCCACTCAATAGCATCAACTACAACAAGTAATCAACACCGGGAAAGTTTCCCCTAAGAACTATGCAAGATTCAACCCAATTGTTACAGCGGTACGGCGTGGTGATGATGGTACTGGTGGTGATGATGATCCCGATGAAGTCTAGCTTGATGACGGTGTCGATGGCGACGATCTCCCCTCTCTGGGAAGGAATTTCCCTGGCAGATTTCTGCCTGCCAGAGAGCTCTTTCTCTCTCTATAGTTTCCGCCACGCAGAGGCTGCGAAATCTTTTCTGTGGTTGCTCCCCGAGTCTTAGGTTTTTTAGAAGAATATATACGCGGAATGGCGATGCTAGAGGTGGGCCAGGGTAGCCACACCACCTGGTAGCGCGGCCTAGGGGGGCCGCGTGAGGGGGTGGTGTGGGCCCCATGTGGCCCATCTCCCCTTCTTCTTCTGGATATCTTCGTCTTTTTGTAAAATAGGAATTTCCGTATATTTTCTGAGATTTTCTGATCTTTGCAAATATTGCATCTCGACGGTGCTTTTTCCATCAGAATTCTGACTCCGGCGGTTCATCCTCCAAAAGTCATCAATCATGCAAAATAGATGAAATAACATAAGTATCACCTCTTAATATGGAATATATCAATGAATAATAGTAAATTATGATATAAAATAGTGATATAAAATGGACGTATCAACTCCCTCCAAGCTCAAACATTGCTTGTCCCCAAGAGAAAACTGAGCCCAGTAAACATGGCCACATATTTATGGAGTGAAGTGTAGATAAAGAGAATACGGACAAGAAGCATCATACTTACCAATACACAAATCATAATAGAAAGCAACTCACTCTTACATAATTTAACTTGAAGTAAGTAAGGGAGCTACAATAAGGATTCACGAAGAAAATCTTAATTGGTGATGGAAACTTTGTCCTTGGTCAGAGAACAATTAACAAATCATACTTAGTTTTAGGCAAAGCTTCAATGGAGTTTATATTGCAGGAGTCTCTTGCTCAAACACAACGGTATTTTACCCACAATAATAGCTTTCAAAGTTATATTCATTAAGATTAGAGAATTGTGCACAATAAGGAACATAAGAAACAAGATTGAATGAATCAACATATGTATGATTGAATCACAATGACTCAAATGCTTGCTTGAGATAGAAATGAATGGGTTTATTGACTCAGCATAAAAGTAAAAGATAAGCCCTTTTCAGAGGGAAGCAGGGATTTCAAGTTTCATAAAGAGCTTCCCAAAATTATGGTACTTACTAGCTTTGAGCTCTCATTGCCCCTATCATAAGCATATTGAAGTGATTAATGTTAATGTGAGGAAAATATGAGTTATATGCTTGAAAAATCATAATTTAAAAATCTGATGCCCCTTGAGTACGAGTACCAGACCTCATGCTACTCAACTTTGGTCTCAGGTAAGTTCTTGTCATTGTAAGTGTATGTGTATCATAGAGAACCGCCAACGGGGTACCCCTTGCCCCATGACACATGAGCTATCCCATATCAAAATGACAAGGCAACAGACAATGAGCATCTCAGCGATCTTTTTATTTGCTATTTGCATAGCTTTTTATTGAGGATGCTTCACAGAATGCTCATTATGGTTATGCTGCAAGTTTCCACCATTATTAGGCATGGATTAGGCTAGCCGTCCAGGCGTTTCTCTAACACATATACAAACTCCATGAGCTTACAAGCTCCCCTTTTATTTCACACCGTCGGGATCCATAAACAAAATAACATGATATCGACTGAATAAATAAGTGCAATGTCGAAAGCGTTCCCCATGGCAACATGGTTCTGCTAACTCCCAACTTATAACTTATAACTTGCAAGCATATAAGGAACATAGATGGGAACAATGGTTCAAGTTTATTAAGGACAAGAAAATAAAGTGTGCCATCAAGTCCGTGAGAGCTTTAATCACTAATTTTCACATAAAAAAAGTTTAATTTGGAAGATAGATAAAACTCGAGAATTTACTTGGAATAGCAGTGATGCTAATAGGTAGATATGGGGGACACAAATGGCATAGGTTTTAGTTCAAGGTTTGGATCCACGAGAAGCATTCCCTCTCAGTACAAGTTTTTGGCTAGCAAGGCTAGGTAGCAAGCATAAGAGTTGAGGGAAACAAGCAATCATATAGGTGATAGAAACAATCATGCAATCTTCCTTGGAAGCACAAACGATCTTAACTAAAGAATACTAAGCTTATGAGCTAAACAAGAAATAAATAAAATTAAATAAGAAATCTACAAATACTTTTCTCTTTTCCACTCAATCCTTGAAGTAGTGTTGCTACTGACTAAAGCTAAGTTGGCCAAAACCAACTAAATTTACTTGATTCTCCCAAAGTGATACCAATACTAACAACAAGATCAATCATATAACAAAAATTGCAAACTAAAGTAAGATGTGCAAAAAGTAAATGATAAAACTTCTCATTAATATTCCATAACGGCAACTCACACCAAGGGGTACATAGATAACCAACTAGAGGAGAGATACTTCCAATATGCAAACCATCCTATATGATAACTTCTTTACTCAAGATATGACTCTACTAAAAATATAGAAAGATAAAAGATAATAATGTGATACCGCGGCACTCCCCGAAGCTTTGAACAAACCAAGGGGAATCCAAAACATGATGACGAATTACTCCTTTGGTGGTGGTGTTCTCTTGTCGTCATCAGACTTCCAAGGTAAAGGCTCTCCATCAACAAAGGACAACTTGGTTTCCAATATCCTGAAACTAGCATCAGGCTTATGCGTTTAAACCTAGCCTCATACTCACAGTTTTGATCATGTCGTAGAGTTGTGCTTGCAATTGGTTGGTGGTCTGATGGAGCGAGAGGATATCATCCCAAAGCTTGGCAGTCCCCTTCTTGTGCTCGGCGACGAGTCCTGAACTCATCTCATGGATGATGTCCACTTCACGCTCCTCCATCTTATTATACCTAAAGACTTATTGCTCCAGCGCTTCCATCCTATCCTCCAGACTGCCTTCTCCCTTAGGGCCCTGCACCTCCTTCACCTATTCCTTCCCATCCTTGAGCAACAACTCCTTGGAATGGATCTTCAGCTCATACATGTATGGGTTAAGGATGTTCACGGAGGAATCCTCCTTGGGTGATCCAGAGGAAGACATGGAGGATCCGAAACTAAGAACTTTGCCTGAAAGAAACAGATCGAAACGAAAACACGACGAGAACACGATATACGAACCTCGGGGGATCCGAGGGATTATATATCACAAACTTTAATGACAAAAGGTGTAGGGTTCGTAGCATGGAAAACAAAAAAATTCTATCGCATGAACACACACAAGCCAACATCTATCTACTAGATTGTCGCAACGACTCGATAGAGTACTAACCCTCGAAGATCCAAAGCGGTTAATGAGAGCAGATTCTCGTGGGTGATATAGTCGTTCACTTTCCAATCCCAAGATCGCGTAGGCGATCCTTCCGGCGCCGCGTTTCGGCAGCCCTCCCGTAGTCGGTCACACGTACGGTACTTGATGAATACCTTCCTCTCCCTTGTTCCAGCAGGCAACAGAGGTTGTAGCTCTCTCCTGGCGATTCCGACAGCACGCCGGCGTGGTGTCGGAAGTAGAGGGGAGATCCCGCAGGGCTTCGCCTAAGCTAGAGCGAGTATGGTGGAGTAGAGGGAGCCCCGGCGATCTAGGGTTTAGAGGGCCGAGGTTTATAGGTAGCTAGCAACTATAGTTTAGCTAGTCGGTAGCGGTTTAGAGGAGATCTAGATTGGTCGCAACTAGAGAGGGGACGACGGCCAACCTAGGGTTTCTTGGGTGCCTAGGGCAAGGGGGATACCTTGGGGTGCGCCCCCACCCCTCCTTATATAAGTGGGGGGGCGTCCAAGGGTGTTCCCAACCAAGGTGGAAACCTTCCCTAACTTAGAAACCCTCCCTAACTCGGAAACCATGTTGGGATTTGACTTTTTTAAACTGCCTTTTGACTTTCAAATTAGAGTTTGATTTCTCTCTTCCAAGTGTCCAGCCAAGTGACCTAGGACATGATGCAACCATTACACTTTGTCATGATACATCCATGTACCATTCCCCTTCTGGATCGGTGACCCTTCTAGACCCTTCTAGAACATTCCGGTGAAAACACCAGAATCATTCCCGAACTCCGAAATTGGACTTTCCTTAAATGAATATTATTCTCCGGACCATTCCGGATCTCCTCGTGATATCCCGGATCCCATCCAAGACTCCGAACAACATTCGGTCTCTTTACTCACATTCCATATCTACTAAACAACATCGAATCCTTAAGTGTGTCTCCCTACGGTTCGTGAATTATGCAGACATGATCGAGAATTCTTCTCCGATCAATAACCAATAGAGGAATCTAGAAATTCAAATGGCTCCCACATATTTCTACGATTACTTTGCGATTGAATGAACCATTTACATACGGAACCAATTTCCCTTTGTCTCACGATATTTTACTTATCCGAGGTCTGATCGTTGATATCTCGGCATACCTAGTTCAACCTCGTTACCGATAAGTACTCTTTTCTCGTTCCTGTGATATGTGATCCCTTGTGAGCCAGTCACATGCTTGCAAGCTAATTGGATGACACTCCACCGAGAGGGCCCAGAGTATATCTATCTGTCATATGGATGGACAAATCCCACTCTTGATCCATGTGCCTCAACACATACTTTCCAAACACTCAATGCCACCTTTATAGCCACCTAGTTACGGTGTGGTGTTTTATGTCATCAAAGCATCCATCCGGTGATCATGATTAGCATGATCTCATGGTCGAAGGATTTTGGTTACTATGTATCTGAAAGCTTATAGCAACTGAACTATATTAAATGACTTGATCTTTATGCTATGCTTAATTATAGGAGTATGCCCATCACACAATTCTCCTAATGATATGATGTCACATCCCAAGATTTTCCAAATCTTGTAATGTGGAAAAATAAATGAATAAAATAAAACTTTGTTGATTTTCAGGGTGAGAAGAAACTTTTGATTCCAATTTGAAACCTTCAATCCTATTTTTGATCAAACAAATCCTAAAGGGATTTGAAAGGATAAACAATTAATAAAGAAAATATTAAATATGTGAAACTACCATTTTTGGATCCTTTAATAAAAAGATTTGGTTTTCAAATGAAAAGGTAGAAATATAAATAAGGATTATTTTTATAGAGCCAAATTAAACCTTGGCCAAGCTTTTGAAATAAAACATTTTGTTTTGATTAAAAGAATAAAGCTTTATTTAAATAAAATAAAGAGGATTTATTAATATCCAATTTTATTAAAGTAAAGACTTTTCCCATTTTAATTAAACACTAAAACTTGTTATTTTATTTTAAATGAGTTTTCCAAGTGTTTTATTTTTTCAAATAAACCTACCGATTTGGTTTTCATAACATTTAGATTTCAAATGGAGATTTTAATAAATCAAAACCTATTTGAATTAATAACTAAGGCCTATTTTATTTAATTATTAAATAGATCCTAAAAGAATAAACATATTATTTTATTTTGGGACTTAGAATATTTCTGTTAAACAGAACTAAACTCAATACAAAGTGTGGTAGAAGTTTGATTTGAATTAGTGTTTGAATTGTTTGATTGAATTTCAAAACAGAAAATCAAAATAGAAAAAGATAAAGCAATCAGAAAAAAAAATAGAATCAGACTCGACCCAACCCAGCTAAGCCCACTTGGCCCAGCTAGCCCAACTCCTCTCCTCCCAACAGAAAACGATTCGAACCCGCAAATCGACCCACTCAGCGACTGACAGACGGACCCCACCGCACACTTCCCTCCTTCGCTGACGCCCAGACCCCACTGCCACCTCAGCGTCGTCTTCAACCCCAAACCCCGCCCTGCCGTTGCAGACATAAGAACGCGCCCGATGAATACGCATTGAAGACAGCCTTGATTCCTCCCAGTAACCGCGTCCATTTAACCGCCTGCGTCTTCCCTCTCTTTTCCCCCAGACACCGCACCACCGGAGCCATCAGGCTGCCCTAATTTCCTCTCAGACCACCACTGCCTCCGGCGAGGTTCTCCATCGATTCCGGCCAGTAGACACCGCCCCTTGCCTCCCTGAGCACACGGCCGTGATCCCCAGCCTCTGGCGCTTCTCCCTGTGCCTTCTGTTCAACCGCGCTCACCCCAGAGCCTCGGCTTCGACAACATCCGAGCGCCACCACCGTTCACTGACACTCCGGCGAACTCCACAGGTAACCTCCGTTCGCCCCAACACTCCTCGATGATGCTCCCATCTTCTCCAGAACAGCAAGCTTCTAACCGTACCACCCGCTTGCCTTAGGGTGAACTGGAGCCTCACCTCCGACAGCAAACAGAGCCGTCTGACGTCGTCACCGACTCCGGCGAGCGATTACTCCCGCTCCAGTGCGCCCCTTGCCAGACCAGCACCACCTCGAGCTTCATCTCGACCACGCGAATGCTGTAAGCCATTTTCCCCTCTCCCTTGCTTCCTAGAATCACCACGACGCCACCGCCAGAGCGTGCTCCGCCGCTCACCGCCGCGCAGCGCCGCCAGTGTTTGACCACGCAAGCGTGTCCGTTAGATCTTGATCGTCTGGCTGTGATAGAACGTAGACGAAGGGGTATCGTGTGCCTCTGCTCCACTCGATCTTAGTTATATCCAACGATCCAGCGAGCTCGATCCGCCCGAAGCGGTATCGGCCAATAAAAACGTGCCGCGTGGCACTAGTTGATTTAAAACAGATTTTAGAATCTGATTTAGATGCAAATTTGTAAACCTTATAACTTTTGATCCACACGTCCAAAATTTGCAAATTTTATATCAATGGAATCAGCAAGACAAGCCCTAGCCAACCATGAACTTTGTTTAGCAAAAAGTTTCTGTTAAATTGTTTGGTTTTGCAGAAACATGTGTATGCTTGTTTAGGATATAAAATTTATTCCAAAATGATTTTGGGGATGAAATCTTTTACAAAATGTTTTGTTGTGAACCTACTGACCCTAGGAACCAACCCATGGATTTAGAAATGTATTTTGTGAAGTTTAGGAGTAAATACTTGAATTAACTCATTTCTAGCCAAATAAAATATTGATTTTGCTATAGAAATGATTTTTGAATAAAACCTTTGGAAAATGTTTTGGTTCAAACCTACTGACCCTAAACACCAAGTTTTGTGAATTAACAACTTATTTGGTGAACAATATAAAATTGTTGCCTTGCTAAAAGCATATTCCACCACATAAAATAATGATTTGATTTAAAAATGGTTTATAGATAAAACCCTTTTGCAAATGGTTTTGCCACTTTAGAAAATGACCACTTTGAACCCTACAATGTATAGAGCCTAGTAGAAACCACCTTTGCAAATAAAACTATCTTTTCATGCTTGCATGCATGACTTTGTTTCTATTATTTTATGTGTGATTAATTTGTTTGATTATTGGGTGGAATGCTAGTTGAATCTATGTTTGCTTGATTGATTTGTAGTGAAGTTAGAAGAGTGTGATATTAGCAAGATCAAGAAGTGAACCAACATTCCTCTACCAAAAAGGCAAGTGACACTATCATCCAGGTCCTACTATTTTTCATTACACTTAGTGGGTTTTGAAACATGCATGAGAAGGACTACTATATTTTGCTATGCTAAATCCTATTAGGATACCCTTATATATTCCTTAGTGAAATCAATGTAGTTGTAAAATGCTTAGCCATGCTATATATTGAGAAGAGATACATGTTGAGATTTTATGAAGTTTTTGAAAGACTTGTGTTTTATATAATAAAACAAGTACTCAATGAACCACGTGGGTGGACAAGGATACTCAAGTTTTGGACAAGGTGGCAACAAAAGGAACCATGTTTATATGGCAATCTCTTTGTGTTGTGCACCAGAAGAAAACCACTCAGGGACTTAGAGATTGAACATGTTTCTCGAACAGCGGCTTCCGTGTACTGCCACATGCTAAATGGGCACTGGCTTAGTCAACTACACTGGGAAGACCCATGCATTGATCTTCAGGTTAACTGGAATGAGGGAACTTGGAACCCTACATTGGTGCCTGAAGACAAGCTAGCATTGTGTATGGGAGGACCCTATGGAAAGACTTCATCACATTCTCAATCTGCCAGTACTCCATCTTGGTGAGTACTTATCCAGCGGCCACAGGTGGCAATAAGATGAGATTTTGTCATGTGGGTAAAGTGTACAACTTATGCAGAAGATAAAAATTCTAAGTACTTAGCCGTGTCCCCGGTTATGGACAATACTGAGCAACTAAGGCCTGAAGCTATGGGAAATCTCGACATTCCAATTTCTAAAAGTAAAACTTGAAAGTGACAACAAAAGACTTGAAGCACTTGGGGTGTACCAAGGAGCTCAGAAATATTTTGACAAAGACTTGAAGCACTTGGGGTGTACCAAGGAGCTCAGAAAGATTTTGACAAAAGATCAAAACTATTTTGAAAAAGATAGGAAAAACATTATTGCTCTCTGCAAACAAGCCTAAACCCTACCTAGCCAAATATGCATGTAATGATAGGATCCACATATTTCCACTTAGTAGTGAAACTTGCCAATACAACTCAAATGTATTGACCCTTGTGGCTGTAAATTGTTATGTTGTAGGTTTGTTTGATGTTAGTAAAGTTTGATGATTAGGATTACAAAGTCTACAACCAACATGTCTGCCTGTGGCACTTTGAAGATGAAGGATCCCATGCTTATATATATTATGCTGCAATGTATTGTAATAGCCAAATGAGCTATGTAAGATGTAATGAATTATTTTATTCCTGGTTATAAAGTTGTATTATGACCTTTGTTTCTTGATATTACATCTTAACTGTGGATGCTAGATATTGATCCAGGGAGTAGCATTGTAAACACAGGGATCTCTACCTTATTAAAGGTGGGGACCTCCTCTACAGATGGTATCAGAGCATTGTGTTGCCTGTAGGATTTGTAAAACCTAGGATTGGACAAAACCCCTGAGAAAAATAGGAGTTGTATTTGTTCCAAAACTTATTTACAAACAATCTTGTAAACTCTTTCCTCAACCATTTTGGTTTTGATTCTACATCTCTTCTATTTCAACTTGATGGAAAAACCTACCCCATGGCCAAAGACTTCACCATGTGCAAAGGACATCTTCAACTCTAATGACTTCAACATCTTCAACTCTAAAGACTTCAACTTCTTCAACTCTAATGACTTCAACATCTTCAGCATTTTCACCAAGGACTTCAACCTTGGATATCACTAAGGACTACAAGTGAGACAAGAAATCTTGCTCAAGATTTGGAGACTAAGGAGACACAACTTGGAAGGAGCCATCATCACCTTTGAAGTTTTGTGACCAAGAGTTTTCCCCAAGGAAACCATGATCTCATGCAAGAAGAATCAACCAAGAAGGATGGAAAGATCACAAGTGAACCATATAGATGGACTACCATAGATAGTTAAGTCAAATACACCAACTTATGTGGTGTAACAAAAATATTTTGTTGCCTAAAAGTGTGCTTGAACTTCATTGTTTGAGTGAAATGTTTGTTTGTGATTGCTTGCACATTGCTTGAGTGAATTGTGATGTGTGTGATTAGAATTATTTCCTTAGAAATATCTTGCCTATTCTAATCTCAATTCAACCCAAACAGATGACTACTCCAAGAGACTCCAACATCAAGGTTGATAACACCAACAACAACCAAGAGGACAACTTGAGAGAACTTATAGCAACCCAAAACTAGTTGAACCAAATGACAGCTCAATCCATAGCCAACACCAGTGAGGAAGATCCAACCCTGCAAAAGTTTTTGGAAACCCAAGCCCAAATGTTGCATAAGGTGACAGATCAAATGCTCAACATGGAAAGCAACTTTTCCAAAGGAGTTTATGACAACAAGGATGGCAAAGATGTTATTCTAGAAGGAACCAAAGCTTGCAATATTTGTGGAGACAAGGATCACACTTCCAAGGAGCATGGAGATCAATGCCCCGACTGTGAGGAGAAACACCCAGCTAACCAATGTCCCACCTCTCAAGCTACTTGTTACCTATGTGAAGGAAATAATCATGTCCCTATCCAATGCCCCATCTATTCCATAGTTGAACAAAGGAAACAAGGTGGAGTGCAACAAATGATTGCAAACTATCAAGAGGGAGCTAAGTCTACTAAGAAGGATGAGGACAAAGGAAAATCTCCACTTGTACCTCCATGCAATACAACCCAATTTAAAGGACCAAAGAAGAGGCATATGAATTACCCAAGGAGCAATAGAAGGTCCAAGAAACCAGTAGACATTCCTACCTATAAGATAACATATGAAGAACATGAACTAGAAGCACTCCTAGCTTTGGAGAAACCCAAGAAAAAGAAGGACAAAAGCCATGTGCAATGTAATCATTGTAAAGAAATGGGACACTATTCTAGTGAATGTCCAGTTAAACAGAAGTATAAAGAGATTGGCCAAGTATGGTGCAACAACTGCAAAGAGCTAGGCCATTATGAAGCAACCTGTCCACAAGAGATACGTGAAGAACTCAAACTTATCACATGTTACAATTGTGGAAACCAAGGACATTATGCAAGCAACTGACCAGAAAAGATGAAGCACAAGATAAACAAGCCTATGAAGGACCTCAGCCTTGTCACATGTTTCAAGTGTGGAAACAAAGGACACTATGCAGATGTTTGCCTAGAGAAGTTTCCCCAAGATCCCAAGAAGGCCAATATGTAATCTAGTTTGGAAATTTTTAAGGGTGGTAATACCCTAGATGCTTTGAGCCTACTTGTAACCCTAGCCTTCCCAAATCTCGGGACGAGATTTATTTTAAGGGTGGTAGCCTGTCACATCCCAAGATTTTCCAAATCTTGTAATGTGGAAAAATAAATGAATAAAATAAAACTTTGTTGATTTTCAGGGTGAGAAGAAACTTTTGATTCCAATTTGAAACCTTCAATCCTATTTTTGATCAAACAAATCCTAAAAGGATTTGAAAGGATAAACAATTAATGAAGAAAATATTAAATATGTGAAACTACCATTTTTGGATCCTTTAATAAAAAGATTTGGTTTTCAAATGAAAAGGTAGAAATATAAATAAGGATTATTTTTATAGAGCCAAATTAAACCTTGGCCAAGCTTTTGAAATAAAACATTTTGTTTTGATTAAAAGAATAAAGCTTTATTTAAATAAAATAAAGAGGATTTATTAATATCCAATTTTATTAAAGTAAAGACTTTTCCCATTTTAATTAAACACTAAAACTTGTTATTTTATTTTAAATGAGTTTTCCAAGTGTTTTATTTTTTCAAATAAACCTACTGATTTGGTTTTGATAACATTTAGATTTCAAATGGAGATTTTAATAAATCAAAACCTATTTGAATTAATAACTAAGGCCTATTTTATTTAATTATTAAATAGATCCTAAAAGAATAAAAATATTATTTTATTTTGGGACTTAGAATATTTCTGTTAAACAGAACTAAACTCAATACAAAGTGTGGTAGAAGTTTGATTTGAATTAGTGTTTGAATTGTTTGATTGAATTTCAAAACAGAAAATCAAAATAGAAAAAGATAAAGCAATCAGAAAAAAAAATAGAATCAGACTCGACCCAACCCAGCTAAGCCCACTTGGCCCAGCTAGCCCAACTCCTCTCCTCCCCGCAGAAAACGATTCGAACCACCGAATCGACCCACTCAGCGACTGACAGACGGACCCCACCGCACACTTCCCTCCTTCGCTGATAGAACATAGACGAAGGGGTATCGTGTGCCTCTACGCCACTCGATCTTAGTTATATCCAATGATCCAGCGAGCTCGATCCGCCCGAAGTGGTATCGGCCAATAAAAACGTGCCGCGTGGCACTAGTTGATTTAAAACAGATTTTAGAATCTGATTTAGATGCAAATTTGTAAACCTTATAACTTTTGATCCACACGTCCAAAATTTGAAAATTTTATATCAATGGAATCAGCAAGACAAGCCCTAGCCAACCATGCACTTTGTTTAGAAAAAAGTTTCTGTTAAATTGTTTGTTTTTGCAGAAACATGTGTATGCTTGTTTAGGATATAAAATTTATTCCAAAATGATTTTGGGGATGAAATCTTTTACAAAATGTTTTTTTGTGAACCTACTGACCCTAGGAACCAACCCATGGATTTAAAAATGTATTTTGTGAAGTTTAGGAGTAAATACTTGAATTAACTCATTTCTAGCCAAATAAAATATTGATTTTGCTATAGAAATGATTTTTGAATAAAACCTTTGGAAAATGTTTTGGTTCAAACCTACTGACCCTAAACACCAAGTTTTGTGAATTAACAACTTATTTGGTGAACAATATAAAATTGTTGCCTTGCTAAAAGCATATTCCACCACATAAAATAATGATTTGATTTAAAAATGGTTTATAGATAAAACCCTTTTGCAAATGGTTTTTCCACTTTAGAAAATGACCACTTTGAACCCTACAATGTATAGAGCCTAGTAGAAACCACCTTTGCAAATAAAACTATCTTTGCATGCTTGCATGCATGACTTTGTTTCTATTATTTTATGTGTGATTAATTTGTTTGATTATTAGGTGGAATGCTAGTTGAATCTATGTTTGCTTGATTGATTTGTAGTGAAGTTAGAAGAGTGTGATATTAGCAAGATCAAGAAGTGAACCAACATTCCTCTACCAAAAACGCAAGTGACACTATCATCCAAGTCCTACTATTTTTATTACACTTAGTGGATTTTGAAACATGCATGAGAAGGACTACTATATTTTGCTATGCTAAATCCTATTAGGATACCCTTATATATTACTTAGTGAAAACAATGTAGTTGTAAAATTCTTAGCCATGCTATATATTGAGAAGAGATACATGTTGAGATTTTATGAAGTTTTTGAAAGACTTGTGTTTTATATAATAAAACAAGTACTCAATGAACCACCTGGGTGGACAAGGATACTCAAGTTTTGGACAAGGTGGCAACAAAAGGAACCATGTTTATATGTCAATCTCTTTGTGTTGTGCACCAAAAGAAAACCACCCAGGGACTTAGAGATTGAACATGTTTCTCGAACAGTGGCTTCCGTGTACAGCCACATGCTAAATGGGCACTGGCTTAGCCAACTACATTGGGAAGACCCATGCATTGGTCTTTAGGTTAACTGGAATGAGGGAACTTGGAACCCTACATTGGTGCCTGAAGACAAGCTAGCATTGTGTATGGGAGGACCCTATGGAAAGACTTCGTCACATTCTCAATCTGCCAGTACTCCATCTTGGTGAGTACTTATCCAGCGGCCACTGGTGGCAATAAGATGAGATTTTGTCATGTGGGTAAAGTGTACAACTTCTGCAGAAGATAAAAATTCTAAGTACTTAGCCGTGTCCCCGGTTATGGACAATACTGAGCAACTAAGGCCTGAAGCTATGGGAAATCTCGACATTCCAATTTCTAAAAGTAAAACTTGAAAGTGACAACAAAAGACTTGAAGCACTTGGGGTGTACCAAGGAGCTCAGAAAGATTTTGACAAAGACTTGAAGCACTTGGGATGTACCAAGGAGCTCAGAAAGATTTTGACAAAAGATCAAAACTATTTTGAAAAAGATAAGAAAAACATTATTGCTTTCTACAAACAAGCCTAAACGCTACCTAGCCAAATATGCATGTAATGATAGGATCCACATATTTCCACTTAGTAGTGAAACTTGCCAATACAATTCAAATGTATTGACCCTTGTGGCTGTAACTTGTTATGTTGCAGGTTTGTTTGATGTTAGTAAAGTTTGATGATTAGGATTACAAAGTCTACAACCAACATGTCTGCCTGTGGCACTTTGAAGATGAAGGACCCCATGCTTATAGATATTCTGCTGCAATGTATTGTAATAGCCAAATGAGCTATGTAAGATGTAATGAATTATTTTATTCCTGGTTATAAAGTTGTATTATGACCTTTGTTTCTTGATATTACATCTTAACTGTGGATGCTAGCTATTGATCCAGGGACTAGCATTGTAAACACAGGGATCTCTACCTTATTAAAGGTGGGGACCTCCTCTACATATGATCTTGTTGTTAATAACATATCAATGTTCATGATCAGGAAACCATGATCATATATTAACCAACAAGCTAGTTTAACAAGAGGCTTTAATAGGGACTCTTTTATGTTTACAAATCACACAAGTATTAATGTTTCCGGTTAATACAATTATAGCATGGTATGTAAACATTTATCATAAGCATGAAGATATGATAATAACCTCTTTATTATTGCCTCTTGGGCATATCTCCAACAGTCTCCCACTTTTACTAGAGACAATAATCTAGTTTCAAATCTTTGTGTATTCAACACCTATGGCTTTCCGGTGTTGTATTTACACGATTTCTAGTGGTCAACTGATCTTCGGATCCGACTCTTTCAGGTTAGTGTGTAATTGCATGTCTTTGCGTATCTACGCATCACTCATTCTCTAATGAGATGGCTTTATATAAATTCGGTCCTTTGGTGAGACCTTTGGTTCCTTGGGGTTAAAACATGTTGATAATATTGTCGTACAATATATCTTCATGGTACTATCCCGCTATGAACCACACCTAGTTTGATAACAAACTACTTAACACAAATGCCCTATACTTAGCCTTTTGTTGTAGTATCTGTCACAATGTCTTAACTTTGGAACTCATCCAAATCCATTATGAAACTTACTTTCCATTATATTGTGCCACCCTTAGTTTAGATTAAGATAAACTTAATTTGTACTTTGTGACACAACTAGTATCAATGTAGTACTTTTACAATGAACTAATCATCTATTTGTCACATCTACAAAACAATATATTCTTAGTTCTTCCAAAATATCATAAGAATATCCTTACTATCATCCAATGATCATCTTATGAATCATTCTGGTATATGCTCATAACATTTAGAGCATAGGACATATCTGGATTTGTACATATCACAGTATGATTGATATAAATACTCTTTGTGATTTCATACATCAAGTATCAATCTATACTTGAATCTTTGTTTCACTTACCAAGTGTTGATACACGTGAATTTTGATTTAATCCTTTATGTGTGGCAAGAACCTTTCTTGTCATTTCCATATTGAACTAATTCAATATCTCATCTATGTACATTTGGCACAACCATATTAGCGTCTCAATCTATCTATATAGATATTGATGCCAAATATTCGGGTTTTGCCTAAGTCTTTCATCGAGATGAAATTCTTAACATGTGTTAATAAAATATACATCATTTCCAATCAACAATATGTCTTCCACATAATGTATTAGAAATATGTCTTAGCGCTCCCACTTAATTTCTTGCAAAGCATCTTCATCGTCTCTGATGAATTTAAACTCTTTTAACCTTTTCATCATGGTGAAGGTTCCTATGGACCGTGTAGTTTGCATATGCTTTTAACGTTCCTATGGTGAAGGTTTTACCCTTTTATTTTAATTAATTAAAGTGGCTAGAAATGCTTATGTAGCATTCTTTTATTACTTGAACAATATTTCTGCAAGTAAACCTATATGTTTTTATATATTCTGAAAGGTATGGTTAAATGTGATTTTTGAGAGTTAGAATCAACTCAAAAGCTATTATGGTTTAAATTTGAAAAATGTTTGAATGTAGAAAAGCTTCTGCCTTGTTATTTTTACCAGTGGTGATCTAGAGATCCAAATGACTTGAATCCAACGGGATTGGATTCAGCATTCATAGACCTTTCCAACAAAATTGGTTTCATTCAAATTGGTGCACTGAATCGATCTGGGTTGATTTTTGAAGTTGAGTACAGAAGTGTGTTTGAATTGAAATAGAAAAAGATTTAATTTGAATAACTGGGCTGCGCGGGAAATTCTAACGGGCCGGCCTGCTAAGCGTAGTGCTCCCGCGGGCTGCTTAAGTTGGTGTCCCCACTCGTCAATGACACGGGGCTGGGCGAAGCGGTATGGGGCAACGTGGGTCGTTTGATCTAGTTCTAATCTAACGGCTGGGAGTCATCGTCGACGCGACATAACTCCAGCGAGAACGAAACCTAGCGCGGCTAGTGAGGGTCGCTGGGGTCTCACCGGGGTACTAGCGAGGGTCGGCGAGGCGGGCGAACGACGAAGTCGACGACGTCAAACTCAGGGTTGGTCGGCAGCTCCTGGGGCAGCTCCAATCGCTGGCTCCTTTCTTCTCCGGCAGCGGCATGCTCCAGTGAAATTCCGACGAGGTGGTGCTCGCCTTGCTCTGAGAATGGTGTGGCACGATCAGTGAGGAGAGGGGAGTGAGATGGTGTGAAGAATTCGTGCGGGGGTGGCCTCTATTTATAGTCGAGCGAGGGACCGTCGGTGCGCACGGTGAGCTCGTCGGGGGCGACGTTACAGGCGGCTAATGGCATGGGCAAGGATAGGAGACGGTGCTGTGTCTCCTGGCGATGCTCAACGATATGGTCGCGAGGCATGGGGCGGTGTGGTTAGGTCTGGAACGGCCGGTGCTCTGCGCGGCAGAGGCGGCGTCTTCGATGGCGGGCGGTGGCTGTGCGGCACGGGGCGGCAAATGGGGATGTCTGGCGGTCTCCTAGGTTGATGGCGATCATGTATGCACGCTGGCGGCGGCGATGCGTGGATGCTGGTCGAGGGTGGCGCTCTGGCGCTTGTCGGCGTGGTCTGGCAGCGCTTGCGGCGCTTGGTCAGTGGCGGTGGACGGTGGGCTGCCTCCTAGACAAGGTTGGCACGGCTAGTTCTTCCTCTAGCTTGATGTCCACAATGGGGTGACATTGGGGTGCTCGGCTGTTCACCATTGATGGCAATGGCAAGCTCACAGGGGTGCTAGTGTTGGGCTAATCTTTCTAGATGATCTACTGAGTTGTGTGTGAGCTAACTAGGGAACAAGTTAGGCAAGAATCACTGCACACTATAGTGTTTGATGTTTTGTTTGATTTGTGTCTGCAACCTGTTTGATGAAATGGCCGCATGAAATCAAGTTTTGAATTTTGAAATGATTTTTGGTGGGTTTGCTAGATTGGTGCTGGTGAGTCTGCAGATGCTTGGGTTTTGAAAGTTGAGCTTGTTTGAGTGGGTTTTGAAAAAGTGGGATCTTCCCATATGAAGAAGATTCAATTTTGAATTGTCATTTAAACTATGCATTTGAAAGTTTCTGGATGATCACAAAGTGGGCCTTGATACTCTGTTATGAGTACATTCAAGGGGTGCAAAGATCCGAAAAAGTTTACATTGAGTTACGAAAGTTTGAGACAGCCAAAGTAGGCATGGGAGTTAAATTGGCCAAAATGACCATTCACTTAATATATTTGTTTTGATTTACTTGTCTTTAAGGAAAGTGTGGGAAATGTTTTTGATGATGTTCATTTCACCTAAGAAAATTTTACAAGCAATGGATCACACAAACAAGGTGGTTTTTAAAGAAATTCAAAATCCATGCATACACATATACATGCATTCATGAGTTTATTTAGAAATTTTTTTGTTAACCCTAATCTTGATGATTAGTGTTTGATGATCTAAGTTTGGTATTTTTTGGATGTTACAAACCTTCCCCCCTTAAACAAAATCTCGTCCCGAGATTTGAAAAAGGACGAAAAGATTACCTAGGATTTGAAGAGATCGGGAAACTCCGTCCTGATGTGATCTTCGCGTTCCCAGGTAGCTTCCTCTTCTGTGTGGTTGCTCCACTGAATCTTGAGAAACTTGATGCTTCGTGTTCGGGTAGTTCGATAAGCTTCTTCTAAATTGCGGATGGGCACTTCGGGATAGGTCAGGTCATCGTTGATCTCTATGGTCCAGTGATCAATATTCTTGAACACTTCGGTCTTCTCGGGGACTTCGAGACACTTGCGAAGTAACGAGATATGGAACACATTGTGCACAGCTGACATCTCTTCAGGTAATTCCAGTTGATACGATACTTCTCCTTGACGGTTCAAAATTTTGAAAGGTCCGATATATCTGGGGGCTAACTTTCCTTTGAGTTGGAAACGCTGCATTCCCTTCAATGGCGACACTTTCAGATAAACAAAATCTCCGATGTTGAAGGCGAGGTCTCAATGTCTCTTGTCGGCATAACTCTTCTGTCGGGATTGGGCGGTCTTGAGGTGCTCACGAATCTTGTGAACCTTCTCTTCTACTTCTCGTAGGATGTCGGGTCCGAAGATCTGACTTTCTCCTACTTCCGACCAGTTCAAAGGGGTGCGTCACTTTCTTCCGTACATGAATTCAAATGGGGCCATTTGCAAACTGGCTTGGTAACTATTGTTGTAAGAAAATTCCGCAAATGGCAGACAGTCTTCCCACTTGGATCCATATTCTAGCACACATGCTCTAAGCATATCTTCGAGTATTTGGTTTACTCGCTCCGTTTGTCCATCGGTCTGAGGGTGATACGCGGTACTGAAATCTAGGCGGGTTCCTAAACCTTCTTGGACTTTCTTCCAGAATCTCGAGGTAAACTGAGTTCCTCGATCCGATACTATGTTCTTGGGGACTCCGTGCAAACTAACTATTCTAGCGATGTACAACTCCGCTAGCTTCAACTCGATAGGTGGTTTTGTGGCAAGAAATGGGCGACTTTGGACAATCGGTCCACTATGACCCAGATAGAGTCATTTCCCCTACTAGAAGTAGGTAGTCCAGTGATAAAGTCCATTCCTACAGAATCCCATTTCCATTCCGGAATTTGCAAAGGTTGCAACAATCCAGCGGGTCTTTGATGTCCTGCCTTGACTCGCTGACATATATCACACTTGGCGATATAGCTTCCGATTTCTCTCTTCATCTTATGCCACCAAAATTGCTCTTTCAAATCTTGATACATCTTCGTTCCTCCGGGATGGATAGAATAAAGAGTATCCTGAGCCTCCTTCAAGATAACTTCTTTCAACTCCGATTCTGCTGGTACACAAAGGCGTCCTTTGTACCACAGAACTCCTTCTTCGTCCTCGGTGAATCCGGGTACTTTGCCCGTACCGATACGACGCTTGATTCCGTCGATACTAGCATTTCCCTTCTGCGCCTCTTTAATCTGACTGATCAAAGTGGGCTGAAGTTCTATGCTAGCCAAAAATCCTTCACTTACTAATTCTATTCGAAAATCTTCCATCTCCTTGTGCAGACTTGGTTGCTCCTTCAAAATCATGGAGTTCAAGCGGCACGGCAATCTGCTAAGGGCATCGGCTACCACATTGGCTTTACCAGGGTGATAGTGAATGTCCAGGTCGTAATCCTTGATTAGCTCAATCCATCTTCTCTGCCTCATATTCAACTCTTTCTGAGTGAATATATACTTTAGGCTCTTGTGATCCGAGTAAATCTCACAACGATTTCCCATCAGGAAATGTCTCCATGTCTTCAGGGCTAGAACTACGACTGCGAGTTCGAGGTCATGGGTTGGATAGTTTTGCTCGTGTTGCTTCAATTGTCGAGAGAGATAAGATATAACTTTGCCTTCTTGCATTAGCACACATCCGAAACCAATCTTGGATGCGTCACAATACACATCGAAGGGCTTCGTGATATCCGACATGATTAAGATTGGGGCTGATATCAATCTCCTCTTGAGTTCTTGAAAACTCGCTTCACACTTGTCTATCCATTCAAACTTCTTGTCCTTCTTCAGCAATTGGGTCATGGGTCGGGCGATACTCGAGAATCCTTCTACGAATTTGCGGTAATATCCCGCCAATCCGAGAAAAGCACGAACTTGGGTTTGAGTGGTTGGGGCTTGCCAATCTTCTACATCTTTTACTTTGGCAGGGTCAACGGCAATTCCTCCGGCTGATACAATGTGACTGTAACATCCCAAAAATACCAAACTTAGATCATCAAACACTAATCATCAAGATTAGGGTTAAGAAAAACTTTTCTAAATAAACTCATGAATGCATGTATATGTGTATGCATGGATTTTGAATTTCTTTAAAAACCACCTTGTTTGTGTGATTCATTGCTTGTAAAATGTTTCTTAGGTGAAATGAACATCATCTAAAACATTTCCCACACTTTCCTTAAAGACAAGTAAATCAAAACAAATATATTAAGTGAATGGTCATTTTGGCCAATTTAACTCCCATGCCTACTTTGGCTGTCTCAAACTTTCAGAACCTAACAGAAACTTTTCTAGATCTTTGCACCCCTTGAATGTACTCATAACAGAGTATCAAGGCCCACTTTGTGATCATCCAGAAACTTTCAAATGCATAGTTTAAATGACAAGTCAAAATTGAATCTTCTTCATATGGGAAGATCCCACTTTTTCAAAACCCACTCAAACAAGCTCAACTTTCAAAACCCAAGCATCTGCAGACTCACCAGCACCAATCTAGCAAACCCACCAAAAATCATTTCAAAATTCAAAACTTGATTTCATGCGGCCATTTCATCAAACAGGTTGCAGACACAAATCAAACAAAACATCAAACACTATAGTGTGCAGTGATTCTTGCCTAACTTGTTCCCTAGTTAGCTCACACACAACTCAGTAGATCATCTAGAAAGATTAGCCCAACACTAGCACCCCTGTGATCTTGCCATTGCCATCAATGGTGAACAGCCGAGCACCCCAATGTCACCCCATTGTGGACAGAGAGCTAGAGGAAGAACTAGTCGTGCCAACCTTGTCTAGGAGGCAGCCCACCGTCCACCGCCACCCAGTGTCCCAGCCATAGCGTTGCCACGCCACAAGCCGCTGCGCCAGACCATGCCGAGCGTGTGCCAGAGCACCACCCTCGACCAGCATCCACAGACCGCGCGCCGCCCTCGCCGCGTGCATACATGATCGCCATCAACCCAGGAGACCGCCAGACATCCCCATTTGCCGCCCCGTGCCGCACAGCCACCGCCCGCCGTCGAAGACGCCGCCTCTGCCGCGCAGAGCACCGGCCGTTCCAGACCAAACCACACCGCCCCATGCCTCGCGACCATGTCTTTGAGCATCGCCAGGAGACATAGCACCGTCCCCTACCCTTGCCCATGCCATTATCCGCCTGTAACGTCGCCCCCGACGAGCTCACCGTGCGCCCCGACGGTCCCCTCGCTCGACTATAAATAGAGGCCACCCCCGCACTAATTCTTCACACCATCTCACTCCCCTCTCCTCATTGATCGTGCCACACCATTCTCAGAGCAAGGCGAGCACCACATCGCCGGAATTTCACTGGAGCGTGCCGCTGCCGGAGAAGAAAGGAGCCAGCGATTGGAGCCGCCCCAGGAGCTGCCGCGACCACCCCTGAGTTCGCCGTCGTCGACTTGCCGCCGCCTCGCCGACCCTTGATGCCGGTGAGCCCCCAGCGACCCTCACTGGCCGCACTAGGTTTCGTTCTCGCCGGAGTTATCTCGCGTCGATGATGACTCTCAACCGTTAAATTAGAACTAGATCGAACGACTCACGTTGCTCCATACCGCTTCGCCCAGCCCCGTGTCACTGACGAGTGGGGACACCCACTTAGGCAGCCACGGAGCATCAACAACAGGCCGGCCCGTTAGAATTTCCCGCGCAGCCCAGTTATTCAAATTAAATCTTTTTCTATTTCAATTCAAACACACTTCTGTACTCAACTTCAAAAATCAACCCAGATTGATTCATTGCACCAATTTGAATGAAACCAATTTTGTTGGAAAGTTCTGTGAATGCTGAATCCAAGCCCGTTGGATTCAAGTCATTTGGATCTCTAGATCACCCCTGGTAAAAATAACAAGGCAGAAGCTTTTTTGCATTCAAACATTTTTCAAATTTAAAATATAATAGCTTTTGAGTTGATTCCAACTCTCAAAAATCACATTTAACCATACCTTTCAGAATATATAAAAACATATAGGTTTACTTGCAGAAATATTGTTCAAGTAATAAAAGAATGCTACATAAGTATTTCTAGCCACTTTAATTAATTAAAATAAAAGGGTAAAACCTTATTAAATTGTGACACCACTTTAAATCACATTCCCATGGACTACAATATGTGGTGATGACATGTGTAAACATGATCCCATGTTTAGATTGGAGAATATTAAATCTTAAGTAGTTTTTCAATGAGTAGAAATTACTTTTCTAAAAATAAAAAGATTTAAACCAAGCCTTAACCTTGTAATGTTAGAGATGATGCTAGATCATCTATAGGACCCTTGTGTGTGATGATTGCAAGTAGTTAAGTATTGTTTGGTGATTGTGTACCTCGTATTTATTCATAGACGCTAGTACCGACCAAGGATACGAGGAGGAAGGAGGATACTACGAAGAGGAAGCCGAGGAGAACTTCAACCACTGCTCTGCACAAGGCAAGCTAGTAACTATGCAAGCTTATACTGATATTGATGCAAGCTAACCCTTGCAAGATACCCTACTGATGCCACAAACCCATACTTGTGATATGACTACTATATGCCTTAAGCATATGTGATCATAGCCCCTTGATAAACCAAATCCTAGTTTTATGTGCAAGCTTCTTACTTTATTTCTTTATCAAAGCTTACTTAGAGTCTACCTAAGAGTTTGGTAGATACTAGACAGTTGTGCTGAAGGTTGCATAAAGAGCATAAAATTTGGCCTAAGATAGAAACCTTGATCTTAGCCTAAGACATGAGATTGAAGTTAGTTAAAACCCTACTAGTTACCACCCCTCCTTAGTACTACCCCACCTGTAGATGCTAGTGCTAAGCATAAAACTTGATCAACTTTATATGGGAATACTTGGTGGAAAAATGGTTATGAAAACCTTGGAATGATGGATCATTCTATTGAAATGTTTTGGACATGTGTTTCCAAACACTTGATGATTTTGGTGATGAAAATGTTGAGGCATGAGCCTTAGCCCCTTTATAAAACTGATGGTTGTCTGGATGCGATACCATTCCAATTTTATCGTACAACCACAATACCTGAAGATTGGGTAGGGCTTGACTGGAAACTTATGTACCTTAGTATTAGTTCCCTCACGGCCAAGGTCTGAGCTGAGGCTACCTTGTGAAGATTGTCCACCTGTGCAGTACCCAAGATGACAGTTGGTCATGGTTGGGAGGCCATACTCACAGGAGAGGTGCTTATACTAGGGCATGTAATTGAAATGTTAGGATTGATTATCCGCATACTGAGTATGGTGAATTCAGGATTTGTTCCTGACGGATGTATCGAATGTTGTGGTGAAAGTGTACAATCTCTGCAGAGTGTCAAACTATTCGAATAGCCGCGTCATGATTATGGACAGTTGGAGTGGCCATACTGTTCCCCCGTCAGACTTTTCAAAATGACTTGTGAAACGAATTGAGACTTTGACTTGACCACAACAGAGTTGTGACCTAAATTACAAGATCCCACTTAGGAGTTATAAAATTGTGACTAGCTTTGGAACTTAGTAGAGATAAATCTGGCTTTTTGCAAAACAACCCTAGAGCCTAGTGTCCTATTATCCAAAAACCCATTACCTGTTAGTATTAGTTTGCGAGTACTTAAAGAGTACTCATGGCTTTGTCCCTGGCTATTCCCATGGCCAGACTATGAAGAGGATTACCTGGAAGATGGACCCGTGAAGGTTACGACAACTAGGATCATCTCCCATCGTCGACATTACTGTGACCCTGAAGATGGAGCTTCGCCTACGCTACCGTTATTACTACGTATTCCGCTGCTTGATGTTGTATTAAGAACTGGATCATGAGATCCCTATTTGTGTAAGAACTTATGTATCGTTGTAACAGATGATGTACTATGGTATCCAAGTCTGTTATGCATCGCAAAAATGGTAATCCTGGGATTGCGATGTATGGCATAACAGGCATCTAGGATTGAAAATCCAGGTGTTGACAGTGACCGAGGAATCCTACCTCCTGTAACCAGAATTCACATTTGCTAAACTTTGCATACAACTGATGCTCTCTAAGGGTTCCAAGAATGGTCCTTAGGTGTAGCTCATGTTCTTCTGATTTGGAATAAATCAGAATGTCATCGATGAAAACAACGACAAACTTATCCAGGAAGTCCATAAAAATCTTATTCATGAGATTCATGAAATAAGCGGGGGCATTGGTTAATCCAAAAGACATGACTGTATACTCGTACAATCCATATCTGGTGGTAAAGGCAGTCTTTGGAATATCCTCTGCACGAATCTTGAGTTGATGATAGCCAGTTCTAAGATCAATCTTAGAAAACACCTGGGCACCTGTCAACTGATCAAACAAATCTTCTATCTTGGGCAAGGGGTACTTGTTCTTGATGGTGACCTCCTTCAACTTTCGATAATCCGTACATAAACGGTTACCTCCATCTTTCTTGTCTACAAACAAGACAGGTGATCTCCATGGTGACGCACTTGGTTGAATTAGTCCAATTTCTAGCATGGAATCCAGTTGCTTCTTCAGTTCTTCTAACTCCGATGGGTTCATACTATAGGGTCTCTGGGCTATGGGTCCTGTTCCGGGGATTAGTTCAATGATAAACTCGATATCCCGATCTGGGGGCATACCGGGCAAAACATCTGGAAATACATCGGGGTATTCACAGACTATCCGGACTTGGTCAATGGTAGGTTGGGCTAGACTCTTGTTACACTTGAATTGGCGAGGTAAGGTTTCAGATATATGTTCGACTGTTATTCCGGCGGTACTGGTCATGGTGATGGCTTTCTTAGCACAGTCAATCAATCCCTTCTGTTTGGACATCCAATACATTCCTAGTACTACTTCCAAATCTTTAGTTCCGAGTACTATTAGATTAGCATAAAAATCTATGCCATGGATTCGGATAGGGACGGCTTTGCAAATTTGCCTAGCCTTGGTGGTTGATCCGGGGATTTGCACAATCATCACATGCTTCAGTTTGGTTGGTTGAATTTTACTAGTGCATGCAAATTCTTCGGTGACAAATGGATGTGATGCACCAGAGTCAAACAACACTCTTGCAAGTACTGAATTAACAGAAAACATACCCAGCACGACGTCTGGCGCTTCCTGAGCTTCTTCAGCATGCATGAGAAAAAGACGGCCATTGCGGTTGAGTTAATTTCCTGGGGCAAATCTCCTTCCTGGCTGAACACGACGCTGCTGTTGGGCTGGGGCATTGGCATTGGGGGCTGTAGCATTCTTCTTGTTGGGGCACTCGTTAGAATAGTGGCCTTTATTTCCACAGTCATAACAAGTTACTTGCGACTTGTCCTTGGTCACTCTGAGCACAACATTGCTTCCGATCCTCGGGCGATGTTGGTGTTGGCGGTAGCATTGTTGGTGTTGAACTTGGGTGGGGCACGGGTGAAATTGCTAGAGTTGCCGGGGTTGTTGTGATTTCCCCCGGTTCTAGGGTTTCCACGGTTGGGATAGGTTGGACGGGTCATAGGGGGTCTGTTGGTTCTTGGGGCAAATCCTGGAGATGGGTTGGGGCAATACTTTGGGGTCCGATGGGTTCCTGGTTGATGCATCATACGACGCTTGCGGTTCTCATTGGCTTGGTTGATCTTTCCTTCCATCTGGATGGCTGAATCGACAAGGGCTTCAATATCAGCAAAGGGGATATTGACTAACACCGTTTGCATCTCGTCATGCAGACCATTCAGGAATCTTTCTTTCTTCTTGGCTTCAGTGTCTATCTCGTCCGGGGCATACCTAGCTAATGACAAAAATTTATCACGGTATTCCACTACAGTCATCCTTCCTTGCTTTAGCTCTCTGAACTCGTCTCTCATTCTCTTGATCAAACCTGGTGGCACATGGGTTCTGCTAAACTTGACCTTGAATTCCTCCCAGGTCATCATCTGGCCTCCCGTCATGGCACGAACACTGTTCCACCATGCCCTGGCATCTCCGTCTAGATAGTGGGTGGCAAACAGGACTTTCTCGTTGGCTTCGACTCCTGCTACTTCTAAGTTATTTTCCATGGTTTGCAGCTAATCGTCAGCGTCTAAGGGTTCTTCTGACTTGGTGAAAACAGGTGGGTTGGTATTCTGAAAATTCTTGAGCTTAGATCCATGGTTGTCCTGATTTCCATGGCCTTGGTTGTTGTGGGCTAGCTGGGCTATCTGTTGCAGAGTGGCTAGGTTGGCTTGACGTTCCGCTCTTTCAGCTTCACGGTCAGAGGTCAACATTTGCAGAATCTGCAACATCGGATCCGGGGCTGAACCACTTCCTCCACGTGGCATATGAAGATTTAGATAAATCAGGAGAAAAGAGGGAAATTTTCTAAGGTTTGGGGTCTTTGAAAAGTTTTAAAGGTTTGACTCAGATTTTTCTAGCAACTTGCTTTTTCATTCATTCATTCATAGCATACAGTACAACACACACCATAACAAGGAAACAGATGGTTTTAAGAACCATTCTGGAATCTACGATACAGGGGGACCGAATACTACTCACTACGCTAGTGATCAAGTGCTACTACTCCTTGGAGTCTGTGGCTTCATCATCTTCATCATCATCGATGAAGGCGAAATAATCTTCATCGGTGAAGAAGTCCATGGCACGATCCTCCAGAAAATCGTCGTCATCACTGAGATAAGAGTAAGGGTCTCCACGAAGATACTCTCCGGAATTCTCCCTTTCCTCCAACTGCATGTCTCTCTCGTGGATGGTCTCCTCCAGAGATGAGATGCGGTGGCAAAGACGGGCAATAATGCGCTCCTTCTTGTCGAGCTGACGGCGACGAGACTTGCGATCCTTTGCTAGCATGGCTATGGTCTGATCCTTCGTCTTGATGATGGCAGACTTGTGGTTGCAATAGTCATGGCAGTTGTCCAACTCCTGCTGACGATCATACACCATGAAGATAAGGTGGTCCAATTGAGTCTTCAGCTCGGGGTGGTATGGGGCTTCCAGTGGTTGTCCATTTGCATCACGCCTTGGGAAAAACTCAAAGCGAGTACCCTTGATCTGATTGATGCTCTGCCCACACAGACGGGAGAGAGATTCCTGCATTGCTCTGGCAAGTCCATCGAGCCAGTTGTTCTCTCTTAAGGTAAACTGAATTCCCTCCGCAGTGGGAGGTTCAATCTTTCCTCGGAGACTTGCAACAATTAACCACTGCAGATCTTCTCCTCCTTGATCATTGAGCTGAGCTCCGAAGAACTCGGGGTGTGGACGCTCCAGAAGTTCCGAAAGCTGATCCAGATCCCTCTCAAAGATAAGGTCTCCTCCATTCCCCAACTGATAAAACTTGTTGTACTTCACGTCCATCTATAAAAATAGAGGATGAGTAGATTAGCAGAGTGATCAAGTGTGTCAAAATTTTATGTATTTTGCAAGAGTTTGAGGAACATGAATTTTTATGAAAGAATCAAAGAGATAAGAATGAGAATAGGTTTTTGTAAATATTTGTTTTTCTTTGGTTTTGAAACTAAGTTTTTGGTTCAACGTCCAGTCTAACTAGGGTCTCCTATGGTCAGGATGGCTCTGATACCAACTTGTCAACACCCGGATTTTTCAATCCTAGATGCCTGTTATGCCATACATCGCAATCCCAGGATTACCATTTTTGCGAGACATAACAGAATTGGATACCATAGTACATCATCCGTTATAACGATACATAAGTTCTTACACAAATAGGGATCTCATGATCCAGTTCTTAATACAATTTCAAGCAGCGGAATACGTAGTAATAACGGTAGCGTAGGCGAAGCTCCATCTTCAGGGTCACAGGCAATGCTGACAATGGGATATGATCCTAGTTGTCGTAACCTTCCTGGGGTCCATCTTCCAGGTACTCCTCTTCATAGTCTGGCCATGGGAATAGCCAGGGACAAAGCCATGAGTACTCTTTAAGTACTCGCAAACTAATACTAACAGGTAAGGGGTTTTTGGATAATAGGACACTAGGCTCTAGGGTTGTTTTGCAAAAAGCCAGGTTTATCTCTACTAAGTTCCAAAGCTAGTCACAATTTTATAACTCCTAAGTGGGATCTTGAAATTCAGGTCACAACTCTGTTGTGGTCAAGTCAAAGTCTCAATTCGTTTCACAAGTCATTTTGAAAAGTCTGACGGGGGAACAGTATGGCCACTCCAACTTTCCATAACCGCAGACGCGGCTATTCGAATAGTTTGACACTCTGCAGAGATTGTACACTTTCACCACAACATTCGATACATCCGTCAGGAACTAATCCTGAATTCACCATACTCAGTATGCGGGTAATCAATCCTAACCTTTCAATTACACGCCCTAGTATAAGCACCTCTCCTGTGAGTTTGGCCTCCCAACCATGACCAACTGTCATCTTGGGTACTGCACAGGTGGACAATCTTCACAAGGTAGCTTCAGCTCAGACCTTGGCCGTGAGGGAACTAATACTAAGGTACATAAGTTTCCAGTCAAGCCCTACCCAATCTTCGGGTATTGTGGTTGTACGATAAATTGGAATGGTATCGCATCCAGACAACCATCAGTTTTATAAAGGGGCTAAGGCTCATGCCTCAACATTTTCATCACCAAAATCATCAAGTGTTTGGAAACACATGTCCAAAACATTTCAATAGCATGATCCATCATTCCAAGGTTTTCATAACCATTTTTCCACCAAGTATTCCCATCTAAAGTTGATCAAGTTTTATGCTTAGCACTAGCATCTACAGGTGGGGTAGTACTAAGGAGGGGTGGTAACTAGTGGGGTTTTAACTAAGTTCAATCTCATGTCTTAGGCTGAGATCAAGGTTTCTATCTTAGGCCAAATTTTATGCTCTTTATGAAACCTTCAGCACAACTGTCTAGTATCTACCAAACTCTTAGGTAGACTCTAAGTAAGCTTTGATAAAGAAATAAAGTAAGAAGCTTGCACATAAAACTAGGATTTGGTTTATCAAGGGGGTATGATCACATTTGCTTAAGGCATATAGTAGTCATATCACAAGTATGGGTTTGTGGCATCAGTAGGGTATCTTGCAAGGGTTAGCTTGCATCAATATTTGTATAAGCTTGCATAGTTACTAGCTTGCCTTGTGCAGAGCAGTGGTTGAAGTTCTCCTCGGCTCCCTCTTCGTAGTATCCTCCTTCCTCCTCGTATCCTTGGTCGGTACTAGCGTCTATGAATAAATACGAGGTACACAATCACCAAACAATACTTAACTACTTGCAATCATCACACACAAGGGTCCTATAGATGATCTAGCATCATCTCTAACAATACAAGGTTAAGGCTTGGTTTAAATCTTTTTATTTTTAGAAAAGTAATTTCTACTCATTGAAAAACTACTTAAGATTTAATATTCTCCAAACTAAACATGGGATCATGTTGACACATGTCATCACCACATATTGTAGTCCATGGGAATGTGATTTAAAGTGGTGTCACAATTTAATAAGGTTTTACCCTTTTATTTTAATTAATTAAAGTGGCTAGAAATGCTTATGTAGCATTCTTTTATTACTTGAACAATATTTCTGCAAGTAAACCTATATGTTTTTATATATTCTGAAAGGTATGGTTAAATGTGATTTTTGAGAGTTGGAATCAACTCAAAATCTATTATGGTTTAAATTTGAAAAATGTTTGAATGCAGAAAAGCTTCTGCCTTGTTATTTTTACCAGGGGTGATCTAGAGATCCAAATGACTTCAATCCAACGGTCTTGGATTCAGCATTCATAGACCTTTCCAACAAAATTGGTTTCATTCAAATTGGTGCACTGAATCAATCTGGGTTGATTTTTGAAGTTGAGTATAGAAATGTGTTTGAATTGAAATAGAAAAAGATTTAATTTGAATAACTGGGTTGCGCGGGAAATTCTAACGGGCCGGCCTGCTAAGCGCAGTGCTCCCGCGGGCTGCTTAAGTGGGTGTCCCCACTCGTCAGTGACACGGGGCTAGGCGAAGCGGTATGGGGCAACGTGGGTCGTTCGATCTAGTTCTAATCTAACGACTGGGAGTCATCGTCGACGCGAGATAACTCTCTGGCGAGAACGAAACCTAAGCGCGCCAGTGAGGGTCGCTGGGGGCTCACCGCATCTTGGCGAGGTCGGAGGCGAACGACAAAGTCGATGACGGCGAACTCAGGGGTGGTCGCGGCAGCTCTTGGGGCGGCTCCAATCGCTGGCTCCTTTCTTCTCCGGCAGCAGCAGGCTCCAATGAAATTCCGGCAAGGTGGTGCTCGCCTTGCTCTGAGAATGGTGTGGCACGATCAGTGAGGAGAGGGGAGTGAGATGGTGTGAAGAATTCGTGCGGGGGTGGCCTCTATTTATAGTCGAGCGAGATGACCATCGGGGCGCACGGTGAGCTCGTCGGGGGCGACGTTACAAGCGGCTAATGGCATGGGCAAGGGTAGGGGACGGTGCTGTGTCTCCTGGTGATGCTCAACGACATGGTCGCGAGGCATGGGCGGTGGTTGGTCTGAACGGCAGAGCGGCGGTGCTGTGGCGGCGTCTTGACGGCGACGGCAAATGGGGATGTCTGGCGGTCTCTGGGTTAATGGCGATCATGTATGCACGCGGCCAGGGCGGCGCTACTGTGGATGCTGGTCGAGGTGGCGCCTGCACACGCCAGCATGGTCTGGCGGCTTGTGCGCGTGGTCGAGTGGCTTGGCAACGCTTGCTGGGGACAGGAGTGGCGGTGGGGGTGGGCTGCCTCCTAGACAAGGTTGGCACGGCTAGTTCTTCCTCTAGCTTGGTGTCCACAATGGGGTGACATTGGGGTGCTCGGCTGTTCACCATTGATGGCAATGGCAAGATCACAGGGGTGCTAGTGTTGGGCTAATCTTTCTAGATGATCTACTGAGTTGTGTGTGAGCTAACTAGGGAACAAGTTAGGCAAGAATCACTGCACACTATAGTGTTTGATGTTTTGTTTGATTTGTGTCTGCAACCTGTTTGATGAAATGGCCGCATGAAATCAAATTTTGAATTTTGAAATGATTTTTGGTGGGTTTGCTAGATTGGTGCTGGTGAGTCTGCAGATGCTTGGGTTTTGAAAGTTGAGCTTGTTTGAGTGGATTTTGAAAAAGTGGGATATTCCCATATGAAGAAGATTCAATTTTGAATTGTCATTTAAACTATGCATTTGAAAGTTTCTGGATGATCACAAAGTGGGCCTTGATACTCTGTTATGAGTACATTCAAGGGGTGCAAAGATCCAGAATAGTTTCTGTTGGGTTCTGAAAGTTTGAGACAGCCAAAGTAGGCATGGGAGTTAAATTGGCCAAAATGACCATTCACTTAATATATTTGTTTTGATTTACTTGTCTTTAAGGAAAGTGTGGGAAATGTTTCAGATGATGTTCATTTCACCTAAGAAAAATTTTACAAGCAATGGATCACACAAACAAGGTGGTTTTTAAAGACATTCAAAATCCATACATACACATATACATGCATTCATGAGTTTATTTAGAAAAGTTTTTGTTAACCCTAATCTTGATGATTAGTGTTTGATGATCTAAGTTTGGTATTTTTGGGATGTTACACCACACCAGTAGTGCAACATCACAGGTTAGCTATCATGGAGCCAATACCACACAATTCAACAAGCCAACTAGATCAAAACCAATTAATATTGGATCATCTCAACAACCACCCAACCTTATATAAGAATAAATTCATTATTCTGGAGTCACAAACTAGTACCATCCACTATCCAATTCAAATAGATGAATTTTCAAGCCAAATTCATTAAGCAAGTTATGTAGCAAAGCTACTGTAATATATCAGGAACTAAAGTGAGGAACCCAAATTAGGGTTCATACCGAGAGAGAGTGGGATAGAGGGAAACTTACCCGATTGGCCTCGTACAACAAGACGAGGAAGCAAACGACGGCAACATAGAGATGATGGGAGCCAAGGCAGCGGCAGGAGGAGCACCTATGGGCACTGCAACCCGCGCTTGATCCGCCATTAAGAGCATCCGGCGTAGCGGAGGCGCTCGTGGCCGGCCGGTGACCGAAGACGACCACACAGCTATGGTTTCACAGGGGCTTCCACGGGGGAGTAGAGCGGCCTCGAGGCATAGGGAAATAGAAGTAGAAGACCAAGGGAGGAGCCGAATGGCGAGCGACAGAGCTGGATGTGGCTGGCAAGAACCAAGGGAGGCACCGGTGGCGCATCGGCCACAAAAGAAGAAGAACGCGAGAAGGAGAAGAGTTGGTGTGTGTCTGGGTGCCCGAGAAGAGTGAAAGAAAAGGAAAGAGGGTGGAATGGGCCAGCCCAGTTTGACCGAGGTGGGCCGAATTGGCCTATAAATTAATTTGCTCCTGGGTTAAGCCCAGAAAGAAAATAAATCCCCAATAAATAAAGGAAATTACCAAAATGACCAAAATACCCTCTAAACATTTCAATATCTAGAAAAATGTAGAAAAATCCTAAAAATATATTTACTACATCATAATGCTTATTAAAATAATATCCACCTAAGAAAAATATAATCATATTTATTTAAGTTTTATAAAATACAAATAAATATTAACCCTCATAAATATTTAAATGAAATTTAATAAATTTAGAAAAGTTCCTAAAAATAAATAAAATCACTTTCATGCATAAAAAGAAATCTCTTATCTAATAAAATTCCTAACTTAAAATTTTACAAATAAAATTTAAAACAAATACGTAAAGACATTCAATAATTGAGAAATTTTATAAAAAAATCAAGATAATACCTAAAAATAAATAAAATTCAATTTTAATATTTTAAGTAATAATACTTACTAGGATAATACTAAATATATTATTCCAAAAACATTTTAAAATTCTTAGATCATAGATCTTCAGTCATTTAAGTTATTAAAATGAGATAGTTGTTTTGTTAATTATTTAACATTATTTCCTAAGTAAGAAATAATCATATTCATAACACAATCTTTTAACTCTAAAATAGTCTAAACCATAATTATAATTTAGGATACGATTCTGATGTAAACAATCAACTTTATAATATCCTTTTCAAATCTTTAACTAACTATAAATCAAAGATTTACAAATTTATTTTTTGTAAATCATTAAAAGTAAGTGATCCCAATTCTTATACAATAATATTTAGCAAACTTGGTATTCACTACATATATTATAAAATAAATTCACTTATTTTCTTAATATAGAAAATCTTATAGTATAATCTATAAATATTAAATATGCTAGCTTTAAGTCTTTAAGATTAAACTTCATTATGCTTAGGAAAAACCCTAATTGTTGTTAATGCCATAAATGTTATATCACAAGTCTAGCTATATCTTTATAGTTAACTTTGGTCTGATATATCATAAGCTAGGTATATAGTGACTCAAGATCATTTAAACCTTATCAGAAACCATAACTTTAATCTTATTAATCTTTAGAGTTAATTAACTTAACACAAATAATATTTTCTTCAAATGATATTATTTTTGGAACTTGAAAGGAAACATTATACCATTTCTTCTATGTCATAACCATTTAAAACATGAACTTTGTAATAATTACATGATACCACCCAATCTTAGAATCATATTACGATTGTACTTTACTTTCGTGTCTTATATGTTTTTCGAAAACCCTTACTACTACACTCTTTTATGAAGTAAACTTCAAGATAAATCACATCCTAAACAAATCATCTAAATCCAACTCACATGTAATGATGGGGAATTACTTGAGGTTTTACAACATGCATCTCATTACTTATGCATAGCAGCATATTGCCTCTTTAAACATTGTCCTTACCGGGCAATGATGGTATTTTTGTCCAACCCGAGGTCCAGGGTCAAGTCGAGACATTCGACTACAATACTCCACTATATCAAGGAAAGTTCACACTTGCTCATGTCCTTTGATTATTTTTTGTAAAGTATTTTGCAAATCCAGTGTTGTGAGCACCTGCATTTCAAAAAGGGCAGAAAACACTATTTTCATAATAATATGATTATAGGTTATTTACCATGCGGTAATAACCTACTATAAAAGTTTTGGTGGTAAAGGAACATATTATCTAGGACTTAACAACCAATGTCGCCAGTGATTCTTGCGTCGTATATTACGCGTTAACCATGAGATTTGGAATGGGTCGGAGAAGTTAGCTGGATCGGCTCCCTTTCGCATGCATTGGACACTGTTCTGGGCGTTTTGTTAGTTGTAGATCGTGGGTATAGACGTTTTATACGGGGAAAAGTCTATCATGGATCTAGGCTTACAAAATACAGATTTCTAGTGTTAATGGTTGTTATGTGTATACAACTAAGGTATAGCCGCTTTATACGGGGAAAATTCTACCTTGAGTTTGGGCATACAACAATTACGATGTATGCGGGGTCACAGAGAAGGATAGTGATTGTCTTGGATCTTAGTCTGGGCCTCATACCAAGAAAGTGTGAACGGGAATGCGCGCTCGGATGTGCAACAAAGCTAATATTTCTCATGGGTAAAGTGAGGCACCTTTCCAGAGTGTAAGAACTGTAACTTGTTACTCCCTGTTCCGAGAAGGGGCTGTGAACGCTGCAGGAAAGGAACTCCATGAAAGTTCTGGTAAACCTGTGAAGGCTGATGGACATAGCTTTTCAGAATAAAAGCAAACATTAAAGAAATGTTTATGAAAACCTGCATTGCCTACAACTCTGGTTGTAACATCCTAAAAATACTAACCTTGGATCATCAAACTCTAATCATCAAACTTAAGGTTAACAAAAACTTTTCTAAATAAATTTACGAATGCATGCATATGTGTATGCATTGATTTTGAATTCTTTTAAAACCACCTTGTTTGTTTGTTTCATTGCTTGTAAAATGTTTCTTAGGTGAAATAAACATCATCTAAAACATTTCCCACACTTTTCCTAAAGAGAAGTAAATCAAAACACATATATTAAATGAATGGTCACTTTGACCAATTTAACTCTCATGCCTACTTTGGCTGTCTCAAACTTTTAGAACTTAATAGAAACTTTTCTGGATCTTTGCACCCCTTGAATGTACTCATAACAAAGTATCAAGGTCCACTTCGTGATCATCCAGAAACTTTCAAATGCATAGTTTAAATGACAATTCAAAATTGAATCTTTATCATATGGCAAGATCCCACTTTTTCAAAAAAAACCTCAAACAAGCTCAACTTTCAAAACCCAAGCATTTGTAGACTAACCAACACCAATCTAGAAAACTCACCAAATATCTTTTCAAAATTCCAAACTTGATTTCATGCGGCCATTTCATCAAACAGGTTGCAGACACAAATCGAACAAACATCAAAAACTATTGTGAGCAGTGATTCTTGCCTAAATTGTTCCCTAGTTAGCTCACAACCAGCTCAGTAGATCATCTCGGAAGATTAGCCAAGAACTAGCACCACTGTGAGCTTGCCATTGCCATCAATGGTGAACAGCCAAGCACACCCTTGCCACCCCATAGTCGACAGCAAGCTAGGAGCAGCAAGCCTAGCCAGCATGTCTGGGAGGCAGCCCATCGTCCACCGCCACTCACTGTCCCAGCCGCGAGCGTTGCCAAGCCCTGGACTAGGCGCACGAACCGCGCCCAGACTGCCAGAGACCATGCCGAGCGTGCGCCAGAGCACCACCCTCGACCAGAGACCGCGCGCTGCCCTCACCGCGTGCACACACGATCGCCACCGACCCAGGAGACCGCCAGACATCCCCATTTGCCGCCCCGTGCCACACAGCCACTGCCCGCCGTCGAAGACGCCGCCTCTGCCGCGTAGAGCATCACCCGTTCCAGACCAAGCCGCACCGCCCCATGCCTCGAAACCATGTCGTTGAGCATCACCAGGAGACACCGCACCGTCCCCTACCTGCCCATGCCATTAGCCGCCTGTAACATCGCCCCCGACGAGCTCACTGTGCGCCCCGACGGTCCCCTCGCTCGACTATAAATAGAGGCCACCCCCGATCGATTTCTTCACACCATCTCACTCCCCTCTCCTCACTGATCGTGCCACACCGTTCTCAGAGCAAGGCGAGCACCACCCTGCCAGAATTTCACCGGAGCCCGCCGCCTCTAGAGAAGAAGGGAGCCATCGATTTCGTCCACCCCAGGAGCTGCCGCGACCACCCCTAAGTTCGTCGTCGTCGACTTCGTCGTTCGCCCGCCTCGCTGACCCTCGCCCATACCCCGGTGAGCCCCCAGCACCCCTCACTGGCCGCGCTAGGTTTCGTTCTCGCCGGCGTTGTCTCACGTCGACGATGAATCCCAGCCGTTGGATTAGAACTAGATCGAACGATCCACGTTGCCCCATACCGCTTCGCCCATCCCCGTGTCACTGACGAGTGGGGACGCCCGCTTAAGCAGCCCGCGGGAGCACTGCGCTTAGCAGGCCGGCCCGTTAACTTTTCCCGCGCAGCCCAGTTATTCAAATTAAACTTTTTTCCATTTTAATTCAAACACACTTCTGTAACCAACTATAAAAATCAACCCAGATCGATTCAGTGCACCAAATTGAATGAAACCAATTTTGTTGGAAAGGTCTGTGAATGCTGAATCTAAGCCCGTTGGATTCAAGTCATTTGGATCTATAGATCACCCATGGTAAAAATAACAAGGCAGAAGCTTTTCGGCATTCAAACATTTTTCAAATTTAAACCATAATAGCTTCTAAGTTGATTCCAACTCTCAAAAATCACATTTAACCATACCTTTCAGAATATATAAAAATATATAGGTTTACTTGCAGAAATAATGTTCAAGTAATAAAAGAATGCCCCATAGGCATTACTAGCCACTTTAATTAATTAAAATAAAAGGGTAAAACCTTATTAAATTGTGACACCACTTTAAATCACATTCCCATGGACTACAATATGTGGTGATGACATGTGTCAACATGATCCCATGTTTGGTTTGGAGAATATTAAACCTTAAGTAGTTTTTCAATCATTAGAAATTACTTTTCTAAAAATAAAAGGAATTAAATCAAGCCTTAACCTTGTAATGTTAGAGATGATGCTAGATCATCTATAGGACCCTTGTGTGTGATGATTGCAAGTAGTTAAGTATTGTTTGGTGATTGTGTACCTCGTATTTATTCATAGACGCTAGTACCGACCAAGGATACGAGGAGGAAGGAGGATACTACGAAGAAGAAGCCGAGGAGAACTTCAACCACTGCTCTGCACAAGGCAAGCCTAATACTACTAGTGAATGTGCAAGCTTATATTGACATTTGATGCAAGCTAAAACTTGCAAGATACTTTACCTATGCAAGCTGATACTATACCAATGCAAGCTAAAACTTGCGAGACACTCTACTTTAGCAAGCCATACTAATCAAGTTAACCTATGCAAGATAACACTTGCAAGATACCCTACTGATGCAACAAACGCCTACTTGTTACTATCCCTACTATATGCCTTAAGCATATGTGATCATACACACTTGATAAACCAATCCTAGTTTTATTTGCAAGCTTCTTACTTTATTTATTTATCAAAGCTTTAACTTAGAGTTGACTTAAGTGACTTGTAGATACTAGAAATATGTTGAAGGTTGCATAAAGAGCATAAAATTTGGCCTAAGTTAGAAACCTTGATATCATCCTAAGATGTAAGGTTGTACTTAGTTGAAACTCCACTAGTTTACCACCCCTCATTATTGCTTACCCACACCTGTAGATGCGAGTGCCAAGCATAAAACTTGATCAACTTTAGATGGGAATACTTGGTGGAAAAATGGTTATGAAAACCTTGGAATGATGGATCATTCTATTGAAATGTTTTGGACATGTGTTTCCGAACACCTGATGATCTTGGTGATGAAACTGTTGAGGCATGAGTCTTAGCCCTTTATAAAAACTGATGGTTGTCTGGATGCGATACCATTCCAATTTTATCGTACAACCACAATACACGAATATTGGGTAGGGCTTGACTGGAAACTTATATACCTTAGTATTAGTTCCCTCACGGCCAAGGTCTGAGCTGAGGCTACCTTGTGAAGATTGTCCACCTATGCAGTACCCAAGATGGCAGTGGTCATGGTTGGGAGGCCAAACTCACAGGAGAGGTGCTTATACTAGGGCGTGTAATTGAAAGGTTAGGATTGATTATCCGCATACTGAGTATGGTGAATTCAGGATTTGTTCCTGACGGATGTATCGAATGTTGTGGTGAAAGTGTACAATCTCTGCAGAGTGTCAAACTATTCGAATAGCCGCGTCCGTGGTTATGGACAGTTGGAGTGGCCATACTGTTCCCCGTCAGACTTTTCAAAATGACTTGTCAAATGAATTGAGACTTTGAATTGACCACAACAGAGTTGTGATATGAAATACAAGTTCCCACTTAGGAGTTATAAAATTATGACTAGCTTTGGAACCTAGTAGAGATAAATCTGGCTTTTGCAAAACAACCCTAGAGCCTAGTGTCCTATTATCCAAAAACCCCTTTACCTGCTAGTAATAGTGTCCTATTATTCCCATGGACAGACTATGAAGAGGAGTACCTGGAAGATGGAACCCAGGAAGGTTACGACAACTAGGATCATCTCCCATCGTCAGCATTGCATGTGACCCCGAAGATGGAGCTTCGCCTACGCTACCGTTATTATTACGTATTCCGCTGCTTGAAGTTGTATTAAGAACTGGATCATGAGATCCCTATTTGTGTAAGAACTTATGTATCATTTGTAATGGATGATGTACTATGGTATCCTATTCTGTTATGTCTCGCAAAAATGGTAATCCTGGGATTGCGATGTATGGCATAACAGGCATCTAGGATTGAAAAATCTGGGTGTTGACAAGTTGGTATCAGAGTCATCCTGACCATAGGAGACCCTAGTTAGACTGGACGTTTGAACCCAAAAACTTAGTTTCAAAACCAAAGAAAATAAATATTTACAAAAACTTATTCTTATTCTTATCTCTTTAATTCTTTCCTAAAAATTCATGTTCCTCAAAAACTCTTGAAAAATACATAAAATTTTGACACACTTGATCACCCTGCTAATCTACTCATCCTCTATTTTTATAGATGGACGTGAAGTACAACAAGTTTTACCAACTTGGGAATGGAGGAGACCATATCTTTGAGAGGGATCTGGACCAGCTTTCGGAACTTGGGCGTCGCACCCGAAGTTCTTGAGCTCAGCTCAATGATCAAGGAGGAGAAGATCTGCGGTGGCTAATTGTTGCAAGTCTCAGGAAAGATTGAACCTCCCACTGGAGGGAATTCAGTTTACCTTGAGGAAAACAAGCGGCTCGATGGACTTGCCAGAGCAATGCAGGAAGCTCTTTCCCGTCTGTGTGGGCAGAGCATCAATCAGATCAAGGGTACTCGCTTTGAGTTTTGCCCAAGGCGTGATGCAAATGGACAACCACTAGAAGCCCCATACCACCCCGAGCTGAAGACTCAATTGGACCACCTTAGCTTCATGATGTATGATCGTCAGTAGGAGTTGGACAACTACCGTGACTACTGCAACCACAAGTCTGCCATCATCAAGACAAAGGACCAGACCATCGCCATGCTAGCAAGGGATAGCAAGTCTCGCCGCCGTCAGCTCGACAAGAAGGAGCGCATTATTGCCCGTCTTCGCCACTGCATCTCATCTTTTGAGGAGACCATCCCCGAGAGAGACATGCAGTTGGAGGAAAGGGAGAATGCTAGAGAGGATCTTCGTGGAGACCCTTACTCCTATCTCAGCGATGACGATGATTTTCTGGAGGATCAGGCCATGGACTTCTTCACCGATGAGGATGATTTTGCCTTCATCGATGATGATGAAGATGATGAAGCCACAGACTCCGAGGAGTAGTAGCACTTGAGCACTAGTGTAGTGAGTAGTATTCGGTCCCACTGTATCGTAGTTTCCAGAATGGTTCTTAAAACCATCTGTTTTTCTTTGTTGTGGTGTGTGTTGTACTGTGTGCTATGAATGAATGAATGAAAAAGCAAGTTGCTAGAAAAATCTGAATCAAACCTTTAAAACTTTTCAAAGTCCCCGAAACCTTAGAAATTTCCCTCTTTTCTCATGATCTATCAAAATCTTCAGATGCCACGTGGAGGAAGTGGTTCAGCCCCGGACCCGATGTTGCAGATCCTGCAACTGTTGATTTCTGACCATGAAGCTGAAAGAGCGGAACGTCAAGCCAACCTAGCCACTCTGCAATAGATAGCCCAGCTAGCCCACAACAACCAAGGCAACGGAAATCAGGACCACCATGGATCTAAGCTCAAGAATTTCCAGAACACCAACCCACCTGTTTTCACTAAGTCAGAAGAACCCCTAGACGCCGATGATTGGCTGCAAACCATGGAAAATAACCTAGAAGTCGCCGGAGTGGAAGCCAACGAGAAAGTCCTGTTCGCCACCCATTATCTAGCCGGAGATGCCAGGGCATGGTGGAACAGTTTTCGCGCAATGACCGGGGGCCAGATGATGACCTGGGAGGAATTCAAGGTCAAGTTTAGCAGAACCCATCTACCACCAGGTTTGATCAAGAGAATGAGAGACGAGTTCTGAGAGCTGAAGCAAGGAAGAATGACTGTAGTGGAATACCGTGACAAATTTTTGTCATTAGCTAGGTATGCCCCGGATGAGATAGACACCGAAGCCAAGAAGAAAGAAAGATTCCTGAATGGTCTGCATGATGAGATGCAGACGGTGTTAGTCAATATCCCCTTTGCAGATATTGAAGCCCTTGTCGACTCTGCCATCCAGATGGAAGGAAAGATCAACCAAGCCAATGAGAACCGCAAGCGTCGTATGATGCATCAGCCAGGAACCCATCAGACCCCAAAGTACCGCCCCAACCCATCTCCAGGATTTGCCCCAAGAACCAACAGACCCCCGATGAACCGTCTGACCTACCCCAACCGTGCAAACCCTAGACCCGGAGGAAATCACAACAACCCCGGCAACTCTAGCAATTCCACCCGTGCCCCACCCAAGTTCAACACCAACAATGCTACCGCCAACACCAACACTGCCCCGAGGACTGGAAGCAATGTTGTGCCTGTAGCAGCCAAGGACAAGTCGCAAGTAACTTGTTATGACTGTGGAAATAAAGGCCACTATTCTAACGAGTGCCCCAACAAGAAGAATGCTACAGCCCCCAATGCCAATGCCCCAGCCCAACAGCAACGTCGTGTTCAGCCCGAAAGAAGATTTGCCCCAGGGAATTAACTCAACCGCAATGGCCGTCCTTTTCTCATGCATGCTAAAGAAGCTCAGGAAGCGCCAGACGTCGTGATGGGTATGTTTTCTGTTAATTCAGTACTTGCAAGAGTGTTGTTTGATTTAGTGCATCGCATTCATTTGTCACCGAAGAATTTGCATGCACTAGTAAAATTCAACCAACCAAATTGAAGCATGTGATGATTGTGCAAATTCCCGGATCAACCACCAAGGCTAGGCAAATTTGCACAGCCGTCCCTATCCGAATCCATGGCATAGATTTTTATGCTAATCTGATAGTACTTGGAACTAAAGGTTTGGAAGTAGTACTAGGAATGGATTGGATGTCCAAACATAAAGGATTGATTGACTGTGCCAAGAAAGCCATCACCATGACCAGTACAGCCGGAATATCAGTCGAGCATATATCTGAAACCTTACCTCGTCAATTTAAATGCAACAAGAGTATAGCCCAACCTACCATTGACCACGTCCGGATAGTCTGTGAATACCCCGATGTATTTCCAGATGTTTTGCCCGGTATGCCCCCAGATCGGGATATCGAGTTTATCATTGAACTAATCCCCGGAACCGGACCCATAGCCCAGAGACCCTATAGTATGAACCCGTCAGAGCTCGCAGAACTGAAGAAGCAACTGGATTCCATGTTGGAAATCGTATTGATTCAACCAAGTGCGTCCCCATGGAGATCACCTATCTTGTTTGTGGACAAGAAGGATGGAGTTAACCGTTTGTGTACGGATTATCGGAAGTTGAATGATGTCACCATCAAGAACAAGTACCCCTTGCCCAAGATAGAAGATTTGTTTGATCAGTTGACCGGTGCCAAAGTGTTTTCTAAGATTGATCTTAGAACTGGCTATCATCAACTCAAAATTAAATGCGAAGGATATTCCAAAGACCGCCTTTACCACCGGATATGGATTATGCAGTATCTGATCATGTCTTTTGGATTAACCAATGCCCCCGCTTATTTCATGAATCTCATGAATAAGATTTTTATGGACTTCCTGGATAAGTTTGTCATTGTTTTCATCGATGACATTCTGATTTATTCCAAATCAGAAGAAGAGCATGAGCTACACCTAAGGACCATTCTTGGAACCCTTAGAGCATCAATTTGTATGCAAAGTTTAGCAAATGTGAATTCTGGTTACAGGAGGTAGGATTCCTCGGTCACATTGTATCTGCCGGAGGAATTGCCGTTGACCCTGCCAAAGTGAAAGATGTAGAAGATTGGCAAGCCTCAGCCACTCAAACCCAAGTTCGTGCTTTTCTCGGATTGGCGGGATATTACCGCAAATTCGTAGAAGGATTCTCGAGTATCACCAGACCCATGACCCAATTGCTGAAGAAGGACAAGAAGTTTGAATGGACAGACAAGTGTGAAGCGAGTTTTCAAGAACTCAAAAGGAGATTGATTTCAGCCCCAATCTTGATCATGCCGGATATCACGAAGCCCTTCGATGTGTATTGTGACGCATCCAAGATTGGTCTCGGATGTGTGTTAATGCAAGAAGGCAAAGTTATATCTTATCTATCTCGACAATTGAAGCAACATGAGCAAAACTATCCAACCCATGACCTCGAACTCGCAGCCATAGTTCTAGCCCTGAAGACATGGAGACATTACCTAATGGGAAATCATTGTGAGATTTATTCGGATCACAAGAGCCTAAAGTATATATTCACTCAGAAGGAGCTGAATATGAGGCAGAGAAGATGGATTGAGCTAATCAAGGATTATGACCTGGACATTCACTATCACCCTGGTAAAGCCAACGTGGTAGCCGATGCCCTTAGCAGATTGCCGTGCCGCTTGAACTCCATGATTTTGAAGGAGCAACCAAGTTTGCACAAGGAGATGGAAGATTTTCGAATGGAATTAGTAAGTGAAGGATTTTTGGCTAGCATAGAACTCCAGCCCACTTTGATCAGTCAGATTAAGGAAGCGCAGAAGGAAAATGCTAGTATCGACGGAATCAAGCGTCGTATCGGTACAGGCAAAGTACCCGGATTCACCGAGGACGAAGAAGGAGTGTTGTGGTACAAAGGACGCCTTTGTGTACCAGCTGATTCTGAGTTGAAAGAAGTTATTTTGAAGGAGGCTCATGATACTCTTTATTCTATCCATCCCGGAGGAACTAAGATGTATCAAGATTTGAAAGAGCAATTTTGGTGGCATAAGATGAAGAGAGAAATAGGAAGCTATATCGCCAAGTGTGATATATGTCAACGAGTCAAGGCAGGACATCAAAGACCTGCTGGATTGTTGCAACCTTTGCAGATTCTAGAATGGAAATGGGATTCTGTAGGAATGGACTTTATCACTGGACTACCTACTTCTAGTAGGGGAAATGACTCTATCTGGGTCATAGTGGACAGATTGTCCAAAGTCGCCCATTTCTTGCCCGTCAAGACCACATATCAGAGCTCAAAGCTAGCGGAGTTGTACATCTCTAGAATCGTCAGTTTGCATGGAGTCCCCAAGAACATAGTATCGGATCGAGGAACTCAGTTTACCTCGAGATTCTGGAAGAAAGTTCGAGAAGGTTTAGGAACCCGCCTAGATTTCAGTACCACGTATCACCCTCAGACCGATGGACAAACAGAGCGAGTAAATCAAATACTCGAAGATATGCTGAGAGCATGCGTGTTAGAATATGGATCCAAGTGGGAAGACTGTCTGCCGTTTGCAGAATTTTCTTACAACAATAGTTATCATGCCAGTCTGCAAATGGCCCCATTTGAATTCATGTACGGAAGAAAGTGTCGCACCCCTTTGAACTGGTCGGAAGTAGGAGAGAGGCAGATTTTCGGACCCGACATCCTACGAGAAGCAGAAGAGAAGGTTCACAAGATTCGTGAGCACCTCAAGACCGCCCAATCCCGATAGAAGAGTTACACCGACAAGAGACGTAGAGACCTCGACTTCAATATAGGAGATTTGGTTTATCTAAAAGTGTCGCCATTGAAGGGAATGCAGCGTTTCCAACTCAAAGAAAAGTTAGCCCCCAGATATATCGGACCTTTCAAAATTCTGAACCGTCGAGGAGAATTATCGTATCAATTGGAGCTACCCGAAGAGATGTCAGCAGTACACAATGTGTTCCATATCTCGTTACTTCGCAAGTGTCTCGAAGTCCCCGAGAAGACCGAAGTGTTCAAGAATATCGACCATCGGACCATAGAGATAAACGATGACCTGACCTATCCCGAAGTAACAATCCTCATTTTGGAAGAAGCTTTTCGAACTACCCGATCCCGAAGCATCAAGTTTCTCAATATTCAGTGGAGCAACCACACAGAAGAGGAAGCTACCTGGGAGCGCGAAGATCACATCAGGACGGAGTTTCCCGATCTCTTCAAATCCTAGGTAATCTTTTCTTCCTTTTTCAAATCTCGGGACAAGATTTTGTTTAAGGGGGGAAGGTTTGTAACATCCCAAAAATACTAAGCTTGGATCATCAAACTCTAATCATCAAACTTAGGGTTAACAAAAACTTTTCTAAATAAATTTATGAATGCATGCATATGTGTATGCATTGATTTTGAATTATTTTAAAACCACCTTGTTTGTTTGTTTCATTGCTTGTAAAATGTTTCTTAGGTGAAATAAACATCATCTAAAACATTTCCCACACTTTTCCTAAAGAGAAGTAAATCAAAACACATATATTAAATGAATGGTCACTTTGACCAATTTAACTCTCATGCCTACTTTGGCTGTCTCAAACTTTCAGAACTTAACAAAAACTTTTCTGGATCTTTGCACCCCTTGAATGTACTCATAACAAAGTATCAAGGCCCACTTGGTGATCATCCAGAAACTTTCAAATGCATAGTTTAAATGACAATTCAAAATTGAATCTTTATCATATGGGAAGATCCCACTTTTTCAAAAACCCCTCAAACAAGCTCAACTTTCAAAACCCAAGCATCTGTATACTCACCAGCACCAATCTAGCAAACCCACCATAAATCTTTTCAAAATTCCAAACTTGATTTCATGCGGCCATTTCATCAAACAGGTTGCAGACACAAATCAAACAAACATCAAACACTATTGTGAGCAGTGATTCTTGCCTAACTTGTTCCCTAGTTAGCTCACAACCAGCTCAGTAGATCATCTAGGAAGATTAGCCAAGCACTAGCACCACTGTGAGCTTGCCATTGCCATCAATGGTGAACAACCGAGCACACCCTTGCCACCCCATAGTCGACAGCAAGCTAGGAGCAGCAGCAAGCCTAGCCAGCATGTCTGGGAGGCAGCCCACCGTCCACCGCCACTCACTGTCCCAGCCGCGAGCGTTGCCAAGCCCTGGACCACGCGCACGAACCGCGCCCAGACCGCCAGAGACCATGCCGAGCGTGCGCCAGAGCACCACCCTCGACCAGCGCCCACAGACCGCGCGCCGCCCTCACCGCGTGCACACACGATCGCCACCGACCCAGGAGACCGCCAGACATCCCCGTTTGCCGCCCCGTGCCGCACAGCCACCGCCCGCCGTCGAAGACGCCGCCTCTGCCGCGCAGAGCATCACCCGTTCCAGACCAAGCCGCACCGCCCCATGCCTCGAAACCATGTCGTTGAGCATCGCCAGGAGACATCGTACCGTCCCCTACCCTTGCCCATGCCATTAGCCGCCTGTAACATCGCCCCCGACGAGCTCACCGTGCGCCCCGACGGTCCCCTCGCTCGACTATAAATAGAGGCCACCCCCGCTCGATTTCTTCACACCATCTCACTCCCCTCTCCTCACTGATCGTGCCACACCGTTCTCAGAGCAAGGCGAGCACCACCCCGCCGGAATTTCACCGGAGCCCGCCGCCTCTGGAGAAGAAGGGAGCCATCGATTTCGTCCACCCCAGGAGCTGCCGCGACCACCCCTGAGTTCGCCGTCGTCGACTTCGTCGTTCGCCCGCCTCGCCGACCCTCTCCTGTACCCCGGTGAGCCCCAAGCACCCCTCACTGGCCGCGCTAGGTTTCGTTCTCGCCGGCGTTGTCTCGCGTCGACGATGACTCCCAGCCGTTGGATTAGAACTAGATCGAACGATCCATGTTGCCCCATACCACTTCGCCCAGCCCCGTGTCACTGACGAGTGGGGACACCCACTTAAGTAGCCAGCAGCACCTTCTTAGCAGGCCGGCCGTTAACTTTTCCTGTGCAGCCCAGTTATTCAAATTAAACTTTTTCCATTTCAATTCAAACACACTTCTGTACCCAACTTCAAAAATCAACCCAGATCGATTCAGTGCACCAAATTGAATGAAACTAATTTTGTTGGAAAGGTCTGTGAATGATGAATCCAAACCCGTTGGATTCAAGTCATTTGGATCTATAGATCACCCATGGTAAAAATAACAAGGCAGAAGCTTTTCTGCATTCAAACATTTTTCAAATTTAAACCATAATAGCTTCTAAGTTGATTCCAACTCTCAAAAATCACATTTAACCATACCTTTCAGAATATATAAAAATATATAGGTTTACTTGCAGAAATAATGTTCAAGTAATAAAAGAATGCCCCATAGGCATTACTAGCCACTTTAATTAATTAAAATAAAAGGGTAAAACCTTATTAAATTGTGACACCACTTTAAATCACATTCCCATGGACTACAATATGTGGTGATGACATGTGTCAACATGATCCCATGTTTGGTTTGGAGAATATTAAATCTTAAGTAGTTTTTCAATGAGTAGAAATTACTTTTCTAAAAATAAAAGGAATTAAATCAAGCCTTAACCTTGTAATGTTAGAGATGATGCTAGATCATCTATAGGACCCTTGTGTGTGATGATTGCAAGTAGTTTAGTATTGTTTGGTGATTGTGTACCTCGTATTTATTCATAGACGCTAGTACCGACCAAGGATACGAGGAGGAAGGAGGATACTACGAAGAAGAAGCCGAGGAGAACTTCAACCACTGCTCTGCACAAGGCAAGCCTAATACTACTAGTGAATGTGCAAGCTTATATTGACATTTGATGCAAGCTAAAACTTGCAAGATACTTTACCTATGCAAGCTGATACTATACCAATGCAAGCTAAAACTTGCGAGACACTCTACTTTAGCAAGCCATACTAATCAAGTTAACCTATGCAAGCTAAACTTGCAAGATACCCTACTGATGCAACAAACCCCTACTTGTTACTATGCCTACTATATGCCTTAAGCATATGTGATCATACCCACTTGATAAACCAATCCTAGTTTTATTTGCAAGCTTCTTACTTTATTTCTTTATCAAAGCTTTAACTTAGAGTTGACTTAAGTGACTTGTAGATACTAGAAAGATGCTGAAGGTTGCATAAACAGCATAAAATTTGGCCTAAGTTAGAAACCTTGATATCATCCTAAGATGTAAGGTTGTACTTAGTTGAAACTCCACTAGTTTACCATCCCTCATTATTGCTTACCCCCACCTGTAGATGGGAGTGCTAAGCATAAAACTTGATCAACTTTAGATGGGAATACTTGGTGGAAAAATGGTTATGAAAACCTTGGAATGATGGATCATTCTATTGAAATGTTTTGGACATGTGTTTCCGAACACCTGATGATCTTGGCGATGAAAATGTTGAGGCATGAGCCTTAGCCCTTTATAAAAACTGATGGTTGTATGGATGCGATACCATTCCAATTTTATCGTACAACCACAATACCTGAATATTGGGTAGGGCTTGATTGGAAACTTATATACCTTAGTATTAGTTCCCTCACGGCCAAGGTCTGAGCTGAGGCTACCTTGTGAAGATTGTCCACATGTGTAGTACCCAAGATGACAGTGGTCATGGTTGGGAGGCCAAACTCACAGGAGAGGTGCTTATACTAGGGCGTGTAATTGAAAGGTTAGGATTGATTATCCGCATACTGAGTATGGTGAATTCAGGATTTGTTCCTGACGGATGTATCGAATGTTGTGGTGAAAGTGTACAATCTCTGCAGAGTGTCAAACTATTGAATAGCGTCATGATTATGGACAGTTGGAGTAGCCATATTGGTCCCCCGTCAGACTTTTCAAAATGACTTGTGAAATAAATTGAGACTTTGACTTGACCACAACAGAGTTGTGATATGAAATACAAGTTCCCACTTAGGAGTTATAAAATTATGACTAGCTTTGGAACCTAGTAGAGATAAATCTGGCTTTTGCAAAACAACCCTAGAGCCTAGTGTCCTATTATCCAAAAACCCCTTTAGCTGCTAGTAATAGTGTCCTATTATTCCCATGGACAGACTATGAAGAGGAGTACCTGGAAGATGGACCCCAGGAAGGTTACGACAACTAGGATCATCTCCCATCGTCAGCATTGCCTGTGACCCCGAAGATGGAGCTTCGCCTACGCTACCGTTATTATTACGTATTCCGCTGCTTGAAGTTGTATTAAGAACTGGATCATGAGATCCCTATTTGTGTTAGAACTTATGAATTGTTTGTAGTGGATGATGTACTATGGTATCCAATTCTGTTATGTCTCACAAAAATGGTAATCCTGGGATTGCGATGTATGGCATAACAGGCATCTAGGATTTAAAAATCCAGGTGTTGACACTGGTCTGTGGCTGTAGATATAGTGCATCAAACACTTCTTATTAGGGAACTTGCTGAGTACGCTCGTACTCAACGTATCTTCTTAACCCTTGCTAGATTACGAAAACATCTATGGAATGGAGACTGGCGTATCTGAAGTGTAGATGTACCATATATAGTGATCTAGTCCAGTAGCATAGATCTGTATTCTCTATCTATATTAAATCTCGTATAAACCCTAAAGTTTAGTTTGCTTCTTTATTTTGTTCTCAGAGTTATTATAGTTTAGCCCCGAGTCATCGGGATTCCTCTATGGACCTAAGAGAATCTCAAAGTCGTCATGTAATTTATGGAGCTGCTTTGTTTTTGTTGTACCACTCTGAGGATATAACTTTTGCGGAATGGTACTCCGTGGGTGTTATGTCCACGACTATAGTATACTACATCATGCAGTGGTATGCTGGGTCACCACAATGTGGTACCAATCCCATGTGAGTATGAGAGCCACTTTACCCACTTGAGTGAGAACAAAGGTGAGACGAGTGACTCCACCTTATGTGAGATTCAGTTCTTCCACTTTGAGGGCATGAGTGATACACCTAATGAGTTGAGAGTGGTAGTTGATTGGTCAAGTGAGACCATTTTGATTTCTAATGACTTACCCTCTACCTCTAGTGTGTACTATTATGTTGTGATATGTTCTATGGATAACGACGCGCCAAGACATAAAGCAATGATGCGTCAATTGGAGAAGATGTACATGGTGGATGAAGAGAATGCTATGCCATGGCTACATCAAGAAGACGAAGTCGTCCACAAGGAGGTCACTACTAACAAAACACCCACTTGTAAAAATAAGGGTGTTGATGTGTAATATCTCGGACACTACGCTCTAAGTAATAAGCTTGGAATGAACCCAAAGTGCATAAGGTGTCCTACTGAGGAGGCCCAAGGGCCACCCACGTGTAGGTCCCGTTTGAGCGGAACAGGGCACGGTACTAGCCAACACCCTATCCACTTTGCAACAACATCAGGACAAGTACGAGCGGCGTAGTCGACAGGCATGCGAACAAAACATACACAAGTGTGTATGTCAGCGACATACAAGAGTACATCAGAGCCAATCCATCTAAAAGAAATAGAAATATTCAATGCCATACAGCAACACCCAAAATACTAGATAGCTAATAGTTAGGATACATCCTCATACATCACACATCAGGGTATCAAGCAGAAGCGAAAAACAAGATCCGAGTACGGATAAGAAGCAAATTGGCATAAGATGCCCTGAAAATAAGCACATCCCGCCCACAGATCTCACGGATCTCCATCCCCGAAATCTCTACGTCAGATAGTCGTTGCCACCATCAACGGTCTCCTCGACCAAGTAGCCTTCCTATGGCTATACCTGTCCATCTAAACCAATATTTTATCATGTGAGACCCTAAGGGACTCAGCAAATCTTTATGCATCTAAAGGGAACAACCTAAGGGTGACGCAATTGCAGCAAAAATAAAGCCTAGCAGTTCTATAGAGAGACTACAACATCCGCCTAACCAATGATAGACAGACGCTTGTTAAATAAACAACAGTGAATCACCCAGCAGATATATATCAACATAAATAAACATCGCTTGCCCACCTCTTCGTTCTCGAACAAGAAGGCGGAAGAACATCCCATATGTTGGCAGTTTTATTAATCATTCCATGTATATTGAGATATTACTAGTCATGTTTTAGTCAATTTAAAAGTGGTACTTTAGTTATGCTTGTCTATGATCGAGAAATTGTGCTCCAAGTCGCCCATAACCGCGAACACAACTTTCAAAAAGATTTAACCTACAGGGGTGCACAAATAGCAACACACACACGACCAATCTCGGAAAAACCAAATGAAAACCCAACGAGGCCTCATCACAAAGCATTCACAAGATTCATAAATGATTCCAAGGGGCCACTCCGCTAAGCTACCCGCTACGAAGTTGGCCGGCTACATGATGGACCGAGGGGTTTGTGCCAATGGCTGTAAACAACTGGGAACCCGAAAGTGTGACTGGGCTTGCCGAGACCGCGAAAATATTCCACATTCCTAAACAATACAGTAGTAAACGCTCCTCGAGCAACAATAGTAAATAAAGCAGTAAAACATGACATAAGTACAGGATAGTAATAACACCCCAAACTAGTTTGTGGCCCCAGGAAATTAAATATGACTCAAGCTAGGATTAAGGGGATTCATGGTCCCATATGCAGATAATGCGATATTCAAGGAACAAGAATCAAGTACTCGGGGTCCTATGGGACACAAGTGGACGAATAAAAACCAGATCTCAACTATTGCCCACCGGTGCCTCTTTTTTTAGTTATCCCATTACTACTCAACTCGGTTGTTTAGGTACCTTATTATTCAAGACACTCACAAACCCTACACATAAAATTTTACGACTCGCTTGGCTGTAGTAAGGGCTCATAGGATTGAAGGAACAAGCTTCGGTGGGGTTTAAAAGTAAAGGCTATGCAATACTTAGAATTCAATTTTATTCGTCACGCGATTATGATGTAAGAATAAGATAGATGCAATAGGTACTATATGTAGTGCAATCATGGGGAAATGCTTGCCTAAAAGTTTAGTTGCAGAATAAGATGGATCCGGATAATACTCCTGAGGCTCCTGATATACTCCTTGCTTAGCGTCTATCCGGATAAAAACCAAACACACAAGGGGGCCAAAATAAATACATAGCACAATCATATAAATTATATGCAACAAACAAACAAGTATTCCATGATGAAATGATGCACAATTTACATGGCATAGCATAGCATGGCATGGGTGAGGTGTGGTGTATAAGAATAAAACAACTGAGTAAGTTTTTAGTCATGTTTTGCTCCCATAAACATTTCTGTATACTTAATATTTATATGATGCATTCTTTAATTAATATCAAGGAATGCATAGTTGGAACGTTCTCGTCGAGCTAATCGATTTACACATATCATTTGTCGAATTCGAAGTTACGGAAATAAAGTTATGTAATATTTAAGAAATGACATTTATTTACATTTAAATTATTTCGAAATTTTAGATTGCTCAAATGATATTTTAAATAGCATATTCATCTTCCTCACATTTTTCTGATTGAAAAACATATATTATTTGGAATGATGAATTAAAATAATATTTAAGTCAAAATTGGTTAAAATAGGGTCAAAGTCAAATGTTTGACTAGATAGAGTCAACCCTGGTAAAATTTGAAAATATGGTTGAATTCATATTTAAAAAAATCATATTTTATTTTATTTTATATTTGATATAAGTCATTTTTGAAATTTTATTTGTATTTAGAAAATCGCAGACTTTTCATACTCGGAGAGGTCCTAACCACAGTGCATAACAAGTGGGCCAGCGGGGAAGGAGCCCCACACGCGCGTGCAACCATCTGGGCGCTGACACGTCGCCAATCCGGTGGACCGCCGGTTGGAAGCAAAACAAACTGAGGGTCCTTGATGCAAGGTTGCAGCGATGACCTCTAACGGACTGAAGTTTATGCATAAATTCGTCTAGCTGGCTTCAGATTCAGACGAAGATGGCAAAGGATTTAGGAAGAATTTTGACACGCAGAAAAAACAAAAGATGTATAGGCGATTAAGAGGAGAAATACTGGTTCATGAGTCGTCTCCGGAAAACTACCAGAAATGCTACATCTACGGACCGTTTTCTACAGATTTCTATGTACTGACTGACGTGGTGAAGGAGTGGAGCAGTTCCTCACCTGAAAATACGGAATGCAAACTGATTTGAACCAATCTAGTGGGTACACATGATTCCGTAAGATATTTTGTAGGAAATAATCCGTAGGTGTAGCACTATATCAACTAGGAAAACATGATGAACTGCGTCAGATACGCGCGCTCTGACATAGTCCAAACTGATCGAACTGACGGTGAAATTATGAAGTTTTGCGAGGACGATTTTGAGCGACTCGGACCTTGGAATCGGGCATGGTTTGGTGAGATGGAAATAGGAACATGCCTAGATGAACATCACGTGTGGATCTGCGCCGGAGGAACACTATACATGATGGAAAACGTCGAGGAACAGAGAAAAGAATAACAGGGCAAACTGACAGAAATGAGCAGAAAACTGTCACGCAAACAACGAGGTTCGTCCAACTTCTGGAGTGATTTCCGAGCTCATCTGGGCATCGTTTCGAGGGACGATTGATGTTATGAAGAGAGGGATGTTCCCTCTTCGGATGGATGTGAAGTACCCTAACGGAGGTGGACCGAGGAGGTTCCAATATTGTGACGAACAAGAAGAAAACGAGGCCGATTGATTGACGAAAATCTTCAGTTTTTGCAGCGTGACTTGCTGATCTTTGGCAGAAGATAGCGAGCGCTGGATCCCGAATAGGACTACACCGATATGATAAAAGTTTTAGATCTATCTACAGGCTACAAGTTTGTTGAAGGATGCTCGATGACATATGGTCAGAATCGAGGAGTTTTGCGCTTGAATTCAGAGGGAAAAGAAGGGATTGCGCGAGGTAGCTGGTGCACGCGTGTGACAGCGCACGGCGGCGAGCGACGCGGCTTCTGCGATGGAGCAGCGACGACGGGGAGCCATAGCATGCAAGGGAGTTTCCAGGGGAGTCTTGGTACTCACCGGACACCTCTGTGTATATCGAGCGAGTCGAGATGTCGAAGAACAACGGGGAGGATCATAGCGAGATAGCTCCGGTTCCTCCTAGTCCACAACGTTGCTGCAGCTGCTCCGGCGAGGTCCAGCGGCGGTGGTGAGTAAGGAAGACGTGGAGGTGGTAGGAGAGGCCTCTCACCTTGGGAGCACTAGATCGTCGTCTAGAGAAATATAACTGACGGTGGCTAGGTTTTGTCCAAGGAAAGCCATGGCTTTTCTTGGTGAGAAAGAAGGTGGAAGTCGAGATCCGATCTAAGGGATGGAGTGGTTTCTCTGCTACTTGCTTTATGGATACGAAGGAAGGGAGGAAGGGCACATGGCCTTGCTTTACCAAAAGAGAGGGAAGGGGGCACCGGGCAAACCTGGCCAACGGGCCGCCCTTTGGCGGGTCAGCCCGTGAGCACGTGAGGAAAGCCCGGCATAGGCCCGGCCCGGCCCGCAACATGCCGGGCCCGTGCCGGCCCGTGAGAAGTCGGGGCCGTGCCCGTGCCGCGGCGTCAGGCACGCGGGCCGTCAAGCACGCATGCGGTGAGTGTATAGGAATATTAGGCAAAAATATGTCCACTGGGGGGGGTCAAACTCGCGACCTCACCCTCCAGGTTCGGTCCCTCAACCAACACGCTACAGAAAATTATCTGTTTTATAGGAGACGCGCGCCCTTTTATATGTTAAATAGACGCGCCAACGAAAAAAGGCCAAAAGGCCCGCGTGCCTCACGTGCCACGGGCCGGCCCATGTAGAGCCGGGGCCGGGCTCGGGCGCCAGGCGGGGCACGCGCACGGCACGTTTACTGCATGCCTTGTCGGGCCGGCCCGTTGGCCACGTTTAGCACCGGGTCGATGGGAAAGGCTTTGCTCTCTCTATCTGTTTGTCATGTAGCAAGAGAGAGGGGAGAGGGGGCCAGGAAGGAGCGCTGACCTGGTTGCCCAGATTAGAAAGGGAGAAGGAGGGAGATGGTTGCACATGCATATGGAATGTATGCTACGGCTAGAAGGGTGTAGAGGGGTGTGTGTGTATGAGATTGCAAGCACACACGGTTAGCTAGGACTAGAAAGTGTGTGTGTATGTGTACTCAAGTGTAGGAGGGTCTAAGATTAGTGTGAGGTGGATGGGGAAGATAGGAGGACTCAAATTATTTGACCCATTCAAAAGAAGAAACTCAAAAGATATGTAAACAACACCAAAAGAAAAAGGTTTTAAGAAGAGGAAGGTGGAGAGTTTTTAGTGCATGAGGCATGCAAGATTACCTTCATACATGCATGTGTTGTTTAATATGGTGAACCCATATCACATGTTATGAGGTAAGTATATAGGATCCATACAAATGTATGTGACTTGGATGTAAAATACCAACAAACAAGAAGGCCACATACTTGTATATGGTTGAGATATAGGATGGTATCAAAAGGAGAATGGTGTTGGCAAGTTAGTAGATGGAAGGAGAATAAAGATATGCACCCAACTCAACTTGGGCATCAAGCAAGCTATCAAGATGCAAATACAATCTATAGAGAAGCAACAATAATGTGCAAGACAAAGCCATGTGAGGGGAAGATCCAAATAGAATAGTTTTAATATGATGCTCAAATGCAATATGGCATGGCGACATGAGCATGATATTATGCAATGCAATTATGATATGTAGGAAGTAGAAATATATATAATAGGCAAGTAGCATTACAATTGTTAGACAATTGGGATGCTAGATGATGGTGCCATGATCCCACTAGTGGACATGCTGAATTGTGAGGATATGCATGCTATGGATGATACTTGTGACATTACATATGCTTCATTCATATTCCCATGTGATGCTTTGCCTTTGAATAATATTGATCATGTGGAATTATTTGATTACGGTACCATTTTCGTACACCTTCCATGCTATATATATTTTGTGTATCCTCCAATTGCTTCGGACATGCTTTTTCATGCTAGTCGTTCAATTTCTCCCATTGCCTGCAATAAGATGAATAATTTCCCTTTGACTTGTTTTGCTTGCAACAATATTGAACATATGCATTATAATGAGATGGCCCCCATAGCTTTCTCAATTTTTGGAGATTTTGATGATTGCCATGATAAGCATGTTCCCCACTTGCATACTCACCATGCATCTATTTCATACTTGATTGATACTAATGGTGATGTGCACAAGAAGAGATACGTCATGATGGATGATGTGTTTCTCTACCATGCACACACGTTCTTCCTTTTGTGTATGATGTGTGTAGGTACCCACACGAGAATGTTAACCTCGGTTGAGCACGAGTTGACAAAAAGAGCTCTAGAGAGCATCCCACAAGTGAGTTCAAGATTGAACCCAACTCTGATACCTTTTGCATGCTTGCATCTTTCATGTCGACAAATTTCTCTTTCCTTTGGTTTGCTTGTTGATGGTATTATCTAACCTTGTGACATTCATGTTTCTTTGCTATTGGATATTGATGCTTTATGTGTTGCAACAAAAATGTTGACCAATTTATCTTTGCGATGTTTTGTGTGCAACCATAATGCCATTAAGAGCATGTATTGTCACGAGAGCTTCCAAGTAACTCGTATATTTGGTGCAACAAACATAAGGACCACTTGTTGTTTCATTTGGTTTGTTTGCAAACACGTTACTTTGGCTTCCGTTTGGGATACTCATATTCCCATGATATTTTCTTTTGAATATTTTTGTGTGGCATCCAACATGTCAAACAATTTCTCTTTCCAATGGTTGGTTTGCACACATAATGATGTCGTTTTGGATATTCTTCCTACTGTGTTTTTGCCGAATTCTCCTAGCTTTGCATCAAAGATTTTGGTCAATACTTTAGTCAATTCTTTGAGTGCCACACTAAGATGTTATATGGAGTTTTTGTGTTCCCACATTTGGATGATGTTCAAACGATTTCCATGCACTTTGACCTTGCATATGCATCTCATTTGCTATACTTGAGTTTTGCTAATAATATCGTGAACAAGAATGGACATGCCACAAATTACATGCTCCTCTATTACGCACAAAAATATTTTGCTTGGTCTTTGTTGTGTAAAGGTACAAATGCATACACGTCAACCTCCACCAACCATGAGTTGACAAGGAGAAATGTAGAGGATTACCTATGGATGCGCTTCTTCGAGATATCTATACATCATAAGGTGACTTCCTTGTACTGGAGGACTCATTCTATATTCTTCATGAATTGGCTACTCTTTGAGTGTTGCTTCACTTTTGTTGTGAGCTTTGTAGGCTTCATGGAAAGTGAAGGAACATTGAAGTGTTGTCAACTCAATCTTCCCGAGGACGACTATATGGTGAACCCAGGATCAAGAAGGTCTCTCGACCTCTTCTACTTTGTGATGAGCATGTAGAATCAAGGATGACTCTTTTTGAAGGCGGGAGGAACTGATGTATCCCGAACTATGGTCGTTACCACATCAAGGTCGCCAACTTACGCCAAGTCGTCATGGACTCCAAAGGTGAATCTGTTCCTCTATACGAGCCCACTTCCTACCTTATTGAATGGTATGCTACTTCATACTCTGTCACATATGACTGATAGGTTCACACCGACAAGTACAGAGGCAAGGGAGGAAGCCCGAAACATCAAGCCCAAAAATACGGAGACTTGGAATAGGAGACGGAAGAAGCGGCGGATGAACCACTAGAGTCTCTAGCCCTAAAGACTGGAGTCTCTGGCCTGCTACATTGGAGTCTCTAGACCAATGCACCGGAGTCTCCGGGTGACCTCCGGACTGACCCTAGAACCCGACCCAGGGACAGTCTGTATGCTCCTCCGGAGACGGACCGAAATCTCTGGACCACACCGGAATCTCCGGCCTACAAGATGGTCCTGCGCTCTGCCAGCTAGGCCCTTGGCCCATGTACCCCTTATTCCACCCAAACCCTAGTTTTATCGCCAAACTACCCCTTGTTTAGTGGTTGGCCTATAAATAGAGCCCTCACCCCTTCATCTATCCCTTAGGCATAGATAATAGACTAAAGACAAACCCCTTGTGTGGAATCTCTAGTTTTGCCTCATCCCCTTCAACAAGGGGACCGACTATTGTCACCAACCTCGATTGGACTTTGCATCACGCATCCATCGTTGTACAAGGCCTTAAAGTCGGTATATCTTCTCCAAGCTGTCAAGGACCTCCTAAGGTGTTCTTACCTCTCCGATATGGATTTGAGAGAGCACGTTGACCGATGTTTCCTTGTGAGGATTCTATCAGACCGGTGGCCGCCATTCGGGAGCAATCAGCCTTGTATCATGTGAGTTTTGCGTGTGTTCACCGTGTTCTTTGCGAGGTGTGTGTTCTATTCCGCTACCTTCTCCCTTTCCCCTCGCTTTCCCATCGATTTCCATGGAGATTCGTGAAAGATCAGGCCACCCTAAGGGGTCACCCCTAACATAAACATATCACAATTCCTAAACATTAAAGTAGTAAACGCTCTTCGAGCAACAATAGTAAATACGCAGTAGCATGGCATAAGTACAGGATAGTAATAACACCCCAAACTAGTTTGTGTCCCCAAGAAATTAAATATGACTCAAGCTAGGACTAAGGGGATTTATGGTCCCACATGCGGATAGTGCGATAGTCAAGGAACAAGAATCAAGTACTCGGGGTCCTACGGGACAATACTGAACATAAAGAACCAAATAGCAGATATTGCCTGCCGGTGCCTGTTTCATTACTTATCCCATTAGTACTCAATTCAGTTGTTTAGGTACCTCATTATTCAGAGACTATCACAAACCCTACACATGCAATTCTATGACTCGCATGGCTCAAACAACTCCTGTAGTAATGGCTCATAGGATGGAGGGGACAAGCTTCGGTGGGGTTTAAAATTAAAGGCTATGCAATACTTGGGATTTAATTTTATTCGAATCGCGATAGATGATGTAGGAATAAGATAGATGCAATAGGTACTATATATAGTGCAAGCATGGGGAAATGCTTGTCTGGAAGTTCAGTTGCAGAAAAAGTTGGATCCGGGTAATATTCCTGAGGCTCCTAATATTCTCCTTGCTTAGTGTCTATCCGAATAAAAACCAAACACACAAGGGGCCAAAATAAATACATTGCACAATTATATAAATCATATGCAACAAGGAACCAAGTATGCCATGATAGAATGATGCACAATTTACATGGCATAGCATAACATGGTATGGGTGAGGTGCGGGGTACAAGATGAAAGCATTCTATTAAGTTTTTAATCATGTTTTGCTCCCATAAAAATTGATATCTACTTAATATTTATATGATTCATGATTCAATTAATATCATGGAATGCATGGTTAGAACGGGATCGTCTAGCTAATCGATTTAGACATATCATTTGTCGAACTCGGAGTTACTGAAATAAAGTTATGTAATTATCATGAAATGGCATTTATTAGCAATTAAATTATTTCGAAATTTTAAAATGCTCAAATGATATAAATTGCATAATCATATTCCTCACATTTTTATGATTCAAAATAATATATTATTTATATTAGTTGGAATTATAAATTTAAAACAATGTTAAATTCAAAATTAGTCAAATAGGGTTAAAGTCAAAGGTTTGACTAGTTAAAGTTGACCTAGAAAATATTTGACTACCTATTTGAATTCACATTCAAAATGACTTATATTTCATATTAGGTTTTTAATTCAAAATCGAATTCATTTGAAAGATATGAATTATTTGATTTATATTCACATTTTGGAAATTTGTTTGAATTTAGAAAACTGACAGAAACTTTTGATACACGGGTGGATCTACCCACTGCCACTGATGAGTGGGGCAGAGGTTGGCGTGGCCACTATCCGCGCAGGCCAACGGGGGTGTGACAAGTGGGCAGGGGAAGGACTACGGGTTGGGAATCCAACAGGCTAGGTGCTTTTCTGCAAAAGTTCCTGGAGGGGGTGTGAGGCCTGACGAATCTGAAAACTGCACATGCACGATCGACTAGCTGGCTTGATGATTGGAATAAGAAAGCGAAGGATCTGGGCAGAATTTGGGGATAGTAAAAAAACGAAAAACGAGGAGGGTAGATAGCTACACCATTGGTTTAGGAAGTATGTTCAGAGGAGGGCTACAGAGACGGGAAACTCACGATGAACAGCGGTCAAAATCGATCCCTTTCTAACGAATTTGAAACTATTTTTGGAGATAATGTGAGAGACTTCGGATGAATATGGCGAGCAATCAGTCGAGATTTTGGAGAAACCGTAAAAATGAAAACTGTAGAGGAAAATGAAAACGGGAATCCGGCGAGGAAGAGAGGCGATCTTCGTGGACATGGACTGCCAGACTGAACTGAATCATAACTGAATTTCTTTCCGCGAAACGAGTTAGCTGGGCCGATCTTCAGGGAATGATTGCGAGCAAAACACAACGATTTTCTCCATGCCACAAAAATGAAAGTCGAAGAGAAAACCAAGGCCTAAAACTTTCGTTCATAAATATTACCGAAATAAGGACTATAGGCGCCAAAAAGATCAAGAAAAGAGAGGGTTCGCACTGGGGCTACTGTTGTTGTTGTCTGCGCGGTGATGTGTCCCGACTTACGATCGTTCCCACATCAATGTCTCTAACACATACCAAGTCTTCATGGACTCCAAAGGTGAATCCTATCCTCTTTGAGATCCCACTTCCTACCCTATTGAATGGTATACTACTTCATACCATCCTATGACCATGATAGGTTCACACTGACAAGCACGGAGATAAGGGAGGAAGACCGAAACTTCAAGCCCGACAAGATAGAAGCTTGGAAGAGGAGAAGGAAGAGACAGGAATGAGTGGCACTACCGCTACCATCAGCGGTACTACCGCTGCCAACAGCGGTACTATCGCCTAGACCTAGCAAGCTCCGGCTACACTTCTGGACGCCACGGTACTGACCAGGAGCACTACCGCCTGTCGGCGGTACTACCGGACATGGCGAGTGGTACTACCGCACCTGGATCTCGTCAATAGGTAAAGCCCGGAGCTATCGCTCCATCCGAAGCCGCTACCGCGTGTGCCCGGTACTACCGGACTCGAGGACCGGTACTACCGGTCATGACAGTGCCTGCACACACCAGATCTAGGGCACATCCCATGTACCCCTTTATTATGTTCCAACACTAGTTCTATTCCCAAACTACCCCTATGTAAGTGGATGGCCTATAAATAGAGCCTCCACCCCTCATGTATCCTGGAGGCATAGATGATAGACCAAAGACAATCCCCTTGTGTGGACAATCTCTAGTTTTGCCTCACCCCCTTTACCAAGGGGACCGACTATCGTCACCAACCTCGATTGGACTTTGCCTCATGCATCCATCGTTGTACAAGGCCTTGGAGTCGTTGTCTCTTCTCCAAGCTGTCAACACTGTTGAGGACCAATAGTCCCATCTATTAATACAAACCGTTGTACCTACAGCTACATAAATACAAGGACATATCACTCGAGCTCGTTCCAAGCAACTTAACTATCAGGTAATTTTGTTTCTTGGAACTATTTCTCACATACATGAGAATATGATGCTGCCTAAATCAGATGTATTTGTTAATCTTAGGAATGATGGACCAAGCATGGACAAGAGGGACAAGCATTGGAGCATGATCATGCATGGAGATGGAAGCGAGCATGTGAGGATTGAAGAGGATGCCACGAGTGGAGATTTCAGAAATTTGAAGACACCATAATAAAGATAGAAGGCTTGGATGAAATATTCAAGGATAATACTTCATAAATTCGTCCATAGCTTCATTCGGTGCTGCGACACCTTTATTTTGGGCCAGGACCATGTAATTTTCACAGGAATTAAAATAGCTACTCTTTAGAGACTGTATTTGAGGAGAAAAGGACTTTTGGGGTTGGTTTCGGCCACCACCTCTATGGTTGGCCGAAATCCCACCTTTTCCTCCTTAAATACCCCCATAGCCGTCACTTTAGGCTCGGATTTTGTTTAGACTAAAAGTTAGCCATCATTGCAACTACGCCAAGGCTCGAGTGTCGCAGAGGTCTCTTGTACTTCACACCTATACAGGATCCCACCTTTTCAATAAAGCTTTTATCTTAATCCGCAATATCTTGATTGCAATATTATTTCTTACTTGTTCTCAATTTCAGGTAGGCATTAAGACCCTCATTGGTCAGGTTGATCGTGCTTCTGCAAGATCGGTAACCTCTAGGAGATTGTCCTAGCAATTGCATTGGCGCTCGTGCTCGCACGTGTAGTTGGATCGTCAAGCCCGAACTCCACCAAAATCGACTATCACCATCTCATCGAAAAATCGGACAACTTTTCCCTATCAAGTGGTATCAGATTTCAGGTTGCTCAGTGAGATTTACTATTTTCATATATTAGATCTGTTTTTAACTATTAACCCATGAAAAAGCCAAAAACACATCTAGAGTTAGATCCATCCCATCACCAATCTATGCCTAACATTATAGTTTTTGCATCGTTGAATTTGTGTCTGCATCATCACGTCGAGTTTATGGTCTTAGTGTTTTGTCCCTTAAAGTTTCGAGTTCTTGTCACATTAGTCACCACCGCCACGCTTGCATATACCCGCCATCGGCATAAACCCACCACCATATTCCTCCATCGCCATACACCCACCACCTTACTTTTCCGCCATATACTTCTCGCCATAAACCCTAGACTCCGCCACTGCCTTCCTACCGCGACACGGATCCAAGCTGTTTTCTTGCCGCTCCGCCACCGCCTTCCTATCGCGACACGAATCTAATTTGTTACTTCCTAGTTATTTTTTCTTTCCTTCTTAGTTGTTTTCATGCAGCCTAAAGTTTGGTTCGGTCGTAAGTATGGAATCGCCTCCGAATTTTTTTCTGGCTATACTAGTTTTCGACCTTGGGGATCACTTTTCTCCATCGGCCGTTATAGCGACTTTTTTTTGCGCCTGCACGCTTTCCGGAGCACGGTAGAAAATTTTCAACAATTGTTTTGGGGCTATCCTGTTTTTAGACCCCGTAGATCAGTTCTGGACACTCGTCATCATAGTGATTTTGGACATGTCGGTTCTCTTTTCAGGGCGCCATATCATCATACCATTTCTAGTAGTGTCGCGTCGTGACATCATTAGTGCTCCAGGCTCGCGCCTAGTACAGTCTAGCCTAGGACCAGCATGGTACTGTCGTTGGGCATATTTTCAACTTTGCATTGTTGTTTTGATAATTGCTAACCCCCTTTGCTAAGCCTTCCCAGAGCTCCACAGATTTCTCCATGTGCGGTGTCTAGACTCCTGGTAATCGTTCGGTTCAATCTCTGGACCAACTGATCCTTGCGGTTTCACATCGCCTTTTCCTGCTATTTGGTAAGAACTTGTAAGAGCTTTGTATATTGCTTGACGGATTACGCATGTATTCCACCATATTTCCGTACTCCTAGGCACATATACCTGTTCTTTTAAGGACTAACCATGGCAGATCTACCTCTTGAACCGGAGAACATGATGAATGTCGAGATGCATGATCACTTCACTAAGCTTTTGGTCGGGCGTGCACAAGATGTTGATTCCACACTAGAGAATTTTGACGTCAAGCTCAACGAAACAATTGACAAGATAGAAGGACTAGAGAAATCCTTCAACGATAAGCTCGACACCAAGTATCAAGAAATCCTCAATAGGTTACCTGCACCTACACCTACTGCTGCACCACATCCTTGGCAGCGGTTACCCAACCAGATGGGACAAGGACGACATATCCCACACATGGATCAAGGTACTGCTGGGTCTTTTGCTCCTGCTGCAGCCACACCACCTCCTGTTCCTGCTACCGAAGTTGTTGCACCTCTGGCTGCCGCTGCTACCATGGATGACGCTTTTGCAGCATATGATGAAGATGGTGACTTTGGGTATGAAGATGAGGATGAGTTCGATGAGTATGTCGAATAACCTGGTTGTCGTCCTCGGCATTACTACTGCAACACTCGACCACCGGTACGTAATGATGATCATGTTGCTAAGCTTAAGCTAAATATTCCACATTTTGAGGGTAGATATAATCATGATGCATGTCTTACATGGGAATTAGAAGTAGATCAATGTTTTGCATGATTAAGATATCTTGAGAATATGCGTGTTAATGCTGCTACTTGCGAGTTTACATATTTTGCTTCACTTTGGTGGTCTGAATATTATCGCTTAAATCCTACTACTATTCCTAATAATTAGACTGCTTTAAAAACTGCTATGCATGTTCGTTTTGTACCTCCTACTTATCAACGTGATTTATAAGGAAATTGACACGCTTAGAACAAGGGGAAAATTCCGTAGAAGAGTATTATTAGGAATTGTAAACATGGATTGTTCGGTGTGGTATTGTTGAAAAGCCTGAACAAATGCTTGCACATTTCTTTGGTGGGTTAAATAAGGACATTCAAAATATATTAAACTATAAGGAATATACTACCATCACTCATTTCTTTCATCTTGCTTGCAAAGTTGAACAGGAAGTGCAGGATCAACAACCACCATGGATGAAGACTAATAATTCTACAGGTCACACATCTTCCTGGACATCCCGACAATCAGCGTCTCTCGTGGTACTCCACCAGCACCTACCACGACCAAATCCAATATTCCTACATCACGAACACCACCGCTGCTCCTCCGCTGTCGTCCACTACCCCTGCTCATAGTACTTCTTCTATGGCTTCCACAGGCAAGACAAACGACATACAATGCCGCAAGGGCTGGGGATATGGTCATATTGAGAGGATGTGCACTACACAACGTGTTATGATCGTGCGTGATGATGGTGAATACAATTCAGCAAGTGACTTTGATGACGATACACTAGATCTTATTTCTGCTCGAGATGGAGACAATTCTGATTCTAAAGAGGAGACAAAGGTAATGGGAGCTGAAACTGCTGATCAATACAAGAGTTTAGTTGCACAACGTGTGTTGAGTGTGAAATTGAGCAAATATTTTTTTGCGGGAATGCAATTGAGAAAATCTGAGCATGATCAACGCCACAAACTATTCCAAACACGAGGTGTTGTCAAGGAAAGACCTATAAGGATCATCATTGATGGAGATAGTTGTAATAATCTGGCTAGTGTTGACATGGTAGAGAAGCTTGTGCTCCCAACAAGACAACGCACACACTCATATTACATCCAATTGTTTGAGAGTTCTCGTAAGATCAAGGTAACAAGAACGGTACGTATGCATTTTACTATCAATACATATTCTGATTTTTTTGATTGTGATGTTGTACCTATGCAAGCTTGTTCTTTGTTACTTGGTAGATCATGGCAATGTGATAGAGAATCTGTTCATAATGGTAAAACTAATCATTATTCTCTTATGCATAATGGAAATAAAATTGGTCTCAAACCTATGACTCCTGAACAAATATTCAAAGATGATCTTGCTAGAGCTAGTAGAGCTAAAAATGAAGAGAAAAACAAAAGTGAGAATCAGATTGTTGCTGCTAATTTTGTGCCTCCTAAGACCACTAAATCTGATTCTAAACATGCTATTGAAGTTCGTTTGATAATTCCATGTATGCTTGCAAATAAAATTGATATTGCTAAACTCAATGTGAACACTACTCTTTGTTATGCAATTGTTTGCAAAGAGGTTTTGTTTTCATTTGAGGATATGCCTCCCTCTTTGCCACCCGTGGTTGCTAATATTTTGCAGGAATATGCGGACATTTTCCCACCTAAGATGCCACTAGGACTACCGCCTATTAGATGAATTGAGCACCAAATTGATCTCATTCCTGGTGCCATATTGCCCAATCACGCACCATATCGAACCAATCCAGAAGAGACAAACGAGATACAATGCCAAATTCAGGAATTACTAGACAAGGATCATATTCGTGAGTCTCTTAGATCTTGTGTTATTCCTATTATTTTGGTACCTAAGAAAGATGGTGGATAATCAATCCACACTTGTAGCATTCACTATTGAATGGTGGGTAATCCTTTGTATATTTTCCACTCGGGGGCGACTTTACTTGATGAAGTGTTGTCTTGAAGGGAAGCTTGGAGGTACTAGATGAGCTTCCATTGAGGTTGCTTGGTGTAGTGGTTGGTGCTTGCCTGTAGGTGAAGTATGTATTTTTCTTGATTTAGTTGATGTCCTCTTGTACTTGGCGCTCAGCTTTTGTTGAGATGTGCACAAGCTCAACCATGTTGTTGTACTTTTGGAACTCGGTGATGTCCTTGATTGGATGGTTCAAGCCATTGAGGAAACGTGCCATTGTTTGCTCATCGCTCTCTTCAATATTGGCGCTGATCATGTTGAGCACCATTTGCTTGAAGTACTCTTACACGGTCTTTCTCCCTTGGCTAAGTGTTTGAAGCTTGTTGAAGAGGTTATGCATGTAGTGTGAGGGAACAAATCAGTATCTCATATGAGTCTTCATATCTTGCCAATTGGAGATAGGAGGCTCTTCCCTAGCTTCACGAGCGAGTTGGACTTGTTCCCACCAAAGGTTGGCGCAGTCATCAAACTCTAGAGATGTCATGACCATCATCTTCTCGTTGCTATAGTTGTGCATGTGGAAGATCTTGTCAACCTTGAGTGTCCATGAGAGACACTCTCTTGGATCATTGGAACCGGTGAACTTGGGCATGGTGAATTTGAGTTTGCCAAAAGTTTCTTCTTCATTGCGGTTCTGGTATTGGCGGTTGCCATGATGTTGGTGGCCATCTTCATCATCCGAGCTATCACGTCTTGCTTGGTGATGATGTTGTTGCCCTTGCGGTTGTTGTTGAACCACGCTTGTTGGTGGTTGAACTTGGTCCTTGTGATGAGCTTGGAGAGCTTGCTCTTGGCGTGGTTGTTGACGAGGTTGAGGAGCTTGGGTCTCAAGAGGTTGGTTCAACTCTTGGTCATCATGGCGACGAGCATGGTATTGAGCCACGTGACGAGAAGGACGTCGCGCCACATGTACAATTGGATGCTCCCTTATTTCATGTTGAGGGAGAGGCTCATCATGGTGACCATGTTGTCGGTGTTGACGATCATTGATGGTGCTGACGTGGAGCACTTTGTTGGAAACCCCAAGAGCAAGGTGTGATGAGCACAACAACAAGTCTTCCCTCAGTAGAGACTGAGGTTATCGAACCATAAGGTGGAAGGAAACATCACACATGTGTTGCAAGTAACGCGGAGACCTGCACAACACAAACTCAAGACTTTGCCCAACGAATCAGTGAGGTTGTGAATCTCACCGGTTTGCTGTAAAGAAGGATTAAACGTATGGTGTGGAAGGTAATGGTTTGTAGCAAGTAAACAAGTAGTGATGGAAGATGTATCAATGGTAAAGATTGGACCGGGGTCCATAGTTCACTAGAGGTGCTCTCCTTAGATAAACAAAATGGCATGAAGGGTAAAAAATTACAGCATGGCACTTTACAGGAACTAAGCAAGGCATAACAATGCAATTACTAGTCAGAAAGATCCTATGAGATTAGATTGGGCAATACAACAAGATACATAGACCGCCATCCAACTTCATCTATGACTAGAAGTCTACCTTCAGGTTATCATCCGACCCCCCTTCATTATTAAGTTGCAAGCAACAGCCAACTGCTTTAAGAAAAGTGTGTAAGGTAAACATTCCACATGTTCCATGAATAAAAGACCGTTGTTTTCTCCCTAGTGGCAACAACACATCTACAACCAAAGGTATTTCTGTCACTTCCCTTGGAAACTAGAGGCATGAACCCACTATTGAGCATAAATACCCCCTCTTGGGGTCACTAGCAACTACTTGGCCAAGATAGCTACTAACAACGGAGAGCATGCAAGATCACAAACAACACATACATGATAGAATCATAACGATAAAACCATTAATCAAACCAACATAATAATCTCAATATCCATCGGATCCCCGCAAACACAACATGCATGATTACAAATAGATTAGATCTTCATCATGAATGGAGCTCACAAGATGTATACATGAAAGAACAAAGGAGGAGATACAACCATCTAGCTACTACATGGACCCATAGTCCAAGGTGGAACTACTCATGCATCATACCGGAGAGAAGGCCTTCGGGATGATCTCCCTCCAGCAGGGTGCCGGGAAGAACTTCAGATCCCCCTGATCTAGGGACGATGGTGGCGGCGCCTACAGACGGTTTCGTGGAGATTTTATCGGGTGCTTAGGGTTTCTGCATCGAGGGCTTCTTATAGGTGAAGGGGGAGGCCGAGGTGACGAGGTTCGATCTCGTCAATGCCCATTGTTATGGACTTGGGTTTTGGAGAAGATGGGGATGCTGGAGATTGAGGAACGGTTAGCAAACAAGCAACACAGGGACACGAGGTTTACCTAGGTTCAGGCCCCTGGAGGGAAAACCCTACTCCTGCTTGTCTGCTCTTGATTACGGCGGAACCAAAGGTTATAGGGGTGCACAGATGCAATCTGGCGTGGAGGTGTCTATGCGAAAGTATGAAGTCAGCCCTCTAGGTCGTGCCCTCCTAGCCTTTATATAGAGTTAGGCAGGTCCCAAGCACAGACCGAGTCGGTTACAGGTTTTAGGGTTTACCCCTTTGAATTTTCTATCTACTCTAGTCTTGCTCTCCAAGGATCCGAAGGCGTCATGAGCCTTGGCCACCCGAAAGTCTTCATGGACCGGCGTATATCTGCCGTGGGCCTTCCTTGGGATGGACCAGGTATGCTGAGGTCGTGTACCCGCAGGGTATAACCATGTCTGTAGCCCCCGAGTGATCAGTCGAATCGTAGATTCGGCTGAGGACTCTTAAATCCTTTGGGTGCAACTCTGTCTTTCAAGAGAATGTGTAGGGATTGTTGATGCATATGCTTGACTCTCCCAACGGATCAGGGTCAGTTAACTATCTTAGGACAAAACAACACAATCTTCTTTAGGTTCGAGTCACTCGACTCGAACCCGGAACATATGCTGGCGTAATTCGACTCAAGCCGCAGAGGTCTTACAGGAGTGGAATTCCAGTGAATTTAAATGATGTACCCAACGCGTCCGTCGGGATTTTTCATGGCGCCTGTTGGCACGGATTCTTACTAGGAGAGCACAGTCAGGTGCGTTACCAGGCCATCAGATGATATCTGTAGGTCTTATCTTTGTGTCGCAGACATAGCATCCGAATGTTTATCACCGCGGAGGTGTTTCGGGTGGCCAAGGAGGACGTTGCTCACTTAGTGTTATATGGGGCAGAGTTGCCGAAAATTTTTGCATGCTGATCCGAAGGATCGCAGTCGAAGAATTCATAGGGTGCACGACCAGCGCTCCCTATGGGAGTACCCCCCGAGTGTCTGTTCGAGTCGTAGACTCGAGTTGTTCAGCTTCAGGCCCGTAGGACACAATTTTTCGGATGCTTGAATCCATGCTCCCTATGGGAGTAGCCCCCGAGTCCGTAGTGGAGTCGCAGACTCGACGTAGCACTCGAAGAAGTAGTTCAGTGCTGTAGTTTTGTTCATTTTCGGGTGCGCGGCCAGCGCTCCTAATAGGAGTAGCCCCCGAGTAGTTGGTCCAATCGTAGATTCGAGTGAGTACTCTTAGCTTTGGAGCCGAAGAATTGTGGCTTTTGCTAGTATAGCTTTTGATGACGTCAGTGCTGACGATCGGTGACCGCAAGCGTCTGCTGCGCCAGAGATGACTTGACTGGACGAACATGGGTCCCACCTTCTGACCTTGAATTGACCAGTCATGCGTGGCGTGGAGATAATTACGGCGTCGCCTCGATTTCCGCGCGTAGTGGACAACGTGTTAGTGACGGTTCGTTGTGATGCTGACACGTGTATGGTCAGATCTTGTCGTTGGTGTTAGGTCTTCTTGATGGACGGTTATCGTGCGTCGTCTTCATCCTTATAATCATTGGGGGAAAAACTTAGTCTGTTTTTACCGCAACCATTCTTGTTTCACTGCTCCGTTGTTCTCTGAGATTTCTTGTTGTGCACTAGAATATCCTCGGACATTTCCTTCTTCCATCCTACGTTCTTGCCGCCGGCGTCTCCGAACCACAATGGGGAAGCCGAAGAAGTCTTCTTCTGCGGTTGGTACCAGCGCTGCTGGAGGCAAGAAGAGTGCTGCTGCTACTCGTGTCACCGACGGTGGCTGGCGGCGATCGGAGACGCGTGAGAGTGATCTCCGTAAGCTTCGTGGGCGGGGCTTGATCCCGCAAGATAGGGAGGCCGTCAAGCTCCCAGGCAACGAGGTAATCCCCCATCCCCCCGCTGGGTTTCGGGTTATGTTCCTCGATTTCGTTCTTCGGGGCTTTTCCTTCCCAACCCACGACTTCCTTCGTGGATTGCTTTTTCTTTACGGCGTCCAACTGCATCATCTTTCCCCCAATTCTCTTCTTCACATTGCTTGTTTTATCACTTTCTGCGAGTGCTGGCTTGGTATCGAGCCGCACTTTGGCCTCTTCTGGAAACTCTATTCCGTGAAGAGGCAATCTGGTTTGGATGGTGTTTATCCCATTGGGGGTTGCATCATCTCCCTCAAACCCAATATGCTTTTCTTCTCTTTTTCTATGTCCAAATCTATCCAGTACTGGCGGAGGCGATGGTTTTTGTAACATCCTCAAAATCATGTTTAAAACTCATGCATATCATCCATGCATCCATAATCATTTAGGGATTCATTTTCAGAAAACCATTTCAAAACAGGAGCATATGAGCTCATTATTTTATGTGATTAGCATTTGAAACAAATGCTACTCTCTAATGAGAGATTGTTGTTCATGAAACCAAACTTTGTTGTCTTATTGCTCTCAGGTTGTTTTGCTAATATTGCTAAGGTTTAAACCAAAATTTCAAAGCAAATACAATTTGAAAACCAATTTCAAAACCAATATAAAACAAGTGCTATGTCACTGTTTATTCTATTTTATTTCATATGACCAAGCCAATTCAAAGTGACCACTTGGTTTTATGCCCAGAATTGTGACTATTGCACACTGCAAAAATCCTGAAAATATTTGAATTCAAATAGAGTTTGAAATCATTTGAAAATCATTCCAGAAAAAGAAAAAGAGAAAGGAAATAGAAAAGGGTCGTCGCCAGACTTCTAGCCCAACAACGGATCCAGCCCATTTAGCCCACCCGGGTCCCCCCTCTCTCTCTTTCACACGCAGACGCACCCACAGAGTCGCTGATGCCAGGACCCCACCCCCTCTCTGTTTCATTCGCTGACAACGGGACCCCGTCCACGTCGACTCCTTCTTCCCCAAATCTCGCGCACGGACGCCGTTGCCGCCCGTTTCTTCCCCGCCTCTGCCGCGTTTTTAATCCTCTTAATAGGCGATGAATGCGTGCGTAATCTCCGCCCCTGCTCCGACTATAAGATCCTCTCCCCACTTCGCTCCATTCCCCTCACTCACCAACCGCAAAGCGCCGCTAGGATGTCCACAATCGAACTTGCGCCGCCGCGTTACTGAGCATCTCCGGCAGCAAATTCCGGTGAGTCTTGACCGCCCCTGTGCCTCTGATTCAAACGAGTGTAACCAGTATGAACTCGTGCACCTTCTGATACCATTTGCTTGCCTGCTTGTGACGCAGGACGTCGTCCTCGTTCGTTTCTGCAAGCGACCGAGCCGCCGCTCAACTCCGACGATCAATTGCGGTAAGCACTGAGCGCCCCTTGACCTCTCTCGCATACGACTAGGCTCGCCACTGTCTTGTGCATCATATGATGCCATTGGTTTGTGCTAGGGAGTCCAGGAACATCGCCAACATCTCCGTCCACTCCAACCCGATGCCGCCCGCAACTCCGATGAGATCCCACGGCCACTACAGCGCGCCCCTTGCCAAGCTACCACCACGTTGAGCTTCAGTACGTCGCTGCGAGTCTGGTAAGCATTTCCACTGACCCCAGCCCTCTCTGTATCCACCGATGTCAGTGGGCGAAGCCGCGCCGCTCGCCGTCAAGGCCGCTGCCGCCGCCTTCGCTGGACCTTGGTCGTTTGATCAAGAGTCGTTAGATCTAGATCTAACGCGTGCAACAGAATCACTTAACGAAACGGTACATTTAGATCTGAGCCATGCACGATCACTTTAATCCAACGATCTGCGTCGACCGATCCGTGCGAACCGGTACGTGCCAATAGGATAGCGCCGCGTGGCCGCTGTTAGAGTTTAAAAACAGAATTTGAATCAGATTATTGTTTGAATTTGATTTAGCTATAACTTTTGATCCCCACGTTAGAATTTGACAAATTTTATACCGTTGGAATCAGGAGAGCAAGCTCTTTCTGATTATGCAATGTGTTTAAAGTTTTTCTTCTGATAAAAAGGATTTATTTGCAGAAACATGTGTAGGGCTTATTTGAGTATATGAATTGTTTAGGAATTGTTTTAAGGGTTAAATAAATATTGTTTGGCAAGTTTTTGACTTGTTTAGGAATCAGTACTAAGAACTTGCTTGGTTGAGTTTTGAAAATCATCACTTAGCATTTTGCATTGCATGCATATATTTTTGGTTGTATATGTTTTGTGTGTAATTTGTGGCTAGCATTCCTTGTGTAGATTTTGGTGCTAGTGATTGTGATTGTGATTGTGAGGAGTGCTACTCTCCCAACAACCAAGGCAAGTGGTACTCATGAATATTTTTATCCTATGTTTTTCTACTAAGCATTAGAAATATTTTGATAGACTTGCATGCTATTATTTTGCTTATATGCCATGTTGGGAAATCCTAGTAGTTGTAGAAATGCTAGGGAATTTCTAAGTTAAGTTACTATCTATGCTATGCTTAGCCTATCTAGTAGCAAACAAGGGTGGTGAAATATACATGCTATGATGAAAATATTTCTAAGTCTTTGGACTTGTGTTTTACCTAATAAAACAACTAAGTTAATGAAACACCTGGGTGGAATGGAAGGAAAGGTTTTATGTTGAGTGGTTACACAAGGCCCGTTTCTATGGTTTACCTTATGTATCTCACTTGTGGTAAGCCACCCAGGAACAAAGAGATTTTAGAGGCCAAGTGTTAAGAAGCTTCTAGTGCAGCCACTTGGCAATATGGGCTCTGCCTGGATCACATAAGTTGCTAGAACTTAGCCATTTGGACAGTTGGTGGTAGTGGGATGATAGGTTGGAAACGTCCATTTGGTCTAAGGGAAGGCTTCGAAAGGTCTGTCTTGGTGAAACCAAGTCTGGTGGGGAAAGTGCACAACCTCTGCAGATGGAAAAATCTAAGTACTTAGCCAAGTCCATGGCAATGGACAACTTGAGCATCAAGACATGGAAGCTATCAAGAATCTCCTCATCCCAATTTCTAAGTAAAAATTTGTGGGTGAACAAGGGTGAAGGACCTCAATGTCTATTGGTGGTTCCTTGGGAAAAAGTTTGACAAAGAAAAACTTAGTGATTTCAACTAATAGGAAAAACCTATTTTGAGCAAAGCAAGCCAAGCTACACTTAGCCAAATTGCATATAGTATCTAGTCCACTTAAAATTTTACTAAGGTATCACTTGCCAATACTATTCCAAAGTATTGACCCACTGTGGCTGTAACTTGTGATGTTGCAGGTTACTCTGATGAGGATTAGGTGTCATGAGTCTACACTCAACATGTTTGCCTGTGGCACATGAAGATGAAGACTTTTATTTATTTACTTATTCAAACTCTTGTATTAGGCCTGTGGCCTTGGAGTTGTAAAGACTATGTTTATCTCTGGAATGGCTGTAATAAATGACCTTTGTATCTGTGTACTTCATCTTAAACTGTGGATGCTAGCAATGATCCAGGGACTAGCATTGCAATCACAGGGATCCTTTTCCTTTATAAAGGAGGATCTTACAGATGGTATCAGAGCACTGTGTTGCCTGTAGGATTATGACCCTAGGATTGGAAACCACTAAGGAAAAATTTTCAGTAACTTCTACACTTGTCTATTCTTCTCGTAAACTTTTCTAATCTTCTTTCTCATCTCTATTTGTAGATGAACTCCATCAACGAAGCCGTGAGGAAAGGACCACTCATGACAATGACTTTGGAGTGTGAGACAGAATTCCCCAAGGCTCTCAAGGACCTCAAGGTTGCATTGGAGATACAAGGTACAACTGTGTACAAAGGTTTTCCTGTGATGGATGAAGGAGTGGAATACTGGTGGGTGCAACTTCACTTGTATAAAAACAAGGAAGACAACCATCAGGAAAAGGATTCTGCATGTTCACCAATTCAGTGGTGCACACTACATTCTTTGAATCAGCAAGGGATGCAGCTTGGAAGACCATCAAAGAACTTGGTGATAGAGTCAAGTGCAGAATGCTTAACCTCCAAAATGATCTAAAGAAAGAGAAGGAACATATCCAACAGTTGGAAGCTACCAACCAAACCTTAAGAGGAGACATAATAGACTTAGTGATGGAGTCATGTGAGCAAGATAGGCTGATTGCTTCTAGAAACATTGTGTTAGCCAACAGATCCAGTGAGATAGGATTGTAAACATACTTCGTTAGTTGGACCACCACCTATCACCTTATTTTCCAAAATGTTGCTTTAAAATAACTTGAACCTTGGTTGTTGTAATGGATCCATGTATGCCATGACTTGTGTGTTTTGATTTCCAAGGATATGTATGTGATGTTTTGCCTTTGGTTTTATCTTGAATTGTGTTGTTCTAACTTTTCTATCTTATAAATAGATGCCTACTGTTACCATCACCACTGTTGAGGAGTTCCAGGTTACCCGCTTTGGTCCTCGTATCGTTGAGCTTACTACTTTTCTCAATCTCCCTCTTCCTACCATCATGGTGCTTCCCCTCACCAAGTTTGAGAGGAAAGACCTCTGGGGCTTCAAGGTCAACCAGCCCGGACGCCGGACAGAGCCTACCACGGAGGCCATCGTCTTCAAGCTCATGCATGATGACAAGGAGAGAGGCCTCGAGGTAGTCATGCAGGATCTGATAGGACGTCTACTAGGGAGACACTCCCGACAGGTTAGAGGTACTCACTTCCACGTCTTCGGTAGACGTGATGAGGATGGAGAGTCCATCGACTTTGAGGACGATTCGAGGGACACAGCAGAGCCAATTCGTCTGTACCTCCAGGACTTAGAGTCTCTCATTAGGCACGTGGACACTGACAGGACCAATGTCATGCTCAACAATGACGAGCTCCAGGTGCAGCTTCGCGAGAAGGACAAGCTCTTCACGGAGCAAGATGAGATCGTCAAGGAGATGGAGGCGAAGTTCGAGAGCCAGGACAGGAAGTTCAAGAGTCAGGAGAAGTGAGTCCAGGATAGGAACAAGAAGATCCGGGACATGACTAAGAACTGCAGACCAAGGACTTCGAGCTCAAGCAGCAGCAGACGGTGATTGAGAGGCTTCGTTCCTAGAAGAGGGCTCTCAAAGCCAAGATAGAGACCTTGACCACTAGTGTCGAGGAATACAAGACCGCGATGGAGAACGCAGGTCTTACCTTTGTCGAGGAGGAGATTGATGCCGAGGAGTAGATTTGACTACTCATTTATCTTTTATTATCATACTTGTTGCTTGAGAACTTGTTATTGACCATCCGACATGTGGATGGCTTGTTATTTGTGTGTGTTTTACTTTGTGAACTTGTTATCTTGTTGTTGATCCTTTATCCTTTTGTTGCATGCTTTGTGATTGATTATGTGTTGTATTGTGCATGAAAACATATATGGGTATCTCATTCTTATCTCTACTGAACAAACCACATATGCCTCCCAGTCGTGCAAACCCCAACCCCAACAACAACAACATCACTCCAGAAATGCAGCAAATGATGACCGCTCAAACACAGCTGATGCAGATGATGACGACGTTCATCCAGAACCAAAACAACAACAATAACAATAACAACAACAACCCACCGGGTTTTGACATGCTTACTAGGTTCTTGAGATTGAGGCCAGCAAAGTTCTCAGGAACAACTGATCCCATGGTGGCCAATGATTGGCTACGCTCGATGAACAAGGACTTGGTAACCGTGGGCTGTACTAATGCAGAAAAGGTCAGATTTGCAGCACACTTGTTGGAAGGACCAGCCGCCACTTGGTGGGACAACTTCCAGATCACCACTCCCATCGAAGATGTGACATGGGCTATCTTTGAGGATGGCTTTCGTACTGCCCATATCTCATCTGGAGTGATGAGTCTGAAAAAGAAGGAGTTCCATAACCTGAAGCAGCGCCACCGCAGCATGGCCGAATATATTGAGGAGTTCAACAATCTAGCGCGATATGCACCAGATGAAGTTGACATAGATGCTAAGAGGAAAGAAAAGTTCCTCGAAGGGTTGAATGATGAGCTGAATCTGCAGTTGGTTGTGGCCTATGTTCCCACTTATCAGTCTCTCTGTGACAAGGCTGCTATTTTGGAGAACAAAATGATGCAAGTTGAAAGCAGAAAGAGAAAGCACTCAAACAAGCACAGCTCAGGATCGTCTCACAAACGTTCCCATTATGATGACCGTGGAAGCTCAGGATCCCACAAGCATGGGAAATTCAACAAGCACCACAACCACAACCGTCATGACAACAAGCATCACCGTAGTCATGACAATGACAATGACAAGTACAAGAACCACAAGGGTGGATACAAGAGCCACCATAGTGGTAATGGAAGTGGAAGTGGAAGCCAGCCTGTCAAGAAAGACATAAGTCAGGTTGAATGCTTCAAGTGCAAGAAGATGGGGCATTATGCAAATGAATGCCCGGAAAAGAAAGTTGAAGGACCCAACAAGCCCAACCCTTTTCAGAAGGGACAGGTGAACCACATCAGTGTGGAGGAAGTCTATGAGAAGCCTGATGCTGTTGCTGGTAAGTTCAGACTCAATTCTATTCCAGCATTTGTTCTTTTTGATACTGGAGCATCTCATTCATTCATATCAAAAGAATTTGTTGATAGAAATGGGTTTCCAACTGAAAACATTGGGTGTCCAATAAAAGTTAGTTCTCCGGGAGGAGATATGATAGTAAGTCTTGGATGCAGGGATCTAGTAATAGAGTTTAGAAAGCATAAATTTCCAGTGAGTCTGATAATCCTAGATTCCCAAGGACTGGACGTAATATTGGGAATGGATTGGATGGCTAAGTATGAAGGAGTACTAGATTGTGCTAATCGTACTGTTGCACTCACAACCCCGAAAAGAAAACGGATTAAATTCAAGTCCAACTTTGAATCAAAAGGAAGTAAGCAAAATTATCTTAAGGGGGTTAGCATAGATAGTGTGCCAATTGTGAGTGAGTATCCGGATGTGTTTCTGGAAGAATTGCCAGGAATGCCACCAGATAGAGATGTGGAGTTTCTTATAGATTTGGTACCAGGATCTGGACCAATAGCAGAGAGACCTTATAAAATGTCAGTTGATGAACTGAAAGAACTCAAGAAACAACTTGGAGAACAGTTACAAAAAGGGTTTATTCAACCAAGTTATTCATCTTGGGGAGCCCCAGTTTTGTTCGTGGAGAAGAAAGATAGAAGTCAAAGGTTATGCATAGATTACCGTTCACTCAACGAGGTAACTATTAAGAACAAATACCCTCTGCCTCGAATCAATGACTTGTTTGATCAGCTAGAAGGAGCTTGTGTATTCTCAAAGATTGATCTCCGGTTAGGCTATTTTCAACTCAAGATAAGGGAACAAGACATACCTAAAACAGCTTTCACTACAAGGTATGGATTGTATGAGTATACCGTAATGCCTTTTGGTTTGACCAATGCTCCAGCATACTTCATGAATATGATGAACAAGGTGTTCATGGAATTCCTTGACAAGTTTATTGTCGTTTTCATCGACGACATCTTAGTCTACTCCAAGAGCAAAGAAGAGCATGAAAGACATTTGCGTTTGATACTTGAGAAGTTAAGAGAACATAAACTTTATGCCAAATTCAGCAAGTGTGAATTCTGGTTGAATGAAGTTGGATTTCTTGGTCATGTTATGACAAAGGATGGTGTAGCAGTTGATCCTGCTAAAGTTTCAGTTGTAACTGAATGGGAATCTCCCAAGTCCGTGAAAGAAGTTTGTAGTTTCCTTGGCTTAGCAGGTTACTACAGAAGGTTCATTGAAAATTTCTCCAAGGTAGCTAAGCCTATGACTGAATTACTAAAGAAAGACAAGAAGTTTGCTTGGTCTAAAGGTTGTGAACTCAGCTTTCAGGAATTGAAGAAGAGACTTGTGACAGCACCAGTCTTGTGTTTGCCAGATTTGGAAAAAGATTTCCAAGTGTATTGTGATGCATCTCATCAGGGTTTGGGTGCAGTACTTATGCAAGACAGTAAAGTTGTGGCTTACGGCTCGATACAACTCAAAACTCATGAAGTGAACTATCCTACTCATGATTTAGAGTTAGCCTCTGTTGTCCATGCACTCAAAACATGGAGACACTATCTTTTGGGAAAGCGTTGTGAAGTGTTCACAGATCACAAAAGTTTGAAGTATATCTTCACCTAGAAGGAAATTAATATGAGACAAAGAAGATGGCTAGAACTTATCAAGGACTATGACTTAAGTTTGCAAAACCACCCCGGTAAAGCAAATGTTGTAGCAGATGCTCTAAGTCGTAAGGTTTTTGTGAATGGCCTTACCAAAGGAGAATTGCCAGATGATCTGTGTACCCAATTTAGAAAACTCAAATTGGAGATTGTGCCTGAAGGACATCTCATGACTTTGGATGTTCAACCCACTTTGTTGGACAAGATCAAAGAAGCCCAGAAGATTGATAAAGAAATCGAAGAGATTAAAGAAAAGATTGGCAAAGGAAAAGCCAAAGGGTTCCATGAAGACGAACAGGGTACTTTATGGCATGGAAAACATATATGTGTTCCACAAGATCCGGAGCTGCGGAAACTGATTTTGCAGGAAGCACACAACTCACCGTATTCCATTCATCCGGGTAACACCAAAATGTACATGGACATTAAGGAAAGATTTTGGTGGAATAATCTCAAGAAGGACATCGCCGAACATATTGCTTTGTGTGATGTGTGTAGTAGAGTGAAAGCGGAACATCAGAAACCAGCAGGTTTGCTTCAACCACTACCTATTCCTGATTGGAAGTGGGACAAGATTGGTATGGATTTCATTACCGGATTACCAAGGACCTGGTCAGGATACGATTCTATTTGGGTAGTAGTGGACCGCCTAACTAAAGTGGCTCATTTCATACCCGTGAAGACAACTTATACAAGTGCTAAGTTAGCCAAAATCTACATGAGTAGAATTGTATGTCTACATGGAGTGCCCAAGAGTATTGTGTCTGATAGGGGAACTCAATTCACTTCCCATTTTTGGAGACAACTACATGAGTCATTGGGAACGAGGTTGGAATTCAGTACTGCTTTTCATCCTCAAACTGATGGACAGACAGAAAGGACCAATCAGATTCTTGAAGACATGTTGAGGGCGTGTGCCCTAGACTATGGAGCCAGTTGGGATGAAAGTCTGCCTTACGCAAAATTTTCTTATAACAACAACTATCAAGCCAGCATTGAGATGACACCATTTGAATTTCTCTACGGAAGAAAGTGTACCACCCCATTGTTATGGAATGGTGTGGGAGAAAGAAGTTTATTCGGACCAGATCTCATCAAAGAAGCCGAAGAGAAGGTCAAGTTGGTTAAGGACAGATTGAAGATAGCACAGTCCCGACAGAAAAGCTATGCAGATCCTAAGCGTAGAGAAGTCACCTACTAAGTTGGTGATAGAGCCTATCTTAGAGTGTCGCCACTTCGTGGAGTGAAGAGGTTCGGAGTCAAAGGAAAATTGGCACCAAGATATGTTGGACCATTCAAGATTCTGAGTCGTAAAGGAGAATTGGCTTATGAGATTGAACTGCCAGAATCTCTGTCAGTTGTCCATAATGTGTTTCATGTGATTCAACTTAAGAAATGTCATCCAGAAATGGAAGAAACTTCTTTGAAGGATACTATACCTTTGGAGGAGGTTCAACTGGAAAGTGATCTCACTTATGAAGAGAAACCTATCAAGATTCTTGAAACTGCAGAAAGAGTCACACGGACTAAGACTATCAAGTTTTGCAAAGTGCAGTGGAATCATCATACCGAAGAGGAAGCAACTTGGGAAAGAGAAGATGATCTTCGGAGAGACCACCCTCACCTATTTGCTAGCCAATCCGAATCTCGAGGGCGAGATTCACCTTAAGGGGGTTAGATTTGTAACATCCTCAAAATCATGTTTCAAACTCATGCATATTATCCATGCATCCATAATCATTTAGGGTTTCATTTTCAGAAAACCATTTCAAAACAGGAGCATATGAGCTCATTATTTTATGTGATCAGCATTTGAAACAAATGCTACTCTCTAATGAGAGATTGTTGTTCATGAAACCAAACTTTGTTGTCTTATTGCTCTCAGGTTGTTTTGCTAAGATTGCTAAGGTTTAAACCAAAATTTCAAAGCAAATACAATTTGAAAACCAATTTCAAAACCAATATAAAACAAGTGCTATGTCACTGTTTATTCTATTTTATTTCATATGACCAAGCCAATTCAAAGTGACCACTTGGTTTTATGCCCAGAATTGTGACTATTGCACACTACAAAAATCCTGAAAAGATTTGAATTAAAATAGAGTTTGAAATCATTTGAAAATCATTCCAGAAAATCAAAACAGAAAAAGAAAAAGAGAAAGGAAATAGAAAAGGGCCGTCGCCAGACTTCTAGCCCAACAACGGATCCAGCCCATTTAGCCCACCCGGTTCCCCTCTCTCTCTCTTTCACACGCAGACGCACCAACAGAGTCGCTGACGCCAGGGCCCCACCCCCTCTCTGTTTCATTCGCTGACAACTGGACCCCGTCCACGTCAACTCCTTCTTCCCCAAATCTCGCGCACGGACGCCGTCGCCGCCCGTTTCTTCCCCGCCTCTGCCGCGTTTTTAATCCGCTTAATAGGCGATGAATGCGTGCGTAATCTCCGCCCCTGCTCCGGCTATAAGATCCTCTCCCCACTCCACTCCATTCCCCTCACTCACCAACCGCAAAGCGCCGCTAGGCTGTCCACAATCGAACTTGCACCGCCGCGGTACTGAGCATCTCCGGCAGCAAATTATGGTGAGTCCTGACCGCCCCTGTGCCTCTGATTCAAACGAGTGTAACCAACATGAACTCGTGCACCTTCTGATACCATTTGCTTGCCTGCTTGTGACCCAGGACGCCGTCCTCGTTCGTTTCTGCAAGCGACCGAGCCGCCGCTCAACTCCGGCGATCAATTGCGGTAAGCACTGAGCGCCCCTTGACCTCTCTCGCATACGACTAGGCTCGCCACTGTCTTGTGCATCATCTGATGCCATTGGTTTGTGCTAGGGAGACCAGGAACGTCGCCAACATCGCCTTCCACTCCAACCCGACGCCGCCCGCAACTCCGACGAGATCCCACGGCCACTACAGCGCGCCCCTTGCCAAGCTACCACCACGTTGAGCTTCAGTACGTCGCTGCGAGTCTGGTAAGCATTTCCACTGACCCCAGCCCTCTCTGTCACACGCGATGCGTGAACCGAGCGCGCCGCCCTTCAGCGTCGCCGCTCACCGTCGCCAGCCGCTATCGGACCTTGGTCGTTTGATCAAGAGCCGTTAGATCTAGATCTAACGCGTGCAACAGAATCACTTAACGAAACGGTAAGTTTAGATCTGAGCTGTGCACGATCACTTTAATCCAACGATCTGCGTCGACCGATCCGTGCGAACCGGTACGCGCCAATAGGATAGCGCTGCGTGGCCGCTGTTAGAGTTTAAAAATAGAATTTGAATCAGATTATTGTTTGAATTTGATTTAGCTATAACTTTTGATCCCCACGTTAGAATTTGACAAATTTTATACCGTTGGAATCAGGAGAGCAAGCTCTTTCTGATTATGAAATGTGTTTAAAGTTTTGCTTCTGTTAAAAAGGATTTATTTGCAGAAACATGTGTAGGGCTTATTTGAGTATATGAATTGTTTAGGAATTGTTTTAAGGGTTAAATAAATATTGTTTGGCAAGTTTTTGACTTGTTTAGGAATCAGTACTAAGCACTTGCTTGGTTGAGTTTTGAAAATCATCACTTAGCATTTTGCATTGCATGCATATATTTTTGGTTGTATATGTTTTGTGCGTAATTTGTGGCTACCATTCCTTGTGTAGATTTTGGTGCTAGTGATTGTGATTGTGAGGAGTGCTACTCTCCCAACTACCAAGGCAAGTGGTACTCATGAATATTTTTATCCTATGTTTTTCTACTAAGCATTAGAAATATTTTGATAGACTTGCATGCTATTATTTTGCTTATATGCCATGTTGGGAAATCCTAGTAGTTGTAGAAATGCTAGGGAATTTCTAAGTTAAGTTACTATCTATGCTATGCTTAGCCTAGCTAGTAGCAAACAAGGGTGGTGAAATATACATGCTATGATGAAAATATTTCTAAGTCTTTGGACTTGTGTTTTACCTAATAAAACAACTAAGTTAATGAAACACCTGGGTGGAATGGAAGTAAAGGTTTTATGTTGAGTGGTTTCACAAGGCCCATTTCTATGGTTTACCTTGTGTATCTCACTTGTGGTAATCCACCCAGGAACAAAGAGATTTTAGAGGCCAAGTGTTAAGAAGCTTCTAGTGCAGCCACTTGGCAATATGGCTCTGCCTGGATCACATAAGTTGCTAGAACTTAGCCATTTGGACAGTTGGTGGTAGTGGGATGATAGGTTGGAACGCGTCCATTTGGTCTAAGGGAAGGCTTCTGAAAGGTCCTGTCTTGGTGAAACCAAGTCTGGTGGGGAAAGTGCACAACCTCTGCAGATGGAAAAATCTAAGTACTTAGCCAAGTCCATGGCAATGGACAACTTCAGCATCAAGACATGGAAGCTATCAAGAATATCCTCATCCCAATTTCTAAGTAAAAATTTGTGGGTGAACAAGGGTGAAGGACCTCAATGTCTATTGGTGGTTCCTTGGGAAAAAGTTTGACAAAGAAAAACTTAGTGATTTCAACTAATAGGAAAAACCTATTTTGAGCAAAGCAAGCCAAGCTACACTTAGCCAAATTGCATATAGTATCTAGTCCACTTAAAATTTTACTAAGGTATCACTTGCCAATACTATTCCAAAGTATTGACCCACTGTGGCTGTAACTTGTGATGTTGCAGGTTACTCTGATGAGGATTAGGTGTCATGAGTCTACACTCAACATGTTTGCCTGTGGCACATGAAGATGAAGACTTTTATTTATTTACTTATTCAAACTCTTGTATTAGGCCTGTGGCCTTGGAGTTGTAAAGACTATGTTTATCTCTGGAATGGCTGTAATAAATGACCTTTGTATCTGTGTACTTCATCTTAAACTGTGGATTCTAGCAATGATCCAGGGACTAGCATTGCAATCACAGGGATCCTTTTCCTTTATAAAGGAGGGATCTTACAGTTTTACATCCGCGACTCCACGGTGGCTGGGCAAGATTTTGGTCTTGTTCCTTTCGACCCCTCCCAAAATATCGAGCCGAAGAGGTCCTGGAAGAACCAGATCTTTTATGGCGAGGTAGTGGAGATAGAGTCTCTCTATCGTCGGGTGGAGGATCTCCAGCTACTTACTGATAAGGAGGTGAACGATGTGGATATCATCCGCACATTCCTCAAGCGTCGGGTGTAACCGCTCCAGGCTAGGGCGCACCCGATGTTCCTTTATGCTGGTCGTCATGACCCGACAAGGGTTTCGGCTGAAGAATTCTCCAGGGGAGATCTCGACGGTGTCCTTCGCCCGCTGCTGAAGTTCAAGGCTGGAGAGGATATCCCGGGGAAGTCGCTGACTTCTCCGTTCTCTGCTTCGCGTCTTGTTCCACATGTGTAGATTCGGGACGTGCGCGTAGCTCTATTTTCGACTGCATTGTACTTGAATTTGTTTGGTAACAAATTTTCTTATTTTGTGCAGGAGTTCAAGGTGCCGGGCATGTCGCCACCGCTTCCTGAATAGTTTCCGGCTGCACCGGACAATGAAGTGGTGGATTCCATGTCCGAGCTGCCATCGGTGCGGTCTCCGGCTGAAGAGGCCAACGAGTCGAGCGAGGACCACACTCGCAAGCGCACACGGAGCTCCAGCGAGTCTTCAGATGCCTCGACTCCGCCGACTCCTAGGAATCTGCTGTGGCTTGAACGTCATAGTGATGGGCATGGAGGCTCTTCCTCTCCGATTCCTGCCATTCCCGTGCGGGCCCTGGCACCGCACCTGCCAGCAAAGCGGAAGAAGGAAGAAAAGAAGGAAGAGAAGAAGAAAGAGGAGAAGAAGGTCCTCAGGACCCCTCCCGTCTTCGACTCGAGCGACCTTGACTCGTAAGTTTTTCTTAGTCCTGTATTGCCTTTTCTTGCCTGTTTACTTTGTTCGTGTGCTAACTTGTCTTGGTGCAGCCATTCTTCCAATGACTCCTCCAGTGATGGTGCTCGGGAGATGATGGGGGAGTCGAAGGTCGTGCTTCCTCATCCTCAGACGGTGGCCACCTCTGAAGGCGCTGCTCCAGATCCTTCTCCGCAGGAGGTTCGGGTGGTTGCGCCTCAGAAGGCTGCAAGCGGACCTTTGGAGTCGCCGTCGAATCATGTAGGTATTCTGCTTTCTGCCACGGGGGAGCCCCAGAGCCTTTTTCGAATGATCTGTTTCTCTTTCCCACCTCGGGGGGAGCCCCCGGTCATCTGTAGGGTAGTTTGTTGCTTGTTTTTCATATCTCGGGGGGAGCCCCCGAGCATTTTTCCTATGCGTGACCTGCTTCTGCTCATTCTTTTTGGGCATAGCCCCCGAGATCTTCTTTGACTGGTGGTTCTTGTTTGCAGCCTTTTGTGCAGGGTGCCAACCAACTGGTGCAACAGCACCTGGCGTTGGAGGCCAGCCTTAAACAACTTCAAGGTATTGTTATGCCTTGGTCTTTTGTTTATTCTTGCATATTGTCCTTCGATCCGATATTTGTATTGCTTGCTGCAGAGGATCATAATGCCTCTCTTCGTGAGATTGATGCTCTCAAAAAGAGCCTTGGTCAAGCGGAGAAAAAGGCTTAGGTCGCCGTTGGTGCAAGGGAGCGCCTCGAGCTGGAGTTGGCCAACGCGGCTGAGACGAAGGAGCGCCTGCAGCAGGAGGCTACCGACCGCGAGGAGCAGCTCGCCACGGCCACGGCCAGCCGAGAGAAGTGGCCGGCAAGCTTATGGCGGCTGCCAAGGCTGTTTCGGGTGAGCATCTCTGCCTTCTTCTTTTGGATGTTCTAGTCTTTCTTTTGCAGTGCTTTTATTCATTCTACTTCCTTTGTTTTCTTTAGATGCCGCGGGCATTGAGTTTGATTGCGGTGCTCTGGAGAACGGGAGTGCTCTGGATGATGCTACTGCAGCGGTCGAAGATCGCTGCAGCACCGTCGTCAACTCGCTTGCCAAGGCCAAGTAGGTCCTTGGGCGCTTCTACAAGGAGCTTGTCCCCAAGGGCATGTCCCTCGAAGATGTTGACACCCTGGCGGAGGCGCTGTTAGCCGAAGCACCTGCGGCGTACAAGCGCAAGTAGAAGGGCATCAGCGCATCCGTCGGGCTGGCAATGGCCTTGGCGGCTGGAGCGGAGCTGGACCTTCCCTAGGTCACTTCCCGGATGCCGACGACTGCTGATGGATCCGAGGTAGCCTTCGGTACCCATGCTGCTTGCTGTAAGCGTTATGGGCCGAAACTGATTGATCTGCTGGCCGAGTATGCGCTAAGGCAGCAGGGGGAAGCCAAGGCGAGGCAATCCGGCTCCGAGGCTACTCAGGGTGCAGCTTTGTAGGCGCTATAGTTATAGGATAGTTGTAGCTTCTTTTGTTGTAATTATTTGATGAACAATCCTGGTGCCACGTAGTGGCTTTTGCTCCATTTAATGAATTTATTGAGTTCTGTGATCCTTCATCTGCGTGTTCATGTCTTTGCATTTCTATTGATCTAGGGCCCTTCGGGTGCTGATCCCGTTGACACCTCGCCTGCAGCGCGGCTGCGGCCATCCTTGGATGATGCGTCGCGGCTTGCGTTTCTTTGAGACCATGTTCATAGTCTCGAGAAAGAGTTTCTTGGGGTGCGTGGCCATGATGACGTTTGGAAATCCAAGGCGGATTGAGGTGCTGCCAGAGAGGAGTACCTGATGGCGGAGTTGCTTCGATTGTCCGAGCAGCTTCAGTGTAAGTTTTTCGAGCTGTTGCCCATATCTTCGGATGTGCCTGCTGGCCTTGCATCTTACTTTTTTGCAAGTATTGCAGGTGCTAACCTTGCTCCAGGGGAGGAGAAGGAGCGTGTTGCTGTTCGGGTCAATTGCTTGACTCAACAGGACATGGAAGCCGGCGGGTTCTTCTGGATGGATCGTGACCGTCCTATGGTCCTTGCAACGGTGCAAGATCGCGTTCACCAAGTATTGCGGGTGCTTCGTCAGGTGAAGACTTCACTCGCGTCGGTTCTGCATGTGATGTTTCCGTTGGATGATGCACCGTCGACTCTCTCTGGTCTACTGTCAAAGTTTCAGAATGTGCATCATGTCAAGGAATTTGTGCGGCATCAGCTCATCGCAGGGGTAAAGGCTGCTCTCTCCCTTGTGCGGTTGCATCGTCCTGACGTAGATCTGTCCACTGTAGCAGCTAGGCCACCCCTTCGGCCAGATGGTGGTGAGTGGGATATGCGTCTGCATTACGCGGCTGTAAGGCAGTATGCCGAAGAGATCGTAGATCTGTTTGAGCAGCATGCTCAGGTTATTCTTCAGAGTAGGTAGTACCTGTAAAAAAGATAGATGTAAAATTTGTATATATTTGACTAGGCGTGTTTTGCCCATTTGTTATAAAGGTTTGGTTGTTGTGCTAGCACGTAATGCTTTGTTCGTATGCGTGCCCTTTTCATTAGCCTGACGTGGTCAGCTACTCAGGTGTACACGTGTTATCCTTAGTCGACGAAGTCGTGAGGTGGGGGGATCCCCCGAGTGCGTTTGTAGCATGGAGTAAGGATGCGAGCAGTGAACAAAATTTTGGGGCGAGACACTTAGATTTATTCATATCGTAATGGAGGAGGTACATTGTTTGGCTGAGTAGCCTTGGCTGAATAGCCTTATTGAAAGTAAAGAGGGAGGTAGCTAGGGGTAGAATCGTCGCAGTTGTGCGACGTTCCATGGGTTGGAGTATGCGACTCCAGACTCCACGTGCTTGAGGCGATAGGCGCCACCTGGGATGACCTCGGTGACGATGTAGGGTCCTTCCCATGGCGACTCGAATTTCTCCGGTCGCTCTTGCTTGAGTCGCAAGACTAGGTCTCCTTCGACGAAGGACCTTGGGCGCAGCCGTCGGCTGTGGTAGTTGCGGAGATTCTGCTGATACACCGCTGATCGAGCTACTGCTATGTCTCGCGCTTCGTCGAGTGTGTCAACGGCGTCTTCGAGTGCAGCCATGGATTTAGCTTCGCTATAAGCGACGACCCGAGGGGCCTGGTGGTGTACTTCGGCTGGTAGCACGGCTTCGGCTCCATGCACCATGAAGAACGGCGTGTAGCCGGTGGAGCTATTTGGCGTGGTACGCAGGCTCCATAGGACGGAGGGTAGCTATTTTGTCCAGGCTCCGGCGAGTCGCTCGAGTGGACTCATGAGGCGCTTCTTGATTCCGGCGCCGATTAGGCCGTTGGCATTATCCACCTGCCCATTTTTTTGCGGGTGCGCCACTGAGGCATATGTGATGTTGATTCCGAGGCCTTCGCATAAGTCCTGGAATTCTTTGGAGATGAAGTTCGATCCATTGTCGGTGATGATGCTATGCGGCACGCCGAACCTGTAGACAATGGATTCAAAGAACTTGACGGCAGTTTTCCCTTTTGGTTAGTGACCAGCATGGCCTCAATCCACTTGGTGAATTTGTCAACTGCGACCAGGAGGTAGACATGTCCTCCTTTCGAGGACCTGGGTAACTTGCCGATCATGTCGAGGCCCCATTGGGCGAAAGGCCAGGCTAAAGGTATGGGCCTGAGCTCTGACCCGGGTGCGTGCGGTTTGTTGGCGAACCTTTAGCACCCGTTGCATCTTCGGACGATGTCCTTGGCGTCAGTCATGGCCGTTGGCCAGTAGAATCCAGCTCGGAGAGCTTTGGCGACAAGGGAGCGGCTGCCTGCATGATGGCCGCAGATGCCCTCGTGGATGTCTTGGAGGATGGTTTTTCTGTCGCCGATGGTGACGCACCTTTGTAGTACACCCGAAATGCTGCGCTTGTACATCTCGCCATTGATGATGGTGAAGGATTTGGACCAGCGAGATATGCGCCAGGCATCCGTCGGGCTATCAGGCAGTTCTCCTTCTATCATGTACTGGAGGTATGGTCGCGTCCAAGTTTCTTCGACTGCCATGACCTGCATTAGGTTGACCACGGCGTCCTCTGTGTCCAGTTTTTCGGGTCCTTCATGACCTTCGGGTAGCGTGGCCCCCGAGTGTTCTGCTTATTCGGGTGATCCCTTTGGGAATTTCCGCTTGATGGATGGCACGCAGATCTATTCAAGGAACACACCTGGCGGCACCCTTGCGCAGGTAGAGCCGATGTTGGCGAGTCTGTCGGCCTCCTTGTTTCTTTCTCTTCCAATGTGCCGAAGCTCGCAGCCGTCGAAGCCTCCTTCGAGTGTGTTGTAGAGTGCGCGGTACGCAATCATGTTGGCGGTGTGCGCGTCGCACTCGTTCATCGTCTGCTGGACAACGAGGTTGGAGTCACCGTAGATGACCAGGCGCGTTGCGCCGCAGATTTTTGCCATCCTCATGTCGTGTATGAGGGCCTCGTATTCTGCCTCGTTGTTGGAGGCTCGGAACTTCATCCCGAGGACGTACTTCATATTATCGCCATGCGGGGAGGTCAGTATGACCCCAGCTCCCGCTCCGGCTTCACGCTTGGAGCCGTCGAAATGCATCGTCCATGACTGTGACATGTCTAGGGTGTCTGGCAGCTGCAGCTCCATCCAGTGTATAAGGAAGTCCTGGAGAACTTGAGACTTGATCGCGAGTCGCTTCTCGTAGACGATGTCTATGGGTGACAGCTCGATGCCCCACAGGGCTACGCATCCGGTGGCCTCTGGATTGTTCAGGATGCTGTTCAGGGGTGCCTCGTTGACGACCATCACCTGGTGCTCCTGGAAGTAATGGCTCAACTGACGAGCCGTCATGAACACGCCGTAGGCGAGTTTCTGGTAGTGAGGGTACCTCTGCTTTGTTGGCGTCAATACCTATCTGAGGTAGTATATTGGGCGTTGGACCCGGTGGGTCTTGCCCTCTTCGAGTCGCTCGACCACCAGTACGGTGCTCACCATCTGGTGTGTAGCTGCTATGTACAATAGTAGGGGCTCGCGCTCCTTTGGCGTGACCAAGACGGGCGAGGTAGAAATCAGCCGCTTTAGATCTTCGAATGCGTCATCCGCCTCGGGCGTCCACTCGAATTTGTCAGCTTTGCACATCAGCTGGTAGAATGGTAGTGCTTTCTCGCCCATGCGACCGATGAACCTGCTTAATGCCGCTATTCTCCCTGCGAGTTGCTGGACGCCTTTGAGGTTTTTCGGCTTCTCCATGGCCATGATGGCCCGTATTTTCTTTGGGCTCGCCTCGATTCCTCGCTGGGAGATGAAGTAACCAAGCAGCTGACCCGATGGGACGCCGAAGGCGCACTTTTCGGGGTTAAGCTTGATCCTATAGCGGTCGAGATTATCGAACGTCTCACGGAGATCGTCGATGAGCGTTCTCGCCTCCCTGGTTTTGATGACTATGTTGTCGACATAGACTTGGACGTTGCGACCAATCTGGTCCTTGAGGCATGCCTGCATGCACCGCTGGTACGTAGCACCTGCGTTCTTTAGCCCGAAAGGCATTGTGTTGTTGCAGAACACCCGTAACAGAGTGATGAACGCCGTTTTCTCTTGATCTTCGACCTTTAGTCGAATCTGGTTGTATCCTAAGCAGGCATCGAGGAAGGAGAGCTTCTCGCATCCTGTAGTTGAATCGATGATCTGGTCGATCCGAGGGAGAGGAAAGTGGTCCTTTGGGCAGTGCTTGTTTAGCGACGTGAAGTCCATGCACATCCTCAGGATGTTCGTGTCCTTTTTGGGGACCATCACAGTATTGGCGAGCCACTCGCTCTCCTTAATCTCCCTGATGAAGTTTGCAGCGAGTAGTCTGTTTATATCAATCCCTATGGCCCGGCGGCTGTGATCTCCGGATGGACTGTTTGACGGGCTTGGTGTCTGGAAAGACGTTGAGTGCGTGCTCAGTGAGTAGTCTTTTTGGGGACCATCACAGTATTGGCGAGCCACTCGCTCTCCTTAATCTCCCTGATGAAGTTTGCAGCGAGTAGTCTGTTTATATCAATCCCTATGGCTTCGGCCCGCGGCTCGGACAGTCTCTGGATGGACGGTTTGACGGGCTTGGTGTCTGGAAAGACGTTGAGTGCGTGCTCGGCGAATTCCTTGGGAACTCCCGGCGTGTCCGTAGGACACCAGGCGAAGATTTCCCAACGCTCATGGAGGAATTCGATGAGCGCGCTTTCCTATGCGGGGATGAGATCGTTGGCGATCAGCGCCGTCTTGGAGGCGTCCGTCGGGTGGACCTGCACCTTCTTTGTGTTGACGGTGGAGTCGAAAGACATGTCAGGTGCGTTTTGCCGTGCGACTGGGGGTGCCCCATTGTCTGTCACCTCGCGGAGCCTTACGAGCTCCTCCTGCATGCCGAATGACCGAGATTCTGAAGTCCACAGTGTAGTGGTCCGATCGGGTGAAGCTCCCGTGGACCGAGATGATGCCCCTGGGTCCTGGCATCTTGAGTAGTAGGTACGCGTTGTGCGGTAATGCTAGGAACCTTGCGAACACTACACGCCCGAGGATGGCGTGGTATTGTGATGGCCAGTCCACCACCTCGAACCCGAGCTGCTCGCATCGGAAGTTATCCGGCTTGCCGAAGATGACGTCGAGCCATATCTTTCCCAGGAGGAATGTGCCCTTTCCTGGAACTATGCCATGGAACGTTGTGTCTGATTGTTCCAGGCTACACAGCGGGATCCGCATTGCTGCTAGAGTGCTTGCGAACATCAGGTTGATGCTGCTGCCGCCGTCCATGAAGACGCGGCTCATCTCGAAACCTCCGATCTATGCCTCAAGCACCAGGGCAGCATGACCTGGGCGAGGGACTTGGCAAGGGTGATCCGAACGGCTGAACGTGATGCAGGACTCCGATCCGCTGAGGTACTCAGGGATGGCGGGTGGATATGTCACGACCAGGTTGATCTGTCGGGTGATTTTCTTCTGCACCCTATTCGTTGGGCGCCCCTTCTGGATCATCAGTGCTCCTTTCGGCGGGGGTAACCGTGCCCACCGTTATTTTGTGCGGGTGCGATTGGGTGATTCGGGCCTCCTGCGGGTGGCGGTGGAGGAGCTCCATGCGCGATCTCGCCTGGTGCAGGCGCGTTCCTGAATCCAGGGTTTGGGGCTTGCTGCCTCATCTGAGCCATGCTTTCGCTGAGTTTCTGGAACTCGCGGCAATCCTTGAGCATGTGGCTTGCCTTCTTATTGCCATCCTGCTTGTCGATGTAGAAGTGGATGGTGCATGGACCCGACAGTTTTTCGTATGCTGAGGGTCCGTCGTCGCGATCGCGGCGCTGCCACGACTGTGTCGGGCATCCTCCGTCGTGGAAATTGTTTCCGCGGTATCCGCCGCTGTTGCGGTTGCCGTCGTTGCGGCGGTCGGCGTAGCCAGCCGCGACCATGTCGGGTCCGTCACGATCGTCGTAGACGCGCGATAATCTCTTGCTACAACGTTCACGTCGCCGACCATAGTCATCTTCCTCCTCCGAGTGCGCTCGGTGAACGGAGTCCTCGCCGTCAGCCCACCTGTTGGCGATGTCCATGAGGTGGTCGAGTGTGTTGGGCTTGACGCGTCCAAGTTCTTCCTTGAAGTCCTGGCGCTTGACACCGTCCTTGAAGGCGTCAATGGCCCTTTCTTCGGAGATGTGCGCCGCGGAGTTCTTGGTGTTAGACCAGCGCAGTATGTACGAGCGAATGGATTCGCCCGTTTGTTGGGTGCAGGTTCGCAACTCTTCGATCGAGGCAGGCCTCTTGCTGGTGCCTTTGAAGTTTCGGACGAAACTGTACGCCAGCTCCTCCCAACTTCGAATGGATCCTGAGGATAAGCTGCTTAGCCAGATTCGAGCTGCGCCTGTCAGCTGCAGCTGAAGGCATTGCATGGCGGTTTCCCTGCTTCCACCGTGCAGCTTGACGGACGACAGGTGGTCACTGAGCCATGCCTTGGGGTCCTGTGTGCCGTCGAATTTTGGAGTGTCCGAAGGGAGCTTGAAGTTGCGCGGCATCCGTGTCCGTCGAACAGATCTGCTGAAGCATCGAGCTCCGCAGAGTTCTTTCATCCATCTTGGATTCAGACGAGCATACGCACTTGGTGCGTGCCTTGTCAATATTGCGTTGCGCTAGCTCGTTTCGAGCGTCGTAGTCGCGGATGCGATGGCGTGAGCTCTTATGCCTTCGAGGAAGCTCATGCTCTTCGTCCTCGGATGAGGGCGTGGGGCTGCGGTTGAATCTGACCGTGGCCTTCTTTTTCGGCTCCGCAGGAGCTTCTCCGTGGAGCGCAGCTCCGACGAGTCCGGGCCCGGTAAGCACGAACTTGTGCATGGCCCTCTTCGGGTCCCCCTCCAGAGGTGGGTAGGATGCGAGGTACGCGGTGGCTGCCATGATCGCAGCTTGCAGCGTTTTTGGGATGACGTTGCCGTCGGCGTCCATCTCCATGAAGGATGCATTGAGGGCTCGGGTCACCCGCGGCGCTCTTTGGGGTCCATGTTCTCCATCCGAGAACGATGCTTGTTCCCGTTGTTGCCGTGTGAGCTGGAGCCGATGCCCATGGCGGAGAGCGCAGCTTGCCGCGCACTCGACTCCGAAGCTGCCTTCTTGCGCTTGTCCAGCTCTTCCAGCATCTTGATCTGCTTGTTGTGCTCCTCGATGAGGAGCATGTGGTATGCCATCAACAGATCTCGTGAGGCATCAGCGGGAAGGATCTTGTTGCCTGCCACGGCCTCGCGTGCTTGAGTCCATCCCTCCTCGTCGAAGTGGATGACCTGATTGTTGTTTTCCTCGTTGGGTGGGGGGGATTGGCTGTTTCCACCGTTTCTACCCTTCGGGTTGGGTGGCGGATTGTGCTCTTGATCCTGGATGACCGCGGCGCACTAGTAGCGCTTGTAGATCGGATCGCTGCTGCCGCAGCTTTCGGATCCGGAACCGTAGGTTCCTTCGTCCGATGGCGGGTCACACAGATCGGAGTTGCAGCTGCTGCTGTCATAGGACTCGTCTGTTGACGATGTGGTGCATAGCACAGGGTGTGGAGCCCATGAAGCGGGCCTGATCGACGGCAGGGGCACCCGCTCTGGGAGGCGGAGAGTGCCGATCTCCCCACTTGGAAGCAGAAACTCCCGAACAGGATCTCGAGCCCGTCGCCAACGGGCTCGAAGTCCTTCATGGTGGCCGGTGAGTGGGCGGTGAAGTCGAAGGCGCCAAAGAGGAGATGATTCTCCGTCGCCTCGGCGTTGTAGATCGCTCGGGTTGGGACCGTCACGATCGCACAATCAGCGTCCCCAGTTCCCACAGACGGCGCCAATTGACGAGGTTCCATCTCGTCAATGCCCATTGTTATGGACTTGGGTTTTGGAGAAGATGGGGATGCTGGAGATCGCGGAACGGTTAGCAAACAAGCAACACGGGGGCACGAGGTTTACCTAGGTTCAGGCCCCCGGAGGGAAAACCCTACTCCTGCTTGTCTGCTCTTGATTACGGCGGAACCGAAGGTTACAGGGGTGCGTAGATGCAATCTGGCGTGGAGGTGTCTATGCGAAAGTATGAAGTCAGCCCTCTAGGTCGTGCCCTCCTAGCCTTTATATAGAGTTAGGCAGGTCCCAGGCACAGACCGAGTCGGTTGCAGGTTTTAGGGTTTACCCCTCTGAATTTTCTATCTACTCTAGTCTTGCTCTCCAAGGATCCGAAGGCGTCATGGGCCTTGGCGACCCGAAATTCTTCATGGGGCGGCATATATCTACCGTGGGCCTTCCTTGGGCTGGACTAGGTATGCCGAGGTCGTGTACCCGCGGGGTATAACATGTCACGAGGAGGCCACCAGGGGGGGCAAACCCTAGCCGGGCGCGGGGTGGGGCCCACCCGCGCCTAGGGTGGGTCTGGCCGCCCTGGCCGGCCCCTCCGGCTCCCCTCTGGACTTCTTGTTCCCCAAAGAAAGTAATTGACTTTGACGTTTGTCCCGTCCAATTCCGAGAATATTTCTTTACTAACTTTTCTGAAACCAAAAACAACAGAAAACAGGCACCTGGCAGTGTTGCAACTTGTTAGTAGGTTAGTACTAGAAAACATGTAAAAAGCACCTCAAAGTGTAGACAAGTAAAGAAAAGTAGATACTAAACAAGCATGGAGCATAAAAAATTTTAGATACGTTTCCGACGTATCAACATCCCCAAGCTTAACTCCTGCTCGTCCTCGAGTAGGTAAGTGATAAAAGAATAATTTTTGAGGTGACATGCACCCTCACAATAAAGATCCAACCATTTGCAAGCATTGAAAGCTGGGATCAAAGAACTCTAAACATGTGCATGAAAGATGGAGTTATAACGATAGGACAAAGTAACATGCATGAAACCTGACAAGCTACAAACAAAGATTATGAATAACATGCATTGAAAAATGTTTTTTTGTTTCACATACAGAAAACATGGCATAGTGGCAATCAGCTTGTCCCTCATAGAGTAGCAATAAAGATGCATAGGACACCTTCAAAGTTCAAAAGGGTGACTAGAAACAAATAGCACAAGAACAAGTAATATCACAATATGCATCAATTAATAAGCTTTGGAACACTGCACACAGAATGAAAACTATGCTCTCTTAATGGTGCCTAAAGGTAGAAGGTGGAGAATCAATAATGGTGGAAGAAATGCCTTTTTGTAAAGGAAGCAGGGATTGCAAGTTTCAAAAAGAGCTTCCAAAAATTATGGTACTTGTTAGCTTTCATCCCTCATTGCCCCTATCATAAGCATCTTGAAGTGGTTAAGGTTAAAGTGGCAAAGATGGAGTATATGCTTGACGAAGTATAAGTTGGCAATCTCAAGTCTCTTGAATACGAGGGCCACACCTCATGCATACTCCACTTTGGGTCCAGGTAAGTTCTTGTCATTGTAAGTATTTCCATATCATTGAGAATCGCCAACGGAGTACCCCTTGCACATGGTACAAGGGCTTTCCCATAACCAAAATGACAAGGAAAGCAGACAATGAGCATCTCAGCAATCATTTTATTTACCATATGCATAGCTTTTTATTTAGGATGATTCATAGATAGCTCACTATGGTGATGCTGCAAGTTTCCACCATGATTAGGCATGGCTTAGGCTAGTGGCCCAGGTGTTTCTCTAACACAGGATACAAACTCCATGGACTTACAAGTTCCCTCTTTATTTCACACCGGTGACATCCATAGACAAAAGAACATGATATCAACTGAGTACAAAGTACAAGTGCAATGTTGAAAACGTTCCCCGTGACAACACGGTTCTGCTAATTCCAACTTATAAGTGCAAGCATATACAACAAAGTTGTCACAATGGTTCAAGTTTATTAGGGGCAAAGAATATAAAGTGTGCCATCAAGTTCGTGAGGGCTTTAATCACTAAATTTTCACATAACAAAATAGTTTTTAATTGGAAGATAGTTGAAAACAAGAGTATACTTGGAATGGTGTAACACACCATGCATAGGAGTTTATAGTGGAAAATTTGGAAAAACTATGTTTCTTGGGAGTTGGAAGCATGAGTAGGACTTACTCATACAAGTGGAGGCTAGCAAAAGACTGGGAGCAACCATCTAAGAGAGCATAATGGCCATAATCATGTAGTGCAACAAAGCATACTAATCAAAGCAAAAAGTGTTACTACAAGTCAAGGACTAAATGATCATAGAGGCTAATGCTGACTTGTCATAGTCATAACATGGTGTGAGAATGTGCCAAGTCAACCCAAGCAAAATATCAAAGGAGAATACCACTATACTATGCTTTTGCATGCTAAAACAACGCATAATTTCTTCAAGGCACGCTAAGCAATCCCAATTGTTTTGAACAATACATGCTACAGCAATAATCACTAAGCATAAGGTCAAAACAACACCAAGCATGTCATGCTAAAGTCTAAATCACAGTCAATGCAAGCTCCTCTTGCACTTCAAACAAGAACTTACTACTCCTTTCCAACACCAAGAAACTTATTTGGAAAACAACACTGCGAGAACGGGGGTCCAAACTACTCAAACAAACTAAGCAAAGCAAATGAAAACTAAGATGCTCCAAGAACAACACAACTATGCATGAAACAATAAAAACGAAGTGTCTAGACAGACCTGAGCTTTTTATTGATGAAGAAGGGGATGCACCGGGGTCCATAGTTCACTAGAGGTTCTCTCCTTAGATAAACAACATGGAACGAAGGGTAAACAAATTACAGCAGGGCAATTGATAGAAACTGAGCAAGGCATAACAATGCAATTACTAGTCAGAAAGATCCTATGAGATTTGATTGGGCAATACAACAAGATACATAGACCACCATCCAACTGCATCTATGACTGGAAGTCCACCTTCAGGTTATCATCCGAACCCCCTCAAGTATTAAGTTGCAAGCAACAGACAACTGCTTTAAGCAAAGTGTGTAAGGTAAATACTCCACATGTTCCATGAACAAGAGACCGTTGTTTTCTCCCTAGTGGCAGCAACACATCTACAACCAAAGAGATTTCTATCACTTCCCTTGGAAACTAGAGGCTTGAACCCACTATCGAGCATAAATACCCCCTCTTGGGGTCACTAGCAACTACTTGGCCAAGATAGCTACTAACAACGGAGAGCATGCAAGATCACAAACAACAGAGACATGATAGAATCATAAAGACAAAACCATTAATCAAGCCAACATAATAATCTCAATATCCATCGGATCCCTGCAAACACAACATGCATGATTACAAATAGATTAGATCTTCATCATGAATGGAGCTCACAAGATCTATACATGAAATAACAAAGGAGGAGATACAACCATCTAGCTACTACATGGACCCATAGTCCAAGGTGGAACTACTCATGCATCATACCGGAGAGAAGGCCTCCAGGATGATCTCCCCTCCGGCAGGGTGCCGGGAAGAACTTCAGATCCCCCACGATCTAGGGACGATGGTGGCGGCGGCTATAGACGGTTTCGTGGAGATATTATCGGGTGCTTAGGGTTTCTGCATCGGGGGCTTCTTATAGGCGAAGGGGAGGCCGAGGAGGCGACCAGGGGGGCCAAACCCTAGCCAGGCGTGGGATGGGGCCCACCCGCGCCTAGGGTAGGTCTGGCCGCCCTGGCCGGCCCCTCTGGCTCCCCTCTAGACTTCTTGTTCCCCACGGAAAGTAATTGACTTTGACGTTTGTCCCGTCCAATTCCGAGAATATTTCTTTACTAAATTTTTTGAAACCAAAAACACTAGAAAACAGGCATCTGGCACTGTTGCGACTTGTTAGTAGGTTAGTACCAGAAAACATGTAAAAAGCACCTCAAAGTGTAGACAAGTAAAGCAAAGTAGATACTAAACAAGCATGGAGCATCAAAAATTATAGATACGTTTTCGACGTATCAATCATGACAATGATTACATCTTGGTGGGTCTTCAATTGCTTCACGTCGACGGCGAGCTTGTTCTTCCAAGTCAGAGGCATCACTTGTTGTTGAGCGAATGTCTTATGGTAGTTGATGAGGGGCTTGAGGTTCCACTTGAGGCTGCTCACGTGGTTGCACTTGTTGGATCACTAGTGCCCTTGCGTGGTTACGCTACGCTTCTCATCTTGGAGGTCTTGTAGAGAGATCACCATCATAGCTTGACGTTACGGCATGCCGAGGAGATGGTACCGCTTGCGAAGAGCTCATGGAGTGGAGTATGGGTCCTTCGTTGCACCTTGGATCACGATGGTGCGAAGATCTTGACGCACTCGAGGAATGCGTTGAAGAGTTTGATGCGCGAGACTGTTTCCTTGCCAAACCATCAATGAGATGTTGAACCTTTTTGTCATTTGCGGCGATGACACGTTGAAGAGCTTCATTTTGGTGTCTGATATTGTATTGCATCACATGCATTTGTCCTCGGATCTCCTCGAAGTAGTTTTTGATGATCTTGAACTCCATTTGGGTTTTGCCATATTTTTCATCTTGGAGCTTCTCAAGGGCGTCATAGCGGTAGTTGAATTCTCCTCGAATCTTCCAATGATTTTCTCTTGTCATGTATTGGTCTTCGTCCTCCTAAGGTGGAGGTGGTTGCTTCGTATCACCGTTCCTATCCATGATGCAAAACCAACAAGGATTGTATATGGAAGGTAATATGTGGTGGGGGTTAGCCTTTTACCTCACCTTGGGGATTGTATCACACAAGTTGCCACACGTGAGAGCTAAAAGTTTGCAAAGTGAAACACAAAGAAAACTATAACACCCCTAGTTTTAGTTAATATTATATTAGGGCTTGTTTGTGCATTCATGAGCATCATATTTAAAAAATGCATGAAAATAAAATTAAAGCCAACCCTAACTCTTTCTATGGGTGTTCTCTATTTTGAATACTCTCAAAAAATTTCAAATTAGCGTTGTGTTCCTTCCAAATTGGTTAAGGAAAGACACAACTATCTTACTAAAGTTTTGTGCAAGTTTGGTATATTTTGGGATCACCAAATAATTGCAAAATACTAAAAAGGGTGAAAATAATTCAAAATAAAATGAATTTAGAATCTCTCTAGTTGTTTTTCTCTTTTTTATAAAAGTCCAGGGAGTTTTTAACAAAGCTATCAGCAGAGAGGCACCCCAGATTGTTTTCTATTTTTCCTAGGAGGGTTTCTAAAAAATGTTGTCATCTTCCCCGCATCTCCAAGCTGCTGCGTGCCCGCGTCGCCGTCGTCGATCTGCGCCGCTCGGTCACCACCGTCCATCGCTCTCAAGGCAAGGATAAGGTCACCTCAAGCCGTGCCCATCTTCTCCTACTCCTCTCACTCTTCCCTATGCTTGCTCCCTCTCTCTATCGAGCTTCCTAAAACCCTAGCTCCGGCCGACGCGTCGCCCCGCTGTTTTCGACCTCCCCTTGCCATTCTGAAGCCACCACCATGACCGCCATGCTCAACTTCGTCGTTCGCCCCAAAGCTCTCTAGTCAGGGAGCTACTGACTCTGAAGCAACCTATAGAGACCTACATGGTGCAAGTCAGGAACGAGGCAAACCGTACATGTTTTGGTGGTCCGAGGTGGACTGAGATGGTCATGCCTATAAGATGGACGCCCAGGAGAAGTTGGTCTTCCATCTATGTGAAGATCGCATAAGTGTAATACCTCGGACACTACGCTCTAAGCAACAAGCTAGGACAGACCCAAAGTGCATGAGGTGGTACTACCATGGAGGCCCAAGGGCCCCCACGTGTAGGCATGTCTAAGCGAAGCAGGGCACGGTACCGGCAAACCACCCCACCCACTTTGCAAGAACATCGTATCAAGTGTGAGTGGCGTAGTCGACAAGTATGCGAATCATAACATACACAAGTGTGTATGTCAGCGACATAAAAGAGTACATCAGAGCTATACCATCTAAATGAAATAGAAATATTCAACGCCACACGGCAAGATCCAAAATACTAGACAGTTCTAATAGTTTAGGATATATCTTCATACATCACACATCAGAGTATCAACCGGAAACGAAAGACAAGATCTGAGTATGGATAAGAAGCAAATTATCGTAAGACGCCCTGAATATAAGCACATCCCGCCCACATGATCTCAAGATCTCCATGCCATGGAATCTCCACACCGTATGGTTGATGCCACCATCATCGGTCTCCTCAACCCAGTATCCTTCCTGCGGATATACCTGTCCATCTGAACAAATATTTTATCATGTGTGACCCTAAGGGGCTCAGCAAGTCTTTATGCATCTAAAGGGAAAAACCTAAGGGTGACGCAATTGTAGCGAAAGTAAAGCCTAGTAGTTCAATAGAGACACGCTACAACATCTGACTAACCAATGATAGACATACACTCGTTAAAGAAATGATAGTTAATTACCCAACATTTGTATATAAACGTAAATAAACATCGCTCACTCACCCCCCATTCCCGAACGAGAAGGCAGAAGAACATCCCATCCTTTGGCAATTTTTATTAATCATTCCATGAATATTGCACTATTACTAGTCAAGTTTTAGTCAATTTAAAAGCATTATTTTAGTTATGCTTGTCTATGATCGAGAAACTGTGCTCTAAGTCGTCCATAACCGCGGACATGGCTTTTAGAAAGATTTACCTTGCAGGGGTGCACAAAGAGCAACACACAGACGATCAACCTCGGAAAAAACCAAATGAAAACCCAATGAGGCATCACGACAAAGCAATCACAAGATTTATTAAATATTTCAGGAGGCCACCCCACTAAGCTACCCACTACGAAGTCGATCGGCTCCACGACGGACCCAAGGTGTGTGGCAACGGCTGTAAACGACTGGGAACCCAAAAGTGTGAATGGGCTTGTCGATACAGCAGAAACATGGAACGGGGTCCTAAACATTACAGTAGTAAACGCTCCTCAAGCAATAATAATAAATAAGGAGTAGCATGGAAAATGTACATGATAGTAGCAAATCCCCAAACTAGTTTGTGGCCCCAAGAAATAGGAAATGACTCAAGCTCTGGCGAGGGGGATTCATGGTCCGACATGCGGATATTGCGATAGTCAAGGAACAAGAATCAAGTACTCGGAGTCCTACGGGACACCAGTGAGCATAAAGAACCAAATAGCAGATATTGCCCACCGGTGCCTCTTTCTTTACTTATCTCATTACTACTCAATTCAGTTGTTTAGGTACCTCATTATTCAAAGACACTCACAAACCCTACACATGCAATTCTATGACTCGCATGGCTCAAGCAAGCCCTGTAGTAATGTCTCATAGGATGGAGGGAACAAGCTAGGTGGGGTTTAAAAGTAAGGGATTTCTATTTTCGTGCCCCTGGTTCGTTAGTTGTACTCAGTTTCCCTAGCCGCTTACCTTTTCCTCACTTTTCCCCTCGCTATGTTACGAAACCCTCGCAGGCGCTCGTAGGCGCTTCGACGGAGGGATGTCGTCAGGTCATAGGCTTGACCGTTACATGCTGACTGGTAGGACCGCGTTGGGACGGGTCCTTCCGTGGCTGTTACATGCTAACGGGTGGTGCCATGATACACGTCAGACCCGCCATCCATCTCTCGCTGACTTGTGGGACGCTTTTTTCCTGATTGGGTGGTCGATGCAGCCAATGACAAATGGGGCCGTTCTGTGGGGCCATCGAAGCCAATGAACGATGGGGCCATCATGTGGGGCCATCGAATCCAATGACCGACGGGGCCTTGATGTGGGGCTAGAGGGGGATTTGTATATTTTCCATGCTTTACATTGCAACTTGCATATTTTCCATTTTGTGTGTCACTAACATGTGGTGGTCATGTGGCAGATATGCGAATTTCAAAGAAAAAGTTCGTTCTGTGGGGCCATCGAAGCCAATGAATGATGGGGCCGTCATGTGGGTCGTCGAAGCCAATGACCGATGGGGTCGTGATGTGGGGATAGATGGGGGATTTGCATACTTGCCATGTTTTATGTTGCAACTTGCATATTTGCCATTTTTTGTGTCAGTGACATGTGGTGGTCATGTGACAAATATGCAAATTTCAAAGAAAAAGTTTGACAGATATGCAAAATTGGCAAATATGCAAAAATCCTGGAGAAGCTACTCCCCCCAAACAATGACGGGTGGGGTCGTGTATGACACACGTGAGGCCGACTCTCTCTCATCCGCTCCTAGCCCCGAGCAGCTCCTATTCCACCGGCGGACAGAGTAGCCATCGTCGGCGGCTCCGTCCTACGGTGGTGTTGGACGAACTGCCGCGCTGCACCTCAACCACGGCTCCAGCACCTGTTTCGTCCGCACGCATTGTATGTTGAGGTAGTACCGACCGCAGGAAGGTCCGCCGCCCACGACGACCAGGATTTTGTTCCATCGCCCTAGTAGTGCTTGGTAAGACCTTCGATCCTCCTCCGCCTACCCTAATCGATTCGGTTCCTGTATTTTCCTTGATACTGTAGGGGTAAATTGGTATTCATTGTCTGGTCATAGCGGGTACACCGGCGATGTAACATCCAAGGATTTCATCAATTGGGATTACAAAAAAATTGCATTGCATTTCATCATGGCCTCTCATGCAAACCCTCATGAAAAAATCTTGTGTGAAAACCCTAATTCAAGTCCCCAAAATTCTGTTAATGGGATTATATTTGATAATATATATTTTATTTAAATTGGACAGGAATAAAGTGTCCCTATATGTCCTAAAAATAATTTGGAAAATTATCAAATCTTAAACCCTTTTGTGAATTTCTCTAAAGTGGCAATATAATGCAATATATGAACAATGGCAATCTTGTCATTTTGTTTTTGACCAAAACTATGGTTCGTAAAGTTTATTAGGTGTATTCTGAATTTACAAAAATGTAGAAATTTGAATCACTCCATTTGGAGCTATAAAACTAAATCTAAAAAAGGAATACTAAAAACAGAAAAAGAAAAAGAAACAGGAAATAAAAACCCTTACCTACTCTACAGGCGTGGCCAGCCAGCCCTCCTCTCCCTAGCTACCGCCGCTCTCTACCCCGTGTGGCAGCAAGCTAGCAGGCCGGCCGGCCCAGCAGCAGCCCGCAACACCCTTTCTCTGTCTCGATGACAGGTGGGACCACCTTGTCATCCCCTTCCTCCTCGTTGGAGACCATCTCCAGTACTCCGAACGAACTCCCGATTTTCGTTTGACATGGTTATACCCCGCGGGTACACGACCTCAGCATACCTGGTCCAACCCAAGGAAGGCCCACGACAGATATATGCCGGCCCATGAAGACTTTCGGGTGGCCAAGGCCCATGACGCCTTCGGATTCTTGGTGAGCAAGACTAGAGTAGATAGAAAATTCAAAGGGGTAAACCCTAAAACCTATAACCGACTCGGTCTGTGCCTGGGACCTGCCTAACTCTATATAAAGGCTAGGAGGGCACGACCTAGAGGGTTGACTTCATACTTTCGCATAGACACCTCCACGCCAGATTGCATCTGCGCACCCTTATAACCTTCGGTTCCGCCGTAATCAAGAGCAGACAAGCAGGAGTAGGGTTTTCCCTCCGGGGGCCTGAACCTGGGTAAACCTCGTGTCCCCGTATTACTTGTTTGCTAACCGTTCCGTGATCTCTAGCATCCCGATCTTATCCAAAACCCAAGTCCATACCAATGGGCATTGACGAGATCGAACCTCGTCAATTGGCGCCGTCTGTGGGAACTGGGGACGCTGATTGTGTGATCGTGACGGTCCCAACCCGAGCGATCTACAACTCCGCGGCGATGGAGAATCGTCTCCTCTTCGGTGCCTTCGACTTCACCGCCCAATCACCGGCCACCATGAAGGACTTCGAGCCCGTTGGCGATGGGCTCGAGATCCTGTTCGGGAGTTTCTGCTTCCAAGTGGGGAGATCGGCACTCTCCGCCTCCCAGAGCGGGTGCCCCTGCCATCGATCAGGCCCGCTCCGTGGGCTCCACACCCTGTGCTACGCACCACATCATCAACAGACGAGTCCTATGATAGCAGCAGCTGCAACTCCGATCTGTGCGACCCGCCAGCGGACGAAGGAACCTACGGTTCTAGATCCGAAAGCTGCGGCAGCAGCGATCCGATCTACAAGCGCTACTAGTGCGCCGCGGTCATCCAGGATCAAGAGCACAATCCGCCACCCAACCCGCAGGGTAGAAACGGTGGAAACAAAAGAAGCCAATCCCCCCACCCAACGGTGAAAACAACAATCGGGTCATCCACCTCGACGAGGAGGGATGGACTCCAGCACGCGAGGCCGTGGCAGGCAACAAGATCCTGCCCGCTGATGCCTCACGAGATCTGTTGATGGCATACCACATGCTCCTCATCGAGGAGCACAAGAAGCAGATCAAGATGCAGGAAGAGCTGGACAAGCGCAAGAAGGCAGCTTCGAAGTCCAGTGCGCGGCGAGCTGCGCTTTCTGCCATGGGCATCAGCTCTAGCTCACACGGAAACAACGGGGACAAGCACCGTTCTCGGATGGAGAACATGGACCCAAAGAGCCGCGAGGTGACCCGAGCCCTCAACTCATCCTTCATGGAGATGGACGCCGACGGCAACATCATCCCAAAAACACCGCAAGCTGCGATCATGGCAGCCACCGCGTACCTCGCGTCCCACCCACCTCCGGAGGGGGACCCGAAGAGGGCCATGCACAAGTCCGCGCTTACCGGGCTCGGACTCGTCGGAGCTGCGCTCCACGTAGAAGCTCCTGCGGAGCCGAAAAAGAAGGCCGCGGTCGATTCAGCGCATTACGCCCTCATCCGAGGACGAAGAGCATGACCTTCCTCGAAGGCATAAGAGCTCACGCCATCGCAGCCGAGACTACGACGCTCGAAACGAGCTAACGCAACGCAAGATTGACAAGGCACGCGGCAAGCGCATATGCTCGTCTGAATCCGAGATGGACGAAGACGAAGGAGAACTCTGCGAAGCTCGATGCTTCAGCAGATCTATTCGACGGACACGGATGACGCGCAATTTCAAGCTCCGTTCGGACACTCCAAAATTTGACGGCACACAGGACCCCAAGGCGTGGCTCAGTGACCACCTGTCGTCCGTCAAGCTGCACGGTGGAAGCAGGGAAACCGCCATGCAATGCTTTCAATTTGCAACTGGCTAATGGCCGAATCTGGCTAAGTAGCTTATCCTCAGGATCCATTCGAAGTTGGGAGAAGCTGGCGTATAGTTTCGTCCGAAACTTCAAAGGCACCAGCAAGAGGCCTGCCTCAATCGAAGAGTTGCGAGCCTGCACCCAACAAACGGGCGAATTCATTCGCTCGTACATACTGTGTTGGTCCAACACCAAGAACTCCGCGACGCACATCTCCAAAGAAAGGGCCATTGACGCCTTCAAGGACGGTGTCAAGCGCCAGGACTTCAAGGAAGAACTTGGACGCGTCAAGCCCAAGACACTCGGCCACCTCATGGACATCGCCAACAGGTGGGCTGACGGCGCGGACTCCGTTCACCGAGCGCACTCGGAGGAGGAAGATGACTATGGTCGGCGATGTGAACGCCGTAGCAAGAGAAGACCGCGCATCTACGACGATCGCGACGGACCCGACATGGTCGCGGCTGGCTACGCCGACCGCCGCAACAACGGCAACCGCAACAGCGGCAGATACCGCGGAAACAATTTCCACGACGGAGGACGCCTGGCACAGTCGTGGCAGCGCCGCGATCGCAACGACGGACTCTCAGCATACGAAAAACTGTCGGGTCCATGCACCATCCACTTCTACATCGACAAGCAGGATGGCAAGAAGAAGGCAAGCCACATGCTCAAGGATTGCCGCGAGTTCTAGAAACTCAGCAAAAGCATGGCTCAGATGAGGCAGCAAGCCCCAAACCCCGGATTCAGGAACGCGCCCGCACCAGGTGAGATCGCACATGGAGCTCCTCCACCGCCACACGTAGGAGGCCCGAATCACCCAATCGCACCCGCACAAAATAACGGTGGGCACGGGTACCCCCGCGAAAGAGCACGATGATCCGGAAGGCGTAGCGAATAGGGTGCAGAAGAAAATCACCCGACAGATCAACCTGGCCGTGACAGCTCCACCCGCCATCCCTGAGTACCTCAACGGATCGGAGTCCTGCATCACGTTCAGCCGTTCGGATCAACCTTGCCAGGTCCCTCGCCCAGGTCATGCTGCCCTGGTACTTGAGGCACAGATAGGAGGTTTCGAGATGAGCCGTGTCTTCATGGACGGCGGCAGCGCCATCAACCTGATGTTCGCAAGCACTCTAGTAGCAATGCGCATCCTGCTGTGCAGCCTGGAACAATCAGACACAACGTTCCATGGCATCGTTCCAGGAAAGGGCATATTCCCCTTGGGAAAGATATGGCTCGACGTCATATTTGGCAAGCCGGATAACTTCCGATGCGAGCGGCTCGAGTTCGAGGTGGTGGACTGGCCATCACAATACCACGCCATCCTCGGGCATGTAGCATTCGCAAGGTTCCTCGCAGTACCGCACTACGCGTACCTGCTACTCAAGATACCAGGACCCAGGGGCGTCATCACGGTCCACGGGAGCTTCACCCGATCGGACCACTGCGACAGGGACTTCAACAGAATCTCCCAGTCATTCGGCATGCAGGAGGAGCTCGTAAGGCTCTGCGAGGTGACAGACAATGGGGCACCCCCAGTCGCACGGCAAAATGCACCTGTCATGTCTTTCGACTCTGTCGTCAACACAAAGAAGGTGCAGGTGCATCCTACGGACGCCTCCAAGACGGCGGTGATCGCCAACGATCTCAGCCCCGCATAGGAAAGCACGCTCGTCAAATTCCTCTGTGAGCGCTGGGAAATCTTCGCCTGGTGTCCTGCGGACAGGCCAGGAGTTCCTAGGGAATTCGCCGAGCACGCACTCAACGTCTTTCCAGACACCAAGCCCGTCAAACAGTCCATCCGGAGACTGTCCGAGCCACGGGCCGAAGCCATAGGGATTGAGATAAATAGACTACTTGCTGCAAACTTCATCAGGGAGATTAAGGAGAGCGAGTGGCTCGCCAATACTGTGATGGTCCCCAAAAAGGACATGGACATCCTGCGGATGTGCGTGGACTTCACGTCGCTAAACAAGCACTGCCCAAAGGACCACTTTCCTCTCCCTCGGATCGACCAGATCATCGATTCAACTGCAGGATGCGAGAAGATCTCCTTCCTCGACGCCTACTCAGGCTACAACCAGATTCGACTAAAGGTCGAAGATCAATAGAAAATGGCATTCATCACGCCGTTCAGGGTGTTCTGCTACAACACAATGCCTTTCGGGCTAAAGAACGCAGGTTCTACGTACCAGCGGTGCATGCAGGCATGCCTCAAGGACCAGATCAGTCGCAACGTCCAAGTCTATGTCGACGACATAGTCATCAAAACCAAGGAGGCGAGAACGCTCATCGACGATCTCCGCGAGACGTTCGATAATCTCGACCGCTACAGGATCAAGCTTAACCCCGAAAAGTGCGCCTTCGGCGTCCCATCGGGTCAGCTGCTTGGTTACTTCATCTCCCAGCGAGGAATCGAGGCGAACCCGAAGAAAATACGGGCCATCATGGCCATGGAGAAGCCGAAAAACCTCAAAGGCGTCCAGCAACTCGCAGGGCGAATAGCGGCTTTAAGCAGGTTCATTAGCCGCATGGGCGAGAAAGCACTACCATTCTACTAGCAGCTGGGCAAAGCTGACAAACTCGAGTGGATGCCCGAGGTGGATGACGCATTCGAAGATCTAAAGCGGCTGCTTTCTACCTCGCCCGTCTTGGTCACGCCAAAGGAGCGCGAGCCCCTACTGCTATACATAGCAGCTACACACCAGGTGGTGAGCACCGTACTAGTGGTCGAGCAACCCGACAAGGGCAAGACCCACGGGGTCCAACGCCCAATATACTACCTTAGCGAGGTATTGACGCCAACAAAGCAGAGGTACCCTCACTACCAGAAACTCACCTACGGCGTGTTCATGACGGCTCGTCGGTTGAGCCATTACTTCCAGGAGCACCAGGTGATGGTCGTCAACGAGGAACCCCTGAACAACATCCTGAACAATCCGGAGGCCACCGGACGCGTAGCCCTGTGGGGCATCGAGCTGTCACCCCTAGACATCGTCTATGAGAAGCGAATCACGATCAAGTCTCAAGTACTCCCGGACTTCCTTGTACACTGGATGGAGCTATAGCTGCCAGACACCCCAGACATGTCATAGTCATGGACGATGCATTTCGATGGCTCCAAGCGCGAAGCCGGAGCGGGAGCTGGGGTCATACTAACCTCCCCGCCGGGCGATAAGATGAAGTACGTCCTCCGGATGAAGTTCCGAGCCTCCAACAACGAGGCAGAATACGAGGCCCTCATACACGGCATGAGGATGGCAAAAATCTGCAGCGCAACGCGCCTGGTCATCTACGGTGACTCCAAACTCGTTGTCCAGCAGACGATGAACGAGTGCGACGCGCACGCCGCCAACATGATTGCGTACCGTGCATTCTACAACGCACTCGAAGGAGGCTTCGACGGCTGCGAGCTTTGGCACGTTGGAAGAGAAAGCAACGAGGATGCCGACAGACTCGCCAACATCGGCTCCGCCTGCGCAAAGGTGCCGCTAGGTGTGTTCCTTGAACAGATCTGCGTGCCATCCATCAAGCGGAAATTCCCAAAGGGATCACCCGAAGAAGCAGAACACTCGGGGGCCACGCTACCCGAAGGTCATGAAGGACCCGAAAAACTGGACACAGAGGACGCCATGGTCAACCTAATGCAGGTCATGGCAGTCGAAGAAACTTGGATGCGACCATACCTCCAGTACTTGATAGACGGAGAACTGCGTGATAGCCCGACGGATGCCTGACGCATATGATCGAGAAACTGTGCTCTAAGTCGTCCATAACCACGGACACGGCTTTCAGAAAGATTTACCTTGCAGGGGTGCACAAAGAGCAACACACAGACGATCAACCTCGGAAAAAACCAAATGAAAACCCAACGAGGCATCACGACAAAGTAATCACAAGATTTATTAAATATTTAAGGAGGCCACCCCACTAAGCTACCCGCTACGAAGCCGGTTGGCTCCACGACGGACCCAAGGTGTGTGGCAACGGCTATAAACGACTGGGAACCCAAAAGTGTGAATGGGCTTGTCGATACAGCAGAAACATGGAATGGGGTCCTAAACATTACAGTAGTAAACGCTCCTCAAGCAATAATAAAAAATAATCAGTAGCATGGAAAAAGTACATGATAGTAGCAAAGCCCCAAACTAGTTTGTGGCCCCAAGAAATAGAAAATGACTCAAGCTCTGGCGAGGGGGATTCATGGTACCACATGCCGATATTGCGATAGTCAAGGAACAAGAATCAAGTACTCGGAGTCCTACGGGACACCAGTGAGCATAAAGAACCAAATAGCAGATATTGCCCACCGGTGCCACTTTCTTTAGTTATCTCATTACTACTCAATTCAGTTGTTTAGGTACCTCATTATTCAAAGACACTCACAAACCCTACACATGCAATTCTATGACTCGCATGGCTCAAGCAAGCCCTGTGGTAATGTCTCATAGGATGGAGGGAACAAGCTAGGTGGGGTTTAAAAGTAAGGGGTTTCTGTTTTTGTGCCCCTGGTTCGTTAGTTGTACTCAGTTTCCCTAGCCGCTTAACTTTTCCTCACTTTTCCCCTCGCTATGTTACGAAACCCTCACAGGCCCTCGCAGGCGCTTCGACGGAGGGATGCCATCAGGTCATAGGCTTGACCGTTACATGCTGACTGGTAGGACCGCGTTGGGACGGGTCCTTCCGTGGCTGTTACATGTTAACGGGTGGTGCCAGGATACACGTCAGACCCGCCATCCATCTCTCGCTGACTTGTGGGACGCTTTTTTCCTGATTGGGTGGTCGATGCAGCCAATGACAAATGGGGCCGTTCTGTGGGGCCATCGAAGCCAATGAACGATGGGGCCATCATGTGGGGCCATCGAATCCAATGACCGACGGGGCCTTGATGTGGGGCTAGAGGGGGGATTTGCATATTTTCCATGCTTTACAATGCAACTTGCATATTTTCCATTTTGTGTGTCACTAACATGTGGTGGTCATGTGGCAAATATGCGAATTTCAAAGAAAAAGTTCGTTCTGTGGGGCCATCGAAGCCAATGAATGATGGGTCTGTCATGTGGGTCGTCGAAGCCAATGACCGATGGGGTCGTGATGTGGGGCTAGATGGGGGATTCGCATACTTGCCATGTTTTACGTTGCAACTTGCATATTTGCCATTTTGTGTGTCAGTGACATGTGGTGGTCATGTGAAAAATATGCAAATTTCAAAGAAAAAGTTTGGCAGATATGCAAAATTGGCAAATATGCAAAAATCCCGGAGAAGCTACTCCCCCCAAACAATGACAGGTGGGGTCGTGTATGACACACGTGAGGTCGGCTCTCTCTCTCATCCGCTCCTAGCCCCGAGCAGCTCCTATCCCACCGGCGGACAAAGTAGCCATCGTCGGCGCGTCGGCGGCTCCGTCCTACGGTGGTGTCGGACGAACTGTCACGCTGCACCTCAACCACGGCTCCAGCACCTGTTTCGTCAGCACGCATTGTATGTTGAGGTAGTACCGACCGCAGGAAGGTCCGCCGCCCACGACGACCAGGATTTTGTTCCATCGCCCTAGTAGTGCTTGGTAAGACCTTCGATCCTCCTCCGCCTACCCTAATCGATTCGGTTCCTGTATTTTCCTTGATACTGTAGGGGTAAATTGGTATTCATTGTCTGGTCATAGCGGGTACACCGGCGATGTAACATCCAAGGATTTCATCAATTGGGATTACAAAAAAATTGCATTGCATTTCATCATGGCCTCTCATGCAAACCCTCATGAAAAAATCTTGTGTGAAAACCCTAATTCAAGTCCCCAAAATTCTGTTAATGGGATTATATTTGATAATATATATTTTATTTAAATTGGACAGGAATAAAGTGTCCCTATATGTCCTAAAAATAATTTGGAAAATTATCAAATCTTAAACCCTTTTGTGAATTTCTCTAAAGTGGCAATATAATGCAATATATGAACAATGGCAATCTTGTCATTTTGTTTTTGACCAAAACTATGGTTCGTAAAGTTTATTAGGTGTATTCTGAATTTACAAAAATGTAGAAATTTGAATCACTCCATTTGGAGCTATAAAACTAAATCTAAAAAAGGAATACTAAAAATAGAAAAAGAAACAGGAAATAAAAACCCTTACCTACTCTACCCGGGCAGCCGGCCAGGCCCAGCCCAGCCAGCCCTCCTCTCCCTAGCTACCGCCACTCTCTACCCCGTGCGGGAGCAAGCTAGCAGGCCGGCCCAGCAGCAGCAGCCTGCAACACCCGCTCTCCCTTTCTCTGTCTCGATGACACATGGGACCACCTTGTCATCCCCTTCCTCCTCGTTGGAGACCATCTCCAGTACTTCGAACGAACTCCCGATTTTCGTTTGACATGGTTATACCCCGCGGGTACACGACCTCAGCATACCTGGTCCAACCCAAGGAAGGCCCACGGCAGATATATGCCGGCCCATGAAGACTTTCGGGTGGCCAAGGCCCATGACGCCTTCGGATCCTTGGAGAGCAAGACTAGAGTAGATAGAAAATTCAAAGGGGTAAACCCTAAAACCTATAACCGAATCGGTCTGTGCCTGGGACCTGCCTAACTCTATATAAAGGCTAGGAGGGCACGACCTAGAGGGCTGACTTCATACTTTCGCATAGACACCTCCACGCCAAATTGCATCTGCGCACCCTTGCAACCTTCGGTTCCGCCATAATCAAGAGCAGACAAGAAGGAGTAGGGTTTTCCCTCCGGGGGCCTGAACCTGGGTAAACCTTGTGTCCCCGTGTTGCTTGTTTGCTAACCATTCCGTGATCTCCAGCATCCCCATCTTCTCCAAAACCCAAGTCCATACCAATGGGCATTGGCGAGATCGAACCTCGTCAATTGGCGCCGTCTGTGGGAACTGGGGACGCTGATTGTGTGATCGTGACGGTCCCAACCCGAGCGATCTACAACTCTGCAGCGATGGAGAATCATCTCCTCTTCGGCACCTTCGACTTCACCGCCCACTCACCAGCCACCATGAAGGACTTCGAGCCCGTTGGCGACGGGCTCGAGATCCCGTTCGGGAGTTTCTGCTTCCAAGTGGGGCAGATCGGCACTCTCCGCCTCCCAGAGCGGGAGCCCCTGCCGTCGATCAGGCCCGCTTCATGGGCTCCACACCGTACACTCGCACCACGCCGTCAGCAGAGTCCTATGACAGCAGCAGCTGCAACTCCGATCTGTGCGACCCGCCATCGGACGAAGGAACCTACGGTTCTAGATCCGAAAGCTGCGGCAGCAGCGATCCGATCTACAAGCGCTACCAGTGCGCCGCGGTCATCCAGGATCAAGAGCACAATCCTCCACCCAACTCGCAGGGTAGAAACGGTGGAAACAGAAGAAGCCAATCCCCCCACCCAACGGGGAAAACAACAATCGGGTCATCCACCTCGACGAGGAGGGATGGACTCAAGCACGTGAGGCCGTGGCAGGCAACAAGATCCTGCCCGCTGATGCCTCACGAGATCTGTTGATGGCATACCACATGCTCCTCATCGAGGAGCACAAGAAGCAGATCAAGATGCAGGAAGAGCTGGACAAGCGCAAGAAGGCAGCCAAGTCGGTCAAGGCGAGCTGCGCTTTCTGCCATGGGCATCAGCTCTAGCTCACACGGAAACAACGGGGACAAGCACCGTTCTCGGATGGAGAACATGGACCCAAAGAGCCGCGAGGTGACCCGAGCCCTCAACGCATCCTTCATGGAGATGGACGCCGACGGCAACATCATCCCAAAAACACCGCAAGCTGCGATCATGGCAGCCACCGCGTACCTCGCGTCCCACCCACCTCCGGAGGGGGACCCGAAGAGGGCCATGCACAAGTCCGCGCTTACCGGGCTCGGACTCGTCGGAGCTGCGCTCCACGTAGAAGCTCCTGTGGAGCCGAAAAAGAAGGCCGCGGTCAGATTCAACTGCAGCCCCACGCCCTCATCCGAGGACGAAGAGCATGACCTTCCTCGAAGGCATAAGAGCTCACGCCATCGCAGCCGAGACTACGACGCTCGAAACGAGCTAACGCAACGCAAGATTGACAAGGCACGCGCCAAGCGCATATGCTCGTCAGAATCCGAGATGGACGAAGACGAAGGAGAACTCTGCGGAGCTCGATGCTTCAGCGGATCTGTTCGACGGACACGGATGCCATGCAACTTCAAGCTCCCTTCGGACACTCCAAAATTCGACGGCACACAGGACCCCAAGGCGTGGCTTAGTGACCACCTGTCGTCCGTCAAGCTGCACGGTGGAATTAGGGAAACCGCCATGCAATGCCTTCAGCTGCAGCTGACAGGCGCAGCTCGAATCTGGCTAAGCAGCTTATCCTCAGGATCCATTCGAAGTTGGGAGGAGCTGGCGTACAGTTTCGTCCGAAACTTCAAAGGCACCAGCAAGAGGCATGCCTCGATCGAAGAGTTGCGAGCCTGCACCCAACGAACGGGTGAATCCATTCGCTCGTACATAATGCGTTGGTCCAACACCAAGAACTCCGCGGCGCACATCTCCGAAGAAAGGGCCATTGACACCTTCAAGGACGGTGTCAAGCGCCAGGACTTTAAGGAAGAACTTGGACGCGTCAAGCCCAAGACACTCGACCACCTCATGGACATCGCCAACAAGTGGGCTGACGTCGAGGACTCCGTTCACCCAGCACACTCGGAGGAGGAAGATGACTACGTTCAGCGACGTGAAAGCCGTAGCAAGAGAAGGCTGCGCGTCTACGACGATCGCGACGGACCCGACATGGTCACGGCTGGCTATGCTGACCGTCGCAACGACGGCAACCGCAACAGCGGCGGATACCGCGGAAACAATTTCCGTGATGGAGGACGCCCAGCACAGTCGTGGCAGTGCCGCGATCGCGACGACGGACCCTCAGCATACGAAAAATTGTCGGGTCCATGCACCATCCACTTCTACATCGACAAGGAGGATGGCAAGAAGAAGGCAAGCCACATGCTCAAGGATTGCCGCGAGTTCCAGAAACTCAGCGAAAGCATGGCTCAGATGAGGCAGCAAGCCCCAAACCCGGAATCGGGAACGCGCTCGCACCAGGCGAGATTGCGCATGGAGCTCCTCCACCGCCACCCGCAGGAGGCCCGAATCACCCAATTGCACCCGCACAAAATAACTGTGGGCACGGGTACCCCCGCCGAAAGGAGCACTGATGATCCAGAAGGGACGCCCAACGAATAGGGTGCAGAAGAAAATCACCCGACAGATCAACCTGGCCGTGACAGCTCCACCCGCCATCCCTGAGTACCTCAACGGATCGGAGTCCTGCATCACGTTCAGCCGTTCGGATCACCCTTGCCAGGTCCCTCGCCCAGGTCATGCTGCCCTGGTACTTGAGGCACAGATCGGAGGTTTCGAGATGAGCCGCGTCTTCATGGACGGCGGCAGCGGCATCAACCTGATGTTCGCAAGCACTCTAGCAGCAATGCGCATCCCGCTGTGTAGCCTGGAACAATCAGACACAACGTTCCATGGCATCATTCCAGGAAAGGGCATATTCCCCCTGGGAAAGATATGGCTCGACGTCATATTCCGCAAGCCGGATAACTTCCGATGCGAGCGGCTCGAGTTCGAGGTGGTGGACTGGCCATCATAATACCACGCCATCCTCGGGCATGTAGCATTCGCAAGGTTCCTGGCAGTACCGCACTACGCGTACCTGCTACTCAAGATGCCAGGACCCAGGGGCGTCATCATGGTCCACGGGAGCTTCACCCGATCGGACCATTGCGACAGGGACTTCAACAGAATCTCCCAGTTATTCGGCATGCAGGAGGAGCTCGTAAGGCTCTGCGAGGTGACAGACAATGGGGCACCCCCAGTCGCACGGAAAAATGCACCTGACATGTCTTTCGACTCCACCGTCAACACGAAGAAGGTGTAGGTCCACCCGACGGACGCCTCCAAGACGGCGCTGATCGCCAACGATCTCAGCCCCGCATAGGAAAGCGCGCTCGTGAATTCCTCCGTGAGCACTGGGAAATCTTCGCCTGGTGTCCTGCGGACATGCCAGGAGTTCCCAGGGAATTTGCCGAGCACGCACTCAATGTCTTTCCAGACACCAAGCCCGTCAAACAGTCCATCCGGAGACTGTCCGAGCCGCGGGCCGAAGCCATAGGGATTGAGATAAACAGACTACTTGCTACAAACTTCATCAGGGAGATTAAGGAGAGAGAGTGGCTCGCCAATGCTGTGATGGTCCCCAAAAAGGACACGGACATCCTACGGATGTGCGTGGACTTCACGTTGCTAAACAAGCACTGCCCAAAGGACCACTTTCCTCTCCCTCGGATCGAATAGATCATCGACTCAACTACAGGATGCGAGAAGCTCTCCTTCCTCGATGCCTACTCAGGCTACAACCAGATTCGACTAAAGGTCTAAGATCAAGAGAAAATGGCATTCATCACGCCGTTCGGGGTGTTCTGCTACAACACAATGCCTTTCGGGCTAAAGAACGCAGGTGCTACGTACCAGCGGTGCATGCAGGCATGCCTCAAGGACCAGATCGGTCGCAACGTCCAAGTCTATGTCGACGACATAGTTATCAAAACCAGGGAGGCGAGAACGCTCATCGACAATCTCCGCGAGACGTTCGATAATCTCGACCGCTAAAGGATCAAGCTTAACCCCGAAAAGTGTGCCTTCAGCGTCCCATCGGGTCAGCTGCTTGGTTACTTCATCTCCGAGTGAGGAATCGAGGCGAACCCGAAGAAAATACGGGCCATCATGGCCATGGAGAAGCCGAAAAACCTCAAAGGCGTCCAGCAACTCGCAGGGCGAATAGCGGCATTAAGCAGGTTCATCAGCCGCATTGGCGAGAAAGCACTACCATCCTACCAGCAGTTGCGCAAAGCTGACAAATTCGAGTGGATGCCCGAGGTGGATGACGCATTCGAAGATCTAAACCGGCTGCTTTCTACCTCGCCCGTCTTGGTCACGCCAAAGGAGCGCGAGCCCCTACTGCTGTACATAGCAGCTACACACCAGGTGGTGAGCACCGTACTGGTGGTTGAGCGACCCGAAGAGGGCAAGACCCACGGGGTCCAACTCCCAATATACTACCTCAGTGAGGTATTGACGCCAACAAAGCAGAGGTACCCTCACTACCAGAAACTCACCTACGGTGTGTTCATGACGACTCGTCGGTTGAGACATTACTTCCAGGAGCACCAGGTGATGGTCGTCAACGAGGCACCCCTGAACAGCATCCTGAACAATCCGGAGGCCACCGGATGCGTAGCCCTATGGGGCATCGAGCTGTCACCCCTAGACATCGTCTACGAGAAGTGACTCACGATCAAGTCTCAAGTACTCCCGGACTTCATTGTACACTGGATGGAGCTGCAGCTGCCAGACACCCTAGACATGTCATAGTCATGGACGATGCATTTCGACGGCTCCAAGCGTGAAGCCGGAGCGGGAGCTGGGGTCATACTGACCTCTCCGTCGAGCGATAAGATGAAGTACGTCCTCCGGATGAAGTTGCGAGCCTCCAACAACGAGGCAGAATATGAGGCCCCCATACACGGCATGAGGATGGCAAAAATCTGCGGCGCAACGCGCCTGGTCATCTACGGTGACTCCAACCTCGTTGTCCAGCAGACGATGAACGAGTGCGACGCGCACGCCGCCAACATGACTGCGTACCATGCATTCTACAACACACTCGAAGGAGGCTTCGACGGCTGCGAGCTTCGGCACGTTCGAAGAGAACGCAACGAGGAGGCCGACAGACTCGCCAACATCGGCTCCACCTGCGCAAGGGTGCTGCCAGGTGTGTTCCTTGAACAGATCTGCGTGCCATCCATCAAGCGGTTATTCCCAAAGGGATCACCCGAAGAAGCAGAACACTCGGTGGTCACGCTACCCGAAGGTCATGAAGGACCCGAAAAAATGGACACAGAGGTCGCCGTGGTCAACCTAATGCAGGTCATGGCAGTCTAAGAAACTTGGACGTGACCATACCTCCAGTACTTGATAGACGGAGAACTGCCTGATAGCCCGACGGATGCCCGGCGCATATCTCGCCGGTCCAAAGCCTTCACCATCAAAAATGGCGAGCTGTACAAGCGCAGAATTTCGGTTGTACTACAAATGTGCGTCACCATCGGCGATGGAAAAACCATCCTCCAAGACATCCACGAGGGCATCTGCGGCCATCATGCAGGCAGTCGCTCCCTTGTCACCAAAGCTCTCCGAGCTGGATTCTACTGGCCAACGGCCATGACCGATGCCAAGGACATCGTCCAAAGATGCAAGGGGTGCCAAAGGTTCGTCGACAAACCGTACGCACCCGGGTCAGAGCTCAGGCCCATACCTTTAGCCTGGCCTTTCGCCCAATGGGGCCTCGACATGATCGGCAAGTTGCCTAGGTCCTCGAAAGGAGGACACGTCTACCTCCTGGTCGCAGTTGACAAATTCACCAAGTGGATTGAGGCAATGCCGGTCACTAACCAAAAGGGCAAAACTGCCGTCAAGTTCTTTGAATCCATTGTCTGCAGGTTCGGCGTGCCGCATAGCAGCATCACCGACAATGGATCGAACTTTATCTCCAAAGAATTCCAGGACTTCTGCGAAGGCCTCGGAATCAACATCACATATGCCTCAGTGGCGCACCCGCAAACAAACGGGCAGGTGGAGAAGGCCAACGGCCTATTCGGCGCCGGCATCAAGAAGCGCCTCATGAGTCCACTCGAGCGACTCGCCGGAGCCTGGACAAAAGAGCTACCCTCCGTCCTATGGATCCTGCATACCATGCCAAACAGCTCCACCGGCTACACGCCGTTCTTCATGGTGCACGGAGCCGAAGCCGTGCTACCAGCCGAAGTACGCCACTAGGCCCCTCGGGTCGTCACTTATAGCGAAGCCGAATCCATAGCTGCACTCGAAGACGCCGTCGACACACTCGACGAAGCAAGAGACATAGCAGCAGCTCGATCAGCGGTGTATCAATAGAATCTCCACAACTACCACAGCCGACGGCTGCGCCCAAGGTCCTTCGTCGAAGGAGACCTAGTCTTGCGACTCAAGCAAGAGCGACCGAAGAAATTCGAGTCGCCATGGGAAGGACCCTACATCGTCACCGAGGTCATCCCAGGTGGCGCCTATCGCCTCAAGCACGTGGAGTCGGAGTCGCATACTCCAACCCATGGAACGTCGCATAACTGCGACGATTCTACCCCTAGCTACCTCCCTCTTTACTTTCAATAAGGCTATTCATCCAAGGCTACTCAGTCAAACAATGTACCTCCTCCATTACGATATGAATAAAGCTAAGTGTCTCGCCCCAAAATTTTGTTTACTACTCGCATCTTTACTCCATTCTACAAACGCACTCGGGGGCTCCCCCCACCTCACGACTTCGTCGACTGAGGATAACACGTGTACACCTGAGTACCTGACCACGTCAGGCTAACGAAAAGGGCACGCATACGAACAAAGCATTACGTGCTAGCACAACAACCAAACCTTTATAACAAAGGGCAAAACACGCCTAGTCAAATATATACAAATTTACATCTATCTTTTTTACAGGTACTACCTACTCTGAAGAATAACCTGAGCATGCTGCTCAAACAGATCTACGATCTCTTCGGCATAGTTCCTTACAGCCGCGTAATGCGGACGCATATCCCACTCACCACCATCTGGCCAAAGGGGTGGCCCAGCTGCTACATCGGACAGATCTACGTCAGGACGATGCAACCGCACAAGGGAGAGCGCAGCCTTTACCCCTGCGACGAGCTGATGCCGCACCAATACCTTGACATGATGCACATTCCGAAACTTCGACAGTAGACCAGAGAGAGTCGACGGTGCATCATCCAACGAAAACATCACATGCAGAACCGATGCGAGTGAAGTCTTCACCTGATGAAGCACCCACGATACTTGGTGAACGCGATCTTGCACCGTTGCAAGGACCATAGCACGGTCACGATCCATCCAGAAGAACCCGCCGGCTTCCATGTCCTGTTGAGTCAAGCAATTGACCCGAACAGCAACACGCTCCTTCTCCTCCCCTGGAGCAAGGTTAGCACTTGCAATACTTGCAAAAAAGTAAGATGCAAGGCCAGCAGGCGCATCCAAAAATATGGGCAACAGCTCGAAAAACTTACACTGAAGCTGCTCAGACAATCGAAGCAACTCCGCCATCAGGTACTCCTCTCTGGCAGCACCTCGATCCGCCTTGGATTTCCAAATGTCAGCATGGCCACGCACCCCAAGCAACTCTTTCTCGAGACTACGAACACGGTCTCAAATAAATGCAAGCCGCGACGCATCATCCAAGGATGGCCGCAGCCGTGCTGCAGGCGAGGTGTCAACGGGATCAGCACCCGAAGGGCCCTAGATCAACAGAAAGGCAAAGACATGAACACGCAGATGAAGGATCACAGAACTCAACAAATTCATTAAATGGATCAAAAGCCACTACGTGGCACCAGGATTGTTCATCAAATAATTACAACAAAAGAAGCTACAACTATCCTATAATTACAGCGCCTACAAAGCTGCACCCTGAGTAGCCTCGGAGCCGGATTGCCTCGCCTTAGCTTCCCCCTGCTGCCTTAGCGCGTACTCGACCAGCAGATCAATCAGCTTCGGCCCATAACGCTTACAGCGAGCAGCATAGGTACCGAAGGCTACCTCAGATCCATCAGCAGTCGTCGGCATCCGGGAAGTGACCTAGGGAAGGTCCAGCTCCGCTCCAGCCGCCAAGGCCATTGCCAGCCCGACGGATGCGCTGATGCCCTTCTGCTTGCGCTTGTACGCCGCAGGTGCTTCGGCTGACAGCGCCTCCACCAGGGTATCAACATCTTCGAGGGCCACGCCCTTGGGGACAAGCTCCTTGTAGAAGTGCCCAAGGACCTCCTTAGCCTTGGCAAGCGAGTTGACGACGGTGCTGCAGCGATCTTCGACCGCTACAGTAGCATCATCCAGAGCACCGCGATCAAACTCAATTCCCGCGGCATCTAAAGAAAACAAAGGAAGCACAATGAATAAAAGCACTTCAAAAGAAAGACTAGAACATCCAAAAGAAGAAGGCAGAGATGCTCACCCGAAACAGCCTTGGCAGCCGCCATAAGCTTGCCGGCCACTTCTCTCTTGCACGAAGTCGTGGCCGTGGCGAGCTGCTCCTCGCGGTCAGTAGCCTCCTGCTGTAGGCGCTCCTTCGCCTCAGCCTCATTGGCCAACTCCAGCTCGAGGAGCTCCCTTGCACCAACGACGACCTTAGCCTTTTTCTCCGCTTGACCAAGGCTATTTTTGAGAGCATCAATCTCACGAAGAGAGGCATCATGATCCTCTACAGCAAGCAATACAAATATCGGATCGAAGGACAATATGCAAGAAGAAACAAAAGACCAAGGCATAACAATACCTTGAAGTTGTTTAAGGCTGGCCTCCAACGCCAGGTGCTGTTGCACCAGTTGGTTGGCACCCTGCACAAAAGGCTGCAAACAAGAACCACCAGTCAAAGAAGAGCTCGGGGGCTACGCCCAAAAAGAATGAGCAGAAGCAAGTCACTCATAGGAAAAATGCTCAGGGGATCCCCCCGAGATACAAAAAACAAGCAACAAACTACCCTACAGATGCCCGGGGGCTCCCCCCGAGGTGGGAAAGAGAAACAGATCATTCGAAAAAAGGCTCGGGGGATCCCCCCGTGGCAGAAAGTAGAGTACTTACATGATTCGACGGTGACTCCGAAGGTCCGCTTGCAACCTTCTGAGGCGCAACCCCCCGAACCTCTTGCGGAGAAGGATCTGGAGCAGCGCCTTCAGAGGTGGCCACCGTCTGAGGATGAGGAAGCACGACCTTCGACTCCCCCATCAGCTCCCGAGCACCATCACTGGAGGAGTCGTGGGAAGAATGGCTGCACCAGGACAAGTTAGCACACGAACAACGTAAACAGGCAAGAAAAGGCAATACAGGACTAAGAAAAACTTACGATTCAAGGTCGCTCAAGTCAAAGACGGGAGGGGTCCTGAGGACCTTCTTCTCCTCTTTCTTCTCTTCCTTCTTTTCTTCCTTCTTCCGCTTCGCCGGCGGGTGCGGTGCCACAGCCCGCACGGGAACGGCAGGAATCAGAGAGGAAGAGCCTCCATGCCCATCACTGTGACGTTCAAGCCACAGCGGATTCCTAGGAGTCGGCGGAGTCGAGGCATCCGAAGACTAGCTGGAGCTCCGTGTGCACTTGCGAGTGTGGTCCTCGCTCGACTCGTTGGCCTCTTCAGCCGGAGACTGCGCCGATGGCAGCTCGGACATGGAATCCACCACTTCATTGTCCGATGCAGCCGGAAACAATTCAGGAAGCGGTGGCGACATGCCCGGCACCTTGAACTCCTGCACAAAAGAAGAAAATTTGTTAGCAAACAAATTCAAGTACAATGCAGTCGAAAATAGCGCTACGCGCACGTCCTGAATCTACACCTGTGGAACAGGACGCGGAGCAGAGAACGGAGAAGTCAGCGACTTCCCCGGGATATCCTCTCCATCCTTGAACTTCATCAGCGGGCGAAGGACACCGTCGAGATATCCCCTGGAGAATTCTTCAGCCGAAACCCTCGTCGGGTCATGATGACCAGCATAAAGGAACATCAGGTGCGCCCTAGCCTGGAGCGGTTGCACCCAACGCTTGAGGAATGTGCGGATGATATCCACACCGTTCACCTCCTTATCAGGAATCAGCTGGAGATCCTCCACCCGACGATAGAGAGACTCTATCTCCACTACCTCGCCATCCAAGATCTGGTTCTTTCAGGACCTCTTCGGCTCGATCTTTTGGGAGGGGTCAAAAGGAACAAGACCAAAATCTTGCCCAACCACCGTGGAGTCGCGGATGTAAAACCATCGCCTCCGCCAGTACTGGACAGATTCGGACATAGAAAAAGAGAAGAAAATCAGATTGGGTTTGAGGGAGATGATGCAACCCCCAATGGGATAAACACCATCTGAACCAGATTGCCTCTTCACGGAGTAGAGTTTCCAGAAGAGGCCAAAGTGCGGCTCGATACCAAGCCAGCACTCGCAGTAAAACATGCAATGTGAAGAAGAGAATTGGGGGAAAGATGATGCAGTTGGACGCCGTAAAGAAAAAGCAATCCACGAAGGAAGTCGTGGACTGGGAAGGAAAAGCCCCGAAGAACGAAAGCGTGGAACATAACCCGAAACCCAGCGGGTGGACGGGGGATTACCTTGTTGCCAGGGAGCTTGACGGCCTCCCTATCTTGCGGGATCAGGCCCCGCTCATGAAGCTTGCGGAGATCACTCTCTCGCGTCTCCGATCGCCGCCAGCCACCGTCGGTGACACGAGTAGCAGCAACACTCTTCTTGCCTCCAGTAGCGCTGGTACCAACCGCAGAAGAAGACTTCTTCGGCTTCCCCATTGCGGTGCGGAGACGCCGGCGGCAAGAACGTAGGATGGAAGAAGGAAAATGTCCAAGGATATTCCAGCGCGCAGCAAGAAATCTCAGAGAACAACGGAGCTGTGAAACAAGAATGGCTGCGGTATAGACTAAGTTTTTCCCCAATGATTATAAGGACGAAGACGACGCACGATAACCGTCCATCAAGAAGACCTAACGCCAACCGCAAGATCTGACCATACACGTGTCAGCATCACAACGAACCGTCACTAACACGCCGTCCACTACGCGCGGAAATCGAGGCGACGCCGTAATTATCTCCACGCCGCGTGTGACCGGTCAATTCAAGGTCAGAAGGTGGGACCCATGTTCGTCGAAAGTCATCTCTGCGCGTTGACGCTTAGTCACCGATCGTCACAAGACCGACGCGTCATCAAAAGATATACTAGCAAAAGCCACAATTCTTCGGCTCCAAAGCTAAGAGTACTCACTCGAATCTACGATTCAACCAACTACTCGGGGGCTACTCCTATTAGGAGCGCTGGCCGCGCACCCAAAAATGAACAAAACTACAGCACTGAACTACTTCTTCGAGTCCTACGTCGAGTCTGCGACTCCACTACGGACTCGGGGGCTACTCCCATAGGGAGCATGGATTCAAGCATCCGAAAAATTTGTGTCCTACGGGCCTGAATCTGAACAACGGCTGAATTAAAGTCTCTACTCGAGTCTACGACTCGAACAGACACTCGGGGGGTACTCCCATAGGGAGCGCTGGTCGCGCACCCTATGAATTCTTCGACTGCGATCCTTCGGATCAGCATGCAAAATTTTTCGGCAACTCTGCCCCATATAACGCTAAGTGAGCAACGTCCTCCTTGGCCACCCGAAACACCTCCGCGGTGATAAACATTCGGATGTTGTGTCTGCGACACAAAGATAAGACCTACAGATATCATCTGATGGCCTGGTAACGCACCTGACTGCGCTCTGCTAGTAAGAATCCGTGCCAACAGGCGCGATGAAAAATCCCGACGGACGCGTTGGGTACATCATTTAAATTCACTGGAATTCCACTTCTGTAAGACCTCCGCGGCTTGAGTCGAATTATGCCAGCATATGTTCCGGGTTCGAGTCGAGGGACACGAACCTGAAGAAGATCGTGTTGTTTTGTCCTAAGACAGTTAACTGACCCTGATCTGTCAGGAGAGTCAGGCACACGCATCAACAATCCCTACACATTCTCTTGAAAGACAGAGTTGCACCCGAAGGATTTAAGAGTCCTCAGCCGAATCTACGATTCGACTGATCACTCGGGGGCTACTGACATGGTTATACCCCGTGGGTACATGACCTCAACATACCTGGTCCAGCCCAAGGAAGGCCCACGGCAGATATACACCGGCCCATGAAGAATTTTCGGGTGGCCAAGGCCCATGACGCCTTCGGATCCTTGGAGAGCAAGACTAGAGTAGATAGAAAATTCAAAGGGGTAAACCCTAAAACCTGTAACCGACTCGGTCTGTGCCTGGGACCTGCCTAACTCTATATAAAGGCTAGGAGGGCACGACCTAGAGGGCTGACTTCATACTTTCGCATAGACACCTCCACGCCAGATTGCATCTGCGCACCCCTGTAACCTTCGGTTCCGCCGTAATCAAGAGCAAATAAGCAGGAGTAGGATTTTCCCTCCGGGGGCCTGAACCTGGGTAAACCTCGTGTCCCCGTGTTGCTTGTTTGCTAACCGTTCCGCGATCTCCAGCATCCCCATCTTCTCCAAAACCCAAGTCCATAACAATGGGCATTGACGAGATCAAACCTCGTCAGCGGCAGCAGCCCGCAACACCCACTCTCCCTTTCTCTGTCTCGATGACAGGTGGGACCACCTTGTCATCCCCTTCCTCCTCGTTGGAGACCATCTCCAGTACTCCAAACGAACTCCCAATTTTTGTTTGATTTGGTTCCGATTCATTGCCTCCCTTGTGATATTTCCTTGCCAACAAATATCCCATGTCCCACCCTCCGAAATCCCTAACAAATCCGAGCCTCTACGCCCCCAGGCTACAGAGACAGAAATCGACTGGATCTCACCGCTGCCGAGCTCAAGGTCGAGCTCGAACCCAAGCATCTGTCTCGCCCCTCTCCCTGGTGTTCCTCCTATTATCTTCCCCATACTCAACCGTGTCTCCTCATGCCACTCTTCTTCTCATAGGACCACCGGAGCCCGCAGACCACGTCGCCGGAGACCGCCGGGACCCGAGGAGCTCCATCTGGCTGTATCCATCTCGTGAGGAAGAGAACATCCGCGCTGTAAAAACCACCGTGATCGCCACCGTCTTCCGCTTCTCGTGGACATACTCACCGCCGCCAAGGACCATCGTACCGCCGCCTATCGCCACCGTCTGCACCACCACGCCGCCATCCAACAACGTCGCCACTGTCTACCAGTGATGCTGGCTCGCCATCGTTCACCTCCACTGTCCGATCACATCAGGATGGACTAGATTTAAAAAAGCCGAGCCCAGCCGAAGCCGAAGCTCAAGCCGGCTTGAGCCAAGCCACCACAAAGCCGCCAAACCTGTAGCCATCAGATCTTGATCCAGTGGGCTAGAACGACCCACTTAGCGAAGGGGTACAGACCAATCATGTTGCTCCGTGTGGCCATCTATTTGTTTGTTTAATCCAGAAATTGAATAAATAGGCAGAAAAACATTAATCTTGTAAAATTCATATGAAAATATTTACATGTCCAAAAATTATGAATAATATATGGTTGGATTCATAAAAGTGTGTAGAATGATAATATATGATTAGATATAATGTTTATAGTATATATTTACTATAATAAATTAAATAGTTAAATGGACAATTTAGACATAATAAATCATAGTAAATTATCTGTATATCAGAAAAATACAAATAAGGTATCTATGGATTTGTAATTTCATATACAATATTAATATGATGTTAGATAAAATTTTGCAGTGTAGAATTGCTGTAGTAATTTAAATAGATTTAATGGCCGTTTAGAGTATAAAATTTATAGTAAATAATTTATAGATCATAAAAATATAAATAATATGTTCCTGGAATCACAATCTCGTGTAGATTACTGATATGGTTTTAGTTCTAATTTTTTACCAGGAAAACTATTTAAGGGAATTAAATTCTATTAAACACTATTTAAATCATAAGAAAAGATTTATAACTCCGATTAAGGTGAATCCAATTGCTACTGGTTCGTAATAACATTCCCTATCCAGTACACCCGAGTCCCTAATTTAATTCGACAGTTAGGACAGGAGTTCCAATAGAACTATTAAAACCCCTATATTGGCAATAAAGATTTAATAATAAATGCCCTATTGCATTAAATAATTCTCCACATGCATCATATGATCTAATAATGTTCAGAGAACTAATTTCAACCATTGTGACATACTAAATCATCATGCATGCATTTGTTCATCATTGTTTTGTTGTATTGTGCATAATTGCATTGTTTTGATTGGTGTTTTTGTTGTGTAATTGTTTGATCGATAGATTGCGAGGAGTGCAACTATTTTGATTGTGACGAGTGAAACAATTGTAGTTGTGAGGATTGTTTGAACGACTACATCAACTAAAGACAAGTGACACTATCATAAATGTCCTACTTATTTTCCTATGCATTGTAGTTGTTTTAGTAGAAGTGCATGTGTAGGGATATTTTGCACTATGTGCTATGCTATGCTATGTCCTATTTAGGATATCCTTTTGTATCTTTCTTAGTGGAAACATCGTAGTTGTAGTATACTTAGCCCTGCTGTAGATTCGGGGTGGAATATCACGTCATGAGTATTATGATGTATTGGAAAAGCTATGTTTTATATAATAAAACAAGTACTTAATGAATCACCTGGGTGAAATATTGTTGTTGTTGAGTTTGGAAGAAGTGGCAACGAAGGGGACCGTATCTTTGGCTACCTCTCTCGTGTGTGCACTAGAAGAAGACCACCTAGGCATCATAAAGATTTGACATGTTTCTCGTACAGTAGCTTCCAGTACAGCCACATGCTAATATGGGCTCTGGCTTAGTTAATTACATAGTGGAAGACCCTTTGCATTGGTATATCTTCAGGTTAACTAGAATTGTGTATTGGAGGTTATATCCATGCATTGGTGCCTGTTAGACGTGCTAGCATTGTGTATTGGGAGGACTTCTATGGAAAGAATTCATCACATTCTCGATCTGTCGGTATACCAATTGGTGTGTACTAAACCAGCGGCCACTGGTGGCGTCAATGCAAGATTGTGTCGTGCGGGTGAAGTGTACAACTTCTGCAGAAGATATAAATCTAATCGATTAGTCGTGTCCCCTATTATGGACAATATTGAGCAACTAAGGCTTGAAGCTTATGTATGATCTCGATATTCCAATTTCTTAATAAAATTTGATGGTTTGAACGAGGAAGTAGGAGCACTTGGTGTTGGCCAACGTGTTCATACAATTTTCAGAAAGGATTAAAACTATTTGGAAATGTTAGGATAAAACTATTGCTTTATGCAAATCAGCCTGAAACTCCACTTAGCCAAATATGCATGTAATTGATAGGTTCCATTTATATCCACATACTAGTGACACTTGCCAATACATTCAAAGTATTGACCATTCGTGGCTGCAACCTTTCATGTTGCAGGTTATATCGTTTCTGAGTGATCGTTATAGGTCGCGAGACTCCACTCAACGATTATTCGCCTGTGGCACATTTGAAGAATGGAGATCTACCTTGTTATTGTTCCGCTATCTACTTGGATGATATAATGTAAATTCTGGATGATATTCGTTGTATTTATGATGCACCGTTATATTTGGTATTCATTTTGTACTATGTGTGCCAGTGAACTGATCCAGGGATTGGCACTATACACATGAACTCAGCCTTATCAGGTGAGGGTGTTACAGGCGAGGGTGGGGATTCGATCATGTCGTGGCCACATTCTCCTTCTCCTACCACATTGGAAGTGCATGTAGCTCCTTCTCTTTGTACTACCATTGAATTTGAAGTGCCGCCATGGCCTGTCAGACTGATTTTATTTGGGTTGTTTTGGGATTGTTACCGTGTGCTATGTCGGTCGATGATCCATGGAACATTGCATACCAAGATGAATCAACCTAGTGGTCTAGCCAGAGGATGGATTTGGAGGAGATGGTTGCCAATTTAGGTGATGAATTGGCCCATAAAGACCTATTGATATTAGAGCTGAAGCGTACTTTCATGGAAGAAAAGAAGAACTCAGAGCTTATTCGCAAAGAGAAGTTGACACTTGAGGCTGATCTTGTTGTATCTGATCAAGTGGTAGAAAATCTAAAACATGAACTTCAAGTGAAGGGGGAGGAGAATAGTAGATTCATGTGGGCAGTTTTAGTAGTTGTCATCCCCATCCTAACAGTTACACTATGGGGTTATGGTGAATGTGGCACGTGTAATGATTAGTTGAATTGATAGCTAATTTAGAGAGTAGAATTGTTATTCAATGGATGCTTGTGAGTTCCTTCTAATTTAGTCACTTTGCGGTCCCAAAGTTGTCAAGAGAATGCATTGCGGGGCCCGAGTTGCTTGCCATTGGATCTAGCTGCCCATAGTTGGCGTGCCAAATGCCTAGAGGGTCAAGTTTGGGGACCTATTAGTTATGACCATTGTGTTGCTGCCATGAAGACTTGCCGCGTTGACGACAACACCCATTCCCCGTTCTTCTTGACGTTGTATTCTTCTTCTCCAGCGAGGCGATCTATCAAAGAAAGTACTACTCCCTCCGATCCAAATTAGTCGACTCAAATTCGTCAAGATAAGGATGAATCTAATACTAATTCATGTCTAGATACAATCGAATCTAGACAAATCTAAATCAACTAATTTGGGTCAGAGGGCGTACTACTTATGAATCAGTTTTATATCATATCCCTCCAATCCATATTACTACTTGTCACTGAAATTGATGCATCTAGACATGTTTTAGTGCTAGATACATCTATTTCAATGACAAGTAGTATGAATCGGAGGGAGTATTAATTTTGATTCAAATGATACATATTTCTATCAAATTTATACAAGCCCACCGGAGATTGTAAAAGCAAGTACTGCTACTTATGAAATCATCTTTAGAGCATATACACCGGTCTCACGGCTCAAATACATACTCCCTCCGACCCATATTAGCACTAAAACTTGACTAGATACGTTCATATCTAGATGAATCTATGTCAACTAATATAGGTCGGAGGGAGTATCAAATTTATTCAAATCATACATATATTTTAAGTCATAGAATTTTGGTTCAAATTAGCCTCAAATTTGTCCCAATACTAAGTGGACGGTGAGCTAGCTGCCTCCCTGCCGCATCCATCCAGCCATGAGGTACATCCGGCCTTCACCGTCGAAGTGCACCTCGATGTGCCAGCCGCGGCTGCGGCCTGCCTCCCACAGCATCGGTTCACGAGGTCTTGATCTACATCGTCGCTGTGATGTTGCGGATGATGGCTTCAATTGTCATTGCATCGATGACCACTATCGGCACCACCGCCGCCTCAGTGTCTTTCATCAGCAACGGATCTGAGGAGGTGAACAAGAGTGAGATGGACAGAGACACAAATTACAAACGGTTAGATCCTCACTGCTACACATTGTTCCAGGTACCACGCTTGGATCCGTGCCATAGCAAGCCGTTTCGACCCCCACGCTTAGGTCCGCGCCGCCGCACGCCTTTCCGACCGCCATGCTTAGATCTGTGTCTCCACACGCCATTCTGACCCCCACGCTTAGGTCTATGCCGACACACGCCATTCGGACCGCCAGGCTTAGATCCATGCCACCGCACGTTGTTCATACCGCCACGCTTAGAACCGCGTCGCCACACGCCATTCGGACTGCCGCGCCGCCATATGTCGATAGGAGGGGAGGAAGATGCGGCTGGTATACGTGTGACAGGGAAAGGGAGGGAGAGACATCCAGCCCATCGGGCTCTCCTCTATGTACAGGGTAGGTGCACCCATTAGGAGAGAGAGACCTCCAGCCCGTCAGATCATGATGTATCCAATGGTGGTTGTCCAAGATCCATGTGACATACATCTCGACCAATCATAGCGCAACAAAACTGATGCAACTGGTATACGTGCGGTAGGGAAAGGGAGGGAGAGACATCCATCCTGTCGGGCTCTCCTCTCCGTATAAGGTAGGTGCACCCATCGTGAGAGAGAGAACTCTAGACCGCCAGATCATGATGTATCCAACGGTGGTTGGCCAAGATCCGTATGACATACATCTCGACCAACCAGAGTGCACCGGCCAAACTGAGCGCAAGTTGAGCTGTTGTGAGGGTTTGAGTCAGGAGAGAGGGGAAAAGTAAGGAAAACTTTAGCGGGAGGGGAAAAGTGAGGAAAACTTTAGAGGAAGGAGAAAACTGAGTAGATCTAAGGAAAACAAGGGCACTCAGATAAAAAATGAGTAAGGGAAATTCAAGATTTTGGCATAAAAAATGGAAAATGTGTTATTTGAACAAAATAATTCATCTTGGCCGACATTATATTGTTTGCAAATCAAATATATACAAGTGTTCCAAATTCAGCCTCATTTAGAAAAAGTATGTTTTGGGATGGGTTATTTTGGAGGTCGATCGAGTAGAAAGCCATGCATCTTCATAGCTAGTAGCTCATTCCAAGAAGGGTTTAAGAAGTGGTTTAGGGGATAAGTTCATTTCTCTTTATTTCCTTTTCTTTTACTATTCATGCTAGGTTGTAGGCAACATAATAAGACTCAATTTGAAGGTTGCACTATGTTTTGATTTTTTTTGAATTAAACTAACCCTAAAATCATTTTTTGAATTTAATCACTTAGCAAAAGAAAAATGTAGATGATTACAAGTTAATCCAAAATTTACAATTTCATATGGTAAATCAATCCAAGATATACAAGTGTGCCAAATTTTGGATCAATTGGTCAATGTTTAAGCCATGAACTAGCTAAACCCCATGTGTTGACCACATGTCGAAGGCAAAACTGAGCAGTGCTAAGCAACTAGGTGCATGACCATAGAAACTTGCAATAACACATACACTATGTGATTATCCAACATACAAACTTGGGATCGTCACACTAGTTCGAATTCAATAAAAACATTGCCAGTAGTTCAAATTTATCATACAAATTCAAATTAAGTTCAAATACATTTTTTCTTGATCCTAGTTTTTTTGCTGGGTTCACCACCTTGCTCCTGGTGATCCTAGCTGGAATATTCTCGGAGTCCACCATCAGCTTCTTCTATCATTTCCCTTTGTTCTTTTTCTCTGCATCCAATGAATCAAGTGCTTTGCTCTGTCCTACAATTGGTTCAATCACGTTTTGATCCTCTGGTTCATACAGTTCAAAAATCTTTGCCTCCATTTCGTCAATATCTGCTCATGTAAATCCTTTATGATTGAACTCTGCTTCAATATCCCACACAGTTGATGTAATCTCCTCTCGATCGACTGGTTCAATCTCCCCTGCATTTGGTTCAATCTCCTCTCGATCGACTGGTTCAATCTCCCCTACATTTGGTTCAATCTCCTCTACATTTGGTTCAATCTCCTCTCAATCCATTGGTTCAATATTCCCTACATTTGGTTCATTCTACTCTGCATTTGGTTCAATCTCCTCTCGATCTGTTGGTTCAATCTGCGATCTATCCATTGCTTCATTCTCCTCTCGTTCAAACACCTCATTCTCATCTGCATTTGCTGCCCCCGCTTGATCATCCATTCGATAAGCTGGGTCCACTACATTTTTACAAAGCCTAGCAATGTGCCCTAGGATCCCACAATGTTTGCACTTACATCGTCGATGTGGTGCACCACCCTCTGTACTAGCTCGTATCATATTCTTCCTTGGCCTACCTGCTGGTCTAGTAAAAACTGGAGGGTATAGCTTGAAGCCTGGATCCACTTCCATCCATTGGTCTTTTCCCAACAAGGCTGGAACATTCTGAGCATATGTTTCCCTAAATTTGGCAATGGAGAAATATTCCGATACATACTGATCAACTTCACCCTCTTCACCTCCTAGAACACCCATGAAAAACAATGCATGTATGCAAGGTTTCCCACGGAGTTGCCATTGCCTGCAATGGCATGTCCAATCAACCAAACTCATTGGATACCTCCATTGCCTATCTTTACTATCAGTGTATGTTACCTCAGCCTCCATTCCTCTTCTAATGCATTTCATCTTCAATTTTTTTGCCCTGGCATGCAAAGCCTTAATCAAAGATCAGAGGATGAGATGGCCAGCATATATTTTTGATGCAATTCTTTGACGCAAATCAATCTTTATCATGATCATCTGCCTAATCTTATCAAATATTTGCCACAGCATAAGCCCTCTCAATGACTTGACCATTGCATTGAAATGCTCTGCAAGGTTACTTGTTACATAGTCTACCTTGCAAATTTCATTGAATTGGCTTCTTGACCACACCATTCCATGATGTGCATCCAAGTACTCCTTCATCGCAGGTTTTTGTTTATACAACACTTCCAAATAATACAGATGATTCCTCAAACTATATGTGTATGAAGCTGGCCATAGGTTGTCAGTATAAACTTTACCCTTTAATTTCTTTGTAAAATTCTACACTAAGTGTCGCATACATTCCCTATGCTACACTCCGGGGAATACTGCTTCTACAACTTTCTCCAAACCTTTGCAAGCGTCCGTATGGATAGTAAGTCCTGGTGGATGACCTATAAGGTCACGCAAATTATCCAGAAACCAAGCACAACTTTCCTCTGACTCAATCTCCAAAACTCCATAAGCAACAGGGAACATCCAATTGTGGCCATCAACTGCAGTAGCAGCTACTAGCTGTCCTTTAAATCTTCCATGAAGAGCTGTTGCATCCATGGCCAAATAAGGCATGCAACCATCCAGAAACCCCTGCCGGCAAGCTTTGAAACAAACAAAATCCCTTCTAAAGCACTCCTGCTCTATTGTCTTCCCTCTTATTATGTACTAAACTTTATGCATGTCTATCTGTATAATAATACCTGGACTAGCCATCTCCACTTCAGCTTTGAAGCTGTAAGCAACTTAAAACTTTCATTCCATGGACCATTGAGCCTCTCAAGAGCCATTTCCTTTGCATAGAACATCCTCATGTAGGGTATTGTAATATTAAACTTTTTAGAAACATCTTTTATGAGCGCTATTGCACCAAGTGATGGGTTCGCTCTCATCCAATCCATGATTGCATCTGCCAACCACCTAGTCTTTGCTAGTTTTGTTTTTTCCTTTGGTTGTCCCCCTTTGAGGTGGACAAGAATGTTCGAACTGGTTAATTATTATCTGAAACATAATGAAAATGTCAGGTACAGCTAACAAACTCTACACAATGATCTAAAATACACAAGTGGTTGTAATACCTGAACCAAACTGCTCCTGAGCATAGTGGATGCATGCATCCTCCACCTACACCTCTTGTATGGGAACTTCACTGTGAACCTTGCTGGCTCACTCTTAATAACATCATAATCATTATTGGCGCGAATGCAATATGTAGTAAGGGAATTATGATAGTCCCGCATTGTTTCAAATACGGTGCCTTTTGAAATCTTAGGATCGTCCCTGTCCCACTCAATTACTAGCAAGTCCTCACCATCGTACTCGGCTAAAACATGGCTTTCATTGTTCTCCTCGTTCTCTTGATCATCAGTTTCATCAAATTTGGCACCCTGGGAAATGTCATCCGTCTATTGATCCTCTAGTGCTTGTTTAGTGAATCTATCTACAAATTCAGGAAACATCAACTAATCCTCATCATCTACTGGAGGCGCTCCCTCGTCAGGCTCTGCCTCATCCTCAACATCACCCACACGAGCGGTTTGGCTTACACTCGCAGTGCGAACAGATGGTACAACTATGGACCTACAAGGATCACCGGGGCACACACTATTAGCAGAGATAGCAGAGACACATGATGCATGACCACCTGATGATGCATGACCACCAGATGGTGATTTAACACTCTTTCCCGTGTGCTCAACTTTAGGTTGAACATGGAGACGAATTCGACCAAAACGTTCGGCAACATTCAAAGAGAAAAGCATTACCAGATCATCGTGCTAGTTAGTGGGAGCAATCTTTGCTCGCTAATGTTGAAATATTGCAAATCAACTGAATCGCCACTTCTCCAGGGGAATTTATAATAGATTTTATCTATCAAATATCTGAGAGTTATGGAGGTTGCAACCACCGCTGCGAAGTAAAATCCAGAGATATATTGTTCACAACCACGAATTATGCTAGTATCCAGTCTAATCGCTAGCCGAAATGCCAGCACTGGATCAATCCTATTCGAAAAGAAAGGCAGTTAATTGAGCACCAGTGATTCGCGCTCAAATACTTCCAATAATCAACCCAAAAAGGGAAATGATGCTTACCCATATGGAATCCATGTGTTAGATCCATGCGATTCCACCCAATCTTCTCCATGCTCGACGCGGATGGACAATACACCAGGCGACGTTGCATACAGTTCCATGAAAGGGGTAGATCTAGCGGGGGCAGGAGTGGAGCCGGAGGTGGAGTGGGCTCCGCGGATAGGGGGAGTGGGCGGCTCAGGGGTCAATGACGACATAAGGTAGGAGGGCACAATGGAGGGGCAGCAGAGGGGCGGTGTGGGAGCTGTTCTAGGCTCGGGGGAAGCGAATGCTTTGGGTGAGTGAGAATGGCCAGTCCGACGTGTCTCCATGCGGCACCACCCATCACCACGTATGCAAGACCTATCCTAACACGACCCCACCCTTCACCACGTATGCATGACCCGTCCCAACATGGCCCCACCCGTCAGCATGTAATGGTCGAGGCCACGTAACGTAATGCTCAACACATGACCTGCCCCTATGCGGTCCCACCAGTCAGCATGTAACAGTCAAGCCTTTGACCTAACGACACCCCTCCGTCTGAGCGCCCGCGAGCTCCTGCAAGGGTTTCGTAACATGGCGAGGGGAAAATTGAGAAAAAGTTAAGTGGCTGGGGAAAACTAAGTACAATAACGAACCAAGGGCACGTAAATAGAAATCCCTAAAAGTAAAGGCTATGCAATACTTGCGATTCAATTTTATTCGTGTCGCGATTATGATGCAAGAATAATATAGATGCCATAGGTACTATATGTAGTGCAAGCATAGGGAAATGCTTGCCTGGCAGTTCAGTTGCAGAATAAGATGGCTCCAGGTAAAACTCCTGAGGCTCCTGATAAGCTCCTTACTCGGCATCTATCCGGATAAAAACCAAACACACAAGGGGCCGAAATAAATATATTGCACAATCATATAAATTATATGCAACAAGAAAACAAGGTATGCCATGATGCTATGATGCGCAATTTACATGGTATAACATAACATGGCAAGGGTGAGGTGTGAGAACAAGAAATAACATTTTCAGTACTTAATTAGTCACCTTTTAGTTGCCTAAAACATGCTGCCTCAGTTATATTTATATGATGCATGCTTAGAATCATATCGTGGAATGCATAGTTGGAACAGGCTCGTCGAGCTAATTGATTTAGACATATCATTTGTCAAATTCGGAGATATGGAATTAAAGTTATTAATGATTTTGTTTTTAATAGAATAGGAAAAAGTTTAATAGTTTAAGTATTTAGGTCAAGCGAAAATCAAAACAAGTTTTATATCTGTATTAGTTAAACAAATTCAAACAGTTTTGGTTTTGAAAGTTTTTCGATTTGAGCCATAGTTTGAATTCTACAACTGTTTGAAACTATGAGGGGTTTTTGGCAAAAGCTCCAGCACCAAGGTCTTTGTTTCGTATTTACACTAACAAATATCAGGGCCTTTTTGGAAAATGGGTTAGATGAATTATAGCTCGTCAGATTCAGGTTCAGGTTCAGAAACACACCAGAAAGATTGTGTGGCCATGGGGATTTGATCTTCGGATCTCTTGGAGAAAGAAGAGGGATCTTACCACTAGAGTATGATGTTGTTGGTGATTAGAAAGGCTGCAGCTCATTTTGATCTAACTGGAATGGAATTGGTTCCTATTGAATTTGAAGAAGAAAATAGAGAGGCTACTGTATGATGTGCAACTCGAACAGGACGGGTCGTTGACTGAAGAAAAACATAATAGGAAGAATAGTTCGTCGGACGATGCTTGGTGAGATGGTGGCGAGATCGTCAGGGCATATATCGGAGTGCCGTTTTTAACCATGTCAAGAGGGGACGTCAGGGAGTGCTTCTTGTCAAGGAGGCCTCACCATAGAAGATCAAGTTGCCTGAAAAATAATGGGTGTTAACTGTCAGATGAGACATAGAATACCAAGAAATATTCTATTGACTTCAAGAGATGATTTTGATTGATTTGCTGAGGCGTTTGGAGGGTTAGGGCATGCGTGCTAGCTTTGCGTGTGCGTGGCGAGCAGCGCGGAGGGGTAGAGTGCGACATGAACGTACATGGGTCAGAGATGTAGGGAGGAGACGGTGGTCACCGAGGGCGGCGAGGCTGGAAGGAGGCGGTGTCGAGGTGGGCGACCGACGCAGCGACGACTATGATGACCACTGCAGTGAGCCCGGCGGCAAGGTATACGACGACAAAGACGAGACAGCGAGCGACTGCTGCTCTGGGATGACAGTGGGGAAGATCGTTGATGGCTGTGAAATATAGCCATCCACGTCCGCATTTAAACTAGATATTATTAGTATATTTGATGAAATATCTCTCTATTTCTTGCCACTAATGCCTAATGATCGAAGGGGTATGCAATCCTTTCTTGCTATTTTTGCATGCGCAGATAATGACGTATTATGATGGGAATCACTACATAAATGCCAAAGATATGAGATTTCCAACACGTCAAAGAAACCAGGAGCCGTGAAGAGGATCCAGAAGACTTAACGACCAACTATATGGGCCATCACCATACAGTTCTGGTCATATAGTTTGCACCGACTTCATTAGGTCAAACAGAACAACATTCATGAAGGTACCCCTATAAAAAGAGGCTTCAGGCGACGAGAAATAGAGCCCGACTCCACAACACCGCTTCTTTAATCCCCAACACTCCCTACCGCCACGCCGGAGGAATAGATCTAGATCTAAACCTCTAAACCTTCTCCACCACCATAGCCATCTTCCACGAGTTGTAATAGTAGATCTTATCTCCAATTGGCGACATTGTAAGACTATTTGTTATCAATTCTATGATCTCTATTACAATGTTTATGACTGTCGATTTCATCTCTATGTGTGAGTAATTCTCCTAAGGCTAAGGGATTCGGACTAGCCATGTAGCTTTTGTGCATGTTATTTATCATATATGGGATCATGTATTAGTTTGTATGACATGATGATTATAGTACCCTCTCTTGCCTCAATCTAAGGACTTGTCAGGTACCCAAGACCCCGAGGATTGTTCCAGGTAAAGGGAGTGTGAGTAACGACTGATATGTAGGATAGGAACCCTAGTGACAGAAAGGATAGTACGGCTGAAGAACTTACTTGGGATTAACGGTGACATCACTATGCATATCATTAGTTCTCTTTCTTCTATGGATGAGACTATTAGGTTATTGCCATAAGTGGTTGCGGAGGCAATAAAATTTATGAATGCACTTCCCACATACAATTATCTTGCTCTAACAATTACATGAGTACTCTATTATTATCTATTATTCCCATCAGATGTTTTGCACAACTACTAGTGAAAACCTAAGACCCTAGGCCCTCTCTCTCTCTCCATCAACAACAACAACAAGATCGCAAAATCTTGGTCCGATGAAAATGCAATAGGAATTCTAAAACTCTCGAAGGTCCATTTAAGTAATCTCACTTTGCTTTCTCGAGGATTCGATAAACCTAGGTCTACTAGGGAAAAAGAGCTATACTACATTCGTAATCCGAATCGAAGGTATCAACCCTTTTTCTAGCGTCGTTGTCTGGGAAGCAATAGCTACCCTGGTGAGGTTAGTAGGAACCTTGCTAGTTTTAATTCTCATTTTTATTTTTTGTTTGTTTGCTTTCAGTTTTTATTTGAAAAACCAAAAAAATTAGTTAGCTTTTTAATTCTTGTTTTATCATCATTAGTACTTGTTTAAGAAAATACAAAAACTTAGGAAGTATGGCTGAAAAGAAGCTTGGGGAGTTTGCAACTCCTAACAATGATTATTTGCATACTCCTATTACTCAGCCAACAATTGTTGCTGAAGATTATGAATTTAAGCCCCACTATTTAAGTTTGGTTCAAGAAAATCAATTTGGAGGCTCCACTATAGACGATGCAGGTATGCATTTAAATACTTTCACTGAAATTTGTGATATGATGCGCATTAAAGATGTTGACCCCGATGTGGTCAAGTTGCGCTTATTTCCTTTCTCTCTTAGAGAAAGAGCAAAAGAATGGTTGCTATCTTTGCCTAGAAATTGCATCATGGTTGGAATGTACTTCTTTATTTATGACTAAATTCTTTCCACCCGCAAAGATATGCAACTCAGATCTAATATTACTGCTTTTAGACAGGAAGAGCGTTAGCCACTAGCGCTCGCATGGGAGAGAATGAAAGAATGCATGAGAAACTGTCCCAGCCATGGGATGAGGGGATTTCAACTCGTGGGGTCCGACTTCTCATGCGAGTGAAATGCGGGGTCCAAGTTCCATGTAAGCACTGGGTTTTGCAAACTTGGGCTTCCCATCACTCAGAAGGCCCATTTCGAGCCGAATTCGTCCCACCCCTACCAAATACAAACTTTTCGTCAACTACCGCGTGAAGGAGACGTTCGGGACCTCCATGTCACTACTCTGTCCATGACGCGAGCGCCAAGTCGGCAACCACGTAGGCAAAACGAGGAACTAGACCCCACGCAGTGTTGAACACTAGCGTCGGCGGTAGAGAAATCAACCCTCCACCCAGAACGATCCCTTGGGACATTTGCCTTCAGCGCCAAGTTGATGCGCCCTCTCGCTGATCCCGAGCTCTAATGACGCATGTTGTGCCCACCGTTCTGAGGATCTAGCCCGCCTCCGCCGCCGGACGAGATGAGCAGCACGGAGGATGGCAGATCATCATACCCTGAAAGACGTGTTGGATACATGCGGGTGAGCTACTCTTCTCTTTGCTTTTCGCACTAACTATAACTGCAATCTGTCTATTGACCTGAAAGAGATAGATCAAACCTAGAACTGTTTGCTAGCCGAACACTGAAAGACAAGTTCTTATTTTTTTTCCAAATTTCTATCAACTAGGGCCCCCAGAGGCCCCTTACGTGGTTTCGGTATGCGTCAATGGATACCAACCGCAAATACCAAATGTGAAGGCCAAGTGGAATTGTGGTACTTATGTCACTATTAAAGAAGTATCGGCGTAGATTTGCACTATCCCTGGTATGGTTGCTGCTCTGCATAAACATATTGAAATGGGGCCGACGCAGACTGCACGGTTCAGCTTCATGGATGAACAACGCAGAAAGGTTACTATAAAGGGTGACAGTCAGATGTCTAGGTTGCTGAAACGGTGTCCGCACATTTGAATGTTTCTCCTGGAATGTAGAATAGTGGATGTGGAAGCTGCTTCCACTCCTAGTGGCCCTGCTATTCAAGCTTAGGGTGGTCTGACTCGAAGCCTCGCTGATGTTAAGCAAAATGTGGTTCCTCGTCTGCACCATGCTTCTGCAGCGCAACCTCCTCGAAGGAGTGCCCGTTTTGCCGTGGTGCAAGACCCTGTTGTGGATGCAGGTCATGCTTCCGTTGCTAGAACTGCTAGTGTTGTGCAAACTAAGGCTTCGGGAGGTCACCCCCTTTTGTGGAATCTGCTGGTGTTGTTTCTTAGCCTGCTACTGAAGCAATCCATGCTGCTATTGTGCAAACTAAGGCTTCGGGAGGCTGCCCCGCTGTTGCTAGAACTACTGGTGTTGTTGCTCAGCTTGCTACTGACCCAATCCCTGCTGCTGTTGTGCAAACTAAGGTTCGGGAGGCCGCCCCACTGTTGTGGAATCTGCTAGTATTGTTGCTCAGCCTGCTACTGAACTAATCCTTGCTTCTGTTGTGCAAACTAAGGCTTCGGGAGGACGCCTCACTGTTGTGGAATCTGCCGGTGTTGTTGCTCAGCCTGCTACTAAACCAATCCCTACTTCTATTGTTCAAACTAAGGCTTCGAGAGGAGGCCCCGCTGTTGCCAGAACTGTTAGTGTTTTTGCTCAGCCTGCTACTGACCCAATCCCTGCTGCTGTTGTGCAAACTAAGGTTTCGAGAGGCCGCCCTGCTATTGTGGAATCTGCTGGGTTGTTGCTCGGCCTGCTACTGAACCAAGCCCTACTTCTATTGTGCAAACTAAGTCTTTGGGAAGCCGCCCCGCTGTTGCCAGAACTGCTGGTGTTGTTGCTCAGCCTACTACTGACCCAATCCCTGCTGCTGTTTCCAGAACTGCTGTCTTGGGCGCTGGTCCTCCTCGAACCCATGGTGAAGTTTAGCATGCTGCTGATACCGTTGTCGAGGCTAATCGAAGACCAGTTGTTAAGGAACAAACCCATGGTCTGGACTCTGATACTGTCATAGAACCTCTCGGTGGTCTCGGTCCTGAGGAAACTGGTGATGGAAAGGTACAGTTTCATATTGGTGTTGAGAAGTTCACTGCAAAATTAGATGATGGCACAGAAAAAATCGTCAACGACATTGATGTATCCGTTGGCACATACGATCCTGAAGTGGTACAAATATCTGAACAGATAGCAGCGTTACATGAGAAGGTGGAGTGGAGGTCCTCCCAGGAAGCACATTTGGCATTTTTTGCTTACAATAGCAAAAAGGCTATAGAATTAAAAGTTGGCAGTGATTTAGCCATACCGATAAGTAGGATGAGTCGAACTAGACGGGAAGTGTACTTGTTCGTGCGCCTGCTAACGGTTGGACATGAATTTGAGGTTGGCAATGATAAAGACGAACTTGTATAAAATATGATTAACCTGATGGAGGACCTCGCTCGACATGTTTCGAGTGACAGTGGCTTCGAACAAAGGAGAGACTTACAGAGGAGCAACATAAAGAGGAGCAGGAAGAGCATCCCCAGAAAGAGAACCCCAAAGAAGGGCATCACCAAGCGGACCACGCCAGAGGAGAGGACACCCAAGAGTTGCATGGAAAATGGCACCACGCCGAAGAGTACACGCCTGAGATCCGGTCATAATGCAACACCGAACAGTAGCAGCAAAAAAGATAAGAGGGCTAGACCGGTGGTGAACGAGGTGGTGAACACACCCAGGAGCAGCAAAAAAAGTCTAAAGTGGCTCGCACGGAGGATACCACACCCAATAGTAGCAGAAAAAATGCTAGCTTGAAGAGGAACACGCTATAGAGGTCCAGCAATAATGCCGACACGAAGGAGAACACACCCAATAGTGGTGGCAAAAATGCTAGCTTGATGGGGAACATGCCACGGAGGTCCGACAATAATGCCGGTGGGAATGAGAAAACACCCAATAGTGGCAGCAAAAGGGCTAATTCAAAGGGGAACACGCCACAGAGGTCAGGCAATGATGCCGACACGCAGGATCCAACACCCGTGAGGGGAAACATGAAGGAGATCACACCGAGGAGTAGCAGCAAAAAGGTTAGTTCGATGAGGAACGCAACGCAGAGGTCAAGCCCTAATGGGGCTGCCATCACGAATGATACCATCAGGAAAGTTTCCATCAGGAGGAGGATGTACACAAGAAGAGGAAGAGGGTTCTATACAGTCGAGATGAAATAGAATCTGATTACTATTTGTCTGCCGACGAACATGTGATGCATGACAGTGTAAGACCACCCCCTGTGGTTGTAGCAGCACCAACAGAGCATCTGGGAGAAAACAGAGTTGCCGGGGAGGTAGATTGGGCCAATGTTCTGGTCCATTTAGGTGCAAACGATGGTGCAGCCCCACCCCTAGGAGTCAATACGATGTGTGCAGTGCTAGGCATTGGTGAGGATGGTGAAGATTTTGAATCAGATATAGAAGATGGCACTATGGATAATCAAGAATCCGGTGATGATGAGATCGACGAGACACTTATGGATGGGGATGGCATTACAGTTGATGACTTGGGTCCCGACGTAGACGAGGTGATACATGACCACGAGGATCCTATAATTTCGGCTGGCACCGAGTTCAACATCATGCATGATATTAGGATGTCATTCCAGCATTTTTGTATCAAGGGGAGTTCGATGTTCATAGACTAAAGAACACTGCCCAGAGGTATGAGGCTGTTAGAAGGTTAAAATGGAAAAATGGACATGTGGTGATACCTTGTCCATGGAGGATCGCAGCCAGAGCCCTACCCGCGTCAAAGGCAATTAGGGTATCCTGGCAATGAATGGAGCCCTACTCTATAATATAATTAAAGTTGATGTGCAAGATCTATCTGGCAACTCTGTTTATGCTGTAAATTAATCTATGTTGCAGTTGAACAAATTGGGCCCTCCCAACATGTGTGCGACAGGGAGCATGCTGAAATCCTCGATGGCTGATACTGAGTGGGTGGCTTTACAAGCTATGTACATACTAAAGCATAACCCTAGGGAGACCACGAAGAATATTTAGAATAAACTCGTTGCTCAGTACAACATTGTCCTACCGTATTACACGGTTTGGAAAGGTAAAGAGAAAGCTCTGAAAATCTTGCATGGGGATTGGACTAATAGCTTCAGGATGATGTACAACTTCAAGACTGAGGTATAGGCTAGGTGTCCAGGGAGTGTTGTGGAGATCGACACTAAATCGGAAGGTGGTAAAATTTATTTCAACAGATTTTTCATGGCGCTTGAACCTTGCATCCAGGGATTCAAGGACGGATGTAGGCCATATCTGATACAATACTGTCTTAACTGGCAAATGGAAAGGCTGTCTGGCATCTGCTATAGCATTGGATGGTCACAACTGGATGTTCCTAGTGGCATTCGGGCTGTTCGATACAGAGATAGATGAAAACTGGGTCTGGTTTATGAGGCAGCTCAGGAGATCTATAGGACAAATGGATCCATTGGCTATATCCATAGATGCATGCAAAGGGCTGTCGAGTGCAGTGGAGGAGGTGTTCCCGCTAGTTGAGGGTAGAGAATGCCATGCCCACCTGATGCTCATGTACAAACACTACACAGGAAGCGTATTTGGTTACATGTTTGCTGCTAGATCTTACAGAGCTGGGCGCTGCGAATATTTCTTGAGAAAGATTTTTGCGGAAGCCCCAGATCTTCCCCAGTACTTGGCTACACATCATTCACAACTATGGAAGAGGAGTCAGTTCAACCATGACATCAAAGTTGATTACATAAACAACTACCTAGCTGAATGCCTGAATAACTGGGTGAAGGACATAAAAGTCTGTCATGTTCATATGTTGATGGACGACATACGGGGTATGATCATGAAGCTGTTAAATACAAGGAGAGAGATTGGTCGGTGACTTAGAGGCCATATGCTACCGCCTGTTGTATAGCAACTGCATATGAGAAGCCAAGGGCTTGGTCATCTAAGTGTTGTCTCGTCAAACAGAAGCAGCTGTGAGGTGGTTGATATGTCCAAAAACGGCCATAGGGATCTTGTGAACATCGAGCGGTGGGAATGCACCTGCTTAGATTGGAAGCATACCGGGAAACCATGCAACCACGCATTGGTCTTCTTGGTGAAGAAAAGAACTCTACCACATTTGGATCAATATTTGTCTGACTACTTCTCTCTAGAAAAGTTCAGAGTTGTGTACGCTGGTTCCGTCGAGCCCTGTACTGACCCATCTCAGTGGCCTCAAGTCCAACTTAGTTTTGAGTTGTGCCAGCTAGTAACAAAAAGGGGCAGAGGTAGACCACAGGTCAAGAGGTTTAAGAATTTTCTGCAGAGGGCTGATTCAGCTTTTAGTGGTAGCAAGAAGGAAAAAACCGATGCAAGACCTGCGGTCTTATAGGGCATAGAGCAGCGGGGTGTCCTCTTAATGCACCCAAACCTAGGTATGAGATGGTACCTATACAAAAAAAGGTCGTACTCTATAGATATTAGGTGCTTAACCATGTCCTGTTTTTTGACAGGAAGCGCAAGGTAAGAAACATGACTATGGACTCAGTGATTTTGCTGCGGGAATAAAATCAAAACTAGTGGAGTGATGAGACTGAACACGATTCTGATGCTGATTGGCCTGACTTCCCTCGACCCGGAGATGCAGAGTATGTGAAGGTAAGAAAGCTGGCACCCAGGAAGAGGAGGAAGGCGGGCAATGAAGAAGACAGAGGACACCGAGGAAAAGAAGTGGCAGCCAGGAAGGGTAAGAAGGTTGTCACCAGAGAAGCACAATAATGTGTTGATGTCGAACATGTCTATGTATTCTGTAAAATTCTGGAGCTGTGTTCGTGGGAATTTTCGGGCGAAACAAGAGTGTAGCGGTGTCTTAAGACAATATGAGTTATTTCACGTTCTCGCACTTATCCGGTCATTGACTATGTAATCCCACTCTCGTAGCGACTTGAGATTTGGTAATGGCTGAAGACACTTGTTGAAGCTGAAATTGTGAATGTGCCACTACTATCTATACAGTCGCAGCACCGGAGCTGATGGGGATTGCTTCTCCAGTTCAATGGATGGTAGTGGCACAAACATAATTTACATAAGAAGCTTACAGGTTGCGCCAGTCGGATTAAATCCTTGTTTTTAGCATTACACTTATTAAAAGGTTATGAGCTACAAAAACAAGTTCTAAGCTCCTACAATCCCACGAAGCAGCAATTTATTTTAGCCGCTAGAAAAAGCCATGGCAACATAAACAGCAAAGGAAACAGATAATGCCCAGATAATGAGGAAATTGTTTCCACTTTTAGGCCCAATCTTTAGCTCGTCTATCTCACCAGCTTGCTTCCGCAACTTAGCCTGCACGCCTCCTCCCTACTCTTGCCTCCCCTCCATCTGGCGAAGCTCCCGGATCTCTCGCTCCAGCCCACGAATCTCCTCCTTCTTATCCCACACAACATCACGAAGATCCTGAATAAGCTCCTTGTGAAAACCTATAAGGGGCTTTTCGATCCACACAAAATTTTCACATCCCGGTGCCCTCCCTTCCTGCGAACAATTGAAGCAAACAAACACAAAATTACATAACGGTTCCCGGATTAGGGTTAGCAATTGCGCATAGCATACAAGGTTACCGCTCTGATGCCGCAGTTGCTGAATTTTCCTGCAGTATTTTCGTCAGTCCAATAAATCCATCTCAGTATCTTCTCACCAAAAAAACACAACATCTCGGGGTAGTAATCGTAGGATGTATTCCGGTACCTAATGGGGGCACCCGCCTGGCGGCGTTGAGCCGACCCTGATTCCGCCCAAGACGAACTGCATGAGCTGCGAGCCATGGGCTAGGGGAGAGAGGGCAAAGGAAAGAGGGGACGGCGGAGGAGCCTTGGATGTCAGAGCAGGGGAACGGTGAAGCGTGATTTATCCCACCCAGTAACTCGAGGAGAATCCTACAATCCACTTTGGGCTGACAGGTGGGACTCCTCCAAAGCTCGCGCCTTCGTTGTTCAAAGGCCCTTTTGCGCTCATTGAACGAATTTTTTTGGCCTCATGCCCGCCTACATATCGCTAGGAGGCCTTGCCGAGTAGCCGTCACACGCCCGGTCCCATAGTTTTCCACCCTCCCCGTACACCCTGTATCAGGAAAAATCTGCCTTCATGGCTCGCGGTGGCTGATCCATCCACTCCAGCGCTGGCGGTCGGGCTCGTCGCGGCGGATCCATCCCTAGATCCTACCGTCGCAGTATAAAATGGCCATGGTTTCTTGAGCCGAACAACTGCGCTGCGTCTCCGAGCTCGGCCCCTCCTATCTGCAGACGCACTACTGCGGCGTCAAGCTCGAGCAAGAGCCGCCAGGCGCGAAGGGGATCGATCATTGCCACCCCTGTCCCCTTCATCATTGTTGATTCTGACAAGGATGAGGACGACGATGAAGCAATTCAGAATGCCATTGAAGCCTCCTTGGCGAAGGGCAAGACAAGGCGGGAGTGGATGTCGCTGGGAAGGGCGTGGAGTGGTCACCAATCGAGGTGGACTCCGACGATAGTTCCATGATCTGGGTCTAGATGTTGTTTAGGTTGGTTGCAATTTAGGTTTTGTTTAATGCGAGTACAATTATTATAATGGGTTTGGCAGGCGGCAATGGGAATTATGGATAGCTGTGTTCAGCACAATAACAGGTGCTCATTCTTCCACAGTATAAATTGTGTATGTGCCCTTTGCATGCGGCAGAATCCACGTAGATTCCTCTTAAACAAAGCAACAAAGTCAGATTACCACCATCGGACAAAATGAACAAAGAAAGGCATAATATAGACGAACATACGCCCAATTTGTTCTGAGGAGACACTACTAGTTCAGACTTCAGACCACTTGGTCGAAAATACTATTACATTTTGTCCGAGCATTCCCACACACAACTGAAAATCCACGGACATGCTTCATCTTGGGCTCCTACTAGTTCAGACTTCAGACCACTTGGTCGACAAGTACTATTACAATTAATAGTAGGGAGCTCACTCTGAACAAACCCAGTTTTCACACACATACATTATCTTCCTAACCTTAGCATGATGCCCTTCATTCTGCCACTCCAGGGTTTGAATCATCAGCGCCATATTTTTGGCATCCTTCTTGCACTTGGTCAGTTCTTTTTCTGCCTTGATCCTCAGTAACCTGTGCATATTGGTAGTTGTGAATCGTGGACTTTCTTCTCATGCAGTTCAATCCTTGATGCAGTCATGTCTTTCTCTGCCTTAGCCTTCAGGGCCATCTCCATGTCCCTCTCCTTCCTTACTTTGCTAACCTTGGCTTCCAACCTACGAATTTCACGGCGAAGGGTTGGTGCATCATCAAGGGCCATTAACTTCATCTCAGCACTCTCAAGAAGTGCACTGACTAAGGCTGGTCATAGTGCAAGTAACTTCAAGAGTAACTAAGGGTCCAACTCAGCGAAATTTCTTATGTGGCAGTGAATTAATGAAGAGAGAGGAGGATGGAGTAACATATTTAGTTACTGTAACATCACACATATCAATGCAAGATGAGTCTATCACCTAATAAATGATACTTTGCATGACACCACTTATATATTACTCTCCACTATGAAGGTCGTAACATAGAGTAGTAACTTGTGCATGTTACTAGTCTATGTTACTCTCCACTATGACCATCCTAAGGCTTCTTTCATCTCAACATTCTTCTCCCATAGTTTATTTAACGCTTTCTGCATAGACAGTGGCCACTCCGGATCTACCCATTTGACAACGCCGCAACTTTTGGTTGGCCACGCTTCACCCTGCCAACACCCTAAAAACCTCATGCATGTGTTGCGTCCCTCGAATGCTACAAATTTAGCAGCCACAAGCTCATGTTTTTACAACGGGGAGGACTCTCTCCCTCCGCTAAATCATGATAATTGGAGTCGTACAAAGTCGTGACGGCCTAGCACACCAGACGTACATGAGTAATCAGAGTAGATCTAGCTCAAAATAAATAAATCCCCATAAAATGTAAGGTATGAGACGACTCATGTCACTTTCACCGTCTCTGTGATCTTCATGCGTTTCATGGCCATATCCCCACGAAGCCATGAAGAGAAGGAGGTGGAGGAGCGGGGTGGAGACAGGAGAGGTCACTGGTGGGGTGGCGTGCCACCTGCTAGCGGCTAAGGGATGGAGTGAGGACAGTGGCTTCGAGGGGAAGGGGAAGAATTAAAGAACGCCAACCCTACCAACAAAATCCAACAAATGTTATAACACGTACACATCTAACGTCTTATTTGTGCGGCACATGGAAAGCGTGACATTGGCAGGTAGAGCACGCACGATTATTAAGGAATACTCCCTTTGTCCGCAAATAAGTGTACTTCTAGCTTTTTCTTCAGTCAAACTTTATCAAATTTGACCAAATTTATAGATAAATATAACAACATGTATTACACCAAGGAGTATTACAGAACTGCAACTAACATACATTCGTCCGACAAGTATGCTCTCCACACCGGACTAGTATTGATTACGGCTTACATTTAAGCACATCATAAGTTCTACAACTCCCTATCGGTCTTCTCGATGTGAATGCAGAAATTGATCTGCTTGGCCGGTCCAGCATCGACAAGGTACTTGGATGGCACACAAAGGACCGACCTCAGGTCCGTAAACTCCACCTCGCCCAGCGTCGGGCAGCTCGGCGACACTACCCTCACATGCACTGCATCGGACGACGGCGGCTGGGCGTGCGACCACATACTGATAGTGTACATCGGCCATGCGCACAAGACCGACCTGACGCATACCACAGACACGAAGGTGGGCCCAGGGATGGTTCCTGGAACGCCAGCAGAGATGGTGGGCCTAGGGACGGTTCCCGAAACGCGAGCGGTGATGGTCAAGACAAAAAACAGAGCCGTACCCCCTGCAAAACGAGTCGGCGGCATACCGGCTCACGGAAAGGCACCTGCTCTTGGATAAGAATTGAGTAGCCATAGGAGAGCCTAATCACTTCAATCAGGTGATTCCTTGCAAGGTGGACCACGAGCTTTGCCGGCGGGACGGTGTAGTTGCAGCCGAGCTCTATGCAGTCGCACGCGCCATGCCGGTACGCAAGCTCGTGCCCTGGGATTACGTAGTAGGGGTAACGGAGAGAGCATCCATGGTGGGAGCACTCGATCCCGTATGATCGCCAGGATGTTGCGTGTGAGGATCTCCTCCAGATTCAAGGGCTGGCGATCTGAGTACTCCTTGCTGCACGGCTCCCACATCTGAAGATCGTCGAGAAATCAGAGAATAGATGTGCAGTTAGTTAAGCCGACAGTAGGAATTTGTAAGATAAATTCAAATGCTAGTCAAATGATTGCCTACCTTAAGGTTCAAGTTAGTTGCTGTCGTCGGGGAATGACGCGCGAAAGCCGGTGGCGTCGTCCGGCATGGCGAGATGCCATGGAGAAAGGGTTATGGCTATGAAAGAGATGTTCTCAGTCACGAGCTCCTATTGATATAGGGCAGAGGGAGGTGCATATAGTAATATATTTGAATATTATTAGCGTGGCGAATCATGTCGCAGAACAGCCTACTCGTGGATCGGCCTTACAAATAAATATCCTAGCGTCCACGCCACCCGATCGAACGATCTGTAACCAACACCCGGGAAGGGGGAAGGGGGCTGAGTCTTCCAGAAGAGACGATCTAACGGTCTGCTTTGGACACTAGGGTTATGATCCAACGACTGCTATTAGTCGTTAGGGTTATGATACGGGAAACTCTGGATTTCTCCATGGAACCCTACAATATCTAGTTGGAGAAGTTGCTTAGAATGCTGAGAGGGAGTTAGGTGTCGGGTTTGGGTTCAATCCGCGTAGTGGATCCACGTTCTGGGCAGTGAGGGGGAGGTCTAGGGTTGAAAGCCATGTTAACTCCTACTTGATAGCCATCCCGGGGGTGCGCCGTGTGCCAAAAGTCCTGGTTTGTCTTGCTTATGATTTTATGTTGGTAGTGGGTGACACATAGGGGATACTCCAGCTGGTTTCATATATTTTTGATTTTTGATGAATTGCCCATTGCCGGGGTTCGGGGAGTGGGCAAAATCGGCAAACCTGCCGGCGCGCGCAGGCACGCAAGGTCCATTGCAACCTTGAACCTAGGCACTTGCCTAGCCTAGGTACCCCATGGGTCACCCCAAAACATTTTTTCTAGAAAATCCAGGGAAATTTCTAAGTTACCTATAGTTAGAAACCACAATTACAGGGACGTAACTCGGAAAAAATACAATATATGCTTGCACCATGAGATGAGCACCAACCTCTCGGGGATGGCGGTCCGCCACGACATAGCATTGACGATGGCTTAGTTGATTGTTGAGCTTCGTTGGGAGACCCCAAGAGGAAGGTATGATGAGCACAGCGACAACTTCTTCCCTCAGTAAGAAACCAAGGTTATCGAACCAGCAGGAGGAAGGAAACGACTCAAATGTGTGGCTAACAACTAGAAACCTGCACAACACAAACTCAAGACTTTGCGCCAAAGAACAGTGAGGTTCTCAATCTCACCGGTTTGCTAAAAACAAAGGATTAAATATATGGTGTGGAAGGTAATGGTGGTTTGCAGAAAGTAAACAGTAACAGTGGAAGATGTATCAATGGTAAAGATTGGACTGGGGTCCACAGTTCACTAGAGGTGCTCTCCTTAAGATAAACAAACATGTCATGCTGGGTAAACAAATTACAGCAGGGCAATTGACAGGACTGAGCAAGGCATAACAATGCAATACTAGACATTCATGATCCAATGAGATTTGATTGGGCAATACAACAAGATACATATACCACCATCCAACTGCATCTATGACTAGTAATCCACCTTCAGGTTATCATCCGACCCCCCTACAGTATTAAGTTGCAAGCAATGGATAACTGCTTTAAGCAAAGTTTGTAAGGTAAACAATCCACTTGTTCCATGAAAAAGAGACCGTTGTTTTCTCCCTAGTAGCAATAGAACATCTACAACCTTAGAGATTTATGTCACTTCACTTAGATTAACTAGAGGCATGAACCCACTATCGAGCATAAATACTCCCTCTTGGAGTCACTAGCATCTACTTGGCCAAGAAAGCTACCAGAAACGGAGAGCATGCAAGATCACAAACAACACCAACATGATAGAATCAATAAGACAAAACCATTAATAAATCTGACATAGTAATCTCAATAACTATCGGATGCCCGCAAACACAAAATGCATGATTACAAAATAGATGATCTTGATCATGAACAGAGCTCACAAGATCTAAACATGGTAGCACAAAGGAGGAGAGACAACCATCTAGCTACTACATGGACCCGTAGACCAAGGTGGAACTACTCACGCTTCATACCGGTGGCTGGCATGATGAAGAAGAAGGCCTCCGGGATGATCTCCCCTCCGGCAGGGTGCCAGGAAGAGCTTAAGATCCCCCCGATCTAAGGACGATGGTCGCAGCGGCTACGGACCGTTTCGTAGAAGATTGATCGGGTACTTAGGGTTTTGGTATCGGGGGGTCTTTATAGGCCAGGAGGCGAGGGAAGGGGCACCCAAGGTGGCCACACCCCCCATGCATGGGCTAGGGTTAATCGTGCGGCCAGGGGTGTGGCCCCCTGGTGGCTCCCCTCCGTCTCGTACTCTGGCTCCGTGTTCCCCACGGAAAAATATTGACTTTGGCTTTTGTCCCGTCCAATTCCGAGAATATTGTTTTTCTGCCTTTCTGGAACCAAAAACATAAGAAAACAGGCAACTGGCACTGTGGCATCTTGTTAATAGGTTAGTACCAGAAAACATATAAAACACCTTAAAGTGTAGACAAAGCAAAGCAAAGTAGATACTAAACAAGCATGGAACATCAAAAAATATAGATACGTTTCCGACGTATCAAGCATACCCAAGCTTAACACCTGCTCATCCTCGAGTGGGTAAGTGATAGAAAGAATAATTTTTGAGGTGACATGCACCATCAAAATCAAGATCAAAACATTTCAAGCATTGAAAGCTGGGGTCAAAGAACTCTAAACTTGAGCATGAAAGATGGAATTCTAACAATACGACAAAGTAACTATGCATGCAACATGAAAGGTTACAAACAAAGATCATGAATAACAATGCATTGAAAGATGTTTGTTTGTTTCACGTATAGAAAACATAGCATAGTGGCATTCAACTTGTCCGTCATGGAATAGCAATTAAATGCATAGGACACCTTCAAAGTTCATAAGAGTGACCAGATACAAATATTTCATGAGCAAGCAATATCAACAATATGAATCAATCAATAAGTCTTGGGACAATGCACATAGAACTAAGAATGGCAACTATGCTCTCTTAACTGCTGCCTAAGGATAGAAGGTGGAGACTCAATATAATGGTGGAAGAAAGGCCCTTCAATAAAAATGGAAGCAGGGATTTCAAGTTTCAAAAAGAGCTTCCAAAAATTATGGTACTTGTTAGCTTTCAGCCCTCATTGCCCCTATCATAAGCATCTTGAAGTGATTAACGGTAAAGTGAACAAACTATGGAGTATATGCTTGACAAAGTATAAGTTGGCAATCTCATGTCCCTTGAATGCGAGGGCCGCTCCTCATGCTACTCAACTTTAGTTACCTGTAAGTTCTTGTGATAGTAAGTACATGTGTATCATGGAGAACCGCCAACGGGGAACCCCTTGCACATGATACATGAGCTATCCCATAATCAAAATGACAAGGCAAGCAGACAATGAGCATTTCAACAATCTTGTAATTTACCATGGGAAAATGGTGCTTTTTTCTCTCTTTCCTCTTTTCAAGATGTCTCTTCTTTTATATAAGTAGAAAGCTTCATAGATTTCTCACTATGGTGATGCTGCAAGTTTCCACCATGATTAGGCATGGCTTATGATAGCGGCCCAGGAGTTTTTCTAACACACATACATAACTGCATGGACTTACATGCTCCCCTTTTATTTCACACCGACGACATCCAGAAACAAAAGAGCATGATATCAACTGTGTACAATGTTGAAAGCGTTCCCCGTGACAGCACGGTTCTGCTAATTCCAACGTATAAGTGCAAGCATATACACCATAGATGACACAATGGTTCAAGTTTATTAGGGGCAAGAAAAATAAAGTGTGCCATCAAGTTCGTGAGAGGTTTAATCACTAAGTTTTCACTTAACAAAGAGATTTTTTAATTGGAAGGTAGATGAAAACAAGAATATACTTGGAATAGTGTAACACACCATGCATATGAATTTATAGTGGAAACATTGGAATAACTTGGTTTCTTGGGAGTTGGATGCATGAGTAGAGCTTACTCATACAATCGGAGGCTAGCAAAATACTAGGAGCGACCAACTAAGAGAGAAATAATGGCCATAATCATGCAGAGCGACAAACATTACAAATCAAAGCATAAAGTGGTACCACAAGTCAAAACTAAATGATCATAGAGGCTATGGTGACTTGTTCATAGTCATAACATGGTGTGAGAATGTGCCAAGTCAACCCAAACAAAGCATCAAAGGAGAATACCACAATACTATGCTTTTGTATGCTAAAACAACACATGATTCCTTCAAGGCACATTAAGCAATCCCAATTGTTTGGAACAAATCATGCTACAGCAATAATCACTAAGCATAAGGTCAAAACAACATCTAGCATGACATGATAAAGTCTAAGTCACAGTCAAAGCAAGCTCCTCTTTTACTATTCAAGCAAGAACTTTCTACTCCTCTCCAACACCAATCAACTTATTTGAAACAACACAGCGAGAACGGGGGTCCAAACTAATTTATTCAAGCAAACTAAGAAAACTAAAACGAAAACTAAGACGCTCCAAGAACAACACAACATTGCATGAAACAATAAAAACGAAGTGTCTAGAAAGACCTGAGATTTTTATTGATGAAGAGGCATCCCCAAGCTTTGACGCTTGTACCTCTTGAATATTTCTTGGGGTGACACGGGGTGGCATCCCAAAGCTTGAGCTTTTGTCCTTTCTTCATCTCATTACACCATTCTTCCTCTACACCTGCAAATTTTCCTTCATACAAAACTTCACACAATCTTCATTAGCAACATTAGTGTATTCAAAAGATAATAGACCATTGGGGTTTAGTTTTAGAATAGCAAAACTTTCACTAAAAACACAAGATACTGTAGCAATTCCCTCAGAAAGCTCAATTTCCCAAAAAGAACCCCAAAAGGAATCAATAACAAGCAAATGCAAATAATGGCTGAAATCTGTCAAAACAGACCAGCAGGTAGAAATCGATTTTTTCGAACACCTTATGTTTCTCAAATCAAAAAGTGTTGAACTAACAAAAGTTAGATAACATACCGGGGAGTTATTCAGAAAATTATAGCTCAATCCGACTTACAGATATTTTACACAAATTTTTACGGTGGAGCACAAAAATCTGTTTCGCGACAGCAACTCCCCAAATCTTACTTCCCTCTCATTAGAGATTATTCTTCGCACAAAAATCAAATAAAAAGGATAAGGAGAGGTAATTACAGAGGTAATAACTTCCAAGACTCAAGAAAAGTTTTGGGTTATCTCCCAATTAGTACTTTTCTTTAACGCCTTTAAGTTAGGCATGATAATTTGAGAAGATGTGCACATAAGAAATATGAATTGAAGTAAAAGAGAGCATCAAGAAGCAAATTCAAAACACATGTAAGTCTAACCACTTCCTATGCATAGGAATCTTGTACACAAATAAATTCACAAAGAACAAAGTGACATGCATAGGAAGAGATAACAAGAGTAACTTCAAAAGTTTCAGCACAAAGAGAGGTGTTTTAGTACTATGAAAACTTCTACAATCATATTTTCCTCTCTCATAATAATTTTTAGTAGCCTCATGAATAAACTCAACAATATAACTATCACATAAAGTATGCTTTTCATGACCTACAGACACATAATTTCTATCAAGATCAAAAATAGTGGGATTAAAACCTTCAAACCCACTTTTAACAATTTTATAACAAGGTGACTGATCATTCAATATAGGACCATCATCTAGAGCCTTATCATAAACATTTTATAAGCAAAAATCTTTAGTACCATGAATTTTGAAGTCAGGCACAAATAAAGGATTATCATAGATAACTGGAGCATAATTATTATCACAAGTTTTACCCATAGTAGGTATCTCAAAGAATCCATAGGAACATAACATTCATCCTCCTTTGGTAAGCATGGGGGACAGTCAAATAATGTAAGGGATAAAGAGTTACTCTCATTAGAAGGTAGGCATGGGTAGATAACCCATTCTTCCTCCTTTTGTTCATCACCCTCCTCCTATTTTTCATCTAATGAGCTTCCCGTTTCAGCAATTTCTTCTTCCATAAGCTCCTACAAAGCATTAGCCTCTTCCGTTTGTGGGAAGCACCTATTAAAATATTAAAGAATATAGCCATTTTCTTCCTTCTAAATATCAAAGAAAAATTTAAGTATCTCATAAACCTCACATTCATAAGGTGCATCATCAGTATTTTCAAGCAAACTGGCAAGTTCAAATGCACCCTTGAAGGTAATAAATTCTTCAATTTGTTCCACATCATAAAATTCATAATTTCCTTTAACATAAGAAGATATGGTAACGTTATCATTATACTCAAATTGAAAAGGTAGGTGTTTATACCTCCTATAGCAGCAAGATTTATCAAAGCAATAAGTAACATTATAAGTAGAGCGCACCTCTCTGGCAATAGTATTCAATTTATCAATTTGTTTCCATAAGTGTTTCCCTTTTTGTGACAAACAATGTTCCTTATAATAATTCTTTTGTTCTTTCATGAACTCACCTTGCTAATAAGAACTAGTTTCAAAGAAACCATCCATTAATAGAAAGCATGACAAAGCAAGGCAATAATAGACCAGCAACTAGAGCAGGAACTATTTTTTTGTTTTTGATAAGAAAAAGCAAACCAAACAAAACTAATTTTTTTGGAATTTTTGATAAAAGGAGGCAAACAAAACCAAGAAAAATAAATCATGCAAAACAAAAACAAAGTAAAGAGAAAGGTTGTGAAGGACTCCCCTTGTGAATCCGTCCTTAGCCTCCTCGGCAACGGCGCCAAAAAAAGCTTGACGATGGCTCAGCTGATTGTTGAGCTTCGTTGGGAGACCCCAAGAGGAAGGTATGATGAGCACAGCGGCAAGTTCTTCCCTCAGTAAGAAACCAAGATTATCGAGCCAGTAGGAGGAAGGAAACGACTCAAAGGTGTTGCTAACAATTGGAAACCTGCACAACACAAACTCAAGACTTTGCCCCAACGAACAGTGAGGTTGTCAATCTCACCGGTTTGCTGAAAACAAAGGATTAACTGTATGGTGTGGAAGGTAATGGTGCTTTGTAGAAAGTAAATCGTAGAAGTGGAAGATTTATCAATGGTAAAGATTGGACCGGGGTCCATAGTTCACTAGAGGTGCTCTCCTTAAGATAAACAAACATGGCATGCTGGGTAAACAAATTACAGCAGGGCAATTGACAGGACTGAGCAAGGCATAACAATGCAATACTAGACATTCATGATCCTATGAGATTTGATTGGGCAATACAAAAAGATACATAGACCGCCATCCAACTGCATTTATGACTAGCAATCCACCTTCAGGTTATCATCCGAACCCCCTACAGTATTAAGTTGCAAGCAACGGATAACTGCTTTAAGCAAAGTGTGTAAGGTAAACAATCCACTTGTTCCATGAACAAGAGACTGTTGTTTTCTCCCTAGTAGCAACAACACATCTACAACCTTAGAGATTTCTGCCACTTCCCTTAGATTAAATAGACGCATGAACCCACTATCGAGCATGAATACTCCCTCTTGGAGTCACTAGCATCTACTTGGCCAAGATAGCTACCAGAAACGGAGAGCATGCAAGATCACAAACAACACAGACATGATAGAATCAATAAGACAAAACTATTAATCAATCTGACATAGTAATCTCAATATCCATCGGATCCCCGCAAACACAACATGCATGATTACAAAATAGATGATCTTGATCATGAACGGATCTCACAAGATCTAAACATGGTAGCACAAAGGAGGAGAGACAACTATCTAGCTACTACATGGACCCGTAGTCCAAGGTGGAACTACTCACGCTTCATACCGGAGGCTGGCATGATGAAGAAGAAGGCCTCCGGGATGATCTCCCCTCTGGCAGGGTGCTGGGAAGAGCTTCAGATCCCCCCGATCTAGGGACGATGGTGGCGGCGGCTACGGACTATTTCGTGGAAGATTGATCGGGTACTCAGGGTTTTGGTATCGAGGGATCTTTATAGGCAAAGAGGCGAGGTAGGGGGCACCCAGGGAGGCCGCACCCCCCAGGCGTGGGCTAGGGTTAGCCGCGTGGCCAGGGGGTGTGGCCCCCTGGTGGCTCCCCTCCGTCTCGTACTCTGGCTCCGTGTTCCCCATGGCAAAATATTGACTTTGGATTTTGTCCCGTCCAATTACAAGAATATTGATTTTTTGCCTTTCTGGAACCAAAAATAGAAGAAAACAGGCAACTAGCACCGTGGCATCACCTCAAAGTGTAGACAAAGAAAAGTAGATACTAAACAAGCATGGAACATCAAAAATTATAGATAAGTTTCTGACGTATCAAGCATGCGTGTAAATTGCCTCGGGCCCTAGGGCACGCTCAATTCTCTCACCTCCTTTGCAAAATCGTCGGTTTTCCGGAGTCGATAAATGGAAACTCTGGATTTCTCCATGGAACCCTGCAATCTCTAGTTGGAGAAGTTACTTAGAATGCTGAGATGGAGCTAGGTGCCGGGTTTGGGCTCCATCCGCGCAGTGGTTCCACGTTCTGGGCAGTGAGGGGGAGGTCTAGGGTTGAAAGCATGTTAACTCTTACTCGATAGCCATCCGGGGGTGCGTCGTGTGCCAAAAGTCCTGGTTTGTCTTTCTTATGATTTTATGTTGGTAGTGGGTGACACATAGGGGCTACTCGAGCTAGTTTCATTTTTTATTTATATTTGATGAATTTCCCATTTCAGGGGTTCGGGGGGTGGGAAAATCGACAAACCCACCGGCGCGCGCAGACACGCGAGGTCCATTGCAACCTTGAACCTAGGCACATGCCCATCCTAGGTACCCCATGGGGCACCCCAAAACATTTTTTCCAGAAAGTCCAGGGCAATTTCTAGGGTACCTACAGTTAGAAACCGCAATTACTGGGGCGTAACTCGGAAAAATATAGTATATGCTTGCACCACGATATGAGCACCAACCTCCCGGGGATGGCGGTCCGCCACGATGTAGCACGTGTGTAAATTGCCTCGAGCCCTAGGGCACGCTCAATTCTCACAGCTCCTTTGTAGAATCGCATGTTTTCCGGAGTCGGTAAACAGAAACTCTAGATTTCTCCATGGAACCCTGGAATCACTAGATGAATAAGTTGCTTAGAATGCCGAGAGGGAGCTAGGTGTCGGGTTTGGGCTCAATCCGCGTAGTGGATCCACGTTCTGGGCAGTGAGGGGGAGGTCTAGGGTTGAAAGCCATGTTAATTCCTACTCGATAGCCATCCGGGGGGGTGCTCCGTGTGCAAAAATTCCTGTTTTGTCTTGCTTATGATTTTATGTTGGTAGTGGGTGACACAGGGGCTACTCGAGCTGGTTTCATATTTTTTTGATTTTTGATGAATTTCCCATTGCCGGGGTTCGGGGTGGGCAAAATCGGCAAACCCATCGGCACGCGCAGGCACGCGAGGTCCATTGCAACCTAGAACCTCGGCACTTGACCAGCCTAGGTACCCCATGGGGCACCCCAAAACATTTTTTCCAGAAAATCCAAGGCAGTTTCTAGGGTACCTACAGTTAGAAACCGCAATTACCGGGGCGTAACTCGGGAAAGATACAGTATATGCTTGCACCAAGAGATGAGCACCAACCTCCCGGGGATGGTAGTTCGCCATGACGTAGCATGTGTGTAAATTTCCTCGAGCCCTAGAGAGCGCTCAATTCTCGCACCTCCGTTGCAAAATCGCCGGTTTTCTGGAGTCGGTAAATGGAATGTCTATATTTCTCCATGGAACCTTGTAATCTATAGTTGGAGAAGTTGCTTAGAATGCCGAGAGGGAGCTAGGTGTCGAGTTTGGGCTCAATCCGCGCAGTGGATCCACATTCTGGGAAGTGAGTGGGAGGTCTAGGGTTGAAAGCCATGTTAACTCCTACTCGATAGCCATCCGGAGGGTGCGCTGTGTGCCAAAAGTCCCGGTTTGTCTTGCTTATGATTTTATGTTGGTAGTGGGTGACACAAAGGGGCTACTCGAGCTGGTTTCATATTTTTTGTTTTTTGATGAATTTCCCATTGTGTGTTTGTGTGTGTTGTGTCTAGGGTTGATATGAAAATGGTAGTACTCGGTTTTCCCCCTCTCATGATAACTCGTCCTCACTTTGGTTGGTACGCCCTGATTGGTCGAGACGGTTGTCACACGGATCGTGTCCACCCAATGTTGATCCTCTGTGATCTAACGGGCAAGATAGCCCCTCTCTCTCTCTCTCTCTGGAGATGGACCTCTCTATCCACGTGAAATAATGAGTTTGCCGCTGATACTTTAGTTCCATAATCTAGAAGGAAAGTGTACAAAGGCATATTATTTTTGTATATGCGTGTCTATGCATTTCCTTTTATTCTCTAAAAATTATAAACTGTTTGGATTTATATACACGAGGGTATATAAAAATATAAAAAATGTCTATATTTTTTAGTGTAGTGAGGGGGAAACATGGCGGCACGATCGTCTAACCGGTTGTAATGAGTCCACCATGGCACAAGTATGGTGCACTATAATGTCGTGTCAGCGAGGGTCAAATGATGCATCCTCTGCGCGCATCGTACTCTTCACATTAGACCGTGACAACGCACGGGTCTAGCTAGTCATGCTTTAACCGTTATGTTTTTAGGCGTCACTCCTTTCGAACCTTCTACGAGAAGCAATCGATCGAGGAGTAGATTAAAGAATCCGCCGAGTGGTCATGTCACGCCTATGAAAATCCTACTACTGCTCCAGCTGCAAACGGGAACGGGTCTCACAGTACCGCGCCTGCAATCTCACTTCTAGCTGGGGCCCATGGCACGAACCGTCCATGCGTCAGCCAGAAGCCCTACCGGTGCACCCAACTGATGAGCCTCGAGGCGGAGGGCCCCAAGAGGAGACATAACAATGCCCCGTCTTTAAAACATACTCCTCTGCATCGTCTACCTCCCACGCATTAACCCATTCTCCCCAATCTAGCAAAACCCACAAACCTCACTGTACAGCTCGAGGCTGAACAGCCACCTTCTCCCTTCCGACGCCATGAAGCGAGTGCTTGTAGGTGAGTCTTTGGGTGTTGCCGCCAGGCTGCCTGCGCCTGCCACGGGCGATGCGCGCGCCTCCCGCCGCAGATCTGGAGGAGATGCATGTATCCCAGGGCGAGGATGACGTCCAGTGCGACCCTTATGAGGACTATGTGATCGTGGGTGGAGAAGACTTCGGAGCCCCTGATGAGGGCGAGGAGTTCGAAGAGCACGTTCCGCTCGTGTACCTGGAGGTACTTTTATTTCTCCATCTTTCTAGTATACTATTCATATTTTCTGGTTGGGCTGTAGATGTACTAGTACTAAATCTGGTCAAGTGATCCGTATTCTACCAATCATGATCAGATGCACCATAGAACCCGCTGCATGTAGAGATTTAGTCTGTTCTGAATTACTCCACATTCTACATTTAGGAGAGAGTTGTGGAGACAGCCGTAATAAACCTGTAAAATTGTGTTGTGGTTTTAAAAGTAACTTGAAATGGTTGTTCGAATATCTATGCATGACCGGTAAGTGCACTACTAGTTTGTGCGACTTTTTAGAACAAGTAGACTAAGTAAATTTATTTTGCTCATTTCTTTTGCATTTTTTGCCCATTATAGGATGATTCAAGTGAGGTGGGCTCTGACAAGGAGTACATGAATGACAAGAGGCACCACGTCTTGAATAGTATCAAGAGCGGGAAGGTCCCTTTCCGCACTCTAAGTGGGGAGCTCAGTTGCCCCTTCTGTAGCAAAAGAGTCAACCCGAGGATTGACAGCAGGATTCATCATGCAGTTGGCATCGGTAAAATCCCCAATGCTTCACTCAAGCCAGCAACCAAGGCTAAGCACGCTGCATATGGCAAATTACTTAGGGAGTACATCAGAACCGGCCTTGTATCCCCATCCTTCGGGATCGGCCGGATCCGCCACTCCAAGCCGGCCAATAAATGACCTTGCTGCATCCTATGACACCTAATAATTTTTAGTTTTTTTTGTCGTTTCTAGAACATGAGACTATATGTGGTGTGTTGGACCAGACAAAATGTATTCGTGTGTGTGTGCATTGCATCCGTGTCGCCGCCCTCTTGATCACGACACCATCACCAAGTCGCATGCACACCCTTCCTGCCCAGCACGACCACGCAATCGTAGCCCTGCAATGTCGAAACCAATGGTGCTCGAACGATCAAACTTGCTTCGTGGTAGTTAAAGACCGTAATGATGTTAAATGCGATCTCCTCGGCCCTCCTCTCCCTCCCCTTTTAACGAAGGGCCTCCCGTCCCTGCAGCCCTGCACTGTGCAAATTCTATGTGTGCCATTTGCATGCGGCAGCATCCAGAACTGCCATGCAGTGCCTAGGTTTACTTTCCGTGGCTTGACTTTTCTAAAAGTTTGGCCAAACTTTCCGTGGCTTGACCATTAAAAATATATATATATAGTCCTTAAGCTTTGGGATGGAGGGAGTATTACTAAATATAGCTACCTGAGATTATGGTGGGATCCACAAGATCAGATGTCTCTATCCACAAATGGGCACAATCTAAGGACACATTCATAATATAAGATGCTAGAAAACTCGACACATCGTGCTTAGATGTAGTGGCACAGGCATAATTATTATTAGAACGAAGGTTACAGTCATAAACACACCCAGATGATAGTTCGAAAAGGTAATACACAACAGTTCGGAAGTGCTCACACATAGCTATCACACATTGTACTTGTGAAAGAACATGTTTTCATAAACATAACAAGCCCCATACAAACAGAACAATCATGGACATCCAGCCTGTTTGAATGATGGGCGGAGAAGACGACCGATCCCAGGATGTCTTCGGGCGCTTGCCCCAGCTGTTAGATTTGTCTCCATCCTGGTATCTATAGTAAACCACTTGCCTTGGTGGTGGTTCAAGGGTGTGTTGCCTGGAACGAAACACTTTGATTTGGCGGTATAGCTCGTGGTTGACATACCCGTCAATAGCAGCATACTTCAGGTTAGGTTCAGAACTAGGCTTATCCTCCCAGTAATCATTCCCTAAACGCCTTCACCAACATCTCGGGAGTTTGTCCTTCATGTCAGCGTACCATGGGTTGATGAGATCGGTGGAAAGGTTGGCCATCCTAGTCCTACTGCAACTCGTCCCTCGGATCCAGTAAATACCCTAGATGTCCACTCTGTACTCCTCTGGGAAGAAAATCCGGAAAGTCGGGCTGGTAAGCAGGCCAGTCTCACCCCTGGTGTCAACACTAGTAAATGTTATCTGGTGGTTCACGAGAAAGTCACCAAAGAGCGACCTAATTCTTTCGCCCCACCTGCATGAAAATGGATTCAGACAAATAACGTAGCAAGAACGTTTGGAAACAAATGGCTCAGTAACAAAATGACAGCAACATGTACCTCTTCCCATCACCCCTTCTCGCAAAAAGGCTAGTAAAAGAGGACGTGCTCCTTCATGGAGAGTTGCAGCATGGCGATCCTGCAGCGATCTCGGCTGTACTCAAGGTCGAGACCCACGAACCTGAACCCGCTTTCTTCCGACGGCAGCCAATTCTTGTACTAGGCAATAGTTCGGTTCACCATCTCATGGTCAGTGGTGTAGACGACACTGAGCTTCTTCCCTCCATGGACTTCTAAAGTACATGGTCCCTATCATGCCATCGTTTCGGACATCCCTTTGGTCCATGACTACATGCAAGAGGGAAAGGACATGGAGGAAGAGGCTGATGCCGTGGCGGTGGAAATGGATGGGGCCGTGGAGGGGGAAAGGAGATGGAGAAGAGAGAATATTGCAAGATTGCAACCGACCTTCCTAGTACGTGGAATGGTGCATGTCCGTTCGTAGTGGGGTGGAAGTGGAGGAAAACGACGGTTCTACGAGGCGATGCTAGCACTTCCTGAAATTGGTTCCGCACCACTAGCATGCAGTGGAATCAAGGTCTACCACGCACGATCTAAGTCAAACTTAGTCGCGTTCCGACCTTCACTCTCTAACATGTGGGACCCTACATTTGGCAGTCGCATACTAGCATAGTTTTTAAAACCGGACCAGTTAGTGAACCGGTGAGGCGACTGGTTCACTAGTTTGCTGGATCAGACCACTAGTTCATTTGGTTCGACGGCGACAAAGAACAGTTCTGTCACACTGGTGCATCATTCCATATTTCCATGTGGCAGTTTTATTGCTAGTGATTCCGGGCCGACCCAAACGGTCTGCACGTGTCCGAAACTGTCTGCGTGGACATGCGGTGCATGCGCGGCGCCCCAGTGGAGCGACCCATCCGGCGCAGCGGCAACGATTCAGAGGCGCTGGCAGAAGGCTGACCGGCAGCAGCCTGCGCCATCAATGGTGACGCGACGGCACGCTGAATGACTGGACGACACGCTCTCCACCGTCGCTGCAGGCGCGGCTCGATGCCTTCCCTGTTGACTTGACACTTCAATGCCCCTCTTCAGCCTCCGCGCCGGCATCCGATGCCGCTCCTTTTTAACCGGCCACCCACGGCCATCTTGATGCAGCCCGTCCTATGAACTCTACTACATCTACTCCTACTAGTTTCCCAAGTGGACCAATGACTCGCGCTCGAGCCAAACTTCTACAAGCTAAGGTTAACTCGCTCCTTTCCTCGTGTGACTTCGATACTCCCCTGGATGGCTTTCTACTTCATACGCCCACTCCTTGCATCCTCAGGTATGAAGAGAAGGACCCATGGAATGGAGCAACCACGGCGAAAGAGACCAACAACATCCAGGGCCCGGCGGTACTATCGGATCGTACAACCTGTACTACCGGTGCGAGCGGCACTACCGGACCTCAGTACCGTGCACTCCAGAAGAAACCCATCCAAGCCCCAGATGTCAGCAGTACTACCGGCACTGGGACCGGTACTACGGGTCAGCGGTACTACTGCCCCCTACTAGCGCATGCTACCGACGGCTACAACTGAAGCTCCTGGACCGCAAGCGGAACTACCGGTGCCAGAGCGGTACTACCGGTTATGACTGGTACTACCGGACATGCGTCCTGTACTATCGGTCGTGCCTGAACCTGCAAGCGTCAACTCGGCCCAGCGCCATGTACCCCTTATTATATTTTTCTGTTTCATCCCCAAAATACCCCTGTTTTAGTGGTTTGACTATAAATATTCCCCATCCTCCATTGTAATGCTTAGACTTGGATAATGGTAATTGAAGACACCCCTTGAGGATCTATCAATTGCTAGTCTCATGCTCCTTGACCAGGAACACCAATTATACCCCGCCTCTTGGATTTTGCCTCATGCGTTCAAGTTGTACAAGTCCTTGGAGTTCAGTGTCTCGTCTCCAAGTAGTCAAGATCTCATCAAGCCTCTCACCCCCGTTGTTGGCCGTGGGAGAGTGTCTTGCCTAACGCCGATCCTAGGGATTGTGTTGGACCGGTTGCCACCGGCGTGAGCTACCGGCTTGTATCGTGTTTTCGTGTATGAGTTCATTGAGTTCTTCGTGTGTGGTTTCCATCGCTCTCCTCCGTTCACTCGCTTCCACCTCGATTTCCACAGAATTCGTGAAATATCGGGCCACCCTAAGGGGTAACCCCTAACATATTGGTATCAGAGCAAGGTTGATCACGAATTTCCCCTCGATTTTTTTCTTCTATCCATCATAAATTCAAAAATTCCCCAAAAAAGAGAGCCCAAATTGCCTTCGGATCGATCTCTGGATTTGGTGAGTTTTTCGTGGTTTTGGACCATAGAACTATTGCTTTTGGAGTCGATCTACCGTCTTCAGGTGTTCCTAGCCCAGCCTTTCGGTCATATTACCATGAATTTGAGTTTTTTTCATCCGCATGCCAGCGGTTATCGATCGTTGCGGTACTACCGCTAATCACCAAGATTATTGCGTTCAAGGCGGTACTACCGCCGGCGACTGACAATTTTTCTTTTCCTTTTGCGCCTCAATTTTGTTTTCTGATCGTCCTCTGTTGTTTGTTCGTATCTCACGTGTTTGTCGCCATACTAACAAAAGCTTCCGCAACAACGTTCATCCCGCGCTCATCGACACTGCGACACTCGAACATCGTCTCCAACACCGGTTGCAAGTCGTCAACAATACCGAAGATATAACTTGCGCCACCTTGACAGCCCATATCTTCCTTTGTGTGTATCTATCCTATGGGAGCAGCTCATTTTTTGTTTGTCTAAGCATTATGCACTTGCCATTGTAAAGTGAGAGTGTGAGGGAAAATACAAAAGTTAACATAGTAGTATAGAAAGGGAGAAAAAGAATAAAAAACAAAGAGAAAAGGCAAATGAAAAATAGAAAGATACATAGTCTCCCAATACAAAGAGAGTATCAAGCTTGTAAGCAAAAGAAAGAGGAAAAAACGCGCCAAGGAAAGTGCACAAATCCATTGGTTAACCCTCTTTTGGCAAATGAGTTGCGGTCTCTCCTAGCGTTGGCACGACACCGAGCTTAATCTACGGTAGGACATTTTGTGCTCACTTTCATAGTCGTGCTAACCCCTTTCATCTCCACTTGTGTGTTTCCTCGTGTTTTTGTAGATCGTATCCTTTTTGCTTTTGATCTTTGGTTCTTTACCACCTAGAACAATAACCTTTTTCTTGGATTGTTTCGTTTGGTTTTCCACAACCCTAACCTTCCACCACAAGATTTTGAGAGTTGTAGTTTCCTTGTGTGTGAGTTTCTTTGCGATTTCACTTTGCAAGCTCTTAGCTCTCTTGTGTGGCAATTGGTTTGATACAATCTCCAAGGTGAGGTAAAAGGCTAACTCCCCACGTATTCTCCTCCATATACAATTCTTGTCTACTTTGCATCATGGACAGGAATGGCGAGTCATCCCAACCAACGCCACCTCAAGAGGAAGACACACAATACATGACAAGATGGGATCATTGGAAGGTCCGCGGAGAATTAAACTACCGTTGTGACGCCCTTGAGCGGCGCCAAGACTAACAATTTAGCAAAACCCGAGTGGAGTTCAAGAGCATCGACAACCGCTTCGAAGAGGTCCAAGGACAAATGCATGCCATGCAACACAACCTCGGCCATCAAAATGAAGCTCTTGGTCGTGCTCTCGCTGCAACAGATGAGAAGCTGCAATGCCTCATTGATAGGCTAGCAAGGCCGCGATCTCGCGAATTAATCTCATCACGGCACTCCTCAAGTGAATCAAGTTCTTCACGCCATCATGCTTCAAGGCACCAAGATGGACCCGTCCTTCACTCCATGATCTCTTCTCAAGCGGTACCAACTCCGCGACACGCCGCAACGTCAAGCTATGATGGCGACCTCTCCGCAAGACCTCCAAGACGTGAAGAGAATCGACCACAACCAAGGGCACTCGTGATTCAACAAGAACAACGTCAAGTGGACCCCCAAGCCCATCGTCACCGACACATTCCTTCAACAACAAGTGAAGCCTCTGAATTGGACGAACAAGATCGCCGTCGACGTGAAGCACTTGAAGACCCACCAAGCCGTCATCATCGACATGAACGTCGACGTCGACAACATGATCACCATGACGAGCCTCCTCCGCATCATGAAGAAAGGGAGAGGCCCATTGCACATGCAGCTCTCGTCCTCCTCGCCACATGGCTCAAGACAATGCTCATCGTCATGATGACCATAGACCGAACTAACCTCGTGAGGACCAAGCACCTCCTCCTCGTCATCAACCGCGCCAAGAACAAGAGCAAGCTCTCCAAGCTCATCGTGAGGACCAAGCGCCTCCTCCTATTCATCAACCGCGCCAAGAACACGAGCAAGCTCCCCAAGCACGTCATAAATACCAAGTTCCACCACCAAATGCGGCACCACAACAACCGCAAGGGCAACGCCACCATCACCAAGAAAGATGTGAGAGCTCGGATGATGAAGATGTCCACCAAAATCATGGCAACCACCGATTTCGGAACCGCAATGAAGAAGAAACTTTCAGCAAGCTCAAATTCACCATGCCCAAGTTCATCGGTTCCAATGAACCCGCAGAATATCTCTCGTGGGAACTCAAGGTTGACAAGATCTTCCGCATGCAGAACTATAGCAATGAGAATATGATGGCCATGGTGTCCCTCGAGTTTGATGAGTATGCCAACCTTTGGTGGGAACAAGTCCAACTCGCTCGTGAAGTGAAAGAAGAGTCTCCAATCACCACTTGGCAAGATATGAAGGCTCATATGAGATCCTGCTTTGTTCCTTCGCACTACATGCGTGACCTATTCAACAAGCTTCAAACGCTTAGTCAAGGGACAAATACCGTGGAAGAGTACTTCAAGCAAATGGAGCTCAACGTGATCTGTGCCAACATTGAAGAGCGTGATGAGAAAATAATGGCACATTCCCTCAATGGCTTGAAGCACCAAATCAAGTACATCACCGAGTTCCAAAAGTACAACAACATGGTTGAGCTTGTGCACATAGCAACAAAAGCCGAACGTCAAGTGCAAGAGGACATCAAGTACAACAAGCCAAAGACGTACTTCACCTACAAGCAAGCGCCAACCACTACATCAACAACCCCAAATGGAAGCTCATCAAGTACCACCAAGCTTCCCTTCAAGCCAACATTTACTCAAGGAAAACCGCCCACAAGTGGAAAATACACAAAGGATGATCAAGCATTCAATGGTGAATGCTACAAGTGTGGAGGCAAAGGACACAAGTCGGCCACATGTGGAAACAAGAAAGTTTTGTTCATCCACGACAATGGCGATGAAGAATTCTTGAGTGAAGATGAGTTTGATGCAAGGGTCAAGGAAGCATTGGCAAAGAAACATTTGGAAGACGACCAAGAACTACTTGTGTGTGAGCATGACGCAAGTCCATCGCTTGTTGTCACAAGGGTCTTAAGTACTCAAGTCAATGAAAATGAATACCAAAGATCAAACATCTTTCAAACACGTGCCGGTATCAATGGTAAATCCATCAAAGTTGTCATTGATGGAGGGAGTTGCCACAATATTGCAAGCATGGAATTGTGTGAGAAACTCAACCTCACCCTCCATCCACACAAGAACCTCTACCATATACAATGGCTAAGTGACCAAGGGTCCGTCAAGATCAATCTCGCCGTCTCGGTAAAGTTCTCAATTGGACCTTACAAGGACACGGTGGAGTGTGATGTGGTTCCCATGATGGTTTGCCATGTGTTAGTAGGTAGGCCGTGGCAATATGACAAGCGTGCTTTGCATGATGGTCACACAAACGCTTATACCTTCAAATGGCTTGACAAGACTTGTGTTTTGCAACCAATGACTCCTAGCCAAATAATTGCGGACAATGCAAAGGATTTAGCGAGGGCACAAATCACAACACCATCTTGTGAGAAGAGCGGTAAGGGAGAGAACCACACTATAGTGAGTGAGAGCCACAAGCCAAACATGAGTGGAAAAACTAAGAGTGTTCTTCTAGCCACCAAAACTGAGATGAGAGAAGTGCGGAACAACCCATTCATCTTGCACCATGTCCTTATATGCAAGGGACTAGCGCAAGGAACTGATGACTTGACAAATGTTCCTCCTTCTTTGATGACTATTTTGCAGGAATTCCAAGATGTGTTCCACGAATAGCTTCCTCATGGACTACCCCCTCTTCGTGGAATCGAACACCGCATCGACCTCATACCCGGCGCATATCAAGCTGCATCTGCATTTAACCCGGAAGAGATGAAGGAGATAGAAAGACAAATCAACCAACTCGTCTCCAAAGGTTTGATCCAAGTAAGCACTAGCCCAAGAGCGATACCTGTGATTCTTGTCTCAAAGACGGATGATACGTTGCGGTTATGGATGGACTGCCGTCCAATCACTGCTATCACCATGCGTTATCGACATTGTATACCGCGTCTTGAAGACATGCTTGATGAGTTGTGTGGAGCCACTATATTTTCGAAAATTGATCTTCGTAGTGGTTACCATCAAATACGCATGGCCAAGGGTGATGAGTGGAAAACCGTATTCAAGGACAAACTTGGTCTCTATGAATGGTTGGTTATGCCTTTTGGCTTATCTAATGCCCCATCCACCTTCATGCGCCTTATGAACCATATTTTGAGATCTCTCATTGGAAAGAGTGTCGTTGTTTACTTTGATGATATTCTTGTCTATATCAAGTCACTAGAGGAGCATGTTACACATGTTAAGGAGGTCCTTCAAATCCTTCATCATGAAAAGCTATATGCTAATCTCCCGAAGTGTACTTTTGCAAAAGACAAACTGATTTTCCTTGGTTTTGTTGTTTCTTTTAATGGCATTGAAGTTGATGTCTCAAAAGTTAAGGACATACGAGATTGGCCCGTCCCTGCCAATGTTAGTGAACTTCGTAGTTTTCATGGGTTGGTCGGTTTCTATCGTTGTTTTGTGAAAGACTTTTCAACCATTGCTTGCCCTCTCAACGAGTTGACCAAGAAAATGTCACATTCATTTGGGGCAAAGCACAACAAAAGGCATTTGATGAGCTCAAAAAGAGGCTCACTAAAGCACCACTCCTTGCTTTACCGTATTTCACAAAAACTTTTGAGATCGAGTGTGACGCTAGTGGTATTGGCATTGGAGGCATCCTTATGCAAAATGGGTGTCCTATTGCATACCATAGCGAGAAACTTGATGGCGCACGCCTTAACTATCCAATTTATGACAAAGAGCTTGTTTCCTTAGTTCTTGTCCTTCAAGTGTGGCAACACTACCTTTGGCCCAAAGAATTTATCATACATTCCGACCATGAGTCGTTGAAATATCTTAAGGGTGAAGCCAATTTGAGTAAAAGGCATGCCAATTGGGTTGAGTTCATGGAGTCTTTTCCTTACATTGTCAAGTACAAGAAGGGCAAAGAAAATGTGGTAGCGTACGCCTTGTCTCGCAAAAATACAAGCTTCCTTACGCGACTCGAAGTAAATGTTTTGGGTCTTAATGACATCAAATCTTTGTACGCTTCCGACCCATTCTTTGGATCAATTTTTGCAAAGTGTTCAATAGACAAAGGGGTTGATGATTTCTCTTTGCATAAGGGTTTTATATTCAAACAAAACAAGCTTTGCATTCCAAAGTCGTCTCTCCAAATTTTGCGTCTTCAAGAGTCCCATGGTGGAGGCCTTATGGGTCATTTTGCTCGTGATAAGACATATGACATGATCTCCACTCACTACTTTTGTCCAAAGATGAAGCGCGACGTGGAGCACCACGTCCAATGATGCACTACATATGTCCAAGCTAAGTCTAAGTCTAACCCTTTTGGTCTTTACATGCCATTGCCTATCCCTCATGCACCTTGGTCGGACATTAGCATGGACTTTGTGTTAGGATTACCTAGATCTAAACATGACCATGATTCTATATTTGTCGTAGTGGATCATTTTCCAAAATGGCACACTTCATTTAGTGCAATAAGACTGATGATGCTTCACATGTAGGAAATCTGTTTTTCAGGGAAATAATCCGTCTTCATGGTGTACCAAGAACAATCGTTTCCGACCGTGACGTCAAGTTCATGAGCTACTTTTGGAACACTCATGGCCAATTTCGGCATCAAGCTGCTATTCTCGTCCGCATCACATCCCCAAACTGATGGACAAACTGAGGTTGTCAACCGGAGCCTCGGAACACTACTGCGCGTGTTGATCAAGAAGAACCTCAAGGATTGGGAAGAATGCATTCCCCACGCCGAGTTCGCCTACAACCGCGCCAAAAACTCTACCACCATGAGGAGCCCGTTCATGATCGTCTATGGATTCGAGCTTCTCACCGCGCTCGACATCCTACCTCTTCCTCTCCATGACCGCACCAACATGGATGTCGACAAGCACGCTCAAGCAATGAAGAAACTCCATAAAGACACAAGAGCTACGATCAAGCAACAAGTACTTCGCCAAGCATCAAGGCTAAACAAGAACAAGAAGGAGATATTCTTCGAAGAAGGCGACCTTGTGTGGATACACTTGAGTAAAGACCGCTTCCCCAAGGATCACGACTCCAAGCTCAATCCAAGGGGCGACGGCCCTTTCAAAGTCCTCAAGAGGATCAATAACAACGCCTACATCATTGACATCCCCACATCGAACTACCTAGTGAGCCCGATGTTCAATGTCAAGGACCTCTCACCATTCCATGGAGAAGATGAAGTTGAGAAGGTTGAAGAATCGAGGACGACTCTTTCCCAAGGGGGAGCTGATGCAGCCCATCCTACGAACACTACTACATCTACTCCTACTAGTTCCACAAGTGGACCAATGACTCGCGCTCGAGCCAAACTTCTACAAGATAAGGTTAACTCGCTCCTTTCCTCGTGTGACTTTGATACGCCCCTAGATGGCTTGCTACTTCATACGCCCACTCTTTGCATCCTCAGGCATGAAGATAAGAATCCACGGAATGGAGCAACCATGGCGGAAGAGACCAAAAGCATCCAAGGCCCAGCGGTACTACCGGATCCTACTACCGGTGCGAGTGGCACTACCGGACCTCACTACCGCTCACTCCAGAAGGAACCCATCCAATCCCTAGACGTCAGCGGTACTACCGGCGTCGGGACCGGTACTACCAGTCAGCGGTACTACCGCCCCCTACTACCGCACGCTACCGACGGCTACAACTGAAGCTCATGGACTACAAGCGGAACTACCGGTGCCAGAGCGGTACTACCGGTTATGACCGGTACTACCGGACATGCGTCCAGTACTACCGGTCGTGCCTGAACCTGCACGCGTCAACTCAGCCCAGTGCCATGTACCCCAAACTACCCCTGTTTTAGTGGCTAGACTATAAATAGCCCCCATCCTCCATTGTAATCTTTAGACTTGGATAATGGTAATTGAAGACACCCCTTGAGGATCTATCAATTGCTAGTCTCATGCTCCTTGACTAGGAGCACCAATTATCCCCCGCCTCTTGGATTTTGCCTCGTGCGTTCAAGTTTTACAAGTACTTGGAGTTCGGTGTCTCGTGTCCAAGTAGTCAAGATCTCATCAAGCCTCTCACCCCCGTTGTTGGCCGTGGGAGAGTGTCTTGCCCAACGCCGATCCTAAGGATTATGTTGGACCGGTTGCCACCAGCGTGATCTACTGGCTTGTATCGTGTTTTCGTGTGTGTGCGTGTGTGTGTTCATCGAGTTCTTCGTGCGTGAGTTCGTGGTTTCCATCCATCTCCTCCGTTAACTCACTTCCACCTCGATTTCCGTGGAATTCGTGAAAGATCAGGCCACCCTAAGGGGTAACCCCTAACCCATCTTCTCCCACACAGAACACCATCTCTCTCCTCCTTCCCCTTTTCCTTCTCCACTGCTTGTAGCTAGCCATGTCCGGCGTTGCTGGGTGGAGGGGAGGCCATGGTGGCCGCGGACGTTGAGGGAGGTGTGGAGGACGCGGCCAACTCACCACGCCACCATGCTCTCCCTCAACGCCATCATCGCCCGAAGATTTTGACCAAGACACCCAGTTCGTCGTGGCCATCCACCTCGGTATGCCGCGTGACAGGTTGTTCCTGCCCCGCGGGTTCGTGAAGCTGATCGGCGACGAGCCGCCCCCGCTCGCCATGCTGCGGGCAAACGGCTTTAGGACCGACAGGTACCCAGTCGATCTGCAGTTCGACCACCTTGACCAACTGTACTTCAGCAATGGCTGGAAGTGCTTCGCCCGCTCGCACCAGATCGAAGCAGGCAACATCATTGTCTTCAAGTATGGCGGCGAAGGAAAGTTCGGCGTTAGCGTCTTCGTCCACACCATGTGCCACCATTGCTACCACTCCGACTCCTCCTCCGACTCTGATGAGTAGGCTAGGCTGTGCGCGTGCCATGTATGATGTATGAATATAGGCATTGGCCATTTGAAATGAAAATCTTTATTCAAGCCCGAAAACATCGTTACACTCACGCCGCCCTAAAAAACCGTTACAACCTAAGACTATGTGTGGCCGCCGGCACTAGGGGCGGCGGCTATGGCAGGTCAGATATACCATTCCTCATTGACATAATTGATGAGAGCTCGTTGCGTTTGCACCTCCGCTTCAGCTTGGTCGAGGCGGGCATGCAGGGAAGCATCGTCAGGATTGGCCCGCACCGCTTCCCAGAGGTCGCCACACACCAATCCAAGCTGGTCCAATCGTCGGTATTCTGGCAGAAAGACGTGGTCCACCACCGCCATCGTGAAAGGCTCGCCGGTGGTCACATGATGGCTGTAGAAAGGGCGAACCTGCGGTGGGCCCATCCTATAAATCTATGGGTGCCCCGGCATCGGAGGAGGCATCACGTCTGGCAACTCCGACGGATTCGGCAACCACGATGGCAGCGGCCGCTCGGGCAGCTCTTCTCTACCGGCATCGGGGTTACCACAGAGCTCATCGTGTCAACGCTGACGGCCAAGCATGGTGGTTTTTTGTGTTGTGGGTTGCGCGAGTATGGTCGAAGATAGCTCGGCGACCTCCCCCTTTTATGGTCACGCCTGGATGCGGCGGGAAACGCAGAGAACTTGCAAGAAGCGGCGGGAAAGAAAGGCGGGAGCGCTGGATGAAATTGGTTTTGTGCCACTTGAATGCAGTGCAATCGAGGTCCGCCATGCCTGATCCAAGTCAAATGTACTCATGTTTGCATGTGCATTCACTCTTTGACAGGTGGGACCCCACATTCCCCTCAAGATTAAATTTTTCACTTCCTTTAGACGGTCCTCGTGCCCACCCTCACTAATTACTGCCCCCCTTCCTTGCCTTTCACGCGGATGAGACCTGTGTATGCGCAATTAAATTGCATGCTAGGATTTGACACGTGATAAGTAGTGATGTAGAGCACATGAGCTATAGGTGATGCAATGGACAGGACTAAACGACCGATAGCTTGAATTGACGTGACAACACAAGACACATATATCCTCCTGATTATTCTTTTTAATGAGGGATACTTTTAAATATTTGTTTACTCAGAAGATAGAACGGCTGCCGCCACGCGTCTCCACAAGTTCATCTGAATCGCAGCTATGGTTCTAGCATATCCCCTGTTTTGAAGAAAACCCTCTTCTTCTTCCTCCTATTATGTGTCTTGTCCTTCCCATCTGTTGTTCTTTCTATGTTCTCCTTGCCGCCGCCACGCTTCTCCACAAGGACGTCTGGATCATAGCGACGGTTCCAGCCTTCCTTTGTTTTGCTGAAAGCCTTCTTCTTACTCCTGTCCTCTATCTTCCGCATCCCATCTGTTGTTCTTTCTGTCTACTTCTTGCCACCATGGAAGGTTACACTCGAGAGACAAACTTCACTGTCCATGGCAATACAAAGATACATGTCGTCTACACCAACGAGGAGGATATAGTTGTGTGATTCCTGAGGATGTATGAGGAATGTCTTGAGAAGAACAAGGACAAGTTTGTTGGATTGGACCTGGAGTACACCAAGCAGGAGGAATACTACAAAAACGAGTTCGCCGTCGTTCAACTGGCAATGAGGAAACACGTCCTCGTCTACCACTACTCCTGGTTTGTAGATCTGATCTATTTAGTTTACCATTTTCAGGGTTTTCTTACTTTTAATGGTCACTTGTATGATTTTAATCAGTTGATCTTTCCTTTACTAAACAGTCATAGTACTAAATTTTGCTCAAATGTTGTTCTCGCAAGTACTGCAATCTTTCCATATGCTCATATTGCATTTACTGAATTCTATTAGTACCAAATGAATTATGACTATATAACTTTCAGAGTGTTCACCTTGGATTTACTAAATTTTTGTAGTTTCAATTTTTATTCAGGATTTGGTATTGCATTGTCTAAATAGTCGTAGTCCCAAATTTTATTATAGTGGAGATCTTGCAAGTACTGCATTTTTGCAACTAGTGAATTTTATTGCGTATGGAATCTATCCATTTGGTCATGTTGCAACTACTGAATTTTATTAGGACCAAAAAAATTATGACAAGTGATGGGGATATGCATACTGGGGTATGCCTAGCAGGATGTTTCCTATTGGCCCAAGCTGCCAGCGAGTGGGCCCGCAGGACGGCGACTGGATCGAGACTTGGCGAGGGCCCAGGTGACTGGAAGCCGGAGGCCCAGAAGCGTAGCTAGGCCCAGTCAGATTAGGTCAAGGACACTCCGAATCCTTAACCAATTCGGTTGTAGATCTGTAAACCCTAGCGAGGTGAGCCTATATAACCTCCCTAGGGTACGCATAGAGGACACGTTCCATCATACACCCCAGCGACTCGCCGCCTATTCGTCGAGCTCGCCCTTGTACTCTCTCCATAATACAATCTAGCAGGAATAGGTCTTTACCCTCCGGGGGGCCGAACCTGGGTAAACCCTTGTGTCTCCGCCCTCATCTCGCACCGCAGATGGCTGGCCGCCCTTGCCCCTCGTTCTACTACTCGCTGCCCATTGCAGCATCTGCCGTGGCCATTCCCATGACAGTGGCGCCCACCGTGGGGCCTAGCCGGTCAGGCCGGTGTTCTGCAGCGAGATACAATCTGCCCATCAACGAGACGATCGCCACCGGCCGCATGATCGCGATCGGCGAGATCCTCCAGATCTTGCCGAGCAGCTACGTCCCGGTGGCACACCCCGTCACGCACAGCGTGATCATGCCAATCGACACGATCAGCCTCTTCGTCGACTTCACTGACACCATCACCTCGGAGGACCCGGCTCGCATCCGCGAGTCGCCACCACACGACCAGCTCTTTGAGAGCCAGGTCCGCACTATCCACCACCTCGCCTCCGAATACGACTCGACCAATAGCAACGTGGCCAAAACCACCATGGTCGAGGGCGACGCGGCCCTCAACGACGACGCCGACTCGTCTACCCCGGCGTCGGCCGCCGGATCCATCATCACCGCGTCACCTGCGGGCTCCATCACCCAGGTCTCCAACATGGGAGACTTCGAGGACCCCTCCATCCTTGGGATCTTCGACTTCGACTCCGGATCGGAGAACTCCGGCGACTTCCACGTCGGATCTGGCCGCAACATCGCAGCCTACATGGCGAATGGAGCGGACCCCCGCCAGAACCCTTCTCCACGCCGATCCCGCCGACCGCGACAGCGACGGAAGTCGAGGAACTCCGTGTGCGACTGGAGGAGGCGGTCCACAAGGAACAAGCCGAGCGCGAAAAATTCCGCCTCGAGCGGGTGACAGCGCAGGAGCTTTCGCGCTACCACCAACTCTGCATCAGGTCACGCCTGAACCCCACCGTTCAGGGCCGCGCCCTAAACTTCGATGACAAGAACGACCCGGCTCCAATATCCGAGCGCGTGATCTGCGAAAATGTGCCGCCAGGAGGAAGTTCCCGGCCACCACCAGGCGCGACAGCTAACGACGCCCCACCACCACCACCCGGCTGCACGCCCCCCCCGGATCAGCCGAGAATCCTGGTCTCGCGGGAGTGAGACGCGAATGGCCTCCCAGTGTTCTCCACCCCGATGGACAACGTCGTCGTGAGCCGAGCCGCGGTTTACAACATCACCGTGACCGGGGAAGGCGCTCTGCAGATCCAGTATGCCAAGGCTCTACTCGCCAAGGCAGTCGAGCAACATAACGCGGGTGCTGACTCACAGGGTCGCATGTACTCACGTTCGTCAGGCAGCAGGGCGGCCTCGAGCGGCCTCCCAGTGGTGGCAATCACCCTCAACTGCCCACCACCCGAGCCCCTGCATCTCCAACATTGACCCGCACACGCGACACTCTCCACCAACGACCCGCGACTGGCGAACAACTTTGTCGCCGCCAATGGGTAGCGAGTCGACGCGCGCACCCACATCATCAAAAACCAGAGCTGGCGTGCACACCAGCCTGATGACCCGAGGCATACCCTCACCAACCGCCACGACGGCGAACCAAGGGGGTCGCTGAGCCGAGTCGGACCCCAGTGCTTCGGACCAATGATCTGAGGCGAAAGATACCCGGCGAACTTCAAGGCGCCAAAGGATATCGAGAAGTACGACCCCTCGTACAACCCGTCTGTGTGGCTGGACACCTACCTCATGGCGATGGGAATCGCCAGCCACACTGACTTGCTCGCTGCTCGCTACCTCCCCCTGATGATGGAGGGAGCGTGCCGGCAATGGATCAACACCCTCCCCGCGGACATCATCGACTCCTGGGAGGAAATGTGTGATGCCTTCGTCAGGCACTTCGAGGGATCCTACACCCGCGCCACCAAAATCGAGGACCTAGAGCAATGCGTCCAGGGACCCCGCGAGTCGACTCGCAGCTGGGTCCAAATGTGGCAAGACCTGTGGTACAACGCGGCCGGAATCCACCCGGACACCGCGATCCACTGCTTCAAGACCTCATGCCGCTACGAGCCCCTGGTCGCCAAACTCAAGCGGGTGTACAAAACACTCGACAACATACCGGACCTCCTTGAGATCGCCAAGCGTTACGCGAAGGAAGATACAAACCAAGAAACCGACGACGAGTCGGGAGGGAATCGCCGCACGAGTGGCCACGACAACGGGAGCCGACCCGAGCTACGGTACATCAATACTCGCCTCACCGGCAAGAGCCGCAGTGACGGGCGAGTCGACTTCGTCGCCAATGTTGGGTACGCTCCACGCGAGCCCAAGAGCTTCCGCCGCGACGGAGGTCAGCGCCGTGATAGCGGCGACTACAAGGCGAAGCCGCAGTTCGGCCCCGCAACCCTCCTCAATCAGCCCTGTGTATTCCACAGCAGGGAGGGGAAACCCGCCATGCACACGACCGCTGACTGCCACTCACTTAGGGAGATCGAGGAGGCACGGCGCACAAGGGAAGACACCGACAACGACCCACCAAATGGCGGAAAATTCGGCAACGACGCCGGGTCGCTCCACACCGTCACAGGCTTCAACACAAAGCGCGAGAAGAAGGTCATCGCCCGCGCCGTCGCCGTCAACGCAGTGTCCCAGATCGACATCCCCCAGTTCCTTAACTAGTCCGAGCAACCAATCACCTGGAGCCACGAGGACCACTCACCACGGATCCAATATCTGGGCCGAGTCTCCTTGGTGGTCAAGCCTAAGGTGGGGGACTATTGGCTCCCCAAGACGCTGATGGACGGCGGCAACTCCATCAACATTCTATACCTAGACACATTCAGTCGACTGCGGCTCCCGCAGTCGATGATCGAGACGACCTACACCACCTTCCACGGCATCGTCCCCAGTCGGAAGGCGTACCCAATCGGCAAGGTGATGCTGCCAGTCACCTTCGGCACACCAGCAAACTTCCGCGTCGAGCGGATCGTTTTCGAGCTGGTGCCGTTCAACAGCCCCTACCACTACGTCCTGGGGCGCCAGGCGTTCGCCAAATTCATGGCAGCGCCCCACTACACGTACAACGCGATGAAGCTCCCCGGGCCGTGCGGCATCATCACTATCCATGGCGATCCTGACATGGCCGCAGAATGCGAGGCCAAAGGCGCCGAGCTCGCTGATGCTGTAATCGCGGCAGAGGCCAACCACACAGAGGAGCTCGCCAAGTACGCAAGCGGGGTCAACAATGAATACCCCACCATACTCAAGAATCTCAACTCGGAGGGTGGCAGCTCCACTGCCTTCGAGGCAACGACGCACACTCGCACCGTCAAGCTAGTCCCAGGTGACTCAAGCCAGACGGTCATGATCGGGTCAGGCATGAGCCCCGCATAGGAAAGCGCGCTCATCGAGTTCCTACGTGAGAATCGTGACATATTCGCATGGAAGCCATCCGACATGCCAGGTGTCCCGAGGGAACTCGCTGAGCACAAACTCAATGCCGACCCAAAGCGCGACCTGTCAAGCGGTGTTTGCGTCCCTTCAATGAAGAGCGCCGCCAAGCAAACCCCGAGGAGGTGCAACGTCTACTCGCTGCAGGCTTCATCCGGCCCATCAAATACTCCAAGTGGCTGGCAAACCTAGTCCTGGTCGAGAAGAAAAACGGGCCTGGAGAATGTGTATCAATTACACAAACCTCAACAACACCTGCCCAAAGGAGCAGTTCGTCCTCCCGCAGATCGACCAAATCATCGATTCAACCGCGGGCTCGGAGTCGCTATGCTTCCTCGATGCCTACTCTGGGTACAACCAGATCAAAATGGCAGTCGAGGACAAGGAGAAGACGGCGTTCATCACGCCATTCAGAGCATTCTGCTACACCGCCATGGCGTTCGTCCTCAAGAATGCCAAGGCAACCTACTAGAGGTGTATGCAAGATTTCCTTGAGAGCCAAATCGGCCGCAATATCCACATCTATATCGGCGATGTGGTAGTAAAGTCCACTCGCCAGGACGATCTACTTGCCGACCTGGGGAAACCTTCGCCAACTTGAGGAGGTACAAGATAAAGCTAAACCTAGGGAAGTGCACCTTCGGCGTACCTACTGGACAACTACTGGGTACGTCATCTCCAAGCGCGGAATCGAGGCGAACCCCGCCAAGATCAACACGATCACCCGGCTTGGCAGCCCCGAGTGCCGACTGGCGGGCGAAGTCAGTCGCTCAGTCGCTTCATCCCCTGGCTAGGCGAGAAGGCGATGCCCCTCTACCGCCTAATGCGCAAGAACCCCACTTTCCAGTGGGACAAGGATGCAGACAACACGCTCCGCGCTCTCAAGGAGGTGCTACTCGCGGCACCGCTACTCGCCGCCCCAGTCGACAAGGAGCCCATGCTCGTCTACGTCGCGGATTCCGAGCGCGTCGTCAGCGCCATCATGGTCGTCGAACGACCAGAGGAGGGCAAGGAGCGCCCGGTGCAGCAACCTGTATACTATATCAATGAAGTCCTCACCGATTCTCACCAGTGCTACCCACAGTACCAAAAATTGATATATGCGGTCTTCAGAGCATAGCGGCGACTGCCGCACTACTTCCAGGAGCACCCAATAACGGTCGTCTCCTCAGCACTGTTGCAGGACATCATCCGCAACCATGAAGCGACCGGGCGAGTCGCCAAGTGGGCCGTCGAGATCGGCGTCCACAGCATCAGGTACGAGCCGCGCAAGGCGATCAAGTCGCAGGCTCTCGCAGACTTTCTTGCCTACTAGGAGGAGGCCCAGCAGCCAGAGAAACTGCCATACCTCCGTTACTGGAGCCTACACTTTGACGGCTCCAAGAACGCAGATGGCGCAGGGGCAGGGATCGTGCTCACATCTTCGAAGGGCGACAATCTATGCTACGTCCTCTACCTCGACTTCACTTCCTGCACCAATAACATGGCCGAGTACGAGGCGCTACTCCACGACATGCGGGCAGCCAAGGAGATGAACATCAATCGCCTGTGCTGCTACGGCAACTCCGACCTCGTCGCCGGGCAAGTCGCCGGCACCTGCGATGCAGTCTCCCCCACCATGGTGGCATACCGCCAAGCAGTGGACCAGCTGGGAGGCCACTTCGCAGGCTACTCCGTCGAGTGGATCGACAGGAGGAAGAACAAGGAGGACGACGCACTCTCCCACATCGGCTCGGCTCGACTCGCACCACCTGCCGGCGTCTTCCTCGACACCATCACCAAGCCTTCCGTCTCTCCCCCAAGGGATATCGACATTGGAATTCCGCTGCAACCAGAGGGAGGCACCCTACCCGCTTACCTGGAGGGAGGCACCCTACCCGCTGACGAGACGGAGGCCCGGATGATAGCACGCCGCTGCAAATCCTTCGTCATCATCAACGGCGAGCTCCACAAGCGGAGCGTGACCGGCGTGTTCCAACACTGTGCCCAACCCGCAGAAGGACGAAAGATCCTCCAAGACATCCACGCTGGCGACTACGACCACCACGCTAGCGCTGGCTCCCTGGTTGCCAAGGCCATGCGACATGGCTTCTACTGGCTCACCACACACGCCGACACGGTCGACATCATCCAACGATGCGTCAGGTGCCAGAAGTACGCCAACCAGACTCACGTGCCGAGCTCGGCACTCAAGACCATCCCCATCACCTGGCCATCCGCCGTATGGGGCATGGACATGGTGGGACCATTCAAGAAGGCCCCCTATGGCTTCACCCACCTCCTAGTCATGGTCGACAAGTTCACAAAATGGGTGGAGGCCAAGCCAGTCTGCAAGTGTGACGGGAAAACTACCACCAAATTCCTACGTGTGCTCATCTATCGCTACGGATTCCCGCACAGCATCATCACAGACAATGGCACAAACTTCACCAAAGGATCCATGGCAGAATTCTGCGAGGAGCACAATATACGACTCGACCTCGTCTCAGTCGCTCACCCGGAGTCCAATGGACAGGTGGAACGCACTAACTAGAGCATCCTCCATGGCTTGAAGCCGCGACTACAAGTTCCACTCGAGTGAACTCCCGGGTGCTGGGTCGAAGAGCTCCCCTCTATCATCTGGGGCATCCGCACCTCCGTCAACAGGTCGACATGATTCACTCCCTTCTTCATGGTGGACGGTGCCGAGGCCATCCTGCCAAAAGACCTCGAGCACGATTCGCCATGGGTGGTCAATTACATGGAGGCCGACAACGAGCTCGCACGCCAGGACGGAGTCGACCAGCTCGACGAAGCGCGCGATCTAGCTCGCTCCCGCACCGCCATCTACCAGCAAGGGCTTTGCCGCTACCATACCCGGCGAGTATGGACTCGCACCTTCCAGGAAGGCGACCTGGTACTGCGTCTGATCTAGGACAAGAAGGGCATGCACAAGCTCTCTCCCCCTTGGGAGGGACCATTCGCCATCGGGCGAGTCCTGGGCAACGACGCTTACTACTTCACCGACGTCCGAGGCGACGGAAAACTCGACGTCAAGCGGCCATGGAATGTAAACCTCCTACGGAAGTTCTACTCTTAGAACTCCAGACATGTACCTCCTACCCGCTATGAAATAAAGAAGATTGATTCGCACAAATTGCGTCCACTCTCCGTACCTTGTGCCACTCGTACTTGTAATAACAGCGTTATGCTATTCGCGGAAGTCAAACTTTGGTGACGTGACCAGCATGACCAAGTAGTGCGGTACGAGGGCACTGGAAAACTTCAGGCCTCATACCGTCCACGAAAAAAGCTAACATGGAGCCCCACTAGAGTCGCCCCGCTCGACTGGCTTCCCGAGCCAAGACAACTGCATTCGCTTCCCACATCGACCTAGTCCTCCACATTCTCGGCATAGCGACTCGAACGGCGAAGTACCACGCTCGGGGAATGAAGCCAGCCCAAAGAAGAGAGGCTAGGGAAAAACGCCAAGTAGAAGAGCGCGCCTTGGACTTGCCATGCGACTGGTCTTACGGATCAGGTGGAGTGACGCGCCTAACACAACGCGCCTAGTCCTCACCTACCTCGGGCATGCGACTAGAACGGCCAAGTACCACGCTCAGGGACTCGGCGACCCGACCCCATTCGCGCCCGGGAAAACGGCCAAGTAAAGAGCATGATGCATCCCGACCTACGGTCGTTGCTACATCAAGGTCTCCAACTTACGCCAAGTCGTCATGGACTCCAAAGGTGAATCTGTTCCTCTATGCGAGCCCACTTCCTACCCTATTGAATGGTATGCTAATTCATACTCTGTCGCATATGCATGATAGGTTCACACCGACAAGTACGGAGGCAAGGGAGGAAGCCCGAAGCATCAAGCCCGACAAGACGGAAGCTTGGAAGAGGAGGAGGAAGAAGATGATCAGCGGTCCAGTCGGTACTACAGTCGGTGGAACGGTACCGCCCCTACTGCTACCGCTCTTCATCGACGGATCCAACTGACGCTCCAGGACCGCAAGTGGTACTACCGGTCCCAGAGCGGTACTACCGGTTACGACCGGTACTACCGGTCCTAAGTCCGGTACTACCGGTCATGTTTGTGCCTGCACGCACCAGTTGGGCCACAGCCCATGTATTCCCCTTTACTTACCTATTCGCCTAGTTTATCCCAAACTACCCTTGTTCAGTGGCTGGCCTATAAATAGATCCCCCACCCCTCATGTATCCCTTAGGCATAGATGATAGACTAAAGACAACCCCCATTGTGGAATCTCTAGTTTTGCCTCATCCCCTTTACCAAGGGGACCGACTATCATCACCAACCTCGATTGGACTTTGCATCATGCATCCATCCTTGAACAAGGCCTTGGAGTTCGGTGTCTCGTCTCCAAGTTGTCAAGACCCTTCCCAAGGTGTTCTTCCCTCTCCGATGTGGATTTGAGGGAGCACGTTGACCGATCTTTCCTTGCGAGGATTCTATCAGACCGGTGGCCGCTGTTTGGGAGCAATCGGCCTTGTATCGTGTGAGTTTTGCGTGTGTTCATCGTGTTCTTCGCGAAGTGTGTGTTCGCTTCCGCTACCTTCTCCCTTTCCCCTCGCTTTCACATCGATTTGACCACGAGATCCGTGAAGATCGGGCCATCCAAGAGGTTAACCCCTTTTATCATCTGGTATCAGCAGATTTTGGTTGCCACGAATTTCTCATCGATTTGGTCTTTTCCCCATAAATTCGAAAATTCCACCAAAAATAGCCCCAATTCGTGTTTTAGATCGATCTGTCATTTGAGTGTGTTTTGGTAGGATTTTATCCATGGATTACTTGCTAAACTTGTTGATCTACCTCCCTTTGCGTTCCCATAGCCTAATTCCTTGATTTCCCCCTTCAATTTGGTGTTTTTCTTGAAGATTTTCAGCCCAAATCTCCCCAAAATCATGAAAACGCGTCAAATCTGGGCGTCCAAGGACCAACCGGTACTACCGGGCTCAAAACCGCGTACTACCACACCTCCCCGGTACCTAAACAGTACTACCGGTCCTCCGAAAACCCGGTACTACCGCCCGGTACTGAACAGAAAAAAATAGATTCCCAGATTTCAGCCTTTCACCGTTTTGAGCATAATTTTTGCATTCGAACTAGGATTTTGGTTTTCTTTAGCTCGTTTCGAAGAGGAGAAGGAGTTCTACATCATCATCCACGTTATTCATGCTATCTAATCCATCCAAATTCCGTGAGCAAGGCGGAATCCAACAATAAAGGGTAAAGATCATCGACGAAAGGTATAAACATTTCGCGACTTCTCCCCACTTGCATTCCTTTGTGAACCCCACTATCTTTGCGAGCAACAAACACCTATTGAGACTAGTTTCTCTTATGATTGCTTGGGCTATGCACATTTTATACCTTGTAGAATTCCGAGGAAACATTGTGAGCGCTATCTCATATAGTTATATTGTATAGTTGTTGGCACAAGGAAGAGGCAAGTGAAAAGAAAAAGAAAGAAAAAAGTGTGAAAAAATATATATATAGAAAAAGAAAAAAAAATATACATGTGCCTCATAGAATAGGAAGCGCAAGCTCGATGAATATCATATAGGTGGTACTTATTGTGCATATCTTGTAGCCCACCAATCTTGTGCAATCGAACTAGCGTCTCTCCTTGTACTTGTGTGACACGAGCTTATAGTCTTCGCTAGGTAATCATTTGGTTCTTAGCTCACTTTCTCCGTCGCACAAGTCCCATTTATCCCACCGTGTGTGTTTCCTTGTACATATTTCCTATCTTGTGGATTGAGTTGTTTTGCTTTGTGATCATTGTGGTTCTTTACTTGCCATTACAACATCTTGATTTCGGATTGGTTCTTGACATGCCATTTTCCATACCTATCCACCATAGGCCTTGTGTGTGTATTTTTTTATTGGTAGTTGGTTTTGGTGTTCCGCGTGAACTTCACTTTGCTTGGTTTATTGCTCTCAAGTGTGGCCACTTGCACGATACGATCTTCCAAGGTAAAGTAAGGTTCGACGTTGTATCCCTAACACCCTCTACCACTTCCATATACAACACTTGGTCTTGTGAAGCATGTCTAGGGACTCCGGGACCGAGGATGATTTCTATGAGGAATCCACGATGATCCACCATGCCTATGTCTCCACAAGCATGGATAACATGATGGAGCACTACACCAATAATGTCTCCACATGCTTGGGTGACATGGAGTGCTACAACAACAACGACTCCCCAAGCATGGGTGACTTCAAGAACGACAACGAAAAGCTCCTCAAGTCGCACCGGCCAAGACGGAGCCTACACCTAGAGTGCTCCAAGGTGCACCATCAAATGGACAAGTTGGAGAGCGACCTCCACAACTTCAAGAAGGACATGGACAACGACTTCGACAAAACCATGAGCAGGGTCGCAAATATTAATGATGCTTTGCACTCACTACAACAACTCACCAAGAAGAGTGCCAAGGACATGGGTCATCGTCGCGAGCGTCATGTGGATGACAAAGTGCGCCACCTACATCAACCATCGGCAAGGCACACCAATGACCTCCGTCGACACCGTCACAAGGCACCTTCAACTAATAGAGCCCCCACCCCTCATGTATCCCTTAGGCATAGATGATAGACTAAAGATAGCCCCCATTGTGGAATCTCTAGTTTTGCCTCATCCCCTTTACCAAGGGGACCGACTATCGTCACCAACCTCGATTGGACTTTGCATCACGCATCCATCGTTGAACAAGGCCTTGGAGTTTGGTGTCTCATCTCCAAGTTGTCAAGACACTCCCCAAGGTGTTCTTACCTCTCCGATGTGGATTTGAGGGAGCACGTTGACCGATCTTTCATTGCGAGGATTCTATCGGACCGGTGGCCGCCATTCGGGAGCAATCGGCCTTGTATCGTGTGAGTTTTTCATGTGTTCATTGTGTTCTTCGCGAGGTGTGTGTTCGCTTCCGCTACCTTCTCCCTTTCCCCTCGCTTTCCCATCGATTTGACCACGAGATCCATGAAGATCGGGCCACCCAAGAGGTTAACCCCTTTTATCATCTAGTATAAGAGCTTGCTATTTCACTTGTTTTGCTTGCAACAATATTGATCACATGCATTATAATGAGATGGCACCCATATCTTTCTCATTTTTTGGAGATTTTGATAATTTCCATGATAAGCATGTTCACCACTTGCATACTCACCATGCATCTATTTCATACTTGATTCATCAATGGTGATGTGCACAAGAAGAGATACGTCGTGATGGATAATGTGTATCTCTACCATGCACACACGTTCTTCCTTTTGTGTATGATGTGTGTAGGTACCCGCACTAGCATGTCAACCTCGGTTGAGCACGAGTTGACAAAAAGAGCTCTTGAGAGCATCCCACAAGTGAGTTCAAGATCAAACCCAGCTCTGATACCTTTTGCATGCTTTCCATCTTTCATGTTGACAAATTTCTCTTTCCTATGGTTTGCTTGCAAGCATGTTAATGGTATTATCTCCCCTTATGACAATCATGTTTCTTTGCCATTGGATTTTGATGCTTTGTGTGTTGAACAATTTCCCTTTCTGATGTTTTGTGTGCAACCATAATGCCATTAAGAGCATGTATTGTCATGAGAGCTTCCAAGAATCTTGTCTTGTTGTTGCAACAAACATAAGGACCACTATCTCTTTCATTTGGTTTGTTTGCAACCATGCTATTTTTGTTTCCGTTTGGGATACTCATATTCCCATGAAATTTGTTTTTGATGATTTGTGTGTGACATCCAACATGTCGAACAATTTCTCTTTCCAATGGTTGGGTTGCCCACATAATGATGTTGCTTTGGACATTCTTCCTTGTGTGTTTTTGCCGAATTCTCCTATTCTAGCATCAATGATGTTGATCAAAATTCTAGTCAATTGCTCTGAGTGCCACACTAAAAAATTGTATGAAGTTTTTGAGTTCCCACATTTGGAGGATGTTCAAACGATTTCCATGCACTTTGACCTTGCATATGCATTCCATTTGCTATACATGCATTGTGCTAATGGTGTTGTGAACAAGAACGGACATGCCAAATTTGACATGCTCCTCTATCACGCACGAAAATATTTTGCTTGGTCTTTGTTGTGTGAAGGTACACGTGCATACATGTCACCCTCTACCAACCACGTGTTGACAAGAAGAACCGAAGAGAGTTACCTATGGCTACCCTTCATCGAGCCATCTCTACACCATAAGGTGACTTCCTTCTAGTTGAGGACTCATGCTATAATGTTCATGAATTGGCTACGCTTTGTGTTTTTCTTCGCTTTTGTCGTGAGCTTTGTAGGCTTCATGGAAGGTGAAGGAACATTAAAGTGTTGTCAAGTCAATCTTCCCGAGGACGACTATATGGCGAACTCCAGGATCAAGGATGTCCTTCAACCTCTTCTACTTCGTGATGAACATGGAGAGTCGAGGACGACTCTTTTTGAAGGGGGAGATGATGCAGCCCGACCTACGGTCGTTACTACATCAAGGTCTCCAACATACGCCAAGTCGTCATGGACTCCAAAGGTGAATCTGTTCCTCTATGCGAGCCCACTTCCTACCCTATTGAATGGTATGCTACTTCATACTCCATCACATATGCATGATAGGTTCACACCGACCAGTACGGAGGCAAGGGAGGAAGCCCGGAGCATCAAGCCCGACAAGACGGAAGCTTGGAAGAGGAGGAGGGAGAAGACAGATCAGCAGCTGCCAGGTCCCCGCGGTACTACCGGTCGATGGAACCGGTACTACCGGTCAGCGGTACTACCGCCCCTAATACCGCTCGCTACTGATGGCTCCAACTGACGCTCCAGGACCGCAAGTGGTACTACCGGTCCCAGAGCGGTACTACCGGTCCTAAGTCCGGTACTACCGGTCATGTTTGTGCCTGCACGCACCAGTTGGGCCACATCCCATGTATTCCCCTTTACTTACCTATTCGCCTAGTTTATCCCCAAACTACCCTTGTTTAGTGGCTGGCCTATGAATAGAGCCCCCACCCCTCATGTATCCCTTAGGCATAGATGATAGACTAAAGATAACCCCCATTGTGGAATCTCTAGTTTTGCCTCATCCCCTTTACCAAGGGGACCGACTATAGTCACCAACCTCGATTGGACTTTGCATCACGCATCCATCGTTGAACAAGGCCTTGGAGTTCGGTGTCTCGTCTCCAAGTTGTCAAGACCCTACCCAAGGTGTTCTTCCCTCTCCCATGTGGATTTGAGGGAGCACATTGACCGATCTTTCCTTGCGAGGATTCTATCGGACCGGTGGCCGCCGTTCGGGAGCAATCGGCCTTGTATCGTGTGAGTTGTGCATGTGTTCATCGTGTTCTTTGCGAGGTGTGTGTTTTCTTTCGCTACCTTCTCCCTTTCCCCTTGCTTTCCCATTGATTTGACCACGAGATCCGTGAAGATTGGGCCACCCAAGAGGTTAACCCCTTTTGTTAGAGCACCCCTTGGAGTCACCATGCGACTGGCTTCCCAAGCCATGGCAAGTCGACCCTAACTCACTAATAGTTCAAACAACATATAAAAACAAGGTCAACCCCATAAATAGGGCGGACGCGCTCGGGGACTCGCACAACCAACAACGAAACCACAAAAACAATGACAAAAGAACCCCTACATCCCTTCATAGCAGCAAAATCTGTTCACGTACAAGGAGAATTACATATTTATCTTAAGCTAACGCCTAGTGGAAAAATACTCTATTCCGCAGGCTTGGACAAGAAGGCGCCACCATCCTTGCGACTGCGGATAAAGGGAACCCAAGGATTCGATGGGTACGTCGTGAGCTCACCAGCCATGGCCGCACGAAACGGTTGCTCCACCTTGAAGTCACGGTGCACCGGCTCGGGGTCATTGGGGGCGACGACCGTTTCTTGATAAGGAATAAGGTCGCCCATCGCCCACATGCGATTGGAGTACACCACGGCTCACTCCGTCAACTTCAGCACCTCGGCAATCTTGACTGAGCCCGTCGACGAAGGGTACCCACTCGTGACATCGCAAAGGTAGAAGTCATCCGGAAAATGCGTGAGCCCAAGGCTCAGCACAGTCGCCGCTCCACGACGGAAGGCCGACCGCGTCATGAACTCCACAACTGCCAGGGCCTTCTCCAGATAGCGCCAAACTTCGACGAGGTCGCTAGGGATCACCTCCGTGGGCGAGATCTCCTGAAGATACGCCCGGAGGTAGGTCGTTGACAGCACGACAGAATTGACCAGAGTGGTGACACATTGCCGCGCGTCGTACGATTGCGCCTCTTCGGCGTTATCAGTGATCATGCCTATAGCACACAAGCAAATAGTAAGGGAAGCACCAGCAAAACAATGCGAGTCGTGCGCCCGGGGATTCGTAGAAGAAACACTCACCAATCAGCGGGCGACAGTGTTCCGTGATGAAATTTTGAAGAGCTAAGAAGTCATTCTGTAGCCCGACGACGAGCGCGTCCGACACCTTCCGCTCCTCAGCAGCAGAAGTAACGACCGCCTTGGCCCATCCTTCCGCCGAGCTTGCTTCCGCCTGCGCCTCCTTGAGCTCATGCTCCAGTTTGGCGATTCTCTTCTCCACGACGCTCAAGGACGACTGAGCAATCGTCAACTCACTCGCTAGAACAAGGCCCTGGCGAGCCTCCTTCACTGCGGCCGCACTATCCTCTGCTTCCACAACAAAACAATTACAGACATAACAAGTTCGTGACCAGCGCCAAACACGACAAACAATCACCCACAGTCGCTCGAAGCTGCTCGTTCGTATTTTGAACAGCGAGGAGCTCCTTTTCCATGCGGTGCTTGGCAGCAAGCCGCTCGGCCGACTCGCGCTGCAAGCCCTGTGCAACAATTACACCGTCAACGACAAAACTTCCTAAGTGCCTAGCCGCTGAAATTCAGCGACTAGCCACTCGGGGATTGGATGACAAAACTTCCTAAGTGCCTAGCCACTGAAATTCAGTGAATAGCCACTCAGGGACTGGATGACAAAACTTCCTAACTGCCTAGCCGCTGAAATTCGGTGACTAGACACTCGGGGAGTGGATGGCGAAAAATAGTAAGAATCTGACCACTGAAATTGGCCCGATCCTCGGGGAATGGACATACCTGGATGGCGCCACCTAGCATGCCGTGAAGCTCCATTGCGTCCACTGATGAGAGCACGAATGGAGTATGCCCGCGACGCTGTTCGACCTCCATACCAGCGGACCTAGGAAATTGGCTCGACGGCACCGAGGCACTCGCCGTGGCGGCCCTCGCTACAAAGCGAGGGAACATCGCCACCATGGCTCCCGCCCCACCCAAAGGCGACCCGGTCGCCTCAACCGAGGCTGTGGGGCCTGCCCGCTGTGACTCCGCGTCCTCCATGGCCTTCGGAGCTACGTCCACCGCAATCAGGGTTTCGCTCGGGGAAACCGCTGGCTCGTCCGAGATCGTGACGACCTCGTCGCCTTTTGTTATCTTGGCGTCTTCCGCTGGTGCCTCAACCGCGTCGCCCTTCCTCTTCTTCGAGGGATCAGCTAGCGCCTCCACGGCGCCTGATGGAACCTTGGCCACCGAAGGGTGACCTATCTTCTTCACTCCAGTCCTGTGGAACAACTCTGTCAATAACACTCGCCAGTCGAACATGAATCAAGCAGACAAATGAAAGGTTTGAGAAATACTCACTTGGCGACTGGGATAAATCGTAGGCCAGTACGAATACTGGTCGGCTTCTCCAGTTTTGGCCCCAGTTTCCGACTAAGGCCCGTCTCGAACACGCTCTGCGCCCAAGACACCAACGGCTTCTTCGAGGACGAGGCCACGGCAGGAGGTTCAGTGGCGATCGCCGCGGGAGCTCCTCTCGCCGGCAAGGCCCCTGCGGATGGAGCGGCCACCATCCCGGTAACTGGGACGGATGGCGGCGGTAGTAATGCCAACGATGCCTCTTATTTCACGACGGTCGCACCAGTCGCCACGGTCGCGTCCGCCGCTGCTTCTTCGGCTATGCTGGTAGCATCAGAGCTACTCGCGGACCGAGGCGGAGACACCGGCTTAGCCGGCTTCGTCTTCTTCTTTGGTGGCGGCGGCTTCTTATTCTTTGATGGTGTGACTTCACGCTGCGAGGTATGCTCGGGGAGATCGTCATCATCGTTGTCGTGGGCCTCGAGGCTTTTGCTAGCCTCGAGTTCACGTTGATGTTGCCCACGGGTCTTGCGGACCGTGGGTGCAGCGACCTCCACGGCTTTGTCGCCATTGTCGTCATCGTCATCGCCATCGCCCCTGTCACTTCTGGCATCGCCCTTATCAGGCGATGACTCACTCTCTTCTTCGGCAGACGAGTTCAAGTTCTCGTTATCTGCGGGTGGAAGCCAACCTTCCACCACTTGGAATAGCTGCAGCAACCAAGCAACATTAGCACGACCGTGAATGCGAAAACTGCGACTGCGAGTGCATGGGAAATAAAAAACTCATCGTTGGAGCTTGGCGCTTCGCGGTGTAAGGTGCGACCCCGGCCTTTGCATCAAGATACACCGCCTGGGTGATCTTCTTCAGGGCCAGGGTGTAGTCATTGAGTCTCCACTCGGCATGACAGGACTTCGTCGGGTCGTCCTTGCTTGTATAGTCGTACATATAGTGGGCACGGCTGGCCAGAGGCACGAGTCGTCGCCCGAGCCAGCAGTTGTAGAGGTTGATGGTTTGGAGGCCCTTCTTCTTCAGGTTGCGGATGGTCTGCTGGAAGCTTGGTGACTTGGAGCCGACGCAGCTCGGGACGGTCGGCGGAGTACCTCAGAAGCGCCACCTCGTCGCCCGGCGGCGAATCGGTCACATAGAACCAGCTCTTCTTCCATTCATTTGCTGCTTTGGCGAGCGGCATCAGATCGAAGAACGACGCCTTCGACTTCAGCTGGAAGGTCAGGCCGCCCGTAGCTAACATCGGGCCACCTGCCTCTTCGCGGTTGATCCTCCCATTGAACAGATCTTGCCATAGGGGGAAGTATGGTCGACAGCCCAAGTAGCACTCGCAGAACGCCACGAAGATGGCAAGCTGCTCGATGGTGTGTGGTCCCAGGTCTGATGGTTGGATGTCGTAGTAGGCGCAGAAGCGGCGGAAGAAGAGAAAGGTGGGGAATCCGAGCCTCCGCTCCAGATGGCTGGTGAATCAGATGAATTCCCCCCTCGCGCGGATCTGGGATCACCTCTCCAGTCACGGGGATGCGCCATCTCCCGGCGCGGAGGATCCCTGCCTCCTCGAACGATCTGCCCCATGGTTCCACAGGAGGGGCCATCGATTGGGGGATCTGGGGCTGCAAATCGCTCTGGGTCGCTCTGGTCGCTGCGCGGAATGGAGGATTGAGAATGCACGAGATCGGAGGAAGTGAGGGAAGTGTTTTCCCCTCACCCGTCACTCTCCTTATATAGTGGTTGTTACCCGCCATTTTCGGGGAGCCGTTACCACGCGGTAATTACGCCGATATTACCATTAGATTACCCAACGGCTAGTTTGACCAAGCTGACGGTCCAACTTCATCCGCTCGACTCGCTGTCTTCAGCGACTTAACGATTCGCCGACCTGATCACTACAATAGTGACTTAATTATTCGCCGACCCGTTCGCCAAGCTGCGATCTGATTAGCCGCCGTTATTGCGACTCAACTGACTAGTTCTTTCCTTTGTTCAGGAGTCCACCGCCGATTCGACTGGGCATCCGAATTGGACCCGCATACTCCAACTGCCAACGAACACCTGTGACGAATCAACGATGGCCTCGGGGACTACTGATGGGGATTTGCATACTGAGGTATGCCTAGCGAGTGGGCCCGCAGGATGGCGACTGGATCGAGATTTGGCGAGGGCCGAGGAGACTGGAAGCCAGAGGCCGAGAAGCGTAGCTAGTCCCAGTCAGATTAGGTCAAGGACCCTCCAAATCCTTAACCAATTCGGTTGTAGATCTGTAAACCCTACCAAGGTGAGCCTATATAAACCTCCCTAGGGTACGCATAGAGGACATGTTCCATCATACACCCCAACGACTCGCCGCCTAGTCGTCGAGCTGTCACTTACTCTCTCCATAATACAATCTAGTAGGAGTAGGGCTTTACCCTCCGGGGGGCCGAACCTGGGTAAAACCTTGTGTCTCCGCCCTCATCTCGCACCGCAGATGGCTGGCCGCCCTTGCCCCTTGTTCTACTACTCGCTGTCGATTGCAGCATCTGTCGTGGCCATTCCCACGACAACAAGCCATACTTGAGAGTCTTGATTTTGCATTTATTAAACTTTTGTACCTTAAAAATATATTTAGAGATGATGATCTTGCATGGACAACATTTGTAGTTACTCATTTTGTCATTGTTTTGGTCATGCATTTTATGATGACAAACTACACTTCCAGGACTGACAAGTGTCTGATGTTGCGGCAATTCCTTGTGCATAAAGGAATTGTTTTCTGCAATGTCGACAAAACATATGATTCTGTCAAGTTTTCTAATGCGGGAATCAAAATTCCTAAGCACAAGTGGATCGATATTCAAGATCTTGTCAAGATCAAAGGGGAATGGAAGAGGGATGGAATGCTAGTCTCGCGGCTAGAATCATCGATCCATTGTACACCAAAATGAAGGAAGATTTCCCTGGAGATAGGCACCATTTTTGGGAGAAAACGCTGTTGTCTTATATAAACCTGAAGCATGCAGCCATAGATGTTTACATGGCCTACCAGTTGTATGCTCAGATCCATTTCTTTCAAACTTTCCTCGTGTTTTGCCCCAGTTGCAAGAGGGAAGACAAGCAAAGGAGAGGACTTTCTAGAAAATGTAGAATAGCTAAGCGTGACGCTGCAACTGCAAAGAGAGAGGCTGCAGCTGATGCCGCAAACAGAGAGGCTGCAGCTGAAGATAGGGAAGCCAAGGCCCCTTCCAGGTGGGATGAACTTTCATATCATCAGCGGTGGGAGGCCAATAACACAAGCGACAGATGGAATGATGGCCATTGGTCTCCTAGGAAAGATGGCAAGCGCATCAAGTGGCCTGATGAGGAGTGAATTAAATTTTACTACTTTCAGTTATGTTTTTGTATATGTCTGGTAGCTTGTCAAGAACATGTGTTGGTCATGTGGAATTATTAGTGTATGAACCATGTTTAATATGTATGGGAATCATCATGTCTTATTGTGTAATTATATACCTGTGTTTCCGCCACGGTACAGAATGATGATAGCATGCATTCTATCTTGCCATGTTGTTTTGAAAATTTTAAAAATTTCACCCTCAAACTCAAAAACATGATTTAATTTGTGAAGCAAGTATAGACACTACAATTTTAATCCTTCTAGATGCATGCTTGTGTGGTCATACATCACATTTGGACCCTGGTTTGACCAAACCTTGTAAATTTCATAATAAAATTAGAAATTCTCAAATTCTTGTGAAACCTTGAAATTTGGTCATTATGTGGCAAATACTTTGCAAGAAAAATGTCAAACATGGAAAAAAATGCCCCCTATAGGTCCATTATCAAATGTGGGCTAGTTAGGTCAACGAGCATGTCCGACTACTCGATACAATGACTTGTGTACCATTTTTTCATCTACCTTTCTTCAAATGGACTCAAATTTGGCACAAGGGTGTATCACCATGTCCCTAATGATGCTAGCATTCTATCTAGCCATTATGGTTTCAAAATTTGAAAAAAATCACCCTCAAACTCAAAAACATGGTTTCATTTGTAAAGCAAGTACCAAAACTAAAATTTGTAACCTTCTAGTTGCTTGTGTGGTTGTACATCACATTGGGACCACATAACATCACTTGTACTTTTCATATGCTTTCACAATCTCTTAAGGACTTTGGTCAACCCTAGGTTGACCAAGCCTTGTAAATTTCATAATAAATTGAGAAATTCTCTTGCAAACCTTCAAATCTGTTCATTGTGTGGCAAATACATTGAATAAAAATGACAAACTTTTGAAAAATGTCCCCCTAGCAGTCCACTCTTTAATGTGGGGGTAGTTAGGTCAACGATCATGTCCGACTACTCGAAAGAGCAACTTGTGTACCATGTTTTCATTTACCATTCTTCAAATGGACCCAAATTTGGAACAAGGGGGTATCACCACATTCCTAATGATGGTAGCATTGTATATAGCCATTTTGGTTTGAAAAAATCAAAAATTTCACCCTCAAACTCAAAAAGGGCTTTCATTTGTGAAGCAAGTACCAAAACTACAATTTGAAACCTTCTAGTTGCATGCTTGTGTGGTTTTACATCACATTGGGATCACAGAAGATCAACTGTACTTTTCATATGCTTTTACCAAACCAAAATGATCCACATGACCACACACACTCAAGTGGATGTTGTGATGCATCTTATGTCCCACTAGTGCATCGTTCCATATGTGGCAGCTGCATCACAGTGGCTTTCTTGGGATTTATGACCATGGTTTGACACATGGAGTCCCCAGAGTCATTTGCATATGTTATTTTCAAACCACAATGATCCACATGGCCACACACACTTCAATGGATGTGGTGATGCAACTTCTATCACACCGGTGCATCATTCCATGTGGAAGCTGCATCCAAGTGGCTTTCTAGGGATTTATGACCATGGTTTGACACATGGACTCCATAGATTCATTGCATGTGTTTTTTAACCATCATGATCCACATGACCACACACACTCAAGTGGATGTGGTGATGCAGCTTCTATCACACTGGTGCATCATTCCATATTTCCATGTGGCAGCTGCATTGCTAGTGATAATCTTTACATGGCGACCCAAGAGCTGGATGAAATTGGTTCCACGCCACTTGCATGCAGTGGAATCGAGATCCGCCATGCACGATCCAAGTCAAAGCGTACTCACGTTTGTGCGTTCTGACCTTCCCTCGCCGACAAGTGGGACCATACATTTTCCCTTACGATTTATTTTTGCACCCCCTTTAGACGGTACCCTGCCCACCCTCACTAATTACAACCCCCCACCCCCTACTTGTATTCCACGCGGACGAGACCGGCGGCGGCGGTTCCTCACTTCCTACTCGAACAACTGCTTCTCTCCTTGATTCCATCCCCTCACGAATCTATCCGCCTCCGGATCACACCGCCTCCATTAATCTACCTGATTCCAAACTCCATTTGCCGCCATGGGTAAACTGTGGGGCTGGGACCGCCGCAGGCTGAAGCATAAGGAACACGAAGATGACGATGCGGCTGTCCATGGCGACCGCCACCACGAGGATTGGGGATGGACGAACCTTAGCACTGCAAATGTGTACAGGGTCGCCAAGGAGTTGTACATCGTCACTGCCGGTCGCTTCGGTCACTGCATCCCTGGCTTCCGCCCGCCGATCCAGGAAATGGAATAACAACCATTCGGCATGCCAGGCCTTCTTTACCCCAATACCAGCATATGGCCAAACGACCGTGACGGCCACGTAAGTTCCAGTATCTTGCTTATTGACTCAGTCATACCGTTGATTCATATGTGTTGAACTTTTGTCGAAATCCTATGTTCCTTCTGTCGAACATGTTGTGTGCACGCGCACTTTGAACAGATTGAACCATTTAAGACTATTATGTACAGAGGAAGCTCTGCTTGCACTTGATATTCTAGTATTTTTGTAGTGATACAGTCTTAATTTAGGTGATAGCTGACATGTCAATTTGGATTTGCAATGGAATGCCTGCTAGGTGATACTCTGTTTTCTAAAAAAACTAGACGATTTAAGACTATTATGTTCCTAGTTTTTATGATCACTGTCAGGAGTTTGGTCATGGGAAGCTCTGCTCCTACTTGATATATTGGGTATTTTCATTGTGACGGGCACAATTTAGGCGAGAGCTGAGGAGACAGTCGTATATAATACTTTAATCTGAGCGTAGTGGTGTCAAATTGTATTTGCAATAGAATCCATGCTAGGTGATTCTACCAACTGACAAAAAACTTTTGTAGAATGTTCATGCAAAACTAATGCTGCTGGATAAGTGGTCGCAATCAGTAGTGGTGAATATCAAGGAGATAGAGGAGGCAGAAAAGGATGATGAGCAAAACTGGGTGGGTGGCAACGGTGAGTGGATGGTCCTTTTATCCTAGGACGGGAGTACTTGGACTCTAAAAAATGTCTACAGATCGTTGATACTTACACCTCCATCTGTAGTGGGTGTCGGCATTACTTCATTCAACCATGGGTGGCCACCGCCAAAATCTGAATTCGCTTACAGGTTCAACATGGCAGAACTTGAGCTCCTGAAGGTACAGCTCCCACAGAAGCCTTTCCTAGTGTGGAAGACTTGACACTACAACCTCTTAGCGGTGTTCGACAAGGCAATCCCATTTATTAGATGCCCAGATGACAATGAATGGACAGTCTTGTGCGACGACCATCTGCGGTCGGAGAAGTATGTCAACACCGTCTTCACCTCCAGCATGTATGATGACACACCACAACGCATTTATGCGGTCACCGAACCTAGAGGCGACGTGCGTTTTTGGGAGCCGTTCACCTGGGGTGGGTCATGGTGTCATATAGCATGTAAATTCCCATTCAAAATTCTGCTTACTGACTGAAGGTAACACGCAGCCCCACGCGTCATTCCAACACTGGTTCCTTGCACCTCTCAGAGGCGATGTCACAACACTGGTTCTTGTATCACAGCACTGGTTCCTTGCACCTCTCAGAGGCGATGTCAACCAGGATGCTGAACTCATGTAGATTCATATCAGGGGAGCACTAAACAGCATTGGTGAAACAATAGAACATATGGGGACACAACTTTCTTCATACCCATCACTGCGGTGTCATGTTTTCTTGAGGTCTGCGTGTCCATCAAAAGACCCAGCAGAATAGGTCTGGAGCAGAGTCGACAATCTGAAGGGACAATCTTTGTTTCTTGGGATCAACTACCCTTTCTTCGTCGGAGCCCCTGAAGCTGTTGAACCTATAATTGCTCAGGTAGCCCCGGCTCCTGATGCTGCTGCTGCTGGTGGTGGAGCTGACGAAGAACTAGCTGCTGCTGCTCCTGGTGAAGCTGACGAAATACTCGCCAATGTTGCTGCTGGTGAAGCTGATGAAATACTTGCTGATGTTGCTGCTGGTGAAGCTAACGAGATACCGGCTGAGGCTGCTGCTGGAGTCCAGGGAGAACATGGTGTTTTTGTTGCTGAGGTGCCAGCACTTCCAGTCTTGATAGCAGACTATGTGTTTGCTGCGCACTCACGTGTTTATTATGTTGACACTCCAGATTTGACCTAGAGCCGAATCCACGTCAGGGGGAGGGGCCTGCCATTGGCTCATCAGTGGGTTCATACAATTTGATAGAGAATGGGAGACGGCCAAACGCAACACTCTGGTTTGTTCCAAAAATGCCACCAGCTCTAGAGGCCGGTTCGCCGGTTGGCTCGCCGGAAGTTCCGGCAGTGTAAGACTGCTTTGCTTATTTGTGTAAGAGCAAGTTAAGACTGTGTGTAAGGCTACTCATAGTGATAAGTAACTTAGCCTAGTAACATGCACATGTTACTAGTTAATGTTACTATCTTCATAGTGGAAAGTAACATGTGTGTGTTGTCATGGAATGACTAATTAATTAGGTTGTAGACTCATATGGTCTTGCTATGTGTGATGTTATGGTAACTAGCTAAGTTACTACCTCTCTCTTTTTACTCATTAAATACCATGCCATGTCACCAATTTGCTTACTTGACATTGCACGTACATGCATGTTACTATCTAAGTTACTCCCACTATGACTATCCTAAGACTAAGTTATGCCTAACTGCGTAATATTCAGTGAAGTCCAGCTTTTCTTTCCCTGCCCATAACAGTAGAATTGCAGCATAGAACATACAAGGGTCATGTGTATACCAGACATTTTGCTCGGGATAAAAACCACTTCAAGTTAATTGCGGTTTCAAGTTGGCAATACTACCGACAGTTTTATTGTTATGAATGTTTACGTATTTGAACGCATCACTATAATGTCCCCCCTATTGATGATTGATGACATGGATATAGCTTCTCTTCGCGTATTTTCATTCAATCGCTCATGGACCAGAATTACTACACGTACATAGAAAACCAGTAAAATTGAAAGAGGTACAACACATGATCTTTTTGAAACAAGTTCATCTGTTGTATTACAGGCACACCATACAACTTGCACTTGCATATAATTCACAGATAGAGAATACAATAGGACCAGACCCACATGATCCATCAATCTAATCTGACGGGTAGCCGTTGTAGTAATCGTAGTGGGTGGTGCCATATTCGCCATAAGGCGACACCATCTAGAGCTTAGAAAGCTCGACGGTACTACAATACAGCACCATCAATCGATCGAGTTTGAAAGGACGGTCATTGTGCCATGATCCTCCTGGTCCATACCCATGGACAACCCTTGGCTCCTCTTCCCACGCAACAACCTCAAAGTTGTAAGATCTAATTTGGTATAGGTCCGGATAGTAGATGGTGCCGGCCTGCACCATGGGTACCCTGGAGCTGTCGACGCAGATGCACCGATTGTTAGCAACGAAGAGAGCACGGCTGCCGATGCCTCTGACCGGCTGAAGGACACGGTTCTGTGGATCAACCCGGTAAACAACGGGCCTTCCACCATAGACCGGTCCACTCACAACGAACAACAACTCCCCGTCGGACTCGACGAGGCAAAAACGATTCTTCGGGTACCAGCAGCCCGAAACAGGGCCTGTGACGGTGGCATGCATCTTCAGGGTCTGTGCGGAGCGCTATATCTGGACATCTCCATGAGCAGCACCAGGCATAGTCGAGAGGACAGACCCGTATCTGTCTGCGACAAAAACATCACCGACGTAAGAAGTCATGCTCCGGAGTTCCGCGAAGTCATTCGGCATGTACCACCCTTCACCAAAGACCGGGCGACTGCCTTCCTCCGTGCCCTTATCCGCCCACCGAATGATGGTGTTCCGAAGGTTTGATGTAAACACCATCAATGACGGGAACATCATCAAAGCGACAGAAGCCACCTGCTCGGTCGGTATCTCCACCCTCAGGCGCTTGATAGCGCCCGAGAAGGGTTGTACAACCGTGTCTTGTACGGATACACCCTTTTTCCAAGCACAAGGAGGCCGCCGGTTGTTCTACCGATATAAAAGTACCTTCTAGAGACACGGAGAGGGAGAGAGAGAAGCAGAGATTCAATCAAGGTAAACAGACAAAGATTCAGTCAAGGTAAACAAGTAGAAGGAGAAACAAAACTTGAAAAGCATATTGTATAGGAGGTGAACACAAAAAAGGATTGCACATATACAGATGAATATCAAGAAAGCACCTGCGAATAACCCGACTAATCTTCTTCTCAAGGTGGCGGCCGGTTCTCACGTTCAGCAATGTGATGGCGGTGTCGTCTACCCGATACTCCACCGACAACTGGTTCTCTAGAACAATCCAATTGGACGGTATAAAGCGCTCCTCCGTGAAGCCACGCTAGGTGCTGCAGACTGCCCGAAAGACGGTGTAGTAGTAAAAGTCGTTCGTCGACAGGAAGATGTCACCTATCTTCTGCATGACTCCCTCAGGGAGATCAGCCCACGGCGAATCCTGCTGCTTGTTTTCGGCCATGGATGATGGTGTTCGTGTGGTCTCAGTCCCGTCGAATGGCAAAGGAAGCGGTTCCAGAGATAGACATTTATTAAAGAATGTTTGGGAATGCCAAGGGAAGCATGTGGAAACGAGATGACCGCATGTACACAGCAACCGCAAGCCCAACCGCCAACGATCCTTTCCCATCCGCATGCAATCTCTCTCTTCGGTTCGGTTCCTGTCAAGTTAATGCGGGGGGTTGCTACATGAGCAAGTTCGTGCGGGGGTTGCAGTTTCAAGTTTACTATCCAGGAAAGTAAGGTGCCACGATCATATAAAATGAATAGCTCATACAAATAGCTAGCAACACTTCTAACAGTGTTATTGTTATGAATGTGTACGTATTTGAACACATCACTATAATGTGCCACCTATTGATGATTGATGACATGGATCTAGCTTCTCTTCGTGTATTTGCATTCAATCGCTCATGGATTTGTTCCCATATTTTTGGAAATGGCTGATGAACTCCACTCTCTTGGTAATATGGTTCGTCAACGAGCCCTTGTTAATACAATGCAAAGTACAGACTATGGTCTTTATTGTTATCCCATTTAGGTTCTCTGCTTTTCTTCATCATGGAGCTACTAATTTCAAATGAAAGTCTAGTAAACAACATATATGTACATGTTTTCTACCACAGTCACAAGAAGAAAACTGGATGGACTTTCACCTTGTTGGCATTGTGCCTAACATAGTGGATGTGGCCTTGGGGTTCAGAGAGTAAGGCGCCCTAGATAGTGCGGGTGTGGCCACGGCGACGGCGAGCTCAGATTTTGGAGGAGGATAACGGGACCAAAATCTTGTCTTGGTGCCGTGCCATGGGTCGAGCTCTGGTTTGGGAGGAGGAGGCCGAGATCGATCAGGTTCAGCCGGGTGCCGGATCTCGCCGCTGAAGGAATTTCCTCCCAGGTCCGCGCCATGGTGGTGACCACAGATCGCCCCTTTGGGGAAGAAGAAGGCCAGGTCAAAAAGACTGTTTGAACATGTAAGAGTTCCCAACCTTCAATAAGGTAGATATCACTGTGTTTACAATGCTAGTCCCTGGATCAATAGCTAGCATCCATAGTTAAGATGTAATATCAAGAAACAAAGGTCATAATACAACTTTATAACCAAGAATAAAATAATTCATTACATCTTACATAGCTCATTTGGCTATCACATTACATTGCAGCAGAATATCTATATAGCATGGAGTCCTTCATCTTCAAGGTGCCACAGGCAGTCATGTTGGTTGTAGACTTGTAATCCTACTCAATAAACTTCACCAACATCAAACAAACCTACAACATAATAAGTTGCAGCCACAAGGGTCAATACATTTGAATTGTATTGGCAAGTTTCACTACTATGTAGGAATAAGTGGATCCTATCACTACATGCATATTTGGCTAAGTGGGGTTTAGGCTCATTTGCAGAAAGCAATATAGTTTTATCCTATCTTTTCAAAATAGTTTTGGTCTTTTGTCAAATCTTTCTGAACTCCTTGGAAATCTCCAAGTGCTTCAAATCCCTTCTTGTCACCATCAAGTTTTAACTTTGAGAAATTAGAATGTCGAGATCTTCCATAGCTTCAGGCCTTAGTTGCTCAGTAGTTGTCCATAACCGGGGACACGGCTAAGTACTTAGAATTTGATTTTCTGCAGAAGTTGTACATTTTACCCACATGACACAATCTCGTCTTGATGCCACCAGTGGCTGCTGGATAAGTACTCACCAAAATGGAGTACTGGCAGATCGAGAATGTGACAAAGTCTTTCCATAGAAGTCCTCCCAATACACAATGCTATCTTGTCTACCAGGCACCAATGTAGGGATATATTTCCCTTACACAATTCTAGTTAACCTGAAGATGCCAATGCATGGGTCTTCCACTATGTAGTTGACTAAGCCAGAGCCTATTTAGCATGTGGCTGTACACGGAAGCCACTGTACGAGAAACATGATCAATCTCTAAGTCCCTGGGTGAAGATAGCCATATAAACATGGTTCCCTTTGTTGCCACCTTGTCCAAAACTTGAGTGTCCTTGTCCACCCAGGTGGTTCATTCAGTACTTGTTTTATTATATAAAACATATATCTTTCCAACACTTCATATAATCACATCATGTATCCCATCCCAAATATATAGCAGGGCTAAGCTTACTACAACTACAATGTTTTCACTAAGGAAGGTATAAGGGTATCCTATTAGGATTTAGCATAGCATAAAATAATAGTAGTCTTTATCATGCATGTTACAAAAATCCACTAAGTGTAATGAAAATAGTAGGACATGGATGATAGTGTCACTTGCCTTTTTAGTAGAGAATGTTCGTTCACTTCTTGATCTTGCAAATATCACACTCTTCTAACTTCACTACAATTCAATCAAGCAAACATATATTCAACTAGCATTCAAACAATTTCTCACACATAAAATAACAAAAACAAGGTCATGCATGCAAGCATGCAAAAGATAGTTTTACTTAGAAAAGTGGTCTCTACTAGGCTCTAAACATTTTAAAGTTCAAAGTGGTCATTTACTAAAGTGGTAAAACCATTTGCAAAAGGTCTCATCTCATAAACCAAATATTATTCTAAGGTGATATTTTATGTCGTTGAAAATATATTTTAGCAAAGCAATAACTTTATATGGTTCATCAAATATGTTCTTAATCTCAAAACTTGGTGTTTAGGGTCAGAAGGTTTGAATCAAATCATTTCCCAAAGGTTTTACTCAAAATTCATTTCTAAACCATAAACAATATTTTTATTTGACTAGAAATGACCTAACTCAAATATTTATTCCTTAACTTCACAAAATACAATTTTAAATCCATAAGTTGGTTCCTATGGTCAGTAGGTTCAAAATAATCCATTTTGCAAAGATTTCACCTTAAAAATAAATCTAGAACAATTTTTATATTCAAACTGTGCCTACACATGTTTCTGCAAATTCAACCAATTTTCCGGAAGCAAAACATTAAACAAAGTGCATGGTTTGGTAGGATTTGTCTTGCTGATTCCATTGATATAAAATTTGCAAAATTTGGACGTGTAGAACTAAAGTTATGAATTTTACAAGTTTGCAAATCTAATAGATCAAATTTTTCTGTTTTAAACAGACTCTATCCACGTGGCTTGATCTGATAGGCTGGTACCGTTTCGTGCGGATTGAGAAATACTGGCCGTTAGATCTAATGGAAATCGCACGGCACACAACACACGATACCCTTTCGTTTAATGATTCTATCTCTATCGCTGGATCCGCATCGGACGACTCACAGCACACTGCCAAGATCTGGCGGCGCTGGCGCGGCGGCGAGCGGCGGCGCGGCCCTGGGGGTGGTGTTGGCGATGTTTTAAAAAGCGAGGGAGGGAGTGAAGGTGCTTATAGTGATCGCGGTGACGCTCTGATGCTCAAGGTGCGGTCAGCTCGTCAAGGGGCGCTCTGGTTCCAGGGGGATTTCTCGTCGGAGTCGGTGGCGACGACGGGCTCGCTCAGTTGTCGACGGGGGCGAGGCTACAGGTCACCCTAAGGCGAACGGAGCATACGGTTAGATGCGTACGGCACCAGGGATCATGGGAGCATCAAGGAGAAGGTTCAGGGCGGACGGTGGATACCTGGGGAGCTCGTCGGAGTTCAAGTCAGAGACGGTGGCGAGTGGCGTTGAGGTTGCCGACATTCTGGAGCGGGCGTGGCCAAGCAGTTGGCACTGGGAGATGCCCCAGGCGATGGGGAATAGGCCAGCGTGCAGTGGGAGGTGAGGGGCGGCTGGTCGGCACCGGAATTTGCTGGAGAAGCTCGCCGGAGCAGTGGGGTTTGAGCTCAAGATTCACTCAGCCTGGGGGCAGAGAAGGTGGGGTGAGCAAGGGGAATGAGAGAGGAGAGGCAGGCGTTTAAGTACGCGTGGTCGGGGGCGAGATTAACGCAGATAATAACTCGAATTCATCGCCGGAGTTACTCGGCTGGGAACGGTAGCGAGGAGCTGGTCGCGAGGTTGATGAAGTTGCGCTGGCCAGTGGGTCCCGTTCGTCAGCGAGAGAGAGAGAGGGGCGTGGGGTCCACTAATCAGCGACTCAGCGGGTGTGCGCGTGGGTGAAAATAGTTTCGTGAGTGGAGAGAGCTGGTGGGCTGCGAGTGGGCTTGCTGGGCCTGTTGGCAGTGGGCTGCTTTGTTTCACTTTTTTTATACAAAATGTTTTTCCTTTTCTGTTTTGAATTTCCTGATTTGATTTTCATTCAAATAATTCAAACTCCAAATCAAATCAAACCACCACCAAACTTTTTGTTGATTTTCATACTATTTAACAACATATTCCAAAGTCCAAAATAAAATAATTCTTCTATTCTTTTAGGGTCTATTAATAATTAAATAAATAGTCCTTAGTCTTTATTTCAAATAGGATCTAATTTATTTTAAAACTCTATTTGAAATCTAAATAATATCAAAACCTTTTCAGTAGGTTTCATTTGAAAAACAAAACACTTGGAATTCTTATTTAAAATACTTTAACAAGTTTTAGTGTTTATTTAAAAAAAATGGGAAAAGCCTTTACTTAAATAAAATTGGATATTAATAAATCCTTATTATTTTATTTAAATAATCATTTACTCTTTTTATCAAATAGAAATATCTTATTTTAAATGCTTGGCCAAGATTAATTTGGCTCTTTAAAATTAGTCCTTATTTATAATTCTACCTTTTCTTATAAAAACCATATCTTTTTATTTAAAGATCCAAAAATAGTGATTCCAACTATTATAACTTTATTTATTATTTGTTTATCTTTTTAAATCCCTTTAGGATTTTATTTGATCAAAATAGGTTTGGATGTTTCCAATTGGAATCAAAAAGTTTCTTCTCACCCTAGATTTCAACAAATTTTTATTTTGTTTATTTATTTTTCACATTTCAAAATTTGGAAAATTTTGGGATGTGATAGAACACGAGGGCGCCAGCGCTGCAAGTCTACATGGCATCCAGGATGGCAGTGACTTAACGGTCAAAAGTGACAGGCGGGGAACAATTTGACGGGCATTAGCGAGTTTTCCCGTGTTCAAACGGTTTGTTGAATTCGTGCCGAAAAAGACCCTCTGAGCATTTGGCACGCCAACTCTGGGTATCGCGATCCAATACCGACTAAGTCGGACCCCGCGTTGCCTTGGCGCTTCAACTTTCGGGCCGCAAGTTAAAAATCTCATGGGATGGAAGACTGGTTAATTCTGCATTTATTTTATAATGATCTTAACCCTGTTTCTAAGTCTATGCTAGATATTGCAGCTAGAGGAAAATTTATGGGTAAACAAATTACCGAAGCAAAGAAGCTACTAGACAATATGCAAGACAACCATGCCCAATGGTATGTAGAAAGATCAAACTCGAAGAAGGTGAACTCCATCACACCTCAAGAGAATGAAGAACTCAATGCTAAGTTGGATGAGCTTATATTAGCCGATAAAGGTAAGGAAACCCCGATAAGAACTACTCCCGAACCAACTATTGAAGAAGTAGACTTCATAGCTCATAGTGATTATAACCCTGCTTGGAAAAATAATTATAATCCAAACTTTCAAAAACATTATTATAGTCCTGTAGGTAGCTCTAATAATAATATGGCATCAAGAAATACTAGTCTCCAAGAAACTCTTAAAGCTTTTATGGACTCATAGAATAAGGAAAACAATATTCTAGTCAAAATTACGGAGAATCGTGATGCTATGCTTGGAAAATTATCTAACCAAGTTATTAGTTTGAGAAATTATTTACAGGCCATCCAAGAAAGAACAGGGATCATTGAGGCACAACTAGGTAAGATAACCGAGAGTCAAACTCTCATTCTAGCAAAATTTGCAGGTAAAGCTGAGCCCAACCCAGTTGAAGAGCTCAATATGATAAGAATCCAAAGGGAGGAGCCCGAAGAACTTAATTATAACAATGCTCCTTCACCAAATTACACTGTTGAAGATCTTGTAAAAGGATCAATGTCAAGATTCCGGTAAGTGAAGGAAATAAGAAGCCATGTATCAACACTTTGTTAATTAGGTAGCGATAAAGGTACGCGATCTTGAAGAAGAATACAAGAAAATTGCTGAAAAATTGCTTGTTAAGCTAGATGATATATTTGAGCCCACTATTATGATTAAAATTGGGACTAATGAAATAGCTGCACTATGTGATCTAGGTGCAAGTGTTTCAACAATTCCAAAGAGTCTTTTTAACAAGTTGAATCTTGGCTCTTTTGAGATTACCGAACTAAAATTACATTTATCAGATTCTACCTATAAACAAGCAGTAGGCATTAAGGAAAACACTTTGGTTTACATTAAAGGTTGTCCTGCTCTTATTGATTTTATTATTGTTGACATGCCTGAAGATGCTACTACCCCTATCATATTAGGTCGTCCTTTCTTAAGAACTATTAAGGCTTTAATCAATTTGCATGAAGGGAACGTGAATCTTCAATTACCTTTGCAGGATCCTTTTGTTATTCATTTCCCCAGGAAGAGGAAATCCAAGCATGATGATAAGAAGGCCATCACTTTGAAGGACAATTATTTCAGAGTGGGTGTTCCACTCATATGGCCTAAGTGAGAAATATCAAGGTCAAGCTATTGACCATAAAAGAGTGTTGCATGGGAGGCAACCCATGTGAAATAAAGGTTTGAGTTAAGTTTATAAGTTTTAGTTTAAGTTTTGTATAAATAAAGAGTGCTAGAAAACTCCACTGAGAGGAAGAGATTCAGCGGTACTAAAAATTCATGTTTTTATATGCCATAGTTGGTCAAAATTTTAGTCTTTCTTTTTTCTGTCAAAATAAGGTGTTTTGCTAAGTTTCATCCTAAAAAGTAATTCTCGAAGAAATAGAAATTTTTTAATGTGTACAAAAAGGTTAACGACTAACTATACGCCGAGAATAAATATTCCCGCCGTATAGTTGCGGTCATATAGTTATGTTACCCATCGACAATTTTTCATCCAAGAGTACAGAAGGTTTGATGACCAACTATACGGCAGGAAAAAAAGTTTTGGCCGTATAGTTATCGCCGTATTGTTATATCCGCCAGACAGGAACATTAGGAAACCCTAAAATTTTGTCGTCAGACCAACTATACGTCCGGAACACCCTGTTCCCTCCATATAGTTGCTGCCGTATAGTTGCGTCCGGCCACTTAAACACTCGGGGAGGTACCCAAAAACATCAAAACCACAATCCTTCTCCAAACTCTCTCAAAACCTCAAGGGATCTTCACCCCTGCTCAATTTCGTTCTAATTCCTCGCACATAAGTGATCTATGCTATGTTTCTCCTTCGATCATCCAATTACTTTTTCCAAATTCATCTCTGATCTATTGTCATTATCAATCTAAGGTGAGACTTATTTTCAACTATTTGCCATGATTATATTGCCTAGATTAATATGTTGAGGATACTTTTAGTGTGCTATGATGAAGATTATGCTATGACTATTAGTGTTGGATCGAAAAGTTTTATATTTATCTCTTTTATTATTTTTAGAAGATGAACACGAGGAGCCAGACATGTGATTTTGCCGCAGCTAGTTCTTCTCGGGATATATCTCAGGAGCGCATGGGGACTCGTTTCAAGAACGAAGCCCACCGTGATCATTTCGACATGATCAAAAATCGAGAAGTCAAGGCAACCAAGTGGCCTTGCCCCATCACTTTGAACCAACTTGGTATTTCTGATGATTTTAATTTACTTTGCAGTAGAGTTGGCCTGCAAACCTTTATATTCCATGATGCACCAACCTATCGACGGTTAACCCTTGAATTTCTTAGCTCTTTGAGTAGCACCGTCAAAGCATGGCATGGGGAGGATAATATTTCTTTCTGACTCATGAATAATAATTATTCTCTAACACTTGATGAATGGTGCAATTGTTTTGGTTTACCCAACAATGGTCCTAATGCTCTGCGCAGATTTTACCGACATGGAACCTTCCCTTGAATACTACTATAATAGAATGAGCTTTACCTCTAGAATCAGTAGGGGGAACAATATTCAACATCCTGCTATTCGCTATTTTTTCTATGTTATTGCTAACACTTTGCATGCGCACAATGAGTTTACAAGACTCAACAAGGAGGAAATCTTAGTCCTCGCAAAAGCTACTTTCAACTATGACAACTTGTCACTTCACTTGGGCGCAATACTTGTGCGCTACTTGGAGTACCAACCCACCAAAGCCAAGGACCAACCACTTGTGGAGGCGTCATCACCGTGCTTGCCAATGCATTGGGCATCGACCTAGGTGAGTTACAGCCGGTGCAAGGTGAGCAAAGTTTTGGTTACTCTACTTTGAGGGCTTGTGTAATGCTTACTAGGAGAGGTGGTGTTTATTATCTGCATACTGCTGGAGCTGGGCGTATCTACCCCGATCCTTTGCCTAATGGTCTTTTCTCTATCAAGGAAGGACGTGTGCTTTATGACTTGCAGGTTGAGCAACACCAAACCGAGGAGGAGATTCCGGAGGAGGATGAGGACCAAGAGGAGGAGCAAGAGGTCCCTCATCAGGAGCAGCAGCCACCAAAACGGTTCGCGACATATCAAGATTTCCATGAACTTGGAGGAACTGTGGAGGGCCCAAAACCTCCGAGAAACAACAAGTAACCTTCCAACTCAATTTGCGGACTGGAGTTACAACTTTTCCCCCCACCATAGTGATTTGAAGGGCTTGCAAAAGCCTAAGCTTGGGGAGGTTTTCTATCTATTTTATATTTTGGTTTTTAACTTACTTTTTCTTATTTTTGAGGTTATGCTTTTATTTGAGTTTATAAACACTCGTGTTGGTTTCCCCAACACTTTATCTTATTTGTTATTTTGTTTGAGATTTTCAAGCCGAGCTTTGCCGCCAATTTTCTATTCTTTAATCCCCCTTCTCAAAAACCACAAAAAGATTTTTCCGTTTATCTTTATTTTCCCTCTCTCTTTTCTTTCCGCCTCGAAGTTCTCGGTTATTTGCAAGAGAGTGATTGACTTCAAGTTTCCAAGAAACAAATAAAAAGGGAAGAAAAAAGTGGAACCAAACATGAGAGGTATGCCTTATGACTCCCAACTTTTTAAGTTTGAGAAACCCATGATAATTAGTAGTAATGTTGAGATGTTATATCGGTGGAGTGAGTCTATATATTGTAGTAAAATTTTGTTTGAATGGGTATTTAATTGGGTATGTTTTGTTCTATCTCTTGTACTTAACCAAGTCTTTCCTAAAATTTTGCAAAACAATTGAAATAAGAAAAGTCTCACAAATTGAAGACTTGGGTGTTGTGGTGTTTAGTCTTGAAATCTTATTCCTAGAGACACTCAACACCACAGAAAATAATGATTGACTTGATAGCTCTCTTTGAAAAGATTTGTTCAATTGAATTAATATTTAGCGGTTTTTATGAGCATGCCAAAGTTTGACTTGTAAATCATAAGAATGATATAGCTTTATGCGTGTCAAACTTCATGGGATGCCAACAACTCCGCTAGCCTACGAACGATCTTCATGGAGGAAACTCCTAGATTTCGTCTATGAGTTGATTAAACATTTGTAGTAGCAATGCTATAATGGGTAAGATTCTTGGCACTCCCGGGTAGCTGTAACATGATGGAATCACTCCTCTGGCTGATATGAGTAATCATTTTGCAAAAGGAACAAAAACTTTAGTGATTCTACGAGTGTCCATCTCAGCTCGATAAACTAATGAAAATTTTTGGCATGCTCTCAATTACTTAAGAACTAAAATTCTTGAAGGACAATGAATAGAAAAGTAGTGCTTGAAAAGTCTTGATTTACTGATGTGGGAGAATTGAGATACTCTAGTATATATGCTTTTCATGACAAACTCTCACACTCTTAATTCTACATGATTACACTTTATTGTTCAAAGGAAAGCCTATGAGTTAATTACATGACATGGAATAAAGTTTACTCTTTTGAATCATCCATGCTTACAATAATTTTTCTGCGATATAAGGACTCATGAAACCCATATGATATGCTTGCCATTACTCTATCTATGTTGAAGTTTTTCAGATTAATAAAGTGGAGGAAACATGAGACTACCAATCATGAGTAAGACCATCAGCTCGTTATTTTAGTTTAAATGCTGAGTTCCCTTTTGACTTTGGTTTTCTTGCTCGAGGACGATCAAGTTTAAGCTTGGGTAGGTTGATGGCTATGAAATATATCCATCCACTCCGCATTTAAACTAGAAATTATTCATATATTTGATGAAATATCTCTCTATTTCCAGCCATTAATTCCTAATGATCAAAGGGGTATGCAATCCTTTCTTGCTATTTTTTCCTGCATAGATAATGACGTATTATGATGGGAATCACTACACAAATGCCAAAGATACGAGATTTCCAACACGTCAAAGAAACTAGGAGCCGTGAAGAGGATCCAAAAGACTTAACGACCAACAATACGGGCCATCGCCAAATAGTTCCGGCCATATAGTTTGCACCGACTTCATTAGGTCAAACAGAACAACTTTCGTGAAGGGACCCCTATAAAAAGAGGCTTTAGGCGACGAGAAACAGAGCCCGACTCCACAACACCGTTTCTTTCATCCCCAACACTCCCTGCCACCACGCCGGAGGAATAGATCTAGATCTAAACCTCTAAACCCTTCTCCACCACCATAGCCATCTTCCACCACTTGTAATAGTATATCTCATATCCAATTGGAGACACTGTAAGACTATTTGTTATCAATTCTAAGATCTCTATTATAATGTTTATGATTGTCGATTTCATCTCTATGTGTGAGTAATTCTCCTTGGGCTAAGGGCTTCGGCCTAGCCATGTAGCTTTTATGCATGTTATTTATCATAGATGGGATCATGTATTAGTTTGTATGACATGTTGATTGTAGTACCCTCTCTTGCCTCAATATAAGGACTTGTCAGGTACCCAAGACCTCGAGGATTGATCCAGGTAAAGGGAGTGTGAGTAACGATTGATCTGCAGGATAGGAACCCCAGTGACAGAAAGGGTAGTACAGCTGTATGTGAGGAACTTACTTGGGATTAACGGTGACATCACTATGCATATCATTAGTTCATTAGTTCTCTTTCTTCTATGGATGACACTAGTAGGTTACTGCCATAAGCGGTTGTGATGGCAATAACATTTATGGATGCACTGCCCACATACAATTATCTTGCTATAATAATTACATGAGTACTTTATTATTATCTATTATTCCCATCAGATGTTTTGCAGAGCTACTGGTGAAAACCGAAGACCCTAGGATCTCTCTCTCTCCATCAGCAACAACAACAAGATCGCAAACTCTTGGTCCGGTGAAAACGCAATAGGAATTCTAAAACTCTCGAAGGTCCGTTTAAGTAATCTCGCTTGGCTTCTTCTTCCCGAGGATTCGATAAACCTAGGTCTACTAGGGAAAATGATCTATACTACATTTGTAATCCGGATCGAAGGTATCAATCACTGTCCTCCTCCTCCTCGCTCCAGGGCCGACCAAGCTCCAGGAACCCTTGTGCAGCTCCGAGTTCAGAGGCACGACGACGAAACTGGCAGGAGCTAGGGCAAGGTGATCATGGCGGATAGGGTTATAGCTTGGGCCATGGAGAAGGCCAAGGTGGGCATGGAAGGAGGGAAGGAGGAAGCTGTTGGTGGGGGTCGGGATGGGAAGTAGATAAGGGGAAGTGGTGTCACACTTTGCAAAAGCGAAAAGGAGAGAGGGGTCCTGCTGTTGATCACTCTAAGCCAGGGAGAGAGGAGGGGCACGGCTCAGCGTGGGGTGGACCTGAGAGATATGGTAGAGGGGTGGCGATGGGGTACCATGGGGTTTGGTTGGACTAGAAAACAACAGGAATAATGCATGGATGAAAAGGATTCGGTGGAGGTAGGGTTTAGCAGAAACAAAGAGAGGCCGGGTTGGGGGTAGGAAGGAAAAGTTGGTTTTTAAATGAATCTTAAGATCATGACCCAAAATTAGTGCAATCAAATGCACACTTGGCATGCAAGGGTTTTGAACAAACCAACAAGTAAAAAAGGGGAGATAAACCAATAAGTCAGGGATAAGCTCATGTGGTTTGATTCCACATGGACAACTAAAACTCCAAAAACCCACATGATTGAAAAGAGAAAGGGAAAGGTGAGGTTGCTCGGGCCATGCAATGTAGGGTGGTGATTTCAAGGGTGAAACAAGCTATAACAAATTAGGCACCCTATCATGCTTCATGTGGAAACACCCCCAAAGCAAACATGGTTTATTTAATAGAGGTCTATTTGAGTGCAAAGCCCAATCTAGAGTTTATTTGCCTCTAGGTTTTTAATATGGCCTTTGAATTCAACTAGACCCCATATTGAACAAAGCATGGTTTGGAATGGAGCTCTCACTTTTACATAGCACTAGAGAAAGATCCATGTATAATCCCGTACAATATTATGAAAACAATATAGACCAAAATAGTGCAATGAGAACAAGATACGAACCATCCAAATTATTTATGAGCTAGAATTAAATACCAATAGAAATGCATGTGCTCATATATAATTAAGATGGTGGGGAGAGGTGAATGGAAACAAGGAGCAAGGTGACAATGTGGATGGGAAAGGAATAATAGATATGCCCCAAACTCAACTTGGGCATGAAGCAATTTATCAAGAAGCAACTATAATACATCAAGAAGCAAATACAAGTGATACAATATATACAATGCATATGAGATAAGAACCAAATAGAGGGGTTGTATATGATACTCAAATGCAAGGTGGCATGGTGGCATGACCATGATATAATGATGATGCAATAAAAGACATGTAGGAAGTAGTATTTTATTAGGAGCCCTGTAGCATTATAGATGTTAGACAGACAGGATGCTACAATGAGCTACTTCAACTACCTATGCCCTGAATCATCGACAGACTCTAATGCTTTTTCAGATGATGAGATTCCTACTGCTGCCATTAGATATGGCACGGAAGTTGCCGATAATCCTTTTAAGGACTAGTAGTTGGTGCTATGTAGTTAGCTAGCTCAACTATATGTAGTTGACTGTAATAATGTGCTACTATATGTGGTTGACCATATGAATATATCTTCTTGTGCTGTGAATATTCAATTGGATGCACCTGATTTTTTTTAAATTTTCGAAAAACTCAATTGTGGCGCTCGGAATAATAGTAATGCCACAAATGGTATCTAATGGTGGTGCTTACAGGAAACACCACTATTATGATATATAGTGGTGGCGTTTTACGAAAATGCCACTACTAGAAGGACTTCCCAATAAACAAGGAATAATAGCATTTAAATAATTTTAAAAAAATTAATTATTCAAATTTATTTTGAATAGCATATTAATGATCCTTGCATTTTTCTGATTCATTTATATATATAAAACACTTTATTTCGATTTACATATAATTAGATATGATTGATTCAAGAAGCAAGTATTTTCTGGAATTTTTGAAAAATAAAAGAAAAAGGAATTGGGCCAGATCTAGAGTTACTTGTTGCACTGGGTGAAAAGAAGCGGGATGGGCTGGCTCAACTAGAAGCACGATGAAAGGAGCAAATCTGGAGTTTAAAATATGGCAGAGTTTGGGTTAAAACATTGAAACTTTGAATGAAGGTGAAGAGAGATCTGTTGGGAAATAGGAAAATTTGCAATTTACAAAGTTGTAGAGGAGATTGAGATAAACAACTTCTCTAATTGCAGGATTCTCATACTCAGACTGGAAGCATGTATTCTGGAACTTTTTTTGGACAAAAAATTATGAATACAAAAAATAATAAAGAAATGAAAGGGAATAAAAAAGGAATATAAATAAAAAAATTAAAATATAGAAATAAAAATTATATTGATTGAAACCACGTAGCATTACAATGTTAGATAATTGGGATGCTACATACAGCTGATGACATTCATTCACAAATCCAAGGTGTGAACGCGAGGATGAAGGAAACTGACTACACCGTCAAGGTAGTTCAAACACAGGTCATAGATATTCAAACCAGTCTCCATACTTTGACACAATCCATGAGTGTTGTGCCTTGCAATCGAGCAACATCCACAACCTCATGATGACGCTGCTGATGATGATAGTGTCTGTGGTGACAATTCTGGTGTTCATGCGCCGCCTACTGCTTATGTCGCTGGTCGTGGAGGTGGTTTTGCTGGTCGTGGCCATGGTTTTGTTCACCTAGGTGCCCAACGTCTTCCAATCCAACCTCAGCAAGATGGTGGTTTGGGTAAGCCATAGTTCTATATTTCCATATTTGAGGGCTCTACTGATGTTGAAGAATATCTTACATGGGAGCTCAAATTTGAGAAATTATGGCATTTACATGATTATACTGAATATATGAAGGTTAAGATTGCTTCAACAGAATTTGATGGTTAAGCTTTGCATTGGTGGGATGGTGTGTATCGCGCACGTTATGAGGATGGTGAGCCTATTCTCACTTGGAGAGCTATGAAGGAAGTGATGCAAGCTCATTTCGTTTCACCCAACTATTTGCATTCCATATATGCTAAGCTAACATTGTTGAGACAAGGTGCCATGACAGTTGATGCATACTATATGGAGATGGAGTTGTTGCTACAACGTGCAAGGGTCCGTGAATATATTGAGATGACTATGCAACGTTTTATCCATGGTTTAAAGTATAACATCAAAATCATTGTTAGGCATCACACTTATAATGATATGAATGAGCTATTACATCATGCTAGAGAAGCTGAAGCCCAGTTTACAGAAGAGGCTGTGTTTAAGGCTCGTTCTACATGGCATTTTTCTTCACGGTCGGCTCCATATTCACCATCATCTACTGGCCATCCTGATCTTCCTGCTACATGAACCAAACCTTTTTCCAATGTGTCCAACACAAAGAAGCCTGCTCCTACATCTAGTGGTACCGGTTCCAATATGTCTACTGCGCGTAATCGCGACATGGCGTGCCATACATGTGGTGGCAAGGGTCACTTCAAGAGGGAATGCCCCAATAGAAAGGTTATGTTTGTTAATGAGGATAATGAGTATGAGACAGGAGATGATGCTGATCCAGATGATTCGGATGATGATGGTTAAACAAGTGATGGTATTGATGTGTTTCCTGTACATGCTCCTACCATTGTTGTGTCACAACGGACTCTCACACTAGTAGGAAAAAGGCCTAGTGGTGGCATTCAGAAAATGAGGTTCGTGGCGTTAAACCCACACACCACTAATCTCACGCCACTAGTAGAAGATAGTGGTGGCGTTCGCAATGAACGCCACCAGTAGTTTATCTAGTAGTGGCATTTTGTGGCCAGTAGTTAACCCACCACTTTCATGCATTTTGTGGATAGAGGACGACAAGGGCTTCTAGTAACATTTAAAATGCTTGTGGACGTAGTTATTCAAATGCTTGTGGGCAACCGAAATTATTCAATCAATTTCGGTAGCCTTTAAAATAAATTTCGTGGATAGAGGACGACAAGGGCTTCTAGTTAACCCACCAATTTCGGTAGCATTTAAAATAAATTTGAATAATTAATTTTTTTAAAATTATTTAAATGCTATTAAATGACTATTTCTTAATGAGTCGATATATTTTAAATTGTAATTCTAAATTTGACAAATGATATGTATAAATTGATTATCTTGACAAGCCCTTTCTAACTACGCATTCCATGATATAAATTTAAGCATGCATCATATAAATATTGAATAATCATTATTTTTATGCAAGTAAAACTTAAATAATAAATTATAAAAATGCTTATTTCTTGTTCCTACACCTCACCCATGCCTTGCAAAGTTATACCATGCAATTGTGCATCATTCCATCATGGAATACCATGTTTTCTTGTTACATATGCTTCATATGATTGCGCACTTTATTTATTATGACCCTTGTGTGTTTAGTTCCTATTCTGAATAGACGCCGAGCAAGGGACTTAATAGGATACCCAAGAGTACTACCCGGAGCTCGGTTATTCCACTTATGAGCTTACAGGCAAGCATTTCCCCATGCTTGCACTACATATAGTATCTATTGCATCTATATTATTCTTGTATCATGAATCGTGATCTGAATTAAATTGCAATCCCAAGTACTGCATAGCCTTTACTTTTAAATCCCACCAAAGCGTGTACCCTCCATCCTATCAGACATTACAACAGGAGTTGTTAGAGCCATCCGAGTTTTAGAACTGCATGTGTAGAGTTTGTGAGAGTATTCGGATAACTACGTACCTAAACAACTGAATTGAGTAGTAATGGGATAACTAAAGAAAGAGGCACCGGTGGGCAATTGCTGATATCTGGTTTTTAACCGCTCACTTGTGTCCCGTAGGACCCGTGTACCTGATTCTTGTTTCTTGAATATCGCACTATCCGCACGTGGGACCATGAATCCCCTTCGTGTGAGCTTGATTCACATCTTATTTCTTAGGGCCGCAATTAGTTTGGAGCTTTACTACTATTAGGTACTTATGCCAAGCTTTACTGCTTTATTTACTACTATTGCTCATGGAGAAGTTTTCTACTGTACTGTTTTGGAATGCGAAGTGTTTTCGCGGTATCGACAAGCCTAGTAACACATTCGGGTTCCTAGTCGTTTACATCCTTTAACGGAAACCTTGGGTCCATCTCGGAACCCGTCCGACTTTGTTGCGGGTAGCTTAGTGGGGTGGCCCCTGAAATCATTTTGGAATCTTGTGAATGCTTTGTCGTGATGCCTCGTTGCTTTTTATTTGGTTCTTCCCGGGGTTGATCGTGCATGTGTTGCTATTTGTGCACTCCTGCAGGGTAAATCTTTCTGAAAGCCATGTTCAAGGTTATGGACTACTTGGAGCACAGTTTCTCGACCATAGACAACTATAACTAAAGTACCATTCTTAACTTGACTAACCATGACTAGTAATTAGTGCAATATTTACTTATGTTGTTTATATAACTATTGGTTACATAACTGTTGTTTAAATTAATGAGTGTTCGTCTATATCTGGTTAGGAGGAGGTTGTACCGTGTATTTATAGCATTGTTTGGATGTTTATTTTTGCTGCAATTGTGTCACCCCCAGATTATCCCCTTTAGCTGCATAAAGACTTGCTGAGTGCCCCTAGGGTCTCACACCAAAAATATTGATCAGATTGTCAGGTATATCCACATGGAAGTTATGACATCGGTGAGGCCGATGATGGAGGCAATGACTCTCTTGCGTAGAGATTCTGGGGATGGAGATCTTTGAGATCTGTGGGCGGGAATGTGCTTTCTTCATGGGCATCTTATGCCGATTTGACTCCGAATCTGTATTTGGATATGTGTTTTCCGCTTCCACTTGATGCTTTGATGAGTGATGTATGAGGTTATAATCCTAAAATATTATTATATCTAGGTATTTGGATATTGTCGTATGGCATTGCAATATATTTCTATTTCTTTCTAGATGGTTCAGCTTTGATGTACTCTTGTATGTCGCTGGCATACATACTCACTTGTGTATGTTAGACTCGTAGACCAGCCGGCTATGTTTGTTGCACATGAAGTTATAACCATGGAAGTGGATGGGATGGTTGGCCGGTACCGTGTCCTGCCAATACCCCTAGGCTGCATGTGGGCAACCTCATGGCCTCCATGGTAGTACGTCCTTCATCCACTTTTGGGTTATATCGGCTTATGTTTGGAGCGTAGGGTCTAGGGGATTACTGAAAGAACATGTTGGGCCCCCATGGGTGGTTTTGGTAATTAATGACAATCTTTATGGACTAATGTGTGTATTAAGTTATACTTGTAGGATTTGTCCATTGGCATTGCTTGGAGCATGTGTTGTCTTCAAGATCGATGAAATGCAAAGAAGATATGTTGGGCAAGCTCAATATGCGAGGTCGATGATGAGGAATTAAGAAAGGCGTTCCATCTTGAGAAGGGCAAGACCGTCTACATCGAGCTCAAGTGGAATGCTCAAGGCAAAGTTATAATCTTGATAGGTTTTCCCTTTTGCCGGTCTCACGTTGTGTGTGTGAGATCGGGTTTAGGATAGATAACCGTACTATCAAGAGGGGCACTCGTATGAGTAATTCGGTCACATCGTTCGGAGAGAGCTCAAACCTTTGCATACTTGCATCATCGTATTTGGTTGTTATTTGGTCTTATCCATGTAAGGATATAGAGCTTGTGGTAATCTCCATAATAAGCTCTTGTTCATCAAAATCGGATCTCCCATATATATCTTGTTGCGATTTTCATTTATGCGGCTTTTCGGTTTCTCACCAAGTGAGGTATCACATTATTCTACTTGATACTTTCTCACTTGGTGATAATCAATATTTCCACTTTTTATTGGGAAGCCCTTGTCGTCCTCTATCCAATGCAATTTGAATCGGGTCAATCGAAGTCTCCAATCAAAAGTTATGACAGTTTGTATATTTGCTTTATTTAAACTGAAAAAGAAAAGAAAAAAGATTTTTCTGGACTGTCCGGTACTACTGGGCCCAGTACCGGACATGTCTGACCCAACCCGCTCCCTTCCTGGCCCATGCGGTAGTCCAGGCCAGCACTACCGGCCCGTGCGGTACTACCGCCCCATGCGGCCGGTAGTACCGTGCCGCCCCCTCCACATAGCCCAGCTAGCCTCGCTTCTCCCTGGCCCATCTCCCCCCGCTGCCACAGATGCCCGTGCACGGCCATCGCCCGCCGCCCGCTCGTCCGCTTCGCCCGCTGAACGCATTGACTTCGCTATGCGCATCAGCCCGCTGCTTGCTGCTTGCCACCGCCTGGCGCTGGCTTGGCCCACTTAGCCCACTGCCTGACGCGCCTTGGCTCCGCGCATGCCACGATCCGCCGCCACTCCTCACAGCAGACGCTGCTGCTCGCCATGAGCATGCCGCCCGCTCGCCCTGCTGGCCCCACCTCGCGCTAGGCCCGCACTACCGCATGCCGCCAATCCCGCGCACTGCTCCGTGTTGACCGCTGCTGGGGCTTTTTGGTGTTTCGGTCCGGTAGTACCGGTACAATCCGGTACTACCGGTTAGTCCAGGAAAAACGCCTCAACGGCCATATTTTGCCCTGCCCTTTAAATAGCTTTGCCCCTTCATCTTTTAGGGTTGCTTCTTCCTCCTCCTTTTGTCTAAGCTTTGCCCCCATTTGCCTTACTCTTTGAGCTTGATTTCTACTCACCCCTCCATTGATTCTTGCATATATTTGAGGGGTAGTTGGAGGAGATCTAGCCCCATGTTTTGACCTAACCGATTCATCTCTTTGTGAGTGCATCTTTGGGGATCTAGATTTTGGGGGATTTTGTGTCTCTCTTTGATTTCTCCTCTCTTGTTCCCCCAATAGCTTTAGTAGCTTTGTTGAAACTTGAGAGTGAGGGATTTGAGCACCTTTGTGGTGTTCTTGCCATTTGCATTTTGTGCATCGGTTTGAGTTCTCCTTGGAGGATTTGGTTTGAATTGCTCATTGGAGCTTGTCCCTCTTGGGTTCTTGGAACCCTAGACGGTTTTGTGGCCTTGGTGGCATTGTGGCCTTGGTGGCATTTGTTGAGGCCTTTTGTGGCGTTTGTTGGGAGCCTCCAATTAAGTTATGGAGTTGTGCCCCAACCTTGTGAGAGGTTCCGGTTGCCACCGACAAGTGCAGCGATAGTGGAAGCATGGATCGATCCCATTGGGGTGAGATTCACCGGAGAATAAGGGAGGCCTTTTGTGGCATTGGTGGTTTGATACCACCCCCTCTCCAAACGAGACGTACTCCATGTTGGGAGGAACTCGGTAAAATATCGGTGTCCCCGCGTGCCTCGGTTGTCTCTATACCCGAGCTCTTTACTTATGCACTTTACATTGTGATAGCCTTCATGCTTGAAGTAATATATATCTTGCTATCACTTTGTTGCTTGTATTGCTTAGCATAAGTTGTTGGTGCACATAGGTGAACCTTAGTTGTTCTAGGTTGTTCTTAACAAAGTAAACACTAGTTTTATTCCGCCTTTGTTGAGCCACTCTAGGAAAAGTTTTAATCGCCTATTCACCCCCCTCTAGGCGACATCCATATCCTTTCAATTACAATTGGTATCAGAGCCATTCCGCCCTTTAGGGTCTCAACCAAGGTGGTCGTTGTCAGTCTAGAAATATTTTGGTAGCTATATACTAGGGAAAAACTAAACATGAGAGTAGGACTGCTTCCATTTTTCTTCTTACCCACCCACCCTATTCTAGTAAGAAAGTGTAACATTTGTCTATCCTCTTCTAAAAATTCAAACTAGGATCCAAGTGTTTGGGGTATCTGTAGTACCATAGGATGTGTTAATCCTTTATCGATCTGTTGCATCCAACTTTGCTTCGCAATCTACCTTTGGTTATCAACTGTTAGTACATTCCATACTGACAGGCTTGTGTGTAAACTGACACGATCTATCCGACTCTTTATTAACTAACAAGATCTTTCTACTAGTGTTCTTCATTTTGGCATGCTTTCACTGAATGTGGAGTTGCTAATCTCTATCTATTAAGTGGTTTTGCACATATAGTTGGTAATTTAATGCGGAATCTATTTTTATTTTGTACATCTGTGTTTCCACACTCCTTTTCAGTTGTGTGCGATATGTTATCTACCTTCTTTTTGTTGGCAAGTTCATGCTAACTTATTCCTTTGTTACCAACGCATAATCCTGAAGTTTTACTAAATCTTCAAATTATTTTCGGCTAAATACATAAATTGCGTTGATATGATGCTTGTGATGCTAATTTGGTTTTCAGTATAGATACATGACACTTATCATGAGTGGAATATGTTCAATGCTATCAAGATAATTCTCCGTATTATGGTGGTTATCTCTTACGAATTTGAATTGTACCGTGATCATATCTGTGTCATATTCAAGTATCTTTGGAAATCCGAAGGGTTCTGAAGGCACTATGATGGATTATTATCCAGTTGTCCTACTTCATATCTATAAAGGTTTTGTTTGATATGAGAGAATTTCATCCTTTCATCTATGTTAGATTTGCTTAAATGTATGAGTTATCATTGCTTCTTTATCCAAGATCTCTATACCTTTGCAAACGGTGATCTACTCGATTATGTAAACCAGTCGATATCTCTTCTCTTCCAAAGGGCCAGATAATCTATTCTTTTCTCTTTGAACACAATCCTTGCTCTTAATGTTGATCTTTCGAAGAGCATTGAGATTTGAAAGACTTTCGAGCACTTCAACCAACTCCGGAGCTTGATCCTCAGTTTGGCAAGTAATTCTCACTCCTTTGCTGAAGACTTTCTCAAGACGGCTAAATCTCCTCAGATCTTCTCAAGAAGGATAAGAAGTTCTTTTGGTATCTGGCTCATCAAGGAATCTTTTGAAACCCACTCACTTTATCTTCTATTCTCAATCCGCCAGATTCCATGAAGACTTTCTAGATCTTTCATAAATCTTCTATTCAAAGTTTTTGGTGCTATCCTTAAGCTATATGTTGAGTCATTCATCTGTTTTTGTGATCTTCCTTTCTATCTTTCCGACAGCTTGAGACTTCTAACATGACAACAACATCGGCACCTTTATATGCTTTGGATCAGACGAAGTGCTTGCATCAAATCTTTGTTTTCATACGGAGCTTCATGAATTATGCTTGTCAAGATCTTCAGTCTGAATCTCAAGAGTTGGGTTGCACATTTTCCTATTCATGTACGTAGTAACTCTTTGAGTGCGGGATGGAGTCATGACCATACTACTACTCTTATCGTTCGCTTTCGTACATTGAATTGGTGAATCAATGTGATTTTTACTCATTCCATGGAAGTTAGAAGTGGCCTTTATCTCATGATACTTCCACTTGCATCCTTGTTTTCCAAAGATTTCTCTCAAGAACATAATCAATAACCTCTTGTTGGTGGTCTTGTCTATTTCAATATGGATAAAAATATTCAACAATACGGGTGGAAATAAATGCAAATCTTCCCCTGATACTCTTCATTCTACCGCAACTCGACATCATCATACAAGATGAATGGAAGATATCTCAGACTTCAATTTGTCAATTCTTTTCCTCTTGGTAAAGACAATTATGGTTGATGCCATCATTTGCAAACATTCAACTTCATTCTCAGGATTCCACCATAAACTTGTGTCACTTCCTTCTCTTGAATATAAATCCGTGCATCTCAATTGTGTGATCTTTTCGTTCTTACCGGTGTAAGAAGAATCTAATCCGAGAAGTCCTCAATTCTAATCTTATTCTAATAATATTAAGGAACTCTGTCGTTTAAAGGCAATGTTTTTCTTTCGAACTTCATTTCTTAAATATAATGGAAGAAACAATGCTATTTTCATAGTTGTTGATAACTTCTCCTCGATACATCGTCTTTTCAAGATCCTTCAAGAAGTCGTTCTTTTCCTTTATCATGTTTCTGTAAAACTTCAAGTACTTTGTTTTCAAGAAGAAAAACACAAGACTCGCAACAAGTCTATCAAGTTTTGCAAGGTGCAGTGGTCGCACCATTCCATTGATAAAGGAACTTGGGAATGTGAGGATCACCATCGTTTTGAGCACCCGCCACTCTTGTGTCTTCTTATTTTCTTAGGAATCTCGAGACAAGATTCTTGTTAAGTGAGGGACAGTTGTAACATCCCAATTGTCTAACATTGTAATGCTACATGGTTTCAATCAATATAATGCTACCTCTATTAAATAAATATTGCATCATCATAATATCATGCTCATGTCATCATGCCATATTGCATTTGAGCATCATACTAAAAGACTTGTATTTGGTTCTTATTCTCATAATTGCATTTTGATGTTTTCTCTTATTAAAAAATAAGCTAATCGAATAAAAATAGAACACGCAGAAGAAGGCTACTTAGTACTGAGCAAATTCGTGAGACTGGCTCTCTCTCGCTGGATCGTTCGTCATCAATGGTGGCACTCTTTTGCTTGCTGACCTCCACACCATTTGTCTTTTAGAGCTTGCTTCAAACCATAGGAATTTAGCTGAACAGAATCAACCATAGCAATACATTAAATAATTAGTTGGGGCTATCCTCATTATGAGCACTACACAAAATTCCCACAGACCCAGCCACCCAGGCCACGCGGAACACACCACTAACGCATGCACTGTGGGAACGACCAAAATCCCCATCGCTCGTCCTTTCCTTCCTAGACGTGTCGCCTCCCTTAATCCTCACCATCGCCCTTCCCTCATCTCTCAAGTTCAGCCCCCTCCATCCATGTCACTACAGACTCGAGCAACAGCTCCCTTGATTCCTATCTCCTACAGTCAAGTGCCTCCTTCCCTTCCTCTCCCAAAGTCGCCAGGCCCAGGACCGGCATGCCCAGCACCAGCTACTGGCCTACTCCGGCAGCCAGCCTAGATCCTCTCCGCCATCGTGTGTCCGCCCTTCGGTCCATGCCACGAGCACCCACATCAGTCCCTGCCTCTAGCTCCTAAATTGGGCCTCCTCCGACAAGTCAATCTCGCATCCACGAACTGACGAGTGGAACAGCTTGTCTCCGACCATGTACACACACGTGATGACCGCCTGCACCTCTCTAGCTCGCCAGCTCGTCTGCAAGGGACAAAGCCGCCCAATACCGCCACCGATGAAGGAGAGATGGGTTGATGGATGCGAGGGGCCACCTATGAAGGAGAGATGGGTTAATGGATGCGAGGCAAAGCGGTACCAACTTATGCATCAAAGTGGTGGGTAATTTTCACCAACTTTAGGGGGAAACGGTTTTTTTGAATAGACCGTGGATAGAAATCTTACGTTCTTTATTATTAGGTATAGATAGAAAACACCACACTATTAAGAGGAGCGGTCTCGATGAGCTCTTTTGGAGATACTTTTCACCATATACACATCCTAACACAAACAAGCTCTACACCCACCTGAGATGAGCCAGTCACCATGGAAAAAGAACTCATTTTGGGTTACTATGAAACCATCGGATCTCCGGCCAGGCCGGCCCCGTCACCAAATTGATCGGCTACTGTCGAACCATTTCAGCCATAGCCAGAATTGCTCTCTATATATGCATTCAGTTGTGTGCCAAATGGCTCGACTGTCGCCGATTCATCCGGCCGGGACTTCGGTCTGCTAGACCTGGCACCGATTATTCTAGCATGGGATCCGGTTGGCTGGTCGTGCTGCCGATCGGGTTAGCATGTGCTTTGGTGTTGCCGGACTTTGACGGAAATATGCCTTAGAGACAAATAATAATATGGATTATTATCATATTTCATAAATTTTATGATTAAGTTTTATATCATGTTATAACTATATTGAATGGAAACATGAATACACATGTGATATACAAACAACTAGGAGTTCCAAGTGAAATATCTAGTCACTAGTTCATTGGTCAACAGATGATCAAGGTTTCCTGATCATGTGGTTGATGAAGATATGCCGAGTGGGGTATACCCAGCAGGACGTTCCAAACTGGATCATACTCTTAGCCAGTGGGCCTGCAGGACAAAGACTAGACCGCGACTCAAGAGGAAGCCAGGCGACTAGAAGCTGAAGGCCCAGAAGCATAGTTAAGCCCAGTCAGATTAGGTCAAACCCCTCCGAGTCCTTATCCAACTCGGTTGTAGATCTGTAAACCCTAGCGAGGTGACCCTGTATAAACCTCTCTAGGGCATGCATAGCACTTACGTTCCATCATACACCCCATTGACTCGCCGCCTAGCCGCCGAGCTCGCCCACTATAATCTCTCGATAATACAATCTAGCAGGAGTAGGTCTTTACCCTCCGGGGTGCCTGAACCTGGGTAAAACCTTGTGTCTCCGCCCTCATCTCGCACCGCAGATGGCTAGCCACCCTTGCCCCTCGTTCTACTACTCGCTGCCACTCGCAGCATCTGTCATGGCCATTCCCACGACAGTGGTGCCCATCGTGGGGCCTGGTCGGTCAGGCCTGTGTTCTGCGGAGAGACCCTACATGCCCATCAACCGGACGATCACCACCGGCCGCATGATCGCCATCGGCGAGATCCTCCTGATCTTGCCCAGAAGCTATGTCCCGGCGTCACGCCCGGTCACCCACGGCGTCATCGTGTCGGTCGGCACGATCAGCCTCTTTGTCGGCTTCACCGACGTCATCGTCTCGAAGGACTCGGCGCTCATCGGCGAGTCGCCGCCACGCGATCGGCTCTCTGAGAGCCAGGTCCACACCATCCATCGCCTCGCCTCTGAGTATGGCTCGGCCAACAGCGACGTGGCCGAGACAAACGCGGCCACGGAAGACGCGGTCCTCCATGACGATGCCGACTCGGCGACCTCGTCTTCAGTCGCCTGATCCATCGTAGTCGCGTCACCAGAAGGCTCCATCACCCAGGTCTCCAACATCGGGGATTTCAAGGATCCATCCATCCTCGGGATCCTCTATTCCGACTACGGGTCGGAGAACTCCGGTGACCTCTACGTCAGATCTGGTCGCTTCATCGCGACCTACATGGCAAGCGGCGTGAGCTCCCCGTCGGACCCCTACTCCACGCTGATCCCGCCAACCGCAACGGAGGGGGAAGTTGAAGAGATGTGCCTGCGCCTCGAAGAGGCAGTGCGCAAGGAGCAAGCCGAGCGCGAAAAATTTCGCCTCGAGAAATCGACTGCGCAGGAGCTATCGCTCTACCACCAGCGCCGCATCAGGACGCGCCTGAAACCCACAGTTTAGGGTCGCGCCCTATAATTTGACGACGACAACGAACCGGCTCGTGTGGCCGACCGCGCGGTCTGTGAGAACGCGCCGCCAGGCTCCAGCACCCGTCCACCACCAGGATCACCAGCGAGTGGAGCTCCCCCATCACCACCCGATCGCGCACCCCCTCCCAACCAGCCGAGAGTTCTCATCTCTCGGCAAGAGCAGGACGCGAATGGCCTCCCGCTATACTCCACCCCGATGGACAATGTCATCATGGGACAAGCAGCGGTCGCCAACCTCAACGTCACAGGGGAGGGCGCGCTGCAAATACAGTACACCAAGGCCCTACTCGTCATAGCTGTCGAGTAGCAAGTCGCAGGAGATGACTCTCGGGGGCGCATGTACTCCCGCTCCTCCGGAAGCAGGGAGGCCTCAAGCGGCCGCCTATCGATGGCGAATACCCTCAACTTCCCACCACCCGAGCCCCTACAGCTCCAGCCACTGGTCACGCATCCAGCGCTCTCCACCAACGACCCACGACCGCTAAACAACACGGTTGCCGCCAACAGGCAGCCATTCGACGCGCGGACCCACATCATCAACAACCAGAGCTGGCGCGCACGCCAGCACAACGACCTAGGGCATACCCTCACCAACCGCCAGGACGGCGAGCCAAGGGGCTCGCTTAGTTGAGTTGGGCCCCGGTGCTTCGGACCAATGATCTGAGGCGAAAATACCCAGCGAACTTCAAAGAGCCGAAGGATATCGAAAAATACGATCTCACATACGACCCGGCCGTGTGGCTGGACACATACCTCATGGCGATGGGAATCGCCGTCCACACCGACCTCCTCGCCACTCGCTACCTCCCATTGATGATGGAGGGAGAAACTTGACAATGGATCAACACCCTCCTCACAGACAGCATCGATTCCAGGGAGGAGATGCGTGAGGCCCTCGTAAGGCACTTCGAGGGTTCCTACACCCACGCCACCACCATCGAGGACCTGGAGCGGTGCGTCTAGGGACCCCACTAGTCGACCCGCAACTGGGTCCAACGGTGGCAAGACATGTGGATCAACACGGCCGGCATTCCCCCGGACATGGCAATCCACTGCTTCAAAAACTCGTGCTGATACGAGCCCCTGGTCGCCAAGATCAAGCGGGTGTACAAGACACTCGACAACATTCGGACCTCCTCGAGATCGCCAAGCGATACGCGGAGGAGGATCCGAACCAAGAAACTGACGATGAGTCAGGTGGAAATCGCCGCCCAAGCGGCCATGACAACGGTAGGCAGCGTGAGTTGTGCTACAGCAACACTCGCCTCACCGGCAAGCACCGCGGTGATGGGCGAGTTAAATTCGTCGCCAACGCCGGCTACGCGCCATTCGACCCCAACAGCTTCAGCCGCGACGGAGGCCAACATCGTGATGGCGGAAACTACCGAGCGAGGCCGAAATTTGACCCCGCAGCTCTCCTCAACTAACCCTGTGTGTTCCACAGCAGGGAGGGGAAGTCTGCACGCACACAACCGCCGACTGCCACTCCTTGAAGGAGATCGAGAAGGCACAGAGCGCAAGGGAGGACCCTAACAACAACCCGCCAAATGGCAGGGCATTCAGCAACGACGTCGGATGCTACACACCTTCACCGGGCTCGACACCAAGCGCGAAAAGAAGGTCCTCGCTGGCGCTGGCGCCGTCAACGGGGTGTCCCAGGTCGACGTCTCTCGCTTCCTCAACTGGTCTGAGCAGCGCATCACTTGGAGCTACGATGACCACTCGCCATGGATCAAATATCCTGGGCGTGTCGCCCTGGTGGTCAAGCCCAAAGTGGGCGACTACTGGATCCCCAAGACATTGATGGACGGCGGGAGCTCCATCAACATACTCTACCTAGACACGTTCAGGAGACTGCGGCTCCCGCAGTCGATGATTGAGATGACCCTCACCACCTTCCACGACATCGTCCCCGGTCGGAAGGCGTACCCGATTGGCAAGGTGACGCTGCTAGTCACCTTCGGCACACCAGCCAACTTCCGCACCGAGCGGATCGTCCTTGAGCTGGTCAACTTCAATAGCCCCTACCACTGCATCCTGGGACGACAAGCATTTGCCAAGTTCATGGCGGCGCCGCATTACACGTACAACGCGATGAAGCTCCCAGGGCCATGTGGCATCATCACCGTCCACGACGACCCCGACATGGCCATCGAGTGCGAGGAGAAAGGCGCATAGCTCGTGTACGCCGTCATCACCGCGGAGGCCAACCGTGCAGAGGAGCTCGCCAAATACGCGAGCAGGGTCGACAAAGACGACCCCACAATACTAAAGAAGCCCAACGCGGAGAGCAGCGGCTCGACCGCGTTCGAGGCCAGCACGCACACCTGCACCGTCGAGCTGGCCCAAGCCACTCCAAACAGACGGTCACGATCGGGTCAGGCATGAGCCCCGCATAGGAAAGCGCACTCATCGAGTTCCTACGTGAGAGTCGCGACATATTCGCATGGAAGCCATCCGACATGCCAGGTGTCCCGAGGGAACTCGCTGAGCACAAACTCAACGCCGACCCAAAGCGCGACCTATCAAGCAGTGTTTGCGGCCCTTCAATGAAGAGCGCCGCCAAGCAATCCCCGAGGAGGTGCAGCGTCTACTCGCTGCAGGCTTCATCCGGCCCATCAAATACTCCAAGTGGCTGGCAAACCCAGCCCTGGTCGAAAACAAGAACAAGACCTGGAGAATGAGTATTGACTACACAAACCTCAACAACGCCTGTCCAAAGTAGCAGTTTGTCCTCCCGCGCATCGATCAGATCATCAACTCGACCGCGGGCTCAGAGTCACTATGCTTCCTCGATGCATACTCTGGTTACAACCAGATCAAAATGGTAGTCGAGGACGAGGAGAAGACGGTGTTCATCACGCCATTCGGTGCCTTCTGGTACACCGCCATGACGTCTGGCCTCAAGAACGCCGGAGCAACCTACCAGCGGTGCATGCAGGAGTGCCTTGCGAGCCAAATTGGCCGCAACATTTACGTCTACATCAACAACATGATGGTCAAGTCCAATCGCTAGAGCAATCTACTCGCCAACCTGGCCGAAACCTTCGCAAATCTGTGGAGGTACAAGATCAAGCTCAACCTAGGGAAGTGCACCTTTGGCGTACCCATTGGACAGATACTGGGGTACATAGACTCCAAGCGAGGCATCACGGCAAACCCCACCAAGATCGACACGATCGCCCGGCTCGGCAAACCCGAGTGCCTCCGCGATGTCCAGAAATTAGCCGGACGAGTCACGGCTCTCAGTCGCTTCATCCCCCGGCTAGGCGAGAAGGCAATGCCTCTCTTCCGCCTGATGCGCAAGACCCTGATACATCCAATTTTCATCACTATTCTATATCATAATTTGCCTCTATTCATAGTTATATTTCATATTAAAACGTGATACTTATGTCTTTTCATCTATTTTTGCATGTTAGATGATTCTTGGAGGATGAACTGCTAGAGTCAGGATTCTGATGGAAAAAATGGTGTTTTGATGCAATTTCACGAAGATCATAAAATACCAGAAAAACTACGGAAAATTCTATTTTCCCAGAAGAAGAAGAATGCCAGAAGGGGAGTCGGAGTTGGTCCACAGGGGCCCACACCCCCGTAGGCGCGGGCCACCCTAAATCGTTCCTACAAGGGGTGTCACCACCCTGGCCCACCTCTGGCTCCGCCCTCTCACCTATATCTTCTCCTCGAAACCCTAATACACAGGGAGCAACCACAGAAAGATTCTGCCGCCTCTACGGGGCGGAAAACACCGAGAGAGAAAGAGCTCTCCGGCAGACAGACTTCTACCGGGGAAATTCCTTCCCAGAGAGGGGAGATCGTCGCCATCAACACCATCATCAAGCTAGACTTCATCGGGATCATCATCATCTACACCATCATCTCCACCAGCACCATCATCACCACTCCATCCCGCTGTAACAATTGTGTTGAATCTTGCATAGTTCTTAGGGGAAACTTTCCCGGTGTTAATTACTTTTGTACTTGATGCTTGTGAGTGGAACCATTGAATTATTGTTTATGTTCAGATTTTTATCCATCACCATATCATCTTTGATCTTGATCCATATGATTTCTCATGAGTAGTTCGTTTAGTTCTTGAGGAGATGGGAGAAGTCATGCTGTTAGTAGTGGATTTGTGTTAAGGTATTATTCAATGGTTTAATATTTAAGTTGTGGTGCTATTCTTCTAGTGGTGTCATGTGAATGTCGACTACATGATACTTCACCATTTATGGACCTATAGGAATGCATTGTGTATTTGACTACTAATTGTGGGGTTGCCGGAGTGACAGAAACCTGAACCACCGTTAGGAAACCATTGCACAAGGGAGTGTAGGATCTCGGAGTTTAAGGTTGTGGTTAGGTTTATATCTTAATTGCTTTCTTGTAGTTGCGGATGCTTGCAAGGGGTTTAATCACAAGTATGTATTAGTCCAAGTAAGTTCGGTACATTAGCACAGGTTCACCCACACAACACTTATAAAACCAAAGAAGATTAATCAGCTATATGAAGTGAAAGCACTTGACAGTATTCCCATGTGTCCTCGAGAATGTTTCGTCCACATTAGTATTTCCACCGGCTTGTCCTTTGCTAAGAAAGGATTGGGACACTTGCTGCAATTGTTTGCTGTTTTATTTGCTTGCACTTTATTTCCTTGATTTATCAGAAAACCCCTAAAATTCCGTTTGCTAAGTATTTACAAATATTTCCTGCTCCATACCACTAGTCAACACCTTCTGCTCCTTGTAGGGATCGACACTCCTATTTATCGAAAGTACTATGATACACCCCCTATACTTGTGGGTCATCAAGATATTTTCTGGTGCTGTTGCCGGGGAGTGAAGCGCTATTAAAGAGTGGAACTGGTAAAGGAAACTTCTACTGTGAGTATTGCTTTTTATTTCTGTTTGTTACTTTGTTTCCAATATGGATAACCCACTTGGTTTTCTTTTTGGGAAAACTACTACCACTGTTAGGGTAGTAGATGAACCACCACCTGTTGAGATAGATCCTTTTAAGATACCTACAAGTATTGTTGATCGTGTGGATAATTATTATTTAGGGGATGGAACTGTCCATCCTGGTGATCACTTGCTTTTTATCTATGAATTATTCGGTTTGTTTAAGTGTGCAGGTATCACAACTGAACAGGTGAAGAAGAAGTTACTCTCTATATCATTGAAAGGAAGAGCTGAAGAATGGTATAAGCTGCTAAATAATGGACAATCCATGGAATGGGAGGAAATAGTACCTCTTTTTTATTCTAAATTCTATCCTCCTAGTGAGATTCATAAGGATAAGAATCTAATATATAACTTCTGGCCTCATGATGGAGAGAGTACATCTCAAGCTTGGGGGAGATTGAAGTTACTAATGCTTAAATGTCCTATTCATGAACTCCCTAACAATATTATTGTTAGTAACTTTTATGCAAGGCTTCCTCTTCATGATAAAGATTTACTAGATGCTTCTTGTGCTGGATCATTCACACGTATGAAGTAAGAGCTAAATGGGATCTCCTAGAATGTATTCAATAAAACACTGAAGTATGGGAGAATGACAAAGGAAGAAAGTCAGGTATAAATTATGATTATGAATGCATTAAATCTTTTATGGGAACTGATGACTTCCGTGATATTAGTACTAAGTATGGTCTTGACTCTCAAAGTATTTCCAATTGTTTTAAGGCCTTTGCCTCTTACATAGAAATTCCTAAAAAGAAGTGGAACAAGTACCATGCACCTTATAAAGATGTTGTTAATCATGTTCCTGCTAGAAATACTGAAGTTTGTACTATTGATCATATTTTTCCTGAACCTTATGTTGAGAAAACAGCTTTCCCAGCTAAGGTAAAGGAGTATTCTATGATAATTAGTGCGAATAACAAAGGTACAAAGAAAACTGTGGAACCTGATGAGCAAATAAACAATGAACCTGTAGTGGCCATTGAGAAAGATCTTGTCACTAAAAACGTAGAAGTTGGGCATATTTTCTTCTGTGAAGACACTTCTAATATTGTCTCTCATCCTAGTAAAGCTAGGAAAACTAGTATCCATGTGCTTTCTGTTAGAATTGGTGATCATTGCTATTATCGTTTATGTGATATTGGTGCTAGTTCTAGTGTTATTCCTTATGAGCTTTATAGGGAAATTATGCATGAAATTGGTCCTTGTGAGCTTGAGGACATTGATGTGGTTATTCACCTTGCTAATAAGGAAACCATTTGCCCTATTGGTATTGTAAGAGATGTGGACGTCCTTTGCGGTAAGATTAAGTATCCTACTAATTTTCTAGTGCTTAGTTCAGCAGCTAGTAAAACTTGTTCTAATATATTTGTTAGGCCTCTCTTGAACACTTGTGGAGCTATTATAGATTGTAAAATGGATAAAGTTTTAACTAAGTTTTATGGATATTCTTATGAGTTTAACTTTTCCAAATTTGCTAAAGCTCCTTATGAAATAGTTTGCCTAATGAAGATTTCAGGGTTGAACAACTTGCTTCTATTGATCTAGTTTATGACCTTGGACCTCTTTTTGATGATTGTAAGTATCTCATTCTGATAATAAAGTTGTTTCTTGTGATAGTTATATTGTCAACTTTATTCAAAGTGCTACTGAAATTTATTATGAGAGAGGTAAACATGGTTTTATGCATCTCAATAATATTAAGTTTCCCCGTTTTATGCTGAACGCTTTGAAGTTGCATTTGTTTTATCTTCCTATGGTAGTGTCCTTTTGTTTCAAAAATTTGTTTTCTCACGAGACACCCTTGTATTGGAAGTGGGTTAGACTCAAATGTGTTGGATATTTGCTTCTTGATGCTCTCTTTCACTTCAAATCTATATCTCCTATGTGAGCATCTTTGAAATTATCAAGCTTAACTTAAAGGCATTAAAGAAAAGTACTTCTTGGGAGATAACCCAATATTTTTGTTGAGTCTTGGAAGTTATTACCTCAGTAATAATCATTCCTTATCCTTTTTGTTTTGGTTTTTGTGTCAAGATCAACTACTTTTGAGAAGAAGAGGAGTTGTCAAAAGTGGCTGTCCTGGGACAGATTTTTGTGCTGCATTGAAAAATTCGTAAAGGAGCTCAGTACAACAGATGGAGCTGTAATTTTCTGTGCTTATTCTCCAAGTTGTTATACAACTTCCATTAGTTTTGCACTTTTTAATTGAGCAACGGAAGTTTTTCGAAAAAATCAATCTTTACCTGCTGGTCTGTTTTGACAAATTTCTACCATCATTTGCATTTGCCTCTTATATTGATACCCTTTTAGATTATTTTTGGGATTTTTGAAAGGAGTTGCTACAGTAGCTTTTGTTTTGACGGATTTCAGTTGAAGTTTGAACCTAAAGGTTTATTGTTTTTGCATACACTAATGTTGCCAATGAGGTTTGTGTAAGGCCTTGTATGAAAGGAATTTTCAAGAGATGGAGAAAAGGAATCTGCAGAGTTCGTCTTTGAGTAGGTAAAAGTGCTACAAACTAAAGGTTTGTGAAAACCTTATCTTTTTATATTTTTGATGTTTTTATTGCATACGGAAGGTTACGAGACGAAACAGAGGAGGAAACGGAGGCCAGGTGGGCCACACCCACCCTAGGCGCGGGCCCCATCTGGCCGCGCCTACAGGGGGTGCGAGCCCCCTGGAGTCCGTGTCCGCCTTGTTTTCGCACAGTACCTTCCTTATGCATTGAAACTTCATAATATATAACCCCCCGGATCCCCCGAGGTTCGTATATCGTGTTCTCGTTGTGTTTTTGTTTCGATCTATTTCTGTCAGGAAATCTTCTCAAATTTAGAGCACCATGGTCTCCGCCAACGACAAAGGCAAGAAGCCCGCGGAAGATGATCCTCAAAACCCCAAGGAGGAGGAGATCTTGGTTAGGGATGAAGAAGACATGAAGGAGGAAGAGCATCCGTAAACCCGCGCTACCGTTGCAAGCATTGGAGTGGTGGAAAACCCTACCAAGCTTAGGAGGACAACACGGATGTCTACAGGAGGGAAAACCCCACATCATATCCTCGCTCCACGGTCACTTCCTTCACGCACCAAGAACCCTTTCCATACTCTCATAATTGAGCAACAATACCAAAAGGTGCCCCAAGGGAGGTTTCCCTCTATTTGGGATCTGCCTCGTTCTAACCATGTAGGGAAGGAACATACTAAGAAGGAAGAGTGGGGAAAAGAATAACAAGGACTGGGATTCTCGGTCCGACATGCTCATGAACCGCATTAAGCATAATTAGGAGTTGATTCGTACTCTAACCTTCGAGATTGAGGATTTGAGGGAACTGATTGAAGAGCTTATCAAGAGAACACCAACACCACTGAAGGAGTAATTCATCATCAGGTTTGGCATCCCCTTGGCTTGTTCTAAGCTTGGGGAGTGCCACGGTATCACATCATTATCTTTTATCTTTTACCTTTTTAGTAGAGTCATATCTTGAGTAGAGAAGTTATCTTATAGGTTGGTTTGCATTGTGGAAGTATCTCTCCTTTAGTTGGTTATCTATGTATCCCTTGGTGTGAGTGCCTTTATGGAATATTAATGAGAAGTTTCATCTTTTACTTTTTGCACTTCTTATTTTAGTTTGCAATCTCTATTATATGATTGATCTTGTTGATCAGTATTGGTATCACTTTGGGAGCATCAAGTAGATCTAAATTGGTTTTGGCAAACCGAGATCTGGTCAGTAGCAACAACTTTTTGAGGTTTGAAAGGAAAAGATAAAAAGCTTATAGGTATTTTGTATCATTTATTTTCTTTATTGATTGGCTCATAAGCTTAGTATTCTTTATTTAAGATATTTTGTGTCTTCAAGGAAGAATGTATGTTTGGCTTTATTACTTGTATGTTTGCTTGTTTCCTTCAACTTTTTGCTTGATACCCAGCCTTGCTAGCCAAAAACCTGTTTTGAGAAGGCATACTTCTCATGCATCCAATCCTTTAAACCAAAACCCATGCCATTTGTGTCCACCATATCTACCTATTAGCATTATTGCTATTCCAAGTAAATTCTCAAGCTTCATCTATCTTTCAAATTAAAAATTATTTTGTTATGTGAAAACTAGTTAGTAAAGCTCTCACGAACTTGATGGCACACCTTATTCTCTTGCCCCTAATAAACTTGAACCATTGTGTCATCGAAGTTGTATATGCTTGCACCTATACGTTGGGATTAGCAGAACCGTGTTGTCACAGGGAACGCTTTCAACATTGCACCTGTACTTTGTACACATTTGATATCATGCTCTTTTGTTTACAAATATCGTTGGTGTGAAACAAAAGGGGATCTTGTACGTCCATGGAGTTATGTATGTGTGTTAGAGAAACGCCTGGGCCGCTGGCCTAATCCATGCCTAATCATGATGGAAACTTGCAGCATAACCATAGTGAGCAATCTATGAAGCATCCTCAATAAAAACCTATGCAAATAGCAAATAAAAATATTGTTGAGATGCTCACTGTCTGCTTGCCTTATCATTTTGATTATGGGATAGCTCATGTATCATGTGCAAGGGGTACCCCGTTGGCGGTTCTCTATGATACGCATGTACTTACAATAACAAGAACTTACCGGTAACTAAAGCTTAGTAGCATGAGGAGCGTCCCTCGTACTCAAGGGACATGAGATTGCTAACTTATATTTCGTCAAGCATATACTCCATCTTTGTTCACTTTAACCTTAATCACCTCAAGATGCTTATGATAGGGGCAATGAGAGATCAAAGCTAGTAAGTACCATAATCCTTTGAAAGCTCTTTATGAACTTGAAATCCCTGCTTCCCTCTATGAAGGGCCTTTCTCCTACTTATAAGTTGAGTCAGTAAACCTATTCCTCTCCGTCTCCAGCAAGCATTTGAGTTGTGTTTCAAGCATTCATATGATGATTTATTCAATCATGTTCTTTATCTTCTTTGTTTGCACAAGACTCTTATCTAATGAGTATTACTTTGAAATCCATCATTGTGAAAAACCTTGTTGTAAACCTCTCTACAAAAGCTTTATTGGAAAACTGTTTGCCAACTATTCTCTGACCAAGAACAAAGTTTGCCAATCCCAATTATGATTTATCTTTATGCATATTTATTGTCACTCCCATACTTATTGCAAGCTAAGTTATATAATGGTGAGTTGCTTTCTTCTAGGAGTTGTGTATTGGTAAGTGTGATGATTCTTATCTGTATTCTTTTATCGACACTTCACTCCATAAACCTGTGGACATGTTTACTGAGCTCAGTTTTCTCTTGGGGACAAGCGAAGGTCTAAGCTTGGGGGGAGTTGATATGTCCAATTTGCATCACTATTCTATATCATAATTTGCCTCTATTCAAAGATATATTTCATATTAAGAGGTGATACTCATGTCTTTTCATCTATTTTTGCATGTTGGATGATTCTTGGAGGATGAACTGCCGGAGTAAGGATTCTGATGGAAAAGGCGGTGTTTTGATGCAATTTCGCGAAGATCAGAAAATACCAGAAAAACTATGAAAAAAATTTCCCAGAAGAAGAAGAATGCCAGAAGGGGAGGCAGAGTTAGGCCACAGGGAGCCCACACCCCCAACAGGCGCGCGCCACCCTAGGCCGTGCCTACAGGGGTGTGTTCACCCTAGCCCACCTCTAGCTCCCCCCTCTCGCCTATATCTTCTCCTCGAAACCCTAATACACGGGGAGCAACCATAGAAAGATTTTGCCGCCTCTGCGGGACGAAAAAACCGAGAGAGAAAGAGCTCTCCGACGGACAGATTTCTGCCAGGGAAATTCCTTCCCGAAGAGGAGAGATCGTCGCCACCAACACCATCATCAAGCTAGACTTCATCGGGATCATCATCATCATGCACACCATCATCTCCACCAGCACCATCATCACTGACGACCCACAAGTATAGGGGGTGTATCGTAGTACTTTCGATAAGTAGGACTGTCGATCCCAACGAGGAGCAGAAGGTGCTGAACAGTGGTGTGGAGCAGGAAATCCCTGTGAATACTTAGCAAATGGATTTTTAGTGGTTTTCTGATAAGTCAACAAAACGAAGTGCAAGTAATAAAGAACAAACGCAGCAAGTGGCCCAATCCTTTCTTAGCAAAGGACAAGCCGCTGGAAATACTTATAAAGACCAAACGTTCTCAAGGACACATGGGAATTCTGTCAAGTGCTTTCGCTTCATATAGCTGAGTACTCTTCTCTGGTGTTGTAAGTGTTGTGTGGGTGAACCTGTGCTAATGTATCGACCGTACTTGGAGTAATACATACTTGTGATTAAAACCCTCCAAACATTCGTAACTATAGGAAAGTAATTGAGATATAAATCTAACCACAGCCTTAAACTCTGATATCCTACGCTCCCTTGTGCAAAGGTGTCCTAATGGGGGTTCAGGTTTCTGTCACTCCGGCAACCCCACAATTAGTAGCCAAATACACAATCATTCCCCTTGGCCCATAAATGGTGAAGTATCATGTAGTCAACATTCACATGACACCACTAGAAGAATAGCACCACAACTTAAATACTAAGCCATTGAAAAATAACTCAACACAAATCCACTAATAACAACATGACATCTCCCATGTCCTCAAGAACTAGACGAACTACTCACAAGACATCATATGGATCAAGATCAAAGATGATATGATAATGGATAACAATCTGAACATAAACAATAATCCAATGGTTCCACCCACAAGCATCAACTACAATAGTAATTAACACCAGGAAAGTTTCCCCTAAGAACTAAAGCAATATCCAACACAATTGTTATAGCGGGACGGAGTGGTGATGATGGTGCTGGTGGAGAAGATGGTGTGGATGATGATGATCCCGATGAATCCTAGCTTGATGATGGTGTTGATGGCGACAATCTCCCCTCTTCTCGAAGCAATTCCCCTGGCAAAAATCTGTCTGCCGGATAGATCTTTCTCTCGGTGTTTTCTGCCCCCAGAGGCGGCAGAAATCTATTTGTGGTCGCTCCCCGAGGCTTATGGTTCCGTAGGGAAGATATAGGCGAAGGGGCGGAGTCGGGAGACGGGCACGTGGGCCACACATGCGCTAGGCGCGAGGTCAGGTGGGCCCGCGCCTAGGGGGGTGTGGTCCCCCTGCAGCCCTTCTTCGTCCCCTCCTTTTGGCTTCCTCTATCTTTTGGAAAAATAATATTTTCCCATATTTTTCTGGTATTTTTTTATCTTCGAGAAATTGCATCGAAACGCCCTCTTTTCCATCAGAATCTAGACTCCGACAGTCCATCCTCCAAGAATCATCCAACATGCATAAACAGTGGAAAAGACATAAGTAATACCTCATAATAAGACAAATAACAATGAATAGAGGTAGATTATAATATAGAATGGTGATGCAAATTGGGCGTATCAACTCCCCCAAGCTTAGACCTTCGCTTGTCCCCAAGCAAAAACTGAGCTCAGTAAACATGTCCACAGGTTTATGGAGTGAAGTGTCAATAAAAGAATACAAACAAGAAGCATCACACTTACCATTACACATCTCATAGAAGAAAGCAACTCACCATTATATAACTTAGCTTGCAACCAAGTACAACAGTCACAATAGAGATGCATAAAGATAAATCATAATTGAAATTGGTAAACTTGTTCTTGGTCAGAGAACACCTGGCAAATAGTTTCTCAAAAAGCTTTTTGTAGAATTTTTTCAACAGGAGCACTCTTTGCTCTAAAAGGTTTTTCACAAGTGAAGGCTTTCAAAGTAATACTCAATATATAAGAGTTTTGTGCAAACAAGGAAAATAGAGAACATGATTGAATAAATCACCATATGAATGCTTGAAACACAACAACTCAAATGCTTGCTGGACATAGAGAGGAAGTAGGTTTACTGACTCAAACTGGTAACTAGGAGAAAGGTCGCTTCATAGAGGGTATCAGGGATTACAAGTCATAAAGAGCTTTCAAAAGATTATGGTACTTACTAGCTTTGAGCCCTCATTGCCCCTATCATAGGAATCTTGAGATTATTAAGGTTAAAGTGCACAAAGATGGAGTATATGCTTGATGAAATATAAGGTGGCAATCTCATGTCCCTTGAATATGAGGGCCACTCCTCATGCTACTCAACTTTGGCCACCGGTAAGTTCTTGTCATTGTAAGTATTTGCGTATCATAGAGAACCGCCAACGGGGTACCCCTTGCACATGGTACAGGAGCTTTCCCATAACCAAAATGACAAGGCAAGCAGACAATGAGCATCTGAGCAATCTTTTTATTTACTATATGCATAGCTTTTTATTGAGGATGCTTCACAGATAGCTCACTATGGGAATGCTGCAAGTTTCCACCATGATTAGGCATGGGTTAGTCTAGCGGCCCAGGCGTTTCTCTAACACAAAATACAGACTCCATGGACTTACAAGTTCCTTCTTTATTTCACACCGTTGACATCCATAGACAAAAGATCATGATATCAACTGTGTACAAGGTACAAGTGCAATGTTGCAAAACGTTCCCCGTGACAGCACGGGTCTGCTAATTCCAACGTATAGATGCAAGCATATACAACTTCAATGGCACAATGGTTCAAGTCTATTAGGGGCAAGAAAATAAGGTGTGCCATCAAGTTCGTGAGAGCTTTACTAACTAGTTTTCACATAAGAACATACTTTTTAATTCGAAAGGTAGATGAATCTTGAGAATTTGCTAGGAATAGCAAAAGCTACTAGGTAGATATAGTGGACACAAATGGCATAGGTTTTGGTTCAAAGGGTTTGGAAACATGAGAAGTATGCCTTCTCAAAACAGGTTTTTGGCTAGCAAGGTTTGGTAGCAAGCAAAAGAGTTGAAAGAAACAAGCAAACATACAAGTAATAAAGCCAAACATGCAATCTTCCTTGAAGACACAAAAGATCTTAAATAAAGAATACTAAGCTTATGAGCCAATAAGAAAGAAAAGAAATGATACAAAATACCTGTAAACTTTTTCTCTTTTTCTCTTTCAAAGTAATGCTACTGACCAGAACTCGGTTTGCCAAAACCAATTTAGATCCACTTGATGATCCCAAAGTGATTCCAATACTGATCAACAAGATCCATCATATAATAGAGATTGCAAACTAAAATAAGAAGCGCAAAAAGTAAAAGATGAGACTTCTCATTAATATTCCAATAAAGGCACTCACACCAAGGGATACATAGATAATCAACTAAAGGAGAGATACTTCCACATGCAAACCAAACTATAAGATAACCTCTCTACCAAAGATATGAATCCACTAAAAAGGTAAAAGATAAAAGATAACGGTGGTGATACCGCGACACTCCCCCAAGCTTGGAACAAGCCAAGGGGATGCCAAACCTGATGCGAATTACTCCTTCGGTGGTGGTGGTGTTCTCTTTTCATCATCAAACTTCCAAGGCAAAGGTTCCCCATCCAAAAAGGATGTCCTTGTCTCTGCAATCCTGAAACTAGCAGCAGAGCTTATGCGAGCAAATCTAGCCTTATACTCACAGTTTTGATTTTGAATGTCATAGATTTGTTCTTGTAATTGGTTGGTGGTCTGACGGAGCGAGAAGATTTCTTCTCGGAGTTCAGCCACCTCTTCCTCGTGCTTGGCGATGAGTTCTAAACATATCTTGTGAATAACATCCACTTCGCGTTCTGCCATCTTCTTGTACCTAAAAACCTCCTGCTCAAATGCTTCCATCTTGTCTTCCAGACTCCCTTCTCCCTTGGGGCCTTGAACTTCTTTCATCTGTACCTTCCCATCTTTGAGAATCAGCTCCTTGGGATGGATCTTCAACTCATACATGTATGGGTTGAGTACATCCACAGACGAATCCTCCATGGGTGATCCAGAGGAAGACATTATAGCTCCAAAACTAAGAAGTTTGCCTGACCGAAACAGATTGAAACAAAAACACGACAAGAACTCGATGCAAGAACCTCGGGGAATCTGGGGGGGGTTATATATTATGAAGTTTCAAAGCATAAGGAAGGTTTTGACACCGAAACGAGGCGGAGGCGAAGTTCGGGGGTGGCACACCCCCTCCAGGCGCGGCCAGGAAGGGGCCGCGCCTGGGGTGGTTTTGTCCACCCCGGACTCCGTCTCCTCCTCTGTTTCGTCTCGTAACTTCCCTTATGTATTAAAAACATCAAAAATATAAAAAGATTGGGGTTTCATGAAACTTCTGTTTTCACCACTTTTACCTATTCGATGACAAACTTTGCAGACTCTGGTGTTTGGCTTCTGATAAATTCTTCTGGAGTCACCATTCGAATAACATCCACATCTTCATTATAAGAATCTCTAGAAATATAATTTTTTAGTCTTTAACCATTAACCACTTGTGTTGTGTCATCCTTCAGAGAAGAAATTTATATGGCACCTAAACGGTATACCTCCTTGATAACAAAAGGTCCTTCCCATTTTGAGAGTAGTTTCCCTGCAAAAAATCTGAGACGAGACCTATACAAAAGAACTTTCTCAGCAACATGGAACTCCCTTTTGAGAATTCACCTATCATGCCATCTTTTTACTTTTTCCTTAAAAAGCCTAGCATTTTCATATGCTTCACCTCTCCACTCATATAGATTACTTAAGTCGAGCAGTCTTTTCTCACATGCAAGTCTAAAATCCCTATTTAATTCTTTCACTACCTAGTAAGCTTTGTGTTCTAATTATAAAGGCAAGTGACAAGCTTTCCCATATACCATTTTGCAAGGAGACATCCCCATAGGATTTTTATAAGCAGTTCTGTAAGCCCATAAAGAGTCATTCAACTTTTTAGCCCAATTTTTTCTAGATCTATTGATAGTCTTCTGCAAGATAGATTTAATTTCCCTATTGGAAAGTTCTACTTGCCCACTGGTTTGGGGGTGATAAGCTGAAGCAATTCTATGGTTTACATCGTACTTAGCGAGAGTTTTTCTAAAACCCCCATGAATAAAATGAGAGCCTCCATCAGTCATGAGATATCTAGGCACACGAAACCTAGGAAAAATAACATCCTTAAGCATTTTCAAAGAGGTCTTACCATCAGCACTATTTGTGGGTATGGCTTCTACCCACTTTGTAACATAGTCTACGGCAACAAGAATATGAATGTACCCTTTTGAAGGGGGAAAAGGACCCATAAAGTCAAATCCCCAAATATCAAAAGGTTCAATAACAAGAGAATAATTCATAGGCATTTCATTGCATCTAGAAATGTTACCTACTCGTTGGCATTCATCACATGATAAGACAAACTTCCTTGCATCTTTGAAAAGGGTAGGCCAATAAAATACAGATTGTAAAACCTTTCGTGCAGTCCTATCCCCTGCATGATGCCCTCCATAAGCACTGCCATGACATTTTCTGAATATCTCTTGTTGTTCAAATTCTGGAACACATCTTCGCATGATGCCAGCTACTCCTTCTTTATATAAGTGTGGGTCATCCCAAAAGTAAAGCCTTAGATCATAAAAGAATTTCCTTCTCTGCTGAGTTGTAAAGGTTGGAGGCGAATACTTGGAAACAATAAAGTTAGCATAATCAGCATACCAAGGACTCTCATGCGGACTTACCCTTATCGCAGCCAAATGCTCATTTGGAAAACTATCATTAACAGGCAATGGGTCAAAAGAAATTTTTTCCAAACGAGATAAATTGTCAGCAACAGGATTTTTAGCACCTTTCCTATCTACAATATGCAGATCAAACTCTTGTAGAAGCAAAACCCACCTGATAAGTCTAGGCTTAGCGTCCTTCTTTGTCATAAGGTACTTGATAGCAGCATGATCAGTATGAATACTAACCTTTGAATCAGCAATATAAGGCCTAAATTTATCACATGCAAATATTACAGCTAAGAACTCTTTTTCAGTAGTATCATAATTCCTTTGAGCAGCATCTAGAGTCTTGCTAGCATAATGAATAACATTCAACTTCTTATCAACACGTTGTCCAAGGAAAGCACCCACAGCAAAATCACTAGCATCACACATAATTTCAAAAGGTAAACTCCAATCAGGTGGTTGAACAATAGGAGCAGTTGCCAAAGGTTTCTTCAAAGTTTCAAAAGCTTCCTTACAATCATCATTAAAAACAAAAGGTACATCTTTTTGAAGAAGATTAGTAAGGGGCTTTGAAATTTTGGAGAAATCTTTAATAATCCTCCTATAGAAGCCAACATGACCAAGGATACTACGAATTCCTTTAATTTCTCTAGGCCAAGGAATCTTCTCAATTGCTTCAATTTTGGCTCTATCCACTTCAATGCCTCTTTCAGAGATCTTGTGTCCAAGAACAATCCCTTCATTAACCATGAAATGACATTTCTCCCAATTAAGAACAAGGTTAGTTTCTTCACATCTCTGCAAAACTTTATCAAGGTTGTGCAAACAGTTATCAAAAGAAGTTCCATAGACGAAAAAATCGTCCATGAAAACCTCCACAATTTCTTCACAAAAACCATGAAAGATAGCATACATACATCTCTAAAAGGTAGCAGGAGCATTACATAAACCAAAAGGCATACACATATAAGCATAAGTACCATAAGGACAAGTGAAAGTATTTTTCCCTTGATCTTGTGCTTTCACAACAATTTGAGAAAACCCAGAATAACCATCAAGAAAACAAAAGTGGGTCTTTTTGGACAACCTATCAAGCATTTGATCAATAAAGGGAAAAGGATAATGATCTTTCTTAGTAAATTTATTGATCTTTCTAAAATCAATGCACATTCTATACCCAACCACTACTCTTTGAGGTATAAGCTCATTATCTTCATTAGGCACAACAGTTATTCCCCCTTTCTTGGGAACGCAATGAATAGGACTAACCCATTGACTGTCAGCAATAGGATAAATAATACCAGCATCAAGGAGTTTTAATACCTCATTTCTTACCACATCCTTCATCTTAGGATTTAGACGGCGTTGGTGCTCAACAACTGGTTTTTGCATCAGGCTCAATATTAATAGCATGCTGACATATAGTAGGAGAAATTCCGTTTAAATCATCAAGAGTATAACCCATAGCTCCTCGGTGTTTTTTCAATACTTCCAATAACCTTTCTTCTTCCTTTACTAAAAGTTTAGAACTAATAATAACAGGATACACTTTCTTATTATCAATATAAGAATATTTAAGATCATCAGGTAAAGGTTTTAATTCGAAAACAGGGTCCTCTTTAGGTGGTAGTGTGGTACCCAAATCTTCCACAGGTAGATTATGCTTAAGTAACTCAGGCTGACGAAGGAAAACCTCGTCAATCTCATTTCTTTCCTTCATGAAGACATCACTTTCATGATCTTCCATGAACTGCTGCAAGGCATTGTTAGGAGCAAGAGAAATAGCAAAAAGTTGTTCAACCCTAAAATCATCATTAGGCAGTTCATTTTCATAAGGAGTTTTGGCAAATTTGGAAAAATTAAACTCATAAGACTCTCCCTCAAACTTAGTCAAAACCTTTTCCTTCCTACAATCTATAATAGCCCCACAAGTATTCAGGAAGGGTCTACCAAAGATAATAGGATAGGTTTTACTAGCTTCTTTACTAAGTACCAGAAAATTAGCAGGATATTTAATCTTACCACAAAGGACCTCCACATCCCTTACAATGCCAATGGGGCAAACTTGCTCCCTGTTGGCAAGGTGAATAACCACATCAATGTCTTCAAGCTCACAAGGACCAATTTCATGCATAATTTCCCTGTAAATCTCATAAGGAATAGCACTAGAACTAGCACAAATGTCACATAAACCATACTAGCTATGGCTACCAATTCTAATAGAAAGCACAGGGACACTATCTTTTCTAACTTTCTTAGGATGAGAAACAATATTAGTGGCATCTTCACAGAGGACAATATGCTCATCCTCTATATTTTTAGTGACAAGGTCTTTCACATTAGCTACCACAGGCTCAATATCAATAAGCTCATCGGACCCCACAGTTTTCTTTGCTCTTTTGCTAACCACATTAGCTATAATAGAATGTTCCCTTACCTTAGCAGGGAAAGGGATTTTCTCCACATAAAGTTCAGGCAAAATAGGATCAATAGTACAAACCTCTGTGCTAGCAGGAACATGGGTGACAATGTCTTTATAAGGAGCATGGTACTTGTCCCACTCTTTCTTGGGAATTTCAATATAAGAGGCAAAGGAATTAAAACATTTTGCAAGAACTTGAGGATCAATACCAAACTCATTGCTAATATCACGGAAGTCATCAGTTCCCATAAAAGATTTAATGCATTCATAATCATGGCTTATACCTGAATTTCTCCCTTTGTCATTCTCCCAAGCTTCAGTGTTATCATGAATACGGTCTAGTAGATACCATTTAGATTCTTCCTTCATACGTGTAAATGATCCACACAAGAAGCATCTAGTAAATCTTTATCATGAAGAGAAAGCCTAGCATAAAAGTTATTGATAATAATATTGTTAGGGAGTTCATGAATAGAACATTCAAGCATTAGTAACTTCAATCTCCCCCAATCTTGAGATGTACCCTCTCCATCATGAGGACAAAAGTTATATATCAGATATCTATCCTTATGAATCTCACTGGGAGGATAAAATTTAGAATAAAAGAGAGATGCCATCTCCTCCCATTCCATGGATCGTCCATTCTTTAGCAGCTTATACCATTCTTCAGCTCTCCCTTTCAAGGATATGGAGAGTAACTTATTCTTCACCTGTTCAGTTGTGATACCTGCACACTTAAACAACCCGCATAATTCATGGATAAAGAGCAAATGATCACTAGGATGGACAGTTCCATCCCCAAAATAATAATTTTCCATAACACGATCAACAATACTCGTAGGTATCTTAAAAGGATCTATCTCAACAGGTGGTGGTTCATCTACTACCCTAGCAGTGGTAGTAGTTTTCCCAAACAGAAAACCAAGTGGGTTATCCATATTGGAAACAAAGTAACAAGAAGTAACAAAAGAAATACTCACAATAGAAGTTTCCTTTACCAGTTCCACTCTTCAATAGCGCTTCACTCCCCGACAACGGTGCCATAAATACTCTTGATAACCCACAAGTATAGGGGGTGTATCCTAGTACTTTCGATAAATAGGAGTGTCGATCCCAACGAGGAGCAGAAGGTGCTGAACAGTGGTGTGGAGCAGGAAATCCCTGTGAATACTTAGCAAACGGATTTTTAGTGGTTTTCTAATAAGGCAACAAAACAAATTGCAAGTAATAAAGAACAAACGCAGCAAGTAGCCCAATCCTTTCTTAGCAAAGGACAAGCCGGTGGAAATACTTATAAAGACCAAACGTTCTCGAGGACACATGGGAATTCTGTCAAGTGCTTTCACTTCATATAGCTGAGTACTCTTATCTGGTGTTGTAAGTGTTGTGTGGGTGAACCTGTCCTAATGTACTGACCATACTTGGACTAATACATACTTGTGATTAAACCCCCTGCAAACATCCGTAACTACAGGAAAGTAATTGAGATATAAATCTAACCACAGCCTTAAACTCTGAAATCATACGCTCCCGTGTCCAAAGGTGTCCTAACGGGGGTTCAAGTTTCTATGACTCCGGCAACCCCACAATTAGTAGTCAAATACACAATGCATTACCCTAGGTCCATAAATGGTGAAGTATCATGTAGTCGACATTCACATGACACCACTAGAAGAATAGCACCACAACTTAAATACTAAACCATTGAATAATAAATCAACACAAATCCACTAATAACAACATGACTTCTCCCATGTCCTCAAGAACTGGACGAACTACTCACAAGACATCATATGGATCAAGATCAAAGATGATATGATAATGGATAACAATCTGAACATAAACAATAATCCAATGGTTCCACTCACAAGCATCAACTACAATAGTAATTAACACCGGGAAAGTTTCCCCTAAGAACTGAAGTAATATCCAACACAACTGTTACAGCAGGACGGAGTGGTGATGATGGTGCTGGTGGTGATGATGGTGTGGATGATGATGATGATCCCGATGAAGCCTCACTTGATGACGGTGTTGATGGCGACGATCTCCCCTCTCTGGGAAGGAATTCCCCTGGTGGAAATCTGTCTGCCGAAGAGATCTTTCTCTCTCGGTGTTTTCTGCCCCCCGAGGCGGCGGAAATCTATCTGTGGTCGCTCCCCGAGGCTTAGGGTTCTGTAGGGAAGATATAGGTGAAGGGGCGGAGTCGGGATCCGGGCAGGTGGGCCACACCTACCCTAGGCTCGGGGTCAGGTGGGCCCGCACCTAGGGGGTGTGGGCCCCCTGCGACCCTTCTTTGTCCCATAATATTTTCCCATATTTTTCTGGTATTTTTCTGATCTTCGCGAAATTGCATCGAAATGCCCTCTTTTCCATCAAAATTCAAACTCCGACGGTCCATCCTCCAAGAATCATCAAACAAGCATAAATAGTGGAAAAGACATAAGTAATTCCTCATAATAAGACAAATATCAATGAATAGAGGTAGATTATGATATAGAATGGTAATGCAAATTGGGCGTATCAATCACCACTCCATCCCGCTGTAACAATTGTGTTGAATCTTGCATAGTTCTTAGGGGAAACTTTCCCGGTGTTAATTACTTTTGTAGTTGATGCTTGTGAGTGGAACCATTGAATTATTGTTTATGTTCAGATTGTTATCCATCACCATATCATCTTTGATCTTGATCCATATTATGTCTCGTGAGAAGTTTGTTTAGTTCTTGAGGACATGGGAGAAGTCATGCTGTTAGTAGTGGATTTGTGTTGAGGTATGATTCAATGGTTTAATATTTCAGTTGTGCTGCTATTCTTCTAGTGGTGTCATGTGAACGTCGACTACATGATACTTCACCATTTATGGGCCTAGGGGAATGCATTGTGTATTTGGATACTAATTTTGGGGTTGCCGGAGTGACAGAAACCTGAACCCCCGTTAGGAAACCATTGCACAAGGGAGTGTAGGATCTCAGAGTTTAAGGCTGTGGTTAGGTTTATATCCTAATTGATTTCTTGTAGTTGTGGATGCTTGCAAGGGGTTTAATCACAAGTATGTATTAGTCCAAGTAAGGTCGGTACATTAGAACAAGTTTACCCACTCAACACTTATAAAACCAAAGAAGATTAATCAGCTATATGAAGAGAAAGCACTTGACATTATTCCCATGTGACCTCGAGAACATTTGGTCCTCATTAGTATTTCCACCGGCTTGTCCTTTGCTAAGAAAGGATTGGGCCACTTGCTCCAATTGTTTGCTGTTTTATTTACTTGCACTTTATTTCCTTGCTTTATCAGAGAACCCCTAAAAATCCGTTTGATAAGTATTTACAAATATTTCCTGCTCCATACCACTAGTCAACACCTTCTGCTCCTCATTGGAATCGACACTCCTATTTATCGAAAGTACTATGATACACCCCCTATACTTGTTAGTCATCAGAACCCCACATTCCAGTGGGGCATGGAGGCAGACGATGCGCTCCACACACTAAAACAAGTGCTACTCGCGTCACCGCTACTCGCTGCCCCCGTCGACAGGGAGTCGATGCTCGTTTACGTCACGGCCCCAGATCTGAAGGTTGGATGCCGTAGTAGGCGTAGAATCGATGGAGGAAGAGCCAGGTAGGGAATCCGAGCCTCCTCTCAAGGTGGCTGGTGAAGCAAATGAACTCGTCGGCGCGTAGATCTGGTTCCACCTCTCTGGCCGAGGGGAGTCGCCATCTTCCGAAGCAGAGAATCCCTGCATCCTCGAAGGATTTCAGTGTCGCCCTGGTGCACATGGACTTCCCCCATAGTTCCTTCGGAGGCTCCATCGGATCAAGAATCTAGACTCGCTGAATCGCTCTAGTGGTTCTGGATCGAGAGGGAATGGGAGACTGAAGGGCGCATGGAATCGGAGGAAATGTGAGGAGTACTCGCAACTCACCCGTCACTCTCCTTATATAGCGGTTGTCTCCCACCAATTTTGGAGGAGCCGTTACCGCGTGGTGATTACGCTGATATTACTGTTGGATTACCCAACGGCTATTTTGATCAAAAATGACGGTCCAACTTCGTCTACTCGACTCGCCGACCCATTTGCCAAAGCTGCAATTCGACTACTTGCCAAAATGGTGATTCGACTGGTCGCTGATATTATGACCAAGGACACATGCTGAGGATTCTTTCTTTCATTGAAGGAGTACACCGCCGATTTGACTGGGTGTCCAAATTGGACCCGAATAATCCGACTGCCAAAGAACACCTGCAATGAATCAACGACAGCCTCGGGGACTACTGATGGGGATATGCTGAGTGGGGTACACCCAGCAGGACGTTCCCTACTGGATCATACTCTCAGTGAGTGGGACTGTAGGACGGCGACTAGACCACAACTCAAGAGGAAGCCATACGACTAGAAGCTGAAGGCCCAGAGGCGTAGTTAGGCCCAATCGGATTAGGTCAAACCCCTCCGAGTCCTTATCCAACACGGTTGTAGATCTATAAACCCTGGAGAGGTGACCCTATATAAACCTCTCTAGGGCATGCGTAGCACTTATGTTCCATCATACACCCCATCGACTCGCCGCCTAGCCGCCGAGCTCGCCCACTGTAATCTCTCGATAATACAATCTAGCAGGAGCAGGTCTTTACCCTCCCGGGGGCGAACCTGGGTAAAACCTTGTGTCTCCGCCCTCATCTCGCACCGCAGATGGCTGGCCACCCTTGCCCCTTGTTCTACTACTCGCTTCCACTCGCGGCATCTGTCGTGGCCATTCCCATGACAATTGACAATGGAGTGGCCTCATTGGAGAATGAGATGATGAATATACCCTATCTAAGCATCGTAACACAATCATGTCACATAGTTCAAGTTGTGATAACTAGGAAACGTAGTGACTTGTTCCTTAGACCGTGAGACCATATCTAATCACTGGTACCTGTGAGTACATTAAGAGCATCTAACGTCACTCGATGGAACGATCATCATAAGGGTTTGATTGAGTATTCAAAGGGGCAAGTTGAGGCATATGTGTGAAGAGCGGGATTTGTCCATCCGCGTGACGGAACATACTCTGGGCCCACTCGGATAACTTATATCCATAAGCTCTGCACCGTGTAACTAGGTCACAGGGATATTACTTATCGGATTGAGTAAAGTATCTATTACCAGTAACGAGATTTCACCTGACATGGTGATATCGTTGATCACATCTAGTACAATACAAGTATCATAGACACAAAAGGAATAGGACACAACATTGATGGTTCAATGACAAGTTTTGTGGAATGCATAGGTGGTCATTACGGGCATCCATGTCCCGATGATGATCATTGGTCAGAGAGGGATCTTGACCATGTCTCGAGTGTTCCCGAACTCTTGGGTAGCAGTATGAGCGTGGCCCCATTGCTAGGGCTACATGAACGAGGGACTTCTTCACTATGGAGCGCCATTGCTGCATGATTCGGATCCAAGAGATCTACTTACGCAATCTCAGCTATATCGGGGAGAAGCGAGAGTCGTCGTCAAGCATCGTACATGTGTGACTCCCTCGGGCGGTGCTGCACTTGTGACACTAAGTGTTATCGAAGCCGTTGGACTTCGAAATGATCTTGAAGTCGGCATCGATACGACTACATCAACCACGTTCCGCGCAGAACATTAATCGTGTTCGATCATTAAAGGTATGAATATTGTATCCGCTCCCGTTAGTGCATTACTAATAGATAGATCCTGGCATTAGAGCTTCTTGTGTAGGAATTTTTTTGTTTTTTGGCGCTGAACCCCAATAGTGGTATCAGAGCTAGATCTATGAGTAGTAATACTAGTATTGGTAGAACACACGAGTTGTAGCGTGTGGGCGTTGATTCTATAATTTTTACCCTCCCATGTCTACTTATGTATACCGTAGTAATGCTTGGTGAAGCAACCCCAACCGACTTTATGCGTTAATCCGCGAGACTGGTCCACGCTTGACATACGACTTGCACCGTATAAGTGGATTTGGGGGTGTCTGTCTCTCTCACATTAGTTGGTATGACATTTACAAAGAAGGGCCACGAGAGGGGTGTAGTAGAAATAATTATTTAATCAATGTTGTGGTTAAAGTTTGTAGGTAAGAGCGGTTCTTATGCGAACCCTAACAACCACGTAAAACATGCAAATATAAAGTAGAGGCATCTAACTTTGTTTTGCAGGGGCGTTATGGTGTGATATGGTCATAGTGAAGGTAAAGTAGTTTATTTTATATTTCTAAGTGGTAGTAACGGTCATCATGATGGTGTACTATAAATCGGAGGCTGTCGTGGGAATGACCACGGCAGATGCTGCAATCGGCAGCGAGTAGTAGAACATGGGGCAAGGGCGGCCAGCCATCTGCGGTGCGAGATGAGGGCTGAGACACAAGGATTTACCCAGGTTCAGCCCCCCAGAGGGTAAAGACCTACTCCTGCTAGATTGTATTATGGGGAGAGTACAATGGGGCGAGCTCGGCGGATAGGCAGCGAGTCGCTTGGGTGTATGATGGAACGTACCCTCTACGCGTCCTCTAGGGAGGTTTATATAGACTCACCTCCCTAGGGTTTACAGATCTCAACCGAATCAGTTAACGTTTCAGCGATTCTTTAACCTAATCCGACTAGGCCAATCTACGCTTCTGGGCCTTCAGCTTCCAGTCGCTTGAGTCCATGCCAGATCTTGATCCAGTCGCCATCCTGCAGGCCCACTCACTGGCACCTGGGCCAATAGGAAACGTCCTGCTGGGTATACCCCGGTAGGCATATCCCCATCAGTAGTCCCTGAGGCCGTCGTCGATTGGTCGCAGGCATTTGCTGGCGGTCGGAGTATATGGGTCCAATGCGGACGCCCAATCGAATCGGCGGCGGGCTCCTGAATAAAGGAAACACTATTTACTCTAGTCGGAATAACGGCGCCCAATCGGGTCGCAGCTCGGCGAACAGGTCGGCGAATACTCAGTCACTGTTATAGTGATCGGTTCTGCGAATCATCGAGTCGCGCGGAGCGACAAGTCGAATGGATGAATTTGGACCGTCAATTGGGGTCAAACTAGCCGTTGGGGTAATCCAACGGTAACTTCGGCGTAATTACCGCGTAGTAACGGCTCCCGAAATTGGCGGGTAGCAACTGCTATATAAGGAGAATGACAGGCGAACGGGGAAACACTCCTTCGTCCTTCCTCCGATCTCGCCCATCTCCGTTTTCCACTCCGCATCGCGATCCAACCAATCTAGAGAGCCCCGACCTCCGTGAACTTTCAACCAATGGCCCCCTCCACCGAACCATGGGGCAGATCCAAGTGTACCAGGGCGCTATTAGCGTCCTTCGAGGAGGCCGGGATCCTGCGCGCCGGCAGATGGCGCATCCCCGCGGCCAGAGAAGTGACTCCGGACCCGCGCGAGGGAGAATTCATCTGCTTCACCAGCCACCTGGAGCGGGGGCTAGGGTTTCCCACTTCCCTCTTCTTCCGACGTTTCTGCGCCTACTACGGGATCCAGCCGTCAGACCTAGGCCCGCACAGCATCGAGCAGCTTGCCATTTTCGTGGCGTTCTGCGAGTGTTATCTGGGCTGCAGGCCCTACTTTCCCTTGTGGCAAGATCTACTCCATGGGAGGATCAGCTGCGAAGAATCAGGCGGCCCGATGCTGGCTGCGGGTGGCCTGACATTCCAGCTGAAGTCGAAGGCGTCGTTCTTCGACCTGATGCTGCCCGCCAAGGCGGCAAACGAATGGAAGAAATCCTGGTTCTACGTCACCGAGTCGACTCCAGACGGCGAGGTGGTGCTTCCAAGGTACTCCGCCAACTGGCCCGAACCGCGTCGGCTCCAGGGCGGCAAGCTCCCGCTGGATCAGCGGATGGTTGTAGACGAAATATTGCAAACCATCCGCGGTCTGAAGAAGAAGGGCCTCCAGACCATTAACCTCTACAACTGCTGGTTCGGGCGGAGGCTCGTGCCCTTGGCCCGCCGCGACCATTACATGTACGAGTACACGGTTAAGGATGATACGACGAAGTCTTCCTTCGCTGAATGGCATCTTGACGACTACACTCTGGCCCTGAAGAAAATTACACAGGCGGTGTATCTGGACGCGAAGGCCGGGGTCGCCCCTTATACTGCAAGGCACCCAGCTCCGACGGTAAGCCATTATTTCGCCACCACTCACAGTCGCAGATGATGCATTCGCGGTTGTGCTGATGTTGTCTCATGTTTGTTGTAGTTGTTCCAAGTGGTGGAAGGCTGGCTCCCACCCGCAGACGACGAAAACTCTAGCTCGTCCGTCTAGGACGGGAGCGAGTCGCCGTCCGCCAAAGGCGACGTCGGGAGCAACGATGGTGATGATGATGACGACGACGAAGATGAGCCCGTGGAAGACGCCACCCCAACAGTTCACAGGACTCGCGGGCAACACCAGCGCGAACTCGAAGCGAGTAGAAGCCTCGAGCCTCACGATGATGATGACGACGAGATTCACGAGCACACCTCACATCATGAGGCCACGCCGTCGAAGAAGAATAAGAAGAAGAAGAAGAAGAAGAAGAAGGAGAAGAAGAAGGAGGCTAAGGCTCCGCCGAAGAGGAAGACGAAGCCGGCAAAGCAGACGTCTCCGCCCTGATCCGCGACCAGTTCTGACGCCACCAGCTCGGCTAAGGGCGAGGCGGCGCGCACGACCGTGGCGCCAGACGCTGCAGCCCCCTGGACGAGGTGCCTCTAGCGGCGCTGCCACCTCCATTCGCCCCAGTCTCTGGGTTGGGAGCTACTCCGGCCGCAGCAGCTTCGCCTCCCAGGGAAGCTCCCGCAGCCGTCGTCATAGAGGCTCCTGCCACAGCCTTGTCTTCGAAGAAACCCTCTGTGTCTTGGGCACACGGTGTATTCGAGATGGGCCTCAGTCGGAAGTTGGGGCCCGAGCTGGAAAGGCCTGCCGGCATCCGCACCGGTCTGCGGTTCATACCAGTCGCCAAGTAAGTCCTGTTCATATGCTTGTCTTCTGTTCTAGTCGGACAGCTTATTCATATCGTTGTTTCGCAGGACTGGAGTTAAAAAGATCGGCCATCCTTCTGTGGCCAAGGTTCCTCCAGTCGTCACCGAGGAGGACCCCTCACGGAAGAGGAAAACCGACGAAGTCGCTGCTCCCGCTGACGGTGCCAAGAGGGCGAAAGGCGACGACGTCGTCACGGTCTCTGATGACACGGCGGTTGCTCCGAGCGAACCTCCGACTACGGCGGAGGTGGCCTCGAAGACCAAGGAGGCTGTTGCCTCGCCCGAAGTGGTCGAGCCGGCTCCTATTAGTGCCGCGGCGTCCGCCACAACTTTCCCTCGCTTCATGGCCAAGGCGGTCGCGGCGAGTGGCGCGGCACAAACGAGCCGGACGCCTGGGGTCGCCGAGACGGAGATCGAGCAGCATCGCGGCCACACTCCGGTCATGCTTGCGTCTGTGGACGCGCTGCAACTTCACGTCATGCTGGGCACAGCCATCCAGGTATGTCCAGTCCCCGAGGATCGGGCCACTGAATTTCAGTGGTCGGATTCTTAATGTTTTTGTAGCGTCCAGTATCTGGGTACCTAGTCGCTGAACTTCAGCGGGTGGGCACTTAGGATTTTCAATATCCAGTCCCCGAGTGCCTAGTCACTGAATTTCAGCGGGTGGGCACTTAGAATTTTCAGTGTCCAGTCCCTGAGTGCCTAGTCGCTGAATTTCAGCGGGTGGGCACTTAGGATTTTCAGTGTCCAGTCCCCGAGTGCGTAGTCGCTGAATTTCAGCGGGTGGGCACTTACAATTTTTAGTGTTGTTGACGGTTTATTTTGTGCTCAGGGCCTGCAGCGCGAATCGGCCGATCGGCTTGCAGCGAAGTGTCGCATGGAGAAGGAACTCGTTGCCGTCCAGGAGAAGAACAAGGGACTCCAAGCAATTGCGGTCGAGGCGGAGGAGGTCTGCCGGGGCCTTGTCCCGGCGGGTGACCTGACGGCAGCTCAATCTGCTTTGAGTATGGCCGAGAAGCGAATCGCTGAACTAGAGTGTGAGCTCAAGGAAGCGAAGGCGAAGGCGAGCTCGGCGGAGGGGCGAGCGAAAGCTACTGTTACGGCTGTCGCTGAAGAGCGGAAGGTGTCTGACGCACTCGTTATTGGGCTGCAGAACGACTTCTCCTCGGTTCAAAGCTTCATCACGGGCCTCTGCCGTCCACTAATTGGTAAACCTTTCTTCCGCTTTCCTCTGCCTGTAACAGCTGCGTTGTGGAGTCGTTGGTGTGCTCACTGCCGGTTTCTGTCCACATGCCGGATTATTGATAGCTCGGAGGAGGCGCAGTCATACGACGCGCGGCAGTGTGTGACCACTCTGGTCGACTCGGCCACGTTGTCCGCGACTTGCATTCGAGCATATCTTCAGGAGATATCGCCCACAGAAGTAATTCCCAGTGACCTCGTCGAGGTATGGCGTTACCTGGAGAAGGCTCCGTCGGTCATCGAATGCATGACGCGGTCGGCCTTCCGGCGCGGGGCGGCGACGGTGCTCAGCCTTGGGCTTGCCCATTTCCCGGAGGACTTCGACCTTGATGATGTGACGAGTGGCTACCCCTTGTCGACGGGCTCTGTGGAGATTGCCGAGGTGCTGAAGCTGACGGACCGAGCCGCGGTGTATTCTGATCGCGTTTGGGTGATGTGCGACCTCCTCCCCTATCAAGAGACGACTGTCGCCCCCAACGATCCCGAACCGAAGCATCTGGACTTCAAAGTCGAGCAGCCGTTCCGTGCGGCGATGGCGGGTGAGTTGACGACGTACCCGTCGAACCCGTACGTGCCCTTCATTCGCAATCGCAGGGGTGGCGGCGAGTCGGCGTCGAAACCTGTGGAGTAGAAGCATTGTGCCCTGGGGCGTTAGTAACACATAGCCATTGAACTTTTCTTGTATTTTGGAACGACTTTGTTCTGCTGTAATGGAAATTCGTGTTGTTTTGTGAATTGTTTTGTGATTTTGAATGTTGATTGGAAGAGTCCCCGGACGCGTCCGCCCTTTTTATGGGGTTTACCTCGTTTGTTATGTGTGTGCGATTTTGAATGTTTTGTCAATTGTTTCGCTATTGAGGTCGACTCGCTAGAGCTCAGAGAGCCAGTCGCAGCGCGACTCCCGTGGGTGCTCTTTACTTGACCGTTTTCCCGTGCGCGAACGAGGTCGGGTAGCCGAGTCCCCGAGCGTGGTACTTGGTGGTTCTAGTCGCAGCTCCAGGGTAGGTGAGGACTAAGCGCGTTAGAGTAAGCGCGTCACTCCTGCCTGACCCGAAGGATCAGTCGCATGGCGAGTCTGCACGCAGCTCTCATCTGGCGTTTTTCCCTAGCCGCTCATATTTGACTGGACGTCAGTCCCCGAGCGTGGTACTTGACCGTTCGAGTCGCTGTGCCGAGGATGCGGATGACCTTGGTTGCTGTGAGAAGCGAGGGCAGTTGTCTTGGCTCGGTAAGCCAGTCGGGCTAGGCGACTCCAATGGGGCTCCAGGTTGGCGTTTTTCGTGGACGTTACAAGGCCTGGGGTCTCCCAGTGCCCTTGTACCGCACTACTTAGCCATGCCGGTCGCTTTACCAAAGGTTGACTTCTGCGAATAGCTTAACGCTATCATTACGAGTGCGAGTGGCACAAGACACGGAGAGTAGACGTAATTTGCGGTAACCGATCTGTTTTATTTCATGGTAGGTGGAGGGTACATGTATGGAGTTCTAGGAGTAGAACTTCCGTAGGAGGTTTACATTCCACGGTCGCTTGACGTCGAGTTTCCCGTCTCCTCGGACGTTGGTGAGGTAGTAGGCATCGTTGCCTAGGACTCGCCCGATGGCAAATGGTCCCTCCCAAGGGGGCGAGAGCTTGTGCATGCCCTTCTTGTCCTGGATGAGGCGTAGTACCAGGTCGCCTTCCTAGAAAGTGCGAGTCCTTACTCACCGGCTATGGTAGCGGCGGAGCCCTTGCTGGTAGATGGCGGTGCGGGAGCGAGCTAGGTCGCGTGCCTCGTCGAGATGGTCGACTCCGTCTTGTCGTGCGAGTTCGTTTGCAGCCTCCGTGTAGTTGACCACCCTTGGCGAATCGTGCTCGAGGTCGGTGGGCATGACTGCCTCGGCGCCGTACACCATGAAGAAGGGTGTAAATCCTGTCGACCTGTTGACGGAGGTGCGAATGCCTCAAATGACGGAGGGTAGCTCTTCAACCCAGCACCCGGCGGTGCGCTCGAGTGGTACTTGGAGCCATGGCTTCAGGCCATGGATGATGCTCTGGTTGGCTCGTTCCGCCTGGCCGTTGGACTCCGGGTGGGCGACTGAGGCGAGGTCGAGTCGGATGTGATGTTCCTCGCAGAACTCGGCCATGGCTCCTTTGGCGAAGTTGGTGTCGTTGTCCGTGATGATGCTGTTTGGGAACCCGTAGTGATAGATGAGCTCACGTAGGAACTTGGTGGCGGTCTTCCCGTCGCATTTGCGGACTGGCTTGGCCTCCACCCATTTTGTGAATTTGTCGACTGCGACCAGGAGGTGGGTGAAGCCGGAGGGGGCCTTCTTGAAAGGGCCTACCATGTCCATGCCCCACACGGCGAACGGCCAGGTGATGGGGATTGTCTTGAGCACCGAGCTCGGCACGTGGGTCTAGTTGGCGTACTTCTGGCATCCGACGCACTGCTGGACAATGTCGACAGCGTCTGCGTGTGCGGTGGGCCAGTAGAAGCCGTGTCGCATATCCTTTGCGACCAGAGAGCGGGCGCCGGCGTGGTGGCCGCAGTCGCCGGAGTGAATGTCTTGGAGGATTTTGCGTCCTTCAGCGGGTTGAACGCAACGTTGGAACACGCCGGTCACTCTGCGCTTGTGGAGCTCGCCGTTGATGATGACGAAGGATTTGCAGCGGCGTGCTATCATCCGGGCGTCCGTTTCATCCGCTGGCAGGGTGCCTCCTTCCAAGTAGGCAGTGTACGCGCGCGGTCCAGTCGTCTGGCTCGGCGATAAGTGCGACCAGGGCTGCCTCTGGTTGCAGCGGGATTCCGATGTCGATCTCCCTTGGGGAGAGACAGGAGGCTTGGTGATGGTGTCGAGGAAGACGCCGGCGGGTGGTGCGAGTCGAGCCGAGCCGATGCGAGAGAGTGCATCGGCCTCCTCGTTCTTCCGCCTGTCAATCCACTCGACGGAGTAGCCTGCGAAGTGTCCACCCAGCTTGTCCACTGCTTGGCGGTATGCCGCCATGGTGGGGAGACGGCGTCGCAGGTACTAGCGACTTGCCCGGCGACGAGGTCGGATTCTCCGTAGCAGCGCAGGAGGTTGACATTCATTTCCATGGCAACTCGCATGCCGTGCAGTAGCGCCTCGTACTCGGCCATGTTGTTGGTGCAGGGGGTGACGTCGAGGCAGAGGACGTAGCGGAGCTTGTCTCCCTTTGGAGAAGTTAGCATGATCCCTGCTCCTGCACCGTCCGTGTTCTTGGAGCCGTCGAAGTGTAAGCTCCAGAAATGGAGGTATGGCAGCTTTTATGGCTGCTGGGCCTCTTCCCAGTCGGCGATGAAGTCCACGAGAGCCTACGACTTAATCTCTTTACGCGGCTCATACTTGATGTTTTGGACGCCGATCTCGACGGCCCACTTGGCGACTCTCCCGGTCGCCTCACGGTTGTGGATGATGTCCTGCAACGGTGCTGAGGAGACGACCGTTATCGGGTGCTCCTGGAAGTAGTGTGGTAGTCGCCGCTGTGCTCTGAAGACCGCGTATACCAGTTTCTGGTATTGCGGGTAGCACTGGCGCGATTCGGTGAGGACTTCGCTGATGTAGTACACTGGTCGCTGCACCGGGCGCTCCTTTCCTTCCTCTGGTCGTTCGACGACCATGGCGGCGCTGACGACGCGCTCGGAAGCCGCGACGTAGACCAGCATGGGTTCCTTGTCGACGGGGGCGGCGAGTAGCACCTTCTTGAGGTCGCGGAGCACATCATCCGCCTCCTTGTCCCACTGGAAGGTGGGGTTCTTGCGCATCAGGCGGTAGAGGGGCATCGCCTTTTCGCCCAATCGGGGGATGAAGCGACTGAGAGCCGCGACTCGCCCGGCCAGCTTCTGGACGTCGCGCAGGCACTCGGGTTTGCCGAGTCGAGCGATCGTGTTGATCTTGGTGGGGTTTGCCTTGATCCTGCGCTTGGAGACAACGTATCCTAGTAGCTGCCCAGCTGGTACGCCGAAGGTGCATTTGCCTGGGTTTAGCTTTATCTTGTACTTCCACAGGTTGGCGAATGTTTCTGCCAGGTCAGCGAGTAGGTCGCTCTGGCGAGCGGACTTCACCACCACGTCGTCGATGTAGACGTGGATATTGCGGCCAATTTGGCTCGCAAGGCACTCCTGCATGCACCGCTGGTAGGTTGCCCTGGCGTTCTTTAGGCCGAAGGTCATTGCAGTGTAGCAGAAGGCTCCGAATGGCGTGATGAACGTTGTCTTTTCTTCGTCCTCAACGGCCATTTTGATCTGGTTGTACCCAGAGTAGGCGTCGAGGAAGCATAGCGACTCCGAGCCCGCGGTGGAATCGATGATTTGGTCGATCCACGGGAGGACGAATTGCTCCTTCGGGCAGGCACTGTTTAAGTTTGTGTAATCGATACACATCCTCCAGGTCCCAGTTTTCTTCTCGACCGGGACTGGGTTTGCCAGCCACTTGGAGTACTTGATTGGCCGGATGAAGCCTGCAGCGAGTAGACGCTGCACCTCCTCGGTGATGGCTCGGCGGAGTTCTTCATTGAAGGGCCGCAATGACTGCTTGACAGGTCGCACTTTGGGGTCGGAGTTGAGTTTGTGCTCAGCGAGTTCCCTAGGGACACCAGTCATGTCAGAGGGCTTCCATGCGAAGATGTACCTGTTCTCACGGAGGAACTCGATGAGCGCGCCTTCCTATGCTGGGGTCCCGTCTCGATCGTCACCGTCTGGCTGGAGTCGCCTGGGACCAGCTTGACGGTGCGGGTATGCGTCGTTGCCTCGAAGGCTGAGGTGTTGCTGCCCTCCGAGTTGGGCTTCTTGAGTATGGTGGGGTCGTCGTTGTTGACCCTGCTCGCGTACTTGGCGAGCTCGTCGGCGTGGTTGGCCTCTGCCGCGATGATGGCGTCGGCGAGTTCGGCTCATTTGGCCTCGCACTCGGCGGCCATGTCAGGGTCACCGTGAATGGTGATGACGTCGCGCGGTCCGGGGAGCTTCATCGCATTGTACGCGTAGTGGGGCGCCGCCATGAACTTGGCAAACGCCTGGCGCCCCAGGACGCAATGGTAGGGGTTGTCGAAGGGCACCAGCTCGAAGACGATCCGCTCGGTGCGGAAGTTTGCCAGTGTGCCGAAGGTGACTGGCAGCGTGACCTTGCCAATCGGGTACGCCTTCCGACCAGGGACGATGTCGTGGAACATGGTGTAGGTCGTCTCGATCATCGACTGCGGGAGCCGCAGTCGCCTGAAGGTGTTCATGTACAGGATGTTGATGGAGCTGCCGCCGTCCATCAATGTCTTGGGGAGCCAGTAGTCTCCCACCTTGGGCTTGACCACCAGGGCGACTTGGCCTGGGTACTCGATCCGTGGCGAGTGGTCCTGGCGGCTCCACGTGATTGGTTGCTCAGACCAGTTGAGGAACTGGGGGACGTCCACCTGGGCCACCGTGTTGACGGCGACGGCGTGGGTGATGACCTTCTTCTCGCGCTTCGTGTTGAAGCCTATGAAGGTGTGGAGCGAGCCGGCCACGCTGCCGAATTTCCCGCCGTTTGGCGGGTTGTTGTCGGGGTCTTCCCGCGCGCGCCGTGCCTTCTTGGTCTCCTTGAGAGAGTGGCAGTCGGCGGTCATGTGTGTAGCGGGCTTTACTTCCCTGTTGTGAAATACACAAGGTTGGTTAAGAAGGGCCGCGGGATCGAACCTCGGCTTTGCCTTATAGTTGCCGCCGTTGCAGCGTTGCCGCCCGTCGCGGCGAAAGCTCTTGGGCTCGCGCTGCGCGTATCCAGCGTTGGCAACGAAGTCGACTTGCCCGTCATTGCGGCGCTCGTACGGCGTTGTCCTTCCGACTCGTCGTCGGTTTCTTGGTTTGGGTCTTCCTCCGCGTACCTTTTGGCGATCTCCAGGAGATCCGGTATGTTGTCGAGTGTGCGGTACGCTCGTTTGAGCTCGGCGACAAGGGGCTCGTAGCGGCACGAGGTCTTGAAGTAGTGGATCATGGTGTCTGGGTGGATGCTGACCGCGTTGTACCACAGTTCTTGCCATCGTTGGACCCAGCTGCGGGTCGACTCGCGAGGTCCCTGGACGCATCGTTCCAGGTCCTCGATGGTGGTGGCGCGGGTGTATGAACCCTCGAAGTGCCTAACGAAGGCATCGCACATCTCTTCCCAGGAGTCGATGCTATCCGCGGGAAGAGTGTTGATCCACTGCCTGCACGCTCCCTCCATCATCAGGAGAAGGTAGCGGGCGGCTAGTAGATCGGTGTGGCCGGTGATCCCCATCGCCATGAGGTAGGTATCTAGCCACACGGAGGGGTCGTACGAGGGGTCATACTTCTCTATTTCCTTCGGCGCTTTGAAGTTCGTCGGGTATCTCTCGCCTCGGATCATCGGTCCGAAGCACCGGGGCCGGAGTCGGCTTAGCGACCCCCTCGGCTCACCGTCGCAGCGGTTGGTGAGGGTATGCCGCAGGTCGTCGGGCTGGCATGCGCGCCAGCTCTGGTTGTTGATGATGTGGGTGCGGGCGTCGACGGGTTGACCGTTGGCGGAGACGAAGTTGGTCGCCGGCCAGGGGTCGTTGGTGGAGAGTGCCGCGTTCACGGGTCGGTGTTGGAGCTGTAATGGTTCGGGTGGCGGGCAGTTGAGGGTGTTTGCCGCCATGGGATGGCCGCTTGAGGCCCCTCTGCTGCCCAATGAACGCGAGTACATCTGACCCTGTGAGTCGACGCCTGCGTTTTGTTGCTCGACCGCTTTTGCGAGCAGGGCCTTGGCGTACTGGATCTGTAGGGCGCCTTCACCAGTGGCTACGATGTTGTCGACTGCTGCTCGACCCGCGACGAGGTTGTCCATTGGGGTGGAGAATAGCGGTAGGCCGTTCGCGTCTCGCTCCCGTGAGGAGACCACGATCCTCGGCTGGTCCCTGGGGGGTGCGCGGTTGGGTGGTGACGGGGCGCCATTGGCCGTTGACCCTGGTGGGGGCCGAGTGCTTCCTCCTGGTGGCGCGTTCTCGCAGATCGCACGCTCGGCCGCGCGGGCCGGGTCATTCTTGTCGTCAAAATTTAGGGCGCGCCCCCTGGACAGTGGGGTTTAGGCGCGACATGATTCGGAGCTGGTGGTAGCGCGACAGCTCCTGCGCTGTCACCTGCTCGAGGCGAAATTTTTCGCGCTCGGCTTGTTCCTTGCGGACTGCTTCCGCCAGCTTCAGGCGGAGTTCCTCGACCTCCGTTGCCGTCGCGTTGGGAGGGATCGGCGTGGAGAATGGATCTTCCGGCGGGTCGGCGCCAGTCGCCATGTAGGTCGCGGCGTGGCGGCCGGTTCCGTCATGGAGGTCGGCGGAGTTCTCCGACCCGGAGTCGAAGTCGAAGATCCCAAGGATAGAGGGATCCTCGAAGTCTCCAACGTTGGAGACCTGGGTGATGGAGCCCGCGGGTGACGCGGCGACAATGGACCCGGCGAGTGACGCCGGGGTCTCCGAATCGGCGTCGTCGTTGAGGGCTGCGTCTTCCGCGGCCGCGGTGGTTTCGGCCACGTTGCTATGGGCTGAGTCGTACTCGGAGGCGAGGCGGTGGATCGTGCGGACCTGACTCTCAGAGAGTCGGTCGCGCGGCAGTGACTCGCGGATGCGAGCCGAGTCCTCCAAGACGATGACGTCGGTGAGGCCGACGAAGAGGCTGATCGTGCCGACCGGCAGGATCATGCTATGCGTGACGGGCCGGGCCGCCGGGACGTAGCTGCTCGGCAAGATCTAGAGCATCTCGCCAATTGCGATCATGCGGCCGGTGGCGATCGTCTCGTTGATGGGCAGATTGGATCTCGCCGCAGAACACCGGCCTGACCGGCCAGGCCCCACGGTGGACGCCACTGTCATGGGAATGACCACGGCATATGCTGCAATCGGCACCGAGTAGTAGAACATGGGGCAAGGGCGGCCAGCCATCTGCGTTGCGAGATGAGGGCAGAGACACAAGGATTTACCCAGGTTCGGCCCCCCGGAGGGTAAAGACCTACTCCTGCTAGATTGTATTATGGGGAGAGTACAATGGGGTGAGCTCGGCGGCTAGGCATCGAGTCGCTTGGGTGTATGATGGAACGTACCCTCTACGCGTCCTCTAGGGAGGTTTATATAGACTCACCTCCCTAGGGTTTACAGATCTCAACTGAATCAGTTGAGGTTTCAGCGATCCTTTAACCTAATCCGACTGGGCCTATCTACGCTTCTGGGCCTTCAGCTTCCAGTCGCTTGAGTCCACGCCAGATCTTGATCCAATCGCCGTCCTATAGGCCCACTTGATGGCACCTGGGCCAATAGGAAACATCCTGCTGGTATACCCCGGTAGGCGTATCCCCATCAGAAGCGCTGGTACCCTGGCGCTGGACCCGGAGACGTAGGATGGAGATCACAGCGTGAAGGACCATATCGCATCACACTTACATTTGATGTTTATTGTTTGTGCATCTTGTTGTGTGCTAGTATTAGATACTCGATGGTAGTATTAGTAAGATGATCCCTATAACATAATACCAATGAAAGTGTTCTCCCTTAGTGTGCACCACAAATAAAGTTCTCCATTATGAGGCACGTCGTGACGATCGGGTGTCATACATATATGCATTAGCATATGGTGTGTGTAAGCCATGTTGCACAAAATTACATGTAAGGTCAATTTGGCGAGCCTAGCATGTACATACATGGCCTCGGAACACGAGATGATTTGAAGATCGAGCATGAGTCACATGAATGATGTGATCGACGTTTCGACATCCACCTTTGCAACTATATCGCTGGCCATGACGGGCGGTGTAGTGAATTGGGATCGTGTAATCACTAATTTTTTTTGGGGATAATAGTTTTACTGGAGTTATTCGAACTCATATAATTATAAACTTAGTCTAAATCCTTTTTCAATTTTAAATGTAGAATATGGCTAACCGTGAAGCCTATTTTGAGGTTGCTGATTGGGTAACTACCGAGAAGCTCAAACTAGATGGATCTAACTTCCCTGATTAGCTAGTGCATCTGAATGTTCTCATTAGTGAGAACGACATGGTCAACTACATATGATAAATGATGAATTTGGAAGAGCCAATAGACTATTTTGAGACCCCACGTCAGCGACAAGACCGCTATCATCGCCAAGAGATGTCCACCTTCATTCAAGTGATCATGCGCTACGGGATGGTGGACGAACTACATCCTCTCATGGGTGATCTTGATCCATATGCGATGGTGGATCACCTGAGGGAGGAGTTCGTAGGCCAGGTGCGCATGTGGAAACATGATCTTCTTGGAGACTTCCTTTCCATACAGATGGAGGAACACACTTGCTTAAAGAGTCACTTAGTGCGCATGCATGATGTGTAAATGAGACTAGTTCATTTGATGGACTACTGGATGACTGATTTCTTTGCAATAGGCGTGTTGCTTCGGTCGCTGCCTCCCACCTACCAAGGATATGCCCGGACTTGCATCATGAGAGGTGATGGGGAAACATAGGATTTACTTGAGTTCATATCACGTTTCAGAAATGTGAAGATTGAATCCATTGTCGGAGAGGTCATCGATGATGAAGGTATATATGATATACATTTTTATAAATGTTATAATCTTGCAAACACTTATTGCAGCATTAAATTATCTTATACTTGTTCTATTTTATGAAAACAACTCCTACTACATGAGAGCTTCTTGCTGGAGAGGAGGTGACGTTGCGTGTTAATGGAGAACATGATGATGATGGCCGACGACACTCTCCCTTGACATTTATCATTTAGTTTATCGTTTTGGATAATTATTATAATTGGTGGAATATGAACTTTATTAGTGTGTCTTGCACTCTGTGAGACTGCTATTCATATGATTTTGTAACAAAACAGTTGTTCTACTTCTATGAAGGATTTTTATTTGTCTTCATATGTTTTTCAATTATTTGTCTTCATATGTTTTGCAACTAATTGATAATATATGAACATTTGTGAAACATTGAAATTCCTTAAAAATACCCAACTAAATGATATATTCATTTTGAATGAAACCATTGTTTGAAATTCAAAAGTTATGTTGATATTATGTGATATTGTAGATATTTGATCTCTCATCATATATACATCAGTCCCATGTTCGGGAAGATAATCGCAACACTGCATATTGTATAATACATAGTGTTTAATGAATTGTTGAAAGAAAATGCATGTTCCATGTACCTCATTTCAACAAAAGATGGTGATTATCATTTAGTAATTGTTGATTTAAGTTTACCAAATGAAACATGAGCTTCAAACTATTTGATGTGATCAACGATTTCAGCATCTAGGGGTATTGACTATAAAACAGAATCAAATTACTATGATTTGGTCAATAGTAATGAAATTCGACATTATTGGCATAAAGAATTATGAAGTAATATTTGATATTAAGTGGTAAAAAGGTGACACCAAATAAGGCGTGGTAGTATTAATGTACAGATCATTAGTTAGAAATAGAAAACACTCATCTAGAATAAAGTAAACCATCTAGAATTTGTGAAAGTTTTAGAGTTATTTGATCAAACCAAAACACTAGCGAACAAGTCCTTGTAAAATATTCATTGGAAACTTTGAAATACAAATTCCATGACTAGAACCAAAAGAAAGCAAAAAACTACTATTGCTAAAAGTATGGTACGTTCTCGAGAAAGTGTGTTTTTCAACAGTGTTGTTAATGAAATAAAGTGAGAGTATGATGAAGTTCTATCACCCTACATCAGAGTGTTGAGAAGAGCAACAGAATGTGTTTCGAACTTGACTCCCCACATTAATAAAAAAATCAATGATAATGATTATTGTGTTTCAATTATGCTTTTACTAACAAAAGTAGTAGGATTCGCAAATACGCCCTACACTTGGTGTGGAGACGTTTTGTGAATCACTTGCCATGTTATTAGAACAAGGCATACCTAAAAACTACAAAGGAATTGATGGTAAAATAAAATTACAAGAAATCCTAGAAGAAAATTTCACATAAGATTAGAAAGTAAATTGTTACCGAATCTTGTCAAGTAAAGTAGTTGCGTGATATTTTCAAATAACCGTAAAGTCATACGAAAAAACTGGGAGTCTTGAAAGACAAAGCACAATTCACCAAAGGGTATCTTGGAAGAATTCAAATGAATTTGATTCAAATGTGCTGGAGTCTGGTGGATTTAATACTAGTACTAGAGTCTTGTAAAAGAAATTCTCGATTTTATAATTGATCAAAAGATTTTCAAGTTATTCGAAATATTAAGAAGATATGCAGTTTTCATAAAACTGATTGGGAGCTAGAGAGTCTTTCTAAAATAATATGTGAATGGCATATTTTTTAGTGGGAGCAATGTAAAGTTTTGGACTCATGTATGTAGGAGACAAACTTTTGAGTGGGAGCTTGACATAATTCATATGTGTATGACACAGAATAAGGACAGAAGAGCCAACAAATGTTGATTTATAAGGGTTAAAGTTGAAAGTATATTGTACATTGAAATATTAGGAGATTAATATATGTCATATAGCATTGTGTTGGAATGTATTCCTAATAAAGAGTCTGAAAAGTTCAGGATGGAAACTGATTGAGGAATGGTCCTAAATCATTCAAATTAAGAAAACCAAGTATAACATTGATGGTTGAAAGAAAGAATAGAATGTGCGACATCCTCTATGTTTTAACATAGGTTATGTCTTAAAAACCATGTTGAATACGCAACATAATTTGATCCAAGTTCTTAATAAGAAGAACAAGTTTAGGAGTGATTAAGTATAAATCATTGAATAATGAGTTAAGCTTGTCCACGGTGTCTAGTAAGAATTGTAGACGTGTTTCTAGATTTGTGAAGGATGACATGCTTGAAATATGAAGTGTTATACTACAAGGATACATGTTAACCTTAAAAGATTGTAAATCTCTGCATTAATTACCTTAAGACAGCTGAAGCGTGGTGATAAATTCTCAGAGTAGCACATAGTGAATTTTAACTTTGACATCTACATCTAAAATATAAGTAAATGGATACTAATTGGTATATGTATAATGATAAGGCTAGGGAAAATCATCTTCCCACAAAGTGTGTTTCAATGCATAGTGCCCATGAGAAAGTCCGATATGACTGATCTAACATCATTGCTGGCATCTAAAATCGTAGACCTCACTCTGTTTTCAAAACTATTATACATACGCAATATGTTATCGTAGAAGATGATAAAATTATTAGTGTCATTTAAGATGACATTGATAAGTTGCAAAGGATACAAGGGTATGAAAAGTCCATACCCTGACTCAACCTCTTCCATGAGCAAGCATGATCATAACTGCCAAGTTGTCTGGTACTGATGATTGGTTAACAAATGCAGCTAGTTTATTTGTACTTTAGTGCAAGTAGGAGACTGAAGGAAATATGCCCTAGAGACAAATAATAATATAGATTATTATTATATTTCATAAAGTTTATGATTATTTTTTATATCATGCTATAACTGTATTGAATGGAAACGTTAATACATGTGTGATATACAAACAACCAGGAGTTGCTGGTGAATTCTCTAGTCATTGGTTCATTGGGCAATAGACGATCAAGGTTTCCTGGTCATGTTACGCTTTACACCAGTTGACAATGGAGTCACCTCATTGGAGAATGAGTTGATGAACATACCCTATATAAGTATCATAACACGATCATGTCACAAAGTTCTAGTTGCGATAATTAGGAAACGTAACGACTTGTTCCTTAGACCGTGAGACCATATCTAATCACTGTCACCCGAGAGTACCTTGAGAGCATCTAATGTCACTCGGTGAAATGGTGATCATAAGGGTGTGATTGAGTATTCAATGGGGCAGGTTGAGGCGTATGTGTCAAGAGGGGGATTTGTCCATCCGTGTGATGGAAGATACTCTGGGGCCACTCGGATAAGTTGTATCCATAAGCTGCACAGCGTGTGACTAGGACAATAGGCGTAAAGGAGCTATTGTTGGTAACGAGATTGAAACCGGCATGATGATGTCATTGATCACATCTCGGACAATACAAGTATCATAGAGACAAAAGGAATTGGACACAACGTTGATGGTTCAACAACAAGTTTCATGGAATGCAGAGGTGGTGATTATGGGCATCCAAGTCCTGTTGATGATCATTGGTCAGAGAGGGGTCTTGACCATGTATGGAGTGTTCCCAAACCGTTCGGTAGCACGCTTAAGGGTTTGATGAAGCTCGGAGATCGTTATTGGTATCATCAGAATCACCAAAGAAAAAAGAGGGAGAAATCAGAAGGGTTCCAGGAAGGTCTGGAGGATGTCCGGAGTGGGATGGAAGGAGTTCCATAGCCACGAGAATTAAATAATGCTCCCTTTGTTCCTTAATATAAGGTGTATAGTTTTTTGAGAAAAAATCCATAATGTAAGGTGTATCATTGGATCGGACTAATTTGTTCCTCTTATTTAGGAGGCAATTAATCCGATCAGGAGAGAGGATGCCTAGACTTCCTATTTTCCCTCTATCTCACGTCAATCACCTAGGGTATTCATGTCCAACATCAATGGAATTTTCCTTCAGCCCGTGTGCTAATATTCGTGCAAGAAAACTATACACCTTATATTAAGGAATGGAGGGAGTATGTAACTAAATGTAAATTAGTGATTTAATCATTTAATTATATTTATCTAATAAAATAAAAGGATTAAAATCCCTATTGGGCCAATTTCCATAGGAAAAAGGCCCATGAGGGAAAGAGGAAAAAGGGAGAAAGGGAGGAGGTGGCCGCCTGGCACCCATGGTCGCCACACGGGGCCCATGGAGGGCTCTTGGCTGGCCAGACAGCCCCTCCCCTCTCCCACCATCTTTGTTTAGTCACACATGGCTTATGTAATAAGCCTTGATCCCCTTTTCCCCTATATAAGAAGAGGCATAGGACAAAAATAAATCACATAAAAATAAATAAAGGCTTTCTAGCTTCGGGAATTTCCTCCAGTTGCCTATCTCTTCTCTCTCCTATGACCGTGGCCCCATTTCTAGGGCTGCATGAACGAGGGACTTCTTCAACATGGAGCGCCATCGTGTCGCGGGATCCAGATCCGAGAGATCTACATCCGCAATCTCGACTGGATTGGGGAGAAGAGGGAGTCATCGTCAAGCACCGTACGTTCGTGACTCCCTCGGGCGGTGCTGCACTTGCGGCACTAGGAGTTTTCGGAGCCGTTGGACTTCAGAACAACCTTGAGTCAGTGTCGGTATGACTACATCAACCACATTCCCTGCGGAACGTTAACTGCGTTCGATATTCAAAGGTATGAATACCGTATCCCCTTGCATTACTACATTACTAATAGATAGATCCTGGCATTAGGGTTTCTTGTGTAGGATTTTTTTTATTTTCTCGAGCCGAACCCCAACAGACTTATGACTGGTTCTATCGCATGAAACCCTAAAACAACTAGTTTTCCCCTTAGACTATTTATATCCTTTCTTCTCCACTTAGAGGTTAGGTTAATCATTCATATTCTTACTTTGAGCTCTCTCTCTCTCTCCATTGTTGAAGCACCAAAAACCTTGAGGATCTCCCATTCTGCCCAACCAATTTCAAATCCCTTTGGTAGAAAGCAAGAGGAGGTCCCGATCTAAGTTTCCACCAAGACAAAGTTCACTCTCCCTAGAGTTCATTGAGTTTGCTTGTTACTCTTGGGTTTGTGGGAAACCCTAGGCAACTAGGGTCGCCCGGAGGCATTCGGCTTGTGATTTGGCCCGTGAAAAGTTTGTGAGGGTTTGGAGACTACCTTAAAGTCTACCACAACTAAGTGAGATATTTCTTCGTGGAATAGGCTCAAAGAATAAGGTGAGTCTTTGTGGCATTGGGGAATCCTTCGTGGGACCTCACACCTCTCCAAAATTATGTATCCCCCTTCCCAAAGTGAGTGAACACGGGAATACACATTCGTCACGTGCTTTGGTTATTCCTAAACCGAATCTCTTACTTGTGTTGTTTACTTTGTGATAGCCTTCCTGCTTGAATTATCTTATATCATCATCTATGTTGCCTCACCTATGACGTATCCCCCTTCCTGAAGTGAGTGAACACGGGAATACACATTCGTCTCCACGTGCTTCGGTTATTCCTAGTTTGCATTTAGGCACACTTATATTTTACAAAGCCTAAAATTTGAAAAAGATTATAAAGAAATTTGTAGAAACCTATTAACCCCCTCTAGGTTAACCCATCTTCCCCTTTCAGTCATTTGAACCGGTAAATTTCGGCATGGTGAACTTGATCTTGCCAAATGTTTCTTCATCTTGGCCGTCATGGTGATGACCGTTGCCATTATGGTGGTAGCAGTGGTATTCCTCATCATCTGAGGCATCATGTTGACATTCTTGGTGATGATTTTGATGTTGCCGTGGTTGAGGACGAGGAAAGTTTGGTTCATCTTGCCGCATTTCAGGAGCTTAATGTTGTTGTTGTGGTGGTTGTGCCACATTTGGTGGTGGAAGAACTTGGTCCTCATGGCGATGTTGATGATGTTGAGCATGTTGGCACAATGATGGAACTTGATGCTCATGCCTAGGTTATTGACGAGGTTATTGTTTCTCTTCATTTGCACGTTAACGCTCATGGTGTCGATGTTGGTATTGTGGTTCCACATTTGGACCATGATGTCGGTGTGGATGGTCATGTCGGCGATGAAGTCATGGTGGGTCTACAAGGTCTTCACGTCGATGATGTTCTTGGTATTCGAAGTTGGAGTCATCACTTGTCATTGAGTTAAGGTCTTGTGGACGTGCATCTTGTTGATGTTGTACTTGAGGTTGTTCTTGTGGTGGTTCCTCTTAGATCAAGAGTGATCTTTGGTGATGATGATGTCCTTCACGCCTTGGGGGAAGCCTTGATGAGGAATCACCATCATAGCTTGACGTAGAAATGTGTCGTGGATATGTCACATGTTGTGAAGAACTCTCACGTCCGATGATGGGGTCGTCATTGCGTCGTGGAGCACTTGCATTAGGATCTTGTGGATGTGGCGATCGATGGCGTGACGATCTTGAGCCACTCGAGTGGTGATAGAGCTTGAGGAACGGGAACGAGCTCTTGCATTGTTCACAAATCCATCGATGAAGCGTTGTAGCATCTAGATGACTGCAAGTCCACAGATCAATTGTAGCTAGTTTCTAAATAAGAGTATCGAACCCACAAATATATATTTGGTTAAGGTATTTATGCCCCTCGTCACTATCTACCAAAGGATACTTGTAAGCTGCCTTTGATTTCAAGTAAAGGGTGATTGAAAGGTTTTTGGATTGAATGCAAGAAATTAAATAAAGCAAGTAAAAATAAAGCAAGTAAAAAGAGTGTATGGAATGGTGGTTGAACTCAATAGGGCTAAGACATTCTCGGGGTTGTAGGATACACCACTAGCATGTTGTAATTAATCATAATTAGGATAACCTATTTATTATGTCATGATATGTGTGGAGAGAGTTTTGTAATAAGATGTTCACTACAAGGCTCGTAGACAGTCACTTTGTTGAGCCAAGAATGAGGTCATCTCTAAAAAACCACTGCGATGCCTGGAAGCAATCACCATTCTGACCACCGCAATTAAGGGTTCCTCTTGGATATCATAATTATCTTAGTGAATCTCTCTTTGTTCCCCCTTCGACCGCGTTGGGTGCTAGAGGTGCTTCGAGTCACAATAGCTTCCGGCACAACATCCTAGCACGACCAAAGGGTTTCAACCTCTTACTTTAGACCCAAAAGAAAATGATATGTGGCCGACTACACATACCATCTCAAGGGAGAGATCAAACACACATCATAGATCAACGGATCATGTACATAAGTAATAGATCATCTTTATTTCATTTCATAATAATGCTAGAGTTTCTCCATATCCACAAGAACGAAGGGAATTACTCACACATGGGAGCAATCAACAACATCATCATAATCAAATGTATGGATAAAGGTAATGGAATATAGTGCAAACCATTATTGAATTTGGAATTACAACAAGATCTAATGAATGGAAGATGGGGTAGAGATGGTGATGGAGATGCAACGGTTGATGATGTAGGGGATGATGCATTGTTCTCCAATGATCCGTTCAGCAACAAGGATTTGCCCTTCTCCAATTTCCTCCTTTAGATCCCTTTATGGTATGGTTTTTTGTGGCTGTAGGTTTTTGTGATTGTCGGATATGTGATATGTTTTTGCAAGGAGGAAGTATTTGACAAGGCGGTCCCGTCGCCGGGTCATATGGGTTCACAGTATGGGCGAGCACCGCTGACGGTGCTTGACGTGGCACTTTGTTGGTAACCCCAAGCGCAGGGTGTGAAGAGCACAGCAGCAAGTTTTCCCTCAGTTGAGACCGAGGTTATCAAACCAGAAGGAGGAAGGAAATATCACACAGGTGTTGCAAACAACATGGAGACCTGCACAACACAAACTCAAGACTTTGTCCCAACGAATCAGTGAGGTTGTCAAGCTCACCGGTTTGGTGTAACAAAGGATTAAATGTATGGTATGAAAGGTAATGGTGGTTTGTAGCAAGTAAACAAGTAACAGTGGAAGATGTACCAATGGTAAAGATTGGACCGGGGTCCATAGTTCACTAGAGGTGCTCTCCTAAGATAAACAACATGGCATGAAGGGTAAACGAATTACAGCAGAGCAATTAACAGGAATTGAGCAAGGCATAACAATGCAATTACTAGTCAGAAAGATCCTATGAGATTAGATTGAGCAATACAACAAGATACATAGACCTCCATCCAACTGCATCTATGACTAGAAGTCCACCTTCAGGTTATCATCCGAACCCCCTCCAGTATTAAGTTGCAAACAACAGACAACTGCTTTAAGCAAAGTGTGTAAGGCAAATAGTCCACATGTTCCATGAACAAGAGACCGTTGTTTTCTCCCTAGTAGCAACAACACATCTAAAACCGAAGAGATTTTTGTCACTTCCCTTGGAAACTAGAGGCATGAAACCACTATCGAGCATAAATACCCCCTCTTGGAGTCACTAGCAACTACTTGGCCCAGATAGCTACTAACAACGGAGAGCATGCAAGATCACAAACAACACAGACATGATAGAATCACAAAGACAAAACCATTAATCAAACCAACATAATAATCTCAATATCCATCATATCCCAGCAACACAACATGCATGATTACAAATAGATTAGATCTTGATCATAAATGGAGCTCACAAGATCTATACATGAAACCACAAGGAGGATATACAACCATCTAGCTTCTACATGGACCCATAGTCCAAGGTGGAACTACTCACGCATCATACCGGAGAGAAGGCCTTCGGGATGATCTCCCCTCCGGCAGCGTGCCGAGAAGAACTTCAGATCACCCCCGATCTAGGGACAACGATGGCGGCGGCTATAGAAGGTTTCGTGGAATATTGATCGGGTACTTACGGTTTCTGCATCGGGGGCTTGTTATAGGCGAAGGGGGAGGCCGAGGCGGTGTCTAGGGGCCCCACACCATGCCTAGGCGCAGGGAAGGGCCTCGGAGGGTGTGGCTGCCCTGTCACGCCTCTCCGTCTCCCCTCTAGACTTCTTGTTCCCCACGGAAAGTTATTGACTTTGACGTTTGTCCCGTCCAATTCTGAGAATATTTCCTTACTAGCTTTTCTGGAACCAAAAACAGCAGAAAACGAGCAACTGGCACTGTGGCAACTTGTTAATAGGTTAGTACCAGAAAACATGTAGAAAGCATCTCAAAGTGTAGACAAAGCAAAGCAAAGTAGATACTAAACAATCATGGAGCATAAAAAATTATAGATACGTTTTTGACGTATCAAGCATCCCAAAGCTTAACTCCTTCTCGTCCTCGAGTAGGTAAGTGATAAAAAGAATAATTTTTTAGGTGACATGCACCCTCACAATAAAGATCAAACCATTTGCAAGCATTGAAAGCTGGGATCAAAGAACTCTAAACATGATCATGAAAATGGAGTTCTAATAATAGGACATAGTAACTATGCATGCAACATGAAAGGCTACAAATAAAGATCATGAATAACATGCATTGAAAAATATTTGTTTGTTTCACATACAAAACAACATGGCATAGTGGCAATCAGCTTGTCCCTCATGGAGTAGCAAATAGATGCATATGACACCTTCAAAGTTCACAAGGGTGACTAGAAACAAATAGCACAAGAACAAGTAATATCACAATATGCATCAATCAATAAGCTTTGGGACACTGCACACAGAATGACAACTATGCTCTCTTAATGGTGCCTAAAGGCAGAAGGTGGAGACTCAACATAATGGTGGAAGAAAGGCCCTTCATAAAGGAAGCAGGGATTTCAAATTTCAAAAAGAGCTTCCAAAAATTATGGTACTTGTTAGCTTTCAACCCTCATTGCCCCTATCATAAGCATCTTGAAGTGATTAAGGTTAAAGTGAACAAACTATGGAGTATATGCTTGACGAAGTATAAGTTGGCAATCTCAAGTCCCTTGAATACGAGGGCCACACCTCATGCTACTCAACTTTAGTCACCTATAAGTTCTTGTGATTGTAAGTAGTTGAATATCATAGAGAACTGCCAACAGGGTACCCCTTGCACATGGTATAGGAGCTTTCCCATAACCAAAATGACAAGGCAAGCAGACAATGAGCATCTCAAAAATCTGTTTATTTACCATATGCATAGCTTTTTATTGAGTATGCTTCATAGATAACTCACTATGGTAATGCTGCAAGTTTCTACCATGATTAGGCATGGCTTAGGCTAGCGGCCCAGGCGTTTCTCTAACACAGAATACAAACACCATGGACTTACAAGTTCCCTCTTTATTTCACACCGGTGACATCCATAAAAAAAGAGCATCATATCAACTGAGTACAAAGTACAAGTGCAATGTGGAAAACGTTCCACGTGATAGCACGGTTCTGCTAATTCCAACGTATAAGTGCAAGCATATACAACATAGATGACACAATGGTTCAAGTTTATTAGGGGCAAAGAATATAAAGTGTGCCATCAAGTTCGTGAGGGCTTTAATCACTAAGTTTTCACATAACAAAATAGTTTTTAATTGGAAGATAGTTGAAAACAAGAATATACTTGGAATGGTGTAACACACCATGCACAGGAATTTATAGTGGACACTTTGGAATAACTTGGTTTCTTGGGAGTTGTAAGCATGAGTAGAGCTTACTCATAAAAGTGGATGCTAGCAAAAGACTGGGAGCAACCAACTAAGAGAGCAATAATGGTCATAATCATGCAAAGCAACAAAGCATTACTAATCAAAGCATAGAGTGGTACTACAAGTCAAGGATTAAATGATCATAGAGGCTAATGGTGACTTGTGAGAGTCATAACATGGTGTTAGCATGTGCCAAGTCAACCCAAACAAAGCATCAAAGGAGAATACCACTATACTATGATTTTTGCATGCTAAAACAACGCATAATTTCTTCAAGGCACACTAAGCAATCCCAATTGTTTGGAACAAGACATGCTACATCAATAATCACTAAGCATAAGGTCAAAACAACACCTAGCATGTCATGCTAAAGTCTAAGTCACAGTCAATGCAAGCTCATCTTGCACTTTCAAGCAAGAACTTACTACTCCTTTCCAACACCAAGCAACTGATTTGCAAAACAACACAGCGAGAACAAGGGTCCAAACTGCTTTATTCAAACAAACTAAACAACCTAAGCAAAGAAAACGAAAACTAAGACACTCCAAGAACAACACAACTGTGTATGAAACAATAAAAACGAAGTGCCTAAACAGACCTGAGCTTTTTATTGATGAAGAAGGGGATGCCTTGGGCATCCCCAAGCTTTGACGCTTGTACCTCTTGGATATTTCTTGGGGTGACACCGGGGTGGAATCCCCAAGCTTGAGGTTTTGTCCATTCTTCATCTCATTGCATCATTCTCTCTCTACACCTGAAATTTTTCCTTCATACAAAACTTCACACAATCTTCATTAGCAACATTAGTTTATTCAAAAGATGTTAGACCTCTGGCAAAGCTTTGGAACAGCAAGGCTTTTCACTAAGAACACAATCTACTTTAGTAACTCCTTCAAAAAGCTCAATTCACCTAAAGAGAACTCAAAAAGGAATCAATAAGAAGCAAATGCAAATAATGGCAGAAATCTGTCAAAATAGACTAGTAGGTAGAAACTGATTTTTTAGAAAATCTTCTGTTGCTCAAATCAAAAGGTGTGAAACTAACTAAAGTTAGCTAACATACTGGGGGATTTATTCGTAACTTTTGAGCTTAATCCGAGTTACAGAGACTCCTCACGAATTTTTATGGTGGAGGACAGAAATCTGTTTCGGGACAGCAACTCCCCAAATCTTACTTCCCTCTCATTAGAGGTCATTCTTGGCACAAAAAGTAAACAAAAATGATAAGGAGAGGTCATTACTGAATTCATAACTTCCAAGACTCAAGGAAACTCTTGGGTTATCTCCCAACAAGTACTTTTCTTTAACGCCTTTAAGTTAGGCACAAGAAGCAAGAAGAATCAAGTATTTTCAAATGCGGAAGCATTATCCCTCTTGATTTTCCCTTTCTTACCTTTCTTATTCTCTTTAGGGAAGATATGATTGCTTATCGGATGATCAAAATGCATAATTCCTTTTCCCACATCTATTACCGCTCCAAGGTGTTTCAGTAGAGATCTTCCAAGTGTGATATGTCATTTGCCTACACATTCAATAACAAGATAATCAGTAGACACCATTTTCCCTGAGATTTTTGTAAACACACCCTCAGCTATTCTAATGGGCAATAAGGTGGCATTATTAGTGAGAGATATTTCCTCTCCTCCTTCAGAAAGCCCCCAAAGACTCAAAGAATCATAAATATCTTTAGGCATGAGACAAAATTCAGACATGATATCACAGCGAGCATCAAAAAGTGTAGTATTTATAGAGACTTTGATTGTGGGAAACCACTTTGAAGGCTCAGAATTTATCGGGACATAATCATGGTAAGCCCTAAGTGTGTGATAGCAACTATTCATAGCAGTAATACTGGTCTCAAGAGTGTTCAACCTAGCAAAAATATTTGTGAAGGAGGAATCAGACTTGCCATGTGTCCCATAGATTATAATAAAAATTTTATGGCATCAAAAGCTTCATCCTCAGTGCATAGCAAAATAACTTTCTCAGCCATAGCATCCAAAGCATATCTACAATGAAGAGCAATACTGCGGTAGAAACTATCAATAACCAAGCCAAGACTCATCTTAGGCTTAGTTTCCCTCTGTAAAGCGGAGATTCTAGACCAAGCTTCTTTAAAAATCTCTTCATTTTTTTGCTTAAAAGTGGAGATCTCTTCCATAGGTGAAATAAAGATTGTTCCAAAACCAGAGATACTAGCAACTAGGGTAGGAACTAATTTTTTTGTGTTTTTGAATAAAGAAAGCAAACCAAACTAGACTAATTTTTTTGGGTTTCTTGAAAAGAGGCAAACAAAACCAAGCAAAAGAAACAAAGCAAACTAAAAACAAAGTAAAGAGAAAGGAAGTGGAGGACTCCCCTAGTGAAGACGTCCTTAGCCTCCCCGGCAATGGCACCAGAAAGACTTGACGGTGCTCGACGTGGAACTTTGTTGGTAACCCCAAGAGCAGGGTGTGAAGAGCACAACAGCAAGTTTTCCCTCAGTTGAGACCAAGGTTATCGAACTAGAAGGAGGAAGTAAACGTCACACAGGTGTTGCAAACAACATGGAGACCTGCACAACACAAACTCAATACTATGTCCCAACGAATCAATGAGGTTGTCAAGCTCACCGGTTTGCTGTAACAAAGAATTAAATTTATGGTGTGGAAGGTATGGTGGTTTGCAGCAAGTAAACAAGTAACAGTGGAAGATGTATCAATGGTAAAGATTGGACCAGGGTCCATAGTTCACTAGAGGTGCTCTCCTTAGATAAACAACATGGCATGAAGGCTAAACGAATTACAGCAGGGCATTGACAGGAACTGAGCAAGGCATAACAATGCAATTACTAGTCAGAAAGATCCTATGAGATTCGATTGGGAAATACAACAAGATACATAGACCGCCATCCAACTGCATCTATGACTAGAAGTCCACCTTCAGGTTATCATCCGAACCCCCTCCAGTATTAATTTGCAAGCAACAGACAACTGCTTTAAGCAAAGTGTGTAAGGTAAAAAGTTCACATGTTCCATGAACAAGAGACCGTTGTTTTCTCCCTAGTAGCAACAACACATCTACAACCGAAGAGATTTCTGTCACTTCCCTTGGAAACTAGAGGCATGAACCCACTATCGAGCATAAATACCCCCTCTTGTAGCCACTAGCAACTACTTGGCCAAGATAGCTACTAACAACGGAGAGCATGAAAGATCACAAACAACACAGACATGATAGAATCAGAAAGACAAAACCATTATTTAAACCAACATAATAATCTCAATATCCATTGGATCCCCGCAAACACAACATGCATGATTACAAATAGATTAGATCTTGATCATGAACGGAGCTCACAAGATCTATACATGAAAGAACATGGAGGAGACACAACCATCTAGCTACTATATGGACCCATAGTCCAAGGTGGAACTACTCACGCATCATACCGGAGAGAAGGCCTCTGGGATGATCTCCCCTCCGGCAGGCTGCCGGGAAGAACTTCAGATCCCCCCTCCCTAATCTAGGGACGACGGTGGCGGCGGCTACAGAAGGTTTCGTGGAATATTGATCGGGTACTTAGGGTTTCTGCATCGGGGGCTTCTTATAGGCGAAGTGGGAGGACGACGCGGTGGCCAGGGGCCCCACACCCTGCCTAGGCGCAAGGCAGGGCCCACCCGCGCCTAGGGGGTGGCTGCCCTGGCACGCCTCTCCGTCTCCCCTCTATACTTCTTGTTTCCCACGGAAAGTTAATGACTTTAACGTATGTCCCGTCCAATTCTGAGAATATTTCCTTACTAGCTTTTTTGGAACCAAAAACAGCAGAAAACAGGCAACTGACACTGTGGCAACTTGTTAATAGGTTAGTACCATAAAACATGTAGAAAGCACCTCAAAGTGTAGACAAGGCAAAGTAGATACTAAACAAGCATGGAGCATCAAAAATTATAGATACGTTTCCGACGTATCAACCACCCGTACCATAGGTCGTTACGCGGGCTGGAACCTCCTAGGCACATGAAATTCCTCCATGTGCGAACATAAATCAATAAAATGACTTTTATCACTTAAAAATATCATATTATGTGTAATATGATAGTATTAATTGATATGTTCATCATAGACTTAGTAAATTGGGATCCTGTTGAAACAAGGACAAAATATGCACCCAAACGCGGTAAAATACTAAAACCCTACTCTACTTATGCAAAAACAATAAGTAAAAATGCTCCAATTTTGGACTCATCAACTCCCCGAATCTAGACTATTGCTCATCCTTGAGAAATATGGTGGCTTATGAACAAGATCATCATATTTATGAGGCACGGATCGTTACAATAAATGAGGCAAAAATTGAAAAAGGAGTACATATTAGATGTAGAGTTACATCGGGAGCTTTATCACACCTTTACACATCACATGACTTAGAGGTTTCCACACCTTTTTGTATTAATGCTATTATAACAAGGTATTAGTGATTGAACATATTATAAAATCATACATTTAAAAACGGTTGAGCACTTTATTTAGTAACAAAGATTCATGATCATCTCTTTTTCTCTTTTCTTTCTTCTTCTCTTTTTTTATAAGTGTGTACTCTTTCTTTTCTTTTCAGATTTTTCTTGATAGCGAATCTTTTGTCTCTTTATCTTTCCTCTCTTCCTTCTCTCTCTTTTTAAAGCATAGCTATGTGATCATGCTCACTACTATGGCTTTTATAATCCAAACATGTGACTATAATATGCTACCAAGATTTTACGTCTCATAATTTAATCAATACTTCATTGGTGTGGAAGACTCTAACATCAAAATAGTTGTACAAGTATCATAACACTCAACCTTGTTCAATCATCTAATATAATAATCATGAATCAAAAAGATAACTTCAAATATCATAAAGTCTCGAAACTCAACGGATATAATTCTTCTCTTGAACAAAGGGGAATCAAAGATGATGCACCTAATGCAAAATCTCTTGAAAAAAACCTAACATGCGTGTAGTAAAGTAAACATGATAAAACTAGAAGATAGATTACAAGGTGTTATAGATCTACCCCAAGCATGGGATCAAGCTGGGGGGATCAAATAATCCCTTGCAATTATTCGATACCGTGGCACTCTTCAAGGTGAAGGAGCGTTGTTGAAGATAGCTGCATGTAGTTTCTTGTTTGTTTCCTCCAAGGAGGATATGCGATGAAGGCACTTCTGTAGATCTGAACGCAAGTGGAACATACCTTCAGTGACCTTGTTTAGCACATTGTTAAGTTCCTTCTTGCTTTCAAGATCTAAAAGATGCTTGCGCACGATCTCCTAATGCATGAGTTATTCCTTTTGATCCTTCTCGATCTTGTGAAGACGTTGTTTAGTTTCTGGGACGTGCCGCATGATAGGCATGTTCAGAAGTTTGAACTTCTAATCTATTTGGGGCTTCATGCTCATGCGCGCATTCATGGTGATCCTCTTTGTTGTGAACCTGTGCGCCATAGTCTCCTCATAAGTCCCTGGATCAGCCTGGTTAGCTTTATTATGCCTGGGTCAACATTAGTTGGTGGAGATAAACTTGAGCGACTCCATGCATCCCTTCCCATGGGGTTTCTTCCCTTCTTCTTCATCCCCCGGCCTCATCATAGCCTGATATTCTGGCTGCTTCCATCCTCTTTTTGTTTGCTCCATGAAGATCTTGAATTCCTCATCGTCATCCTCATCATCGGAGTCATAAGAATACCTCTTGTTCTTCGGTCTTAGGCCTTGAGCTTCACGATCATTGGCTTCAATGGAGAAAGTCTGGAAACTATCCTAGGAAGGAGCCATGAGGCCAAGAGGTCTGCCTTTGCCTGGAACTGGGTAGCACATCAAGTAGATTGGATCTGTTGATACAAGAGGGAGGAAGACCTTTGGGTAGGCTCAAAAAGGGTTAGAAATAGGTAAAAAATCATACTGGAAGAAAAAGGGCCGGGCAAGAAAAGAATCCGAACAAATAAGGAAGGAAATAAGAGAAAAAGGAAGAAAAAGAAGTCATAACGATCTCTGGTACGGGCGTATGCCCGTACGGTCGGCAGGGAGTCAACCGACCTAGTTAGTATGGGCGGGTCCCACCCGTACGGTTTAGTCGTACTAGCTATTAATTTTTTTAATACACAACGCGGACCAAAAAAACAAGGCAATACAGGGAACGAAATGACCTGTCGTACGGGTCAGTGCGCCCATACGGCGTGGTCGTACCAAAACACTCGAAAACACTAGATATAGTGGTTGTTTAACGAAACCGTACAGATGCAGGTCCACCAATACCGTACCATCGCAAAAGCTGGCAGAGTGTATAGAAAAACTTAAGGAAACCAAAAACATAATTATAAAAAGCAAAACAGGCAGGTCCGGCCATACCGTCCACCCGTACCAGCTTCGCAAAGCTTGCAGTAGCCTTAGAAAAACTGAAGGAAACCAAAAACACAATTATAAAAAGCAAAACGATAATCAAAGAAAAATAAAATGAAGTTTCAACCATATTGTTCATCCAAAGAAAATGAGTTTACATGAGTACCTTCCTCTTCCTTTGTTTCTTGAACTAACTTTTTCTTTTTACCTTTAAACACGTTTGGTATCAAGAAGTTGCTAATACCATTGCAAAGAGAAACTGAAAATTTTCTTTTAGGAATCTAAGTACCAGAGGATATGCATATGGATGACACTTCCTTGGATGGTTGGATCTCCATAATACCCATGGGCATGTCCTCCAGTTCTTCTTTTCTTTAAAGGACCCGCAAGTCAAATTCTTGGAAAATTAGAGTAACGGATCATCCTTGGCTTAACATCAATTCTTCCAAGGATTTGTTTGAAACCAATATAATCCATATGCACCCTTACTTTTGAGTTAATAATATAATATCTAAATATCAAAAAAATATAAGATCTAGACTTATCACAAGATAAAACCACTGCGAAATATTCTTTTTCTGCCATGGGGTAATTCTTTTGGGCACCGTTTAAGGTATGGCTAGCATGATGAATGATATTAAGTTCATCCCCATCATACTGGCAAATAATTTCCCCAACAACTTCATGTCTAGCCTCATCAAAAAGCTCAAAGGGTTTCTTCCAATTAGGGGGTTTTATAATGGAGCTTTAAGAATATCTTGCTTTAAAATGTTGAAGGCAGTAAGACAACTTTCATCAAAACTAAAAGCAACATCCTTTGGTAGAAGGTTAGTTAGAGGTCTAGCAGTTCTAGAGAAATTCTTAATGAATCTTCTATAAAACCTAGCGTGGCCTAAGAAACTCCTGATACCTTTTATGTCTCGAGGAGGAAGAAGCTTATAGCTTCAATTTTCGCTTTGTCAACTTCTATGCCTTTACCTGAAATTTTGTGACCAAGCATTATACCTTCTTGAACCATGAAGTGACATTTTTTCCAATTCAATACTAGGTTAGTATTCACACATCTCTACAAGACTTTATGAATGTTATGAAGATAATGATTAAATGAAGTTTCATAAATAGAAAAATCGTATATGAAAACTTTCATAATACTTTCAACATAGTCAGCAAATATAGCAGTCATGCATCTTTGAAAGGTAGTAGGGGCATTACAAATAACAAAAGTCATACCTCGATAAGCAACCCATAAGGATAAGTGAAGGTTGTTTTAAGTTGATCATCAGGGTGGACAAAAATTTTAGAAATCCGAAATAACTTTCTAGATAACAAAAATGAGAATGCATAACAAGCCTTTCCAAAGTTTGATCTATAAACGGTAAAGGGTAGTGATCCTTTCTTGTCTCCTTATTAATTTTTCTATAATCAATGCACATCCTATGACCAATTATAGTTCTAGTTGGTATCGGCTCATTATGTTCATTTTGAACAAAGGTAAATCCACCTTTCTTAGGAACACAATGAATAGGAATTACCCAATCACTTTCCTCCACATGAAAGATAATTCATGCATCTAATAGATGAATTACCTCCTTCCCCACCTCTTCTTTCATGTGAGGTTTTAATCGTCTATGGAAATCTACAACGGGTTGATCTCCTTATTCCATAAATATCCTATGAGTGGCTACCGAGGGACTAATCCCCTTCAAGTCACTCATTGAATACATATGTGCATTCTGATGCATTCTGAGAACCCTCATCAAGTTTTCCTCTTCTCTTTCTGAAAGATAACTTATAATGACAGGGAAATTAGTGTTAGCTTCATCAAGAAACCTATATTTTAATTCCTTGGGTAAGGTTTGGAGTCAACTTAATTCCTTGATTTATGTCGGAACGGGTGTGGAGTCAAGATAATCATCTATTTAAATTTTATCCATATCTTGAGGCATATCATCATTAGCAACTAAACTCCTAACCAAATCATCATCGGGAGTTTCAATGACTATAGAGGCAAGATTATGTTGGGCCACGCGGAGATAAAACAAAAATTTTCCTCTAACGTGGTGATCCCAAGATCCTGCTGAGGTAGAAGGCCACGAGGTTTAGCACTAGACGTGCAGTTGCGGATTACTCATGAAGCACGTTAGTTGATGCAGTGCAGTCCTTTGTGATTCGATCATCCTGGTGATGAACGTACAACACCTCTGCTGGTATCCACACGTGCAAGGAGGAGCACCGGCGGTGAACTACTAGGTTCGATACGACGGCAGGACTGCTGTGGAGCTAGGGTTTCCAACACATGGAATGACCTAACCAAACAACGATTAACCTTTCTGGGTTACGGTGCTCCACTATATATATGGAGTGAACGTGGGATCCACTCTCGTGGCCCATTCACTAAAGCCCATATAACACTAGTCACCGTGAGTCCAACTCACTAACTCAGTCCTAATCCGGCTTGGGTCCAACCCAACCTAAGTCGGTGATCCTTAACTCGGACTATGCAATAACCTCAGGTCTAAGGATTACAGTGATTGAGATATACAAATGACAACTTGTTCGTTGTACCTCAATATGGGTTAATCCAACTCGCTAAACTCTTTAGCCAAATCTGTGTAAGTTGGAATAGCATCTCCATGCCCATGACAAGTGGAACCGAGTCATCAAGCCAACTTTCATATTGGTCTAAGTTGTGTGTCCAGCACAACCTTAATGACCAAGGATATTTAGTACAAACAACATGAATATATAGTTCCACAACCGAATCACATATTCAATGATACACATCAGATGTTTATACAAGGACAACTTAATATCTTTATGAATACAATGGGAAATCTCATCATATATGATTGCCTCTAGGGCATATTCCCAACAGTCTCCCACTTGCACTAGAGTCAATCTTCTGACATCACATGTCTAAGCATCTAATGCCCATGCATGGCTCTTAGGTGTGTCTCATGCTTCGGCTGTGGTAACGGCTTTGTCAACGGATCTGCAATATTTGCATCCGTGTGTACCTTGCATAACTTGATATCACCCTGATCCACGAACTGGCGAATCAGGTGGTACCTCATGAGTATGTGCTTTTTCTTCTGGTGTTTTCTAGGTTCCTTGGCTTGTGTAATAGCACCATTGTTGTCACAATACATGTCCAACGGATTAGACGAGCCCTGAACCACACCAAGATCCATGAGGAAATTCCTCATCCAAACAGCCTCCTTTGCTGCCTCCGAGGCGGCAATATACTCAGCCTCTCATTGTAGATGCGCATACGCCTCTTGCTTGGAACTCTTCCAGCTCACAAAGACTTCCGCTTATAATAAACACGATCCGGATTGAACGAGAATCATCGAGTCGGTAAGATAACTCGCATCCGTGTAACCCTTTACACTGAGTTAATCTTCACAACCATAAACCAATAACATATCCTTAGTCCTTCTCAAGTACTTTAGGATATTTTTAGCCATGTCGATGGATTTCTCCAGGATCAGCCTGGTATCTGCTCACAACACTTAGAGCATAGGAAACATCCGGCCTAGTACAAATCATGGCATACATGATGGATCCGACTGCAGAAGCATACAGAATTGCACTCATCCGACTTTTCTCATTAGTTGTCAAAGGACACTGAGTCTTACTAAGTTTTACACCATGGGACATCGGTAAGAACCCCTTCTTAGATGATTCCATGTTGAACTTGTTCAACACTTTGTCCAAATAAGTACTCTGACTCAATCCAATGAGCCATCTTGATCTATCTCTATAGATCCGGATTCCGAGGATATATGTTGCCTCACCCAAGTCTTTCATTGAGAAACTCCTTTCCAATGATTCCTTGGTTTCTTGCAACATCTGGACATAATTTCCAATCAATAATATGTTATCCACATATAAGATTAGAAAGTTTACTTTGCTCCCACTAAACTTCTTGTATAAACAAGAATCATGATCACTCTTGATGAAGCCAAACGATTTGACTACCTCATCAAAGCGAATGTTCCAACTCCGAGATGCTTGCTTCAACCCATAAATGGATTTCTGAAGTTTGCATACCTTGTCAGCATTAGCCAGATCGACAAAACCCTCGGTCTGTATCATATACATGTCCTCGGTTAAATTTGCATTAAGGAAAGCCGTTTTGACATCCATCTGCCATATCTCATAGTCAAAATAGGTTGTTATGGCTAACATGATCTGAACTGATTTAAGAATCGCTACGGGCGAGAAAGTCTCATCGTAATCAACTACTTGAAATTGTCGAAACCCCTTCGCGACAAGGCATGCTTTATAGACGGAAACATTTCCATCCATATCAGTTTTCTTCTTAAAGACCCATTTGCACTCGACGGGTCTTGCACCGTCTGGCAGATCAACCAAGTTCCAAACTTGATTTTCATCCATGGACTTTAACTCGGATCTCATGGCTCCAAGACATGACTCAGAATCAGATCCCACCATCGCTTCCAAATAATTTGCCGGCTCATCACTGTCTAACAGTAACACATCACGAACACTTCGTAATCTTGCCGATCTTTGTAGTACAGGTGATGTTGCCGGCTCAGCTGCCACGACCGGCTCAACCTCCAAGGTTTTTGCCGACTCGCTTCTAGCCAGTTGCTCTCGAATTTCTTCGAGATGCACCGTGCTCCCACTTACTCCTCGACTGAGAAACTCTTTCTCAAGGAAGACACCGTTCCGAGCGACAAACACTTTGCCTTCTTCTCGATTGTGGAAGTAGTAACCCAAGGTTTCCCTCGGATACCCCACGAAAATACACTTATCCGACTTGGCTGTAAGCTTGTCCGACTGAAGTCTCTTGACAAATGCTTCACAACCCCAAATCTTAAGAAAAGACAAACTCGGCTTTTTGCCTGTACACATCTCATGCGGTGTCTTCTCTACCGACTTTGATGGTACTCTGTTTAGTATGAACGCCGCTGTTTCTAGACAATAACCCCAAAATGATAAAAGCAGATCTGTCCGACTCATCATTGATCGTACCATGTCCAACAAGGTCCAATTCCGCCTTTCCAAAATACCGTTCCTTTGCGGCATTCCTGGCAGGGTAAGTTGAGGAACTATTCCACAACTTTTCAGATGGTCATCAAACTCATGGCTCATGTACTCGCCTCCTCGGTCCGACCGAAGAAACTTTATTTTCTTGCCGATTTGATTTTGTGCTTCATTCTGGAATTCTTTGAACTTTTCAAATGCTTCTGATTTATGTTTCATCAAGTATATATATCCATACCTACACAAATCATCAGTAAAGGTAATGAAGTACTCATAACCACCCCTGGCTGTCGTGCTCATTGGTCCACATACATCACTATGTACTAGTCCCAACAAGTCGGACGCCCTTTCGCAACTCTTTGCAAAAGGTGTCTTGGTCATTTTGCCGAGTAGGCAAGATTCGCATGTCTCGAACGACTCCAAGTCGAATGAAGTTAGGAGTCCATCATCATGGAGCTTCTTCATGCGTTTCCAACTTATATGACCAAGCCAACAGTGCCAAAAATAAGTCATATTCAGATCATTTGGTTTCAACCTTTTAACATTTATGTTATAAACCAACTCACCATCAAGATTCAAAATAAATAACCCGTCCTGGACGGGTGCAAAGCCATGAAACATATCATTCAAATACAAAGAACAACCATTATTCTTAATATTCGACTCATAGCCTTGCCTCATCAAACATGAAGCAGAAATAATGTTTCGACTGAGCACTGGAATATAATAACAATTATTCAGTTCCATAATGAATCCTGAAGGTAAATGAAGTTGCATCGTGCCGACTTCCAACGCAGCAACTCTTGCTTTGTTGCCGACTCGAATATCAACCTCGCCTCTTGCTACGCTCCTAGTTCTTACCAGTCCCTGCAACGAGTTGCAGATGTGAATAACTGATCCGGTATCATATACCCAAAAACTATTAGGTGCATCAGCAAGATATATGTCTATAACATTGCAAACAAGTGTACCTGAGTTAGAAGTCATACCTCCACTCTTGGCTTTGTCGGCCAAGTACTTGCTGCAGTTCCTCTTCCAGTGGCCATCCGCCTTGCAGTAGAAGCAAGTGGATCTGGCTGAAAGAGATGGCTTAGTCCCTAAGGAAGCGCTTGGGACCGGGTCCTGAGTCTGCTTTCCTCCCGACTTAGCCTTCTTCTTAGTCCAAGAACTCTTCTTGAACTAAGCCTTATTCTACACCATCAACACTTGACTGGTGCCCTTCTTGAGATCCGCCTCTGCCTGCTTGAGCATCCCATGCAATTCAGTGAGCTTCTTATCCATACCATGCATGTGGTAGTTCGAAATGAATTGCCCATATGCACTAGGAAGAGAGTTCGGAATTATATCCGTAGCGAACTCTTCGCTAATGGGGTAGACAAGCCTCTCCAGAAATTGCACATAACCAACCATTTTGATCACATGCGGACTCAGTGGATCACCATCCTTAAGCTTGAAACTCAGCAAAGCCTGAGAGACTTGATACCTCTCAGTCTTCGCCTGAGCCTGGAACATACTTTTGAGGCTTTCGATCATATCGTAGGCCTCAACATGCTCGAACTGCTTTTGCAAGTCCGGTTCCATGTGAGCAAGCATAAGACAGCTAATATCCGTGGACTCATCCTTAGCCCGACGGTAGGCATTGGTGGCAGCGACAGTCGCATTCTCATTCGGCTCATCTAGAAGTGGGTTGTCTAGGACATGGTCCTTCTTTTCTTGTTTGAGAACAATTCTCAGATTTCGATACCAGTTGGTAAAATTAGTGTCGTTCAGCTTATCTTTCTCAAGAATGGATATCAAAGCAAAACCGGATATATGAGAGTGACTGCTACTTGGTGCCATGATCTACAATAGAAAATACGCAAAACACTTAAGACATGTATTCATAAAAAGCAAGCATATTAAACACATTAATATTTTATTCTCCCACTAGAACCAACACCCCTCCGATGGTTGCATAGTGATTCAGGATCCTAAATAAGCAAGTCGGCTAGTGAGCTTTAGTATCACAGCTAGCCGCCAAGTGATCTAGGTAGACAACTCCTTGTCAATCGCATCTCATACGACTCCTGTTGGACGGATGGCATCACATGCCCCGTCTCCCATCCGACCTTTCCCCGAGCCCCACAACCATTGTGATAGACCCGTCTAGCTTACCAAGTGTTTCCGCAGTAAGAGTCTGACTCGAACCCACCTAGTCGGAAAGAATTGGCAGCACCTCAATTTTATGAGCCCACTACCAAAAATGTCCGACTTGTGATGGTGCAAACACTGGCGAGAAAACCGACTAGACCTTCTTTGAGGGATTAAATTTTACCGACTATCTAATAGAGGTAAAACAGAGACATAACAATAACACAAAATAAAGTAATTATAATGTGAAATGGTATGGCTCTCTTCATGGCGATCTCCATCTCCACAAAGCCTGTAATCTGACTCGTGCCAACTCTTGTCACTTGCCATCTTACTCCATGTCTCCGACATGTACATCGCCTTGCATGCCTTCCCGGTTCTCCAAACAGCTACACTAGCTTAGTAAAGTAAACTACAAGGAGAATCCGACACGCAGGTTGTTATACAATAAAATGACAGCACCTAGGCTCCAGCCGGCTGACAAAAACCGTGATTCGCAGATCACGTATGGATTACACACGTACATCACATGCACATGAACCATACCATTCACAACTTCTTGCAAAAACAAGTTATGTATAATACAATATCTACCAGCACTATGAAACTCACAACGACATCTAAGGCGCTACGACAGGGCGAAGCCGGCGGTCCCAAGATAATCATCTATTTAAATTCATCAAGAAACCTATATTTTAATTCCTTGGGTAAGGTTTGGAGTCAACTTAATTCCTTGATTTATGTCGGAACGGGTGTGGAGTCAAGATAATCATCTAATTAAATTTTATCCATATCTTGAGGCATATCATCATTAGCAACTAAACTCCTAACCAAATCATCATCGGGAGTTTCAATGACTATAAAGGCAAGATTATGTTGGGCCACGCGGAGATAAAACAAAAAATTTCCTCTAACATGGTGATCCCAAGATCCTGCTGAGGTAAAAGGCCACGAGGTTTAGCACTAGACATGCAGTTGCGGATTACTGATGAAGCACGTTAGTTGATGCAGTGCAGTCCTTTGCAATCCGATCGTCCTGGTGCTGAACGTACAACACCTCTGCTGGTATCCACACGTGCAAGGAGGAGCACTGGCGGCGAACTGCTAGGTTCGATACGACGGCAGGACTGCTGTGGAGCTAGGGTTTCCAACACATGGAATGACCTAACCAAACAACGATTAACCTTTCTGGGTTACGGTGCTCCACTATATATATGGAGTGAACGTGGGCTCCACTCTCGTGGCCCATTCACTAAAGCCCATATAACACTAGTCACCATGAGTCCAACTCACTAACTCAGTCCTAATCCGGCTTGGGTCTAACCCAACCAGATTACCGGTTCAGATCCAATCCGAACTTGCTCCCACTCTTAAGTGTGTGACCCCGCAGGCTCATGGCTACTTGGACACGATTAGAGTCCGACTATAAATCGATTAGTCGGTAGCGGCTCCTAGCAGAACGTGCCGACTCCCAAGTACCAAAGAGTCATGACGACTTGCCTTTCCAATGCGACTTAAGTCCGAGTCCCTTTTGCCTCACGATATACCTTGTCAGACTATAGGCGAATAATTGTCATCCCTTAAATAGTCCGACTCTCTTCTCGATCCGAGATAAGTGATTCACCCGACTAACTCTTAGTCGATCGCCTCGGTTAACACTTAACTGAGTCGTGCATGTCCATGCTTTACGAATTATATCATCTGAGAGGGCCCAGATAATATCTCTCCAAGTGGAGGGGAAAAATCCCATCTTGGTTATTCACATCAGGCAGCTTGATTCTCAATCGACCCGAACTCTGCCTTTATAACTGCCCAGTTATGGATCAGTGTTTGACAAAACCTAATTCGGTGATCCTCAACTCGGACTATGCAATAACCTCAAGTCTAAGGATTACATTGATTGAGATATACAAATGACAACTTGTTCGTTGTACCTCAATATGAGTCAATCCGACTCGCTAACCTCTTTAGCCGAATCTGTGTAAGTTGGAATAGCATCTCCATGCCCATGACAAGTGGAACCGAGTCATCAAGACAACTTTCACATTGGTCTAAGTTGTGTGTCCAGCACAACCTCAGTGACCAAGGATATTTAGTACAAACAACATGAATTTATAGTTCCACAACCGAATCACATATTCAATGATACACATCAGATGTTTATACAAGGACAACTTAATATCTTTATGAATACAATGGGAAATCTCATCATACATGATTGCCTCTAGGGCATATTCCCAACAGATTAATCATATTACCTTCTTCCTATTGCCCATACTCATATTCGTCTAAGTCTTCAATATCGAGTTTATGTTGGAATTTTGAGAAGTGAAATTCCATTTTCTCTTCACCAAACTTGAGAGATAACGTTTCTTTTCTGCAATCAATGTTTTCTCCTGCAGTGTTCAAGAAAGTCCTTCCAACAATAATTGGACAATAAACATCAATAGGCATGTAAACAAGTATAAAATCAATAGAATACTGGTAGAGTCCAATACAAATTGGAATGTCTCTAATTACTCCCATAGTAACTCTGAGTGTTTTATCAACAAGCATTATTGTCATATTGGTATCCTCTAATTCGGCTGGGGCTAATTCTTTTTTGGATTTTCAAATAAAAATTAAATGGGATTACATTAACTATTGTTCCTATATCATAGAGGCCATAATAATAAGATCCACCAAAAGTGCAAGGGAGAATAGGTTTACCAACTTCTTTAGCTTTTACCTTCCCTTCAACAAATTGTGAAGCGTCAGTATCTAGATCTATTACGTTGCAATGTGCAAACATAGTTAAGATATCTTCTTTTGTTGGTTCCCCAGTCTCCTCCTTACTTACCTCGTTAGTTTTTCTTCCTTGTGTCTCTTCTTCTAGCATTTGGAGGAACATTGTTTCTTCCTCACGTTGGTCTTTGATTTGTTGGGCCATCATATGTTTTATTTCAGTCCTTTGAAAAGGAAGGGGTTCAACATACTAAGGGACCTCCCTCGATGGATCTTCGTGAGATATAGTTATTACATTACCATGTTCGACTGGTTCATGAGTATAATGAAGCCAGTCTTTCTTAGAAGCTTCAATGTGTTCTGTAAACAAATAAAGGATTTGCACAATAATATCATCATCAAGTTGAAGCTAATTAGAGGTTTCTTTTATCTTACCGGATTCTTTATAAGCATTGGGACAATCTTATTTAATTTCTACTCCTCCTTCGCCACCTAAATTAAATCCCCATGTTTCTTTATTTCTGTGAATACATTTTAGGACTTCCCAAGATTTAGTGATAGTTAGCTCCATAAAAGAGACTCCAGAATTTGTATCAAGCTCATGTTTAATTTCTTGATTAAGTCCCCCATAGAAAATGTGTAAAATATACCATTCAGGTTGTCACATCCCAAGATTTTCCAAATCTTGTAATGTGAAAAATAAATGAATAAAATAAAACTTTGTTGATTTTCAGGGTGAGAAGAAACTTTTTGAATTCAAATGGGAATCTTCAAACCTATTTTGATCAAGATAAATCCTAAAGGGATTTAAAAAGATAAACATTTAATAAAGGAAAATGACATATTTTGGAATCACTATTTTGAAATCTTTTAATAAAAGATTTGATTTTAAAATGAGAAGGAAGAAATTAAATAAGGAATTATTCTATAAGCCAAATTAAAACTTGTCCAAGCCTTTGAAATAAAAACATTTCTATTTGATAAAAATAGTAAAGGTTTACTTAAATAAAATAAAAAGGATTTAATATCCAAGTTTATTAAAAATAAAGGTTTCACTATTTTAATTAAGACATCAGACCTATTTATTTATTTTAAACAAGTTTTCCAAGTGTTCTTTATTTTCAAATAAAACCTACTGATTTGGTTTTGGTAATATTTTAGACTTCAAAATGGAGTTTTGAATAAATCAAAAACTATTTGATTTAATAACAAAGGTCTATTTATTTAATTAATAATGGACCCTATGATAAAATTATTATTTTTATTTTTGGGAATTGGTTTATGTTGTTAGACAGAACCAAATTCAATTGAATTGTTTGGTGAATGTTTGAATTAGTTTGAAATGTTTGATTTGTTGTTGAAACTCAAAACATAAAATAGAAATAGAAAAAGAAAAGACATTTGAAAGAAAAAAATGGAATCTGACACAGCCCAGCCGACCAGCCCACTAAGCCCAGCAAACAGCCCAGTTCCTCACTCCCGCAGATAACGTTTCCCACTCGCTCACTGACCCACAGAGACGCTGATCAGTAGACCCAACTTCCCTCTCCTCTCTCTCGCTGACCAACCGACCCCACCTCTCCAGCTCATCTTCTTCCTCGCGCAGACGACGCCCGGTCGTTGCAGCAGGTAACGCCGGCGATCAATTCGCGTAAATGTCCGCATTAATCCACCCCGCGACCACGCCCATTTAACCGCCCAGGCTTCCTCTCCATTTTCCCTCACGTGCCTCCCTCTCTCTGCCCCAGGCCGACGGAATTTCGAGCCATACTCCCACTGCTCCGACCACCGTTCCTCCTCGATTCCGGCCGAACCGTGCCACCTCTTGCCTCCCCGACCAAACACACATACTCCCCACTCCCAGGCGCACCCGTCCGTGCCCTCCGTTCAACCGCGGGCGCCCCAGAACATCGTCTTCGACAAGCTCCGAGCGTCGCCGCGTCTGTCTCCCACTCCGGCGAACTCCACAGGTAAACTCCGTTCGCCCCGGCACTCCTCGATGATGCTCCCACACTCGCCACATCCTCCTGCATGTGACCATGCCCTTGTCCTGCCTTAGAGCGATCTGCAGTGTCGCCTCCGACCAGGACCAGAGCCGCCCGACGTCGTTTCCCACTCCGGCGAGGAATTGCTGCTGCCCCTGAGCACCCCTTGCCACACCGACCACACGTCGAGCACCACCTCGACCTCGCGAACACGGTGAGCACCTCCCCTTCCCTCCTTGCTTCCTAGAACCGCTAGCCCCACCGTCGACTGCCGCTGCTTGGCCAGCCAATTCTGGTCGAGATTTTGTGGACCATAGGATTTAGATCCAAGCGTTGCGATAGATTGACTAATCGAAGGGGTATCGTAGGATCAGAGCCGCACAGATCTCTTTTAATCCAACGGCCTGTATCTGTCGATCCACCCGAACTGGTATCGACCAGTAGAAAAGCGATGCGTGGCCAGTCTTCGATTTAAAAACTGATTTGAAATCAGATTTGATTTGCAAATTGAAACCCTTGTAACTTTTGATCCACACGTCCAAAAATTACAAACTTTATATCAATAGAATCAGTGGAACAAGCCCTAGCCAACCATGCCATTTGTTTAGTAAAAAGCCTCTGGTAGATTGGTTGTTTTTGTAGAAACATTTGTATGCTTGTTTAGATTAGAAAAATCATTCAAAAATGTTTTTGAGGTTGAAATCTTGGCAAATTAGTTTGAGATGAACTTACTGACCCTAGGAACCAACCCATGGTTTTGAAAATGGATTTGGTGAAGTCTAGGATGGATTAATTAATTTAGCCCATTTCTAGCCAAATAAAAAAAATATGGTTTTGCTATGAAAATGTTTTTGGAGTAAAAAATTTGGGAAAATGATTTGAATCAAACCTACTAACCCTAAACACCAAGTTTTGAGAATTAGCAACTTATTTGGTGAAAGACATAAAGTTTTTGATTTGATAAAAACATTTTCCACCACATAAAATGATGAATGGATTTAAAAATGGTTTATGAATAAAACCCTTTTGCAAATGACTTTGCCACTTTAGAAAATAACCACCTTGAACCCTACAAAGTTTAGAAGCCTAGTGGAGACCATATTTGCAAATAAAACTATCTCTTGCATGCTTACATGCATGACTTAGATCCCATTGTTTTATGTGTGTAAATTGTTTGATTGATTATTGGTTTGGAATGCTAGTTGATATGGTGTTTGCTTGATTGATTGTAGTGAAGTTAGAAAAGTGTGAAACTAGCAAGATCAAGGAGTGAACCAACATTCCCTACCAAAAGAAAGGCATGTTACACTATCATCTAATGTCCTACTATTTTCATTATACTTAGTGGATTTTGAAACATGCATGAAAAGAATTTCTATACTATATGCTATGCTAAATCCTAATAGGATACCCTATACACTCCTTAGTGAAAACAATGTAGTTGTTACATGCTTAGCCATGCTATATTTTGAAAAGAGATACATGTTGAGATTTTATGAGATTGAAAAGGACTTGTGTTTATATAATAAAACAAGGACTCAATGAACCACCTGGGTGGACAAGGATACTTTAAGTTTTTGGAGAAGGTGGCAACAAAAGAAACCATGTCTATGGCAATCTCTTTGTGTTGTGCTCCAAAAGAAAACCACCCAGGAAACTTAGAGATTGAACATGTTTCTCCAATTGTGGCTTTCGTGTGCAACCACATGCTATTTATGGCTCTGGCTTGGTCAACTACATTGGGAAGACCCATGCATTGTCTTCAGGCTACTGAAAATGAGGACCTAGAATCCTACATGGGTACTGAAGACAAGCTAGCAATGGTGTATGGGAGGACCCTCTGGAAAGACTTCGTCACATTCTCAATCTGCCAGTACTCCATCTTGGTGAGTACTAATCCAGTGCTTGGTGGCAACAAGATGAGATTGTGACATGTGGGTAAAGTGTACTACTTCTGCAGAAGATAATAAAATCTAAGTACTTAGCCATGTCCCCGGTTATGGACAATACTGAGCAACTAAAGTTTGAAGCTATGGGAAATCTCGACACTCCAATTTCTAAAAGAAAACTTTTAAGTGACAACAAAAGACTTGATGCACTTGGGGGTACCAAGGAGCTCAAGAGATTTTGATGAAAACTTGAACACTTGGGGTTACCAAGGAGCTCAAGAGATTTTGACAAAGACACTTGGTAGATTCCAAGGAAGTGACAAAAGATCAAAACCCTTTTGAAAAGATAGGATAAATTATTGCTTTCTGCAAATGAGCCTAAAACCCTACTTAGCCAAATATGCATGCAATGATAGGATCCATTTATATTCTACTTAGTAGTGAAACTTGCCAATACAATTCAAATGTATTGACCCTTGTGGCTGTAACTTGTAATGTTGCAGGTTTGATTGTTTTAGAGAAGATTGATTGAATAGGATTACAAAGTCTACAACCAATATGTCTGCCTGTGGCACTTTGAAGATGAAGGACCCCATGCTTATAGTTATTCCGCTGCAATGTATTGTAATAGCCAAATGAGCTATTGAAGATGTAATGAAACTATGTTATTCCTGGTTATAAAGTTACATTATGACCTTTGTTTCTTGATATTACATCTTAACTATGGATGCTAGCTATTGATCCAGGGACTAGCATTGTAAACACAGGGGATTCAACCTTATATTATTTAAAGGTTGGGACACTCCCTCTACACAGGTAAATCATGATGGGGACATTTGTTAAGGATAGATCTGTACCTTTTGAAAGCCCTTACCAAGCCTTCACTTGGTCGGTTCTTGAAATTTGTAATTGCCCTTCTCACATCAGTAGTCTTTACCTTGGGAAAGAGTCAAAATAGGAATTCCGCTTTGAGATTTTCCCACGTATCAATTTTCTCTGCAAGCCAAATTCTATACCAAGCTAAATCAGTGTTGATTAGAGATTGGCTAAATAATTTAAGTTTCGGTTCATCATCAGAATAGCCTCTCAATTTAAGTGTCCAACATAACTCGGTAAAATTCATTAAATGATTGAAGGATCCTCATCCGGATCATCTCCTGCAATTTTTTTTAATAATAGCAATAAAATGAGGGTTAACCTCATACTCAGGTTTAGCCCCACTCATAATTTTTTGACAAGTCCTCGATTGAATTTTCCTTTGATTTCAAGTAAAGGGTGTTTGAAAGGTTTTTGGATTGAATGCAAGAGATTAAAAAAACAAGTAAAAAGAAAGCAAGTAAAAAGAGTGCATGGAATGGTGGTTGAACTCAATAGGGATAAGACGTTCTCGGGGATGTAGGATACACCACTAGCGTGTTGCAATTAACCATAATTAGGATAACCTATTTCTTATGTCATGATATGTGTGGATAAAGTTTTGTAATAAAAAATTCACTGCAAGTCTCATAGGCAGTCACTTTGTTGAGCCAAGAATGAGGTCATCTCTAAATAACCACTATGATGCCTGGAAGCAATCACCATGTAGACCACCTCAATTAAGGGTTTCCTTGTGGATATCGTAATTAGCTTAGTGAATCTCTCTTTGTTCCCCCTTCAACTGCGTTGGGTGCTAGTGGCGCTTCTAGTCACAATAGATTCCGGCACAGCATCCAAACACGTCTAAAGGGTTTCACCCTCTTACGTTAGACCCGAAGGCAAATGATATGTGTCCAACTACACATACCATCTAAAGGGAGAGATCAAAACACACATCATAGATCAATGGATCATGTACACAAGTAATAGATCATCTTAATTTCATTTCAAAATAATGCTAGGGTTTCTCCATGTCCCCAAGAACGAATGGAACTACACACACATGGAAGCAATCAACAACATCATCATAATCAAATGGATGGATAGAGGTAATGGAATAAATCTAGTGCAAACCATAATTGAATCTGGAATTATAACAAGATCTAATGAATGAAAGATGGGGGTAGAGATGGTGATGGAGATGTAGTGGTTGATGGTATAGGGTATGATACATTATCCTCCAATGATCTATGCAGTAGCAAGGATTTTCCCTTCTCCAAGTTCCTCCTTCAGATCCCTTTCTGGTGTGGTTTTTCGTGGCTGGAGGTTTCTTTGAATGTCTGATCTGTGATCTGTTTTCACGAGGAGAAAGTATTTAACAAGGCGGTCCGGTCGTCGGGTCATACATGCGCGCGGTATGGGCGGGCTCCACCCATACCACAGGTCGTTACGCGGGCTTGAACCTCCTAGGCACAGGCAATTTTCCAGGTGCAAAGATAAATCAATAAAATGACTTTTATCACTTAAAAATATCACATTACTCTGTAATATGATAGTCTCAATTGATATGTTCATTATAGACTTATTAAATTGGGATCCTGTTGAAAGAAGGACAAAAGGTACGTACAAATGCGGTAAAATACTAAAAACCCTACTCTACTTATGCAAAAACAATAAGTAAAAATGATCCAATTTTGGACTCATCACATCTCCTTTTGCTCATTCATACTCCATTGGAGGGCTTCATTTTGATATCCAAAGTTGTGATGCATCGCATTCATGTGGTTCTAGCGGCCATCAAAGTGAGTGTCTATCCTCTTGAACTCGGTTTGAGTTTCTCCAAAATATTTATCTTGACGTGTCTCGAGGGTGTCACAACAGCTTAAGAATTCTCCTCGTATGGCGAAGTGACTCTCTCTTGTCATGTATGCTCCTTCATCATCATCATCGTCTTGTAGAAGAGGTTGACGAGTCTCACCGTTCTTATCCATGATGCACCAAAGCAAGGATTGTATATAGAAGTGTAATATGTGGATGGAGTTAGCCTTTCACCTCACCTTGTGGAAATAATTGGACAAGTAGCCACACTCGAAAAACCAATGACTTGCAAAGTGAATGCAAAAGGCAACCTCACACTAAAAGGATCTAAGACTCTCAAAAGGCTTATGGTGGTAGGTTAGTAAGGTGGAAAAACCAAATGGAACGGCCAAAAAGAAAAGGATGTTGTAAAAAGTGGGGACAAATCCAAAATAACCAAGGCAAAGGAAAAGATCAACAAAATTGTCAAAAATCTATACTAACACACACACATGGAGATGGACGGGGTTGACACGACTATGTAAAATGAGCTAAAAAAACCTATCAAACTAAGCTAGGTTGTCGTGTCAATGTAAGAGATATGGTAGCTCGTTGGCAAAAAGAATATAATCAACATATTTGTGCACTTTCCTTGGTTGCGCTTTCTCTATTTGATTACAAGTTTGAGACTCTCTTTGCTATGGGTATATTTCTATTATTTGATTCTTTTTCTCCCTTTTATGCTATCAAGTTAACTTTTTGTATTTGCTTACATGCTCACTATCTATGGACAAGTGCACAATGCTTAGGCAAAAACAAAATGAGCTACTCTCGATGGGGTGGGTACACACAAAGGAAGATATTGGGTTAACAAGGTGACACAAGGTATACCTTAGTTGGTGATGATGACTTGCGTCAGTGGTGCGGGATGAGCTTGCGTTCCGTGGTGTCGAAGAGTGCGGAGGATGTTGTGTAAGATTTTTGTTGGTTGTAGACACGCACATGAAACTCAAACAACAAAGGAAAAAGTGAAACAGCAAAGGATGGCCAAGGAATTCTACCTTGTCCTATATGAGCTAAACCCTATCTCATCAAAGTGAAATAATCCCTAATCACTCTAGTGTTTTAATTTGCAAAAAAAATACCCCAATTTTATAGATGAATGCATGCACATGCACATATTTCTATATCTACCCTTCATTTGTTCCTAAACATTGGGATGTTACAGTCTTCCCCCTTAAAGAAAACTTCATCCCGAAGTTGTATCAATGTGTACCTTAATAGCTCTGGATAAGATTCTTGCAAATCCTCCAATTTCACCAGGTTGCTTCTTGTTCTGGATGATGTTTCCATTTCTCCATGCAATATTTAATAGCTCGATTTCTTAGCCTCTTCCAGAATCTTGGATGGTTTCTCGACATTGAAGGGAATATGCCCTGAGAGGCAATAATAAAATGTTTATTATGTGTATTCCAAGTATATGATAGATGTTTATTTTGCATGCTATAATTGTATTAATATGGAAACATTAATACATGTGTGTTTAATAAACAAACAGAAAGTTCCTAGTTATGCCTTTCTCATAAACTAGTTCGTTGATTAACAAGATGATCATAGTTTCCTGATCATAGACATTGGATGTTGTTAATAACGAGATCACAACATTAGTGTAATGATGTGATGAACATTCATCCGAAGTATAGCATTGCGATCAAAGTCATTGAGTTTATATTGCTATAAACAACTTATGAAGTGATCCTAATCCTTAGACCATGAGATCATGTCAATCACTAACACCGGAAGAGTTTCTTGTTGACATCAAACTTCACATCGTAACTGGGTGATTATAAAGATGGCTTCAAAGATACTAAAGTGTTATGTTGAGACACATGGATCAAGAGTGGAATTTGTTCATCCCGATGACAAATAGATATACTCTGGGCCCTCTCGGTGATATCACATTGGTTAGCTTGCAAGCAAGTGATTTGGTCACTAGAATGTTATATCACCGGAACGAGAAAATAGTGCATGCCAGTAACGAGATCAAACTAGGTATGGAGATACCGATGATCGAATCTCGGACATGTAATATATCGTGAAACAAAGGGATTAAGATACAAGCGTAAAAGGTTTCGACGATCACAGGAAAGTCATCGTTGAATGTGTGGGAGTCAGTATGGATCTCCAGGTCCCGCTACTGATTATTGATCGGATAAGGGTCTTGATCATGTCTGCATTATTCGTAAACAGTAGGGTGACACACTTAAGGGACACTGACATCCATTTGGAGCAGATGTTTCATGCCGGAAAGAATAAACAAGCGCAGGAATTTATTTCACTAGATATCGAAACAGGTTTTCGGGTGAAATTGCAGAAAGTGTTTTTGCATGTGAAATAGAATTCTAGCAAGGGGTTATATGTGAATGTTTGTCATTAAAGTAATTGACAAAATTCTGAATAAATAAAAAGAGTTTTATTTAATGAGAGTTTGCATTAAATTTGGTGGAAATTTAATAGCAAGTTTGAATGGGATTTTGAGTGGAGGGAATTTAAAGGAATTTTGTGAGTGGAGTGTCCACCCACATGAATGAGGGGAGGGCAAGGGGGCAGCCCCCATGCTCCGGCCACCCCTTGGGGTTCCCCCCTCTCCTATAAAAGTCACCCCCTCCCTCTCTCTCACTTACACCTCCTCGTAAAGGATCTCCCTCCCCCTTTAGAATTTATCCCCCATGGTCTCGGACTAGAGAGATACATGTTCCCGGTGGCTATTTGGCAAGAAAGGGTTGTGCTTCCGCTGCATCGCTGGAGCGAGGAGGCGGAGGTTGCTCGGTGTCGTGTACGTGTGTGTGAGCACGGATGCGTTGCTGCTTTGCGGAGTTAGGACTTCCTCTCGATCTTGAGATCGGCAAGAGATCGTCTACATCAACCACGAGTTCAACTCGTTAAGCTTTGTCGATCTTCAAGAGTATGTTCTCTACGGATATACATCCGCCCATTGTTTGTATCTAGTATATAGATCTTGGTACATAGTTCCCATCGTAGGAATTTTTTGTTTTCTATGCTGTGAACCCTACAATGGTATCAGAGCCGGATCTATGCGTAGATGCTTTACACGGGTAGTACACATATGAGTATGTGGGCGATGATAATCATGTTGTTGCTCCTTAGATGTAATTTTGGATATTGGTGGCATAGTGGGATGAAGCGGCCCGGACAAACTTTACATGTCCTCGCACATGAGACATGTTCCACGCTTGACATGCAACTAGTTTGCATAAGTGGCTAGCGGGTGTTTGTCTCTCCTACTATAGTCAATATCTATTTTACAACGAGTTGTCAACAATTTGGTTATCCTCGGTGTGGTTCATGTTCGTAGGTAAGAACGGTTCTATCTTTGAAATCCCTAAGCCACGTAAAACTTGCAATGGATAAATTAGAGGCGTCTAGTTTAGATTGTTTTTGGGCTAGTGTTATGATATGGTATTGTTGTAAGTAGAAGCGTGAGATGATACTCTTACAACACACATAACGTGTAAGTTCCATAGACCTTGGACTTACACACAAAGGTATGATAGTGATCATATCACGGTGCACATGATAGAGATCATATGCGGGAACCATATCATTTCACTAATAAACATGTGATGTTTGATAGCATCTTATATTACTTGTTTAGCGCTTTGTTAGCATAATAAGATGATCCCTCATTTAAATATCAAGATAAGAATGTGTTCTTCCTTTAGTATGCACCGATTATGTTTTCGTCGCTCCAAGACATCACGTGATGATCGGGTGTTCGTGGATCCACGACCATATATCGGGTGTAAGACAGTTACACACGCGAATACTAAGGTTCTAACTTGACGAGCCTAGAATGTACAGATGTAACATCCCTAAAATCATGTTTCAAACTCATGCATATCATCCATGCATCCATGATCATTTAGGGTTTCATTTCAAATCATTTAAAAAACAAGAGCATATGTTGCTCATTATTTTATGTATGAACACTATAGCCTTAGGGATACTTGCTATTCAGTAGTGTTTTGAATTCAAACATAAGTGGTTTCAAAAGCTTGAATAAAGTTTCCACACAAAGTATGAAATAAAACCAAGATTATGCCAAATATTCTATCACATAATGGCTTGGTTTTATTCTAATTTTCAAATGACCCAAGTTGGTTTTTGTAAACAGAAAGGTTTGACACTTATTTGGAGTACAAAATTCATTGTACAAAAGTCCAGAGAAGATTTGAAATCAAACAGATTTGAATTGGAGTTTGAAAATCCTTTTAGAAATTCAAACAGAAAAAGAAAAGGGAATAAGGAGAAAAAATAAGCCAAACAGCTAAACAGGCCCAACCAGCCCAGTTCGACCCAACCTAGCCCAACTACCCCTCCCGCGAATCGTTTTCCTCTACCCGCAGACACACCCCCAGAGTCGCTGACGCAAGGACCCCACCTCCCCTCTGTTTCTCTCACTGACAACGCGGCCCGCGCAACGGTCTTCTTCTCCACCCCGGCGACATGTTCTTCCCCAAATCACGCCGAGCGTTTCTGGTTTGATTCGCGTCGTCAATTCCCGTTCAATGCTAGAGTGATTCACGCCTGCATCTCGCCTACTTAAACCCCCTCTGCCCCTCTCCATTTTCCCCCAGACCCCGAGCACAGAGCACCCCCAGGCTGCCCGTAATCGCCCTTGCACCGCCGCAGACAAAGCCCACTCCGGCGACCAATCCCGGTGACCTCCGTGCGCGCCTCCCTCTCTGATTCATGCAGACAGCTTCGTAACATCCTTGCGCTCCTACTGATGTCCTTAGTTCATCCTGTACTTCCCCAGGTCGTCGACTCCATCAAGCACTGCAAGTTCCCGACGACGTCTCCAACTCCGGCGACAAAATTCGGTGAGCCTCGTGTTCCCCTCTGGTTCTGAATCACGCGAGCTTGTTCACATGCGTCTAGCGCATCTGCTGACACTTTTCGTGTGGATCCTCGTGTCCCAGAGTGTCGCCTTCGACTCCAACAGAGAGCATCTGACGCCGCCAGCAACTCCGACGAGCTCCCTCGGCCACTACAGCGCGCCCCTTGACCAGCTATCGCCATCTTGAGCATCAGCAACACACGGCGAGCTTGGTAAGCCCCTTCTCCCTATCCCGCGCAACCTGGAACGCCGGTAGCAGCTCTGTCAGAGACGCCGCCGCCAGTCGCCGCCGCTAGCGCCGCCCGTATGTGGTCAATTAGATTAGGGCCGTAGGATTTAGATCTAACGAGTAGGATTAGATCTGTGTCGAAGAGGTACGCGTTAGATCTGGCCGTGCATCTTCACTTAAATCATGTGGCTCTCGTTGATCGATCCGCCCGAACCGGTACCAGCCAATAAGAACACGACGCGTGTCTGTTAGTTTGTTTTAAATTTCTGATTTGAATCTATTTGATGTTTAAACTTATTTTAATCATAACTTTTGATTTCCACGTCCAAAATTGATGAATTTTATATCAATGGAATCAGGAGAGAAAGCTCTTTCCAAATATGTAATGTGTTTAATGTTTTGTTTCTGTTAAAATGGTTTTATTTACAGAAACATGTGTAGTCCTATTTTGTGTATATAAATTATTTGAGAATTGTTTTAGTGTTCAAATAAAGTTTGTTTGGCAAGTTTTGAATTTGTTTATGAACCAGTACTATGCACTTGTATTGTTGAGTTTAGAAAAATCATCACATATCATATTGCATGCATCCATATACTTTTGCTTGTATTTATTTTGTATGTGATTTGTTGCTATGATTTTATGTGTAGATTTTGGTGCAAATAGTGACTGTGATTGTGAGGAGTGTAGCTACTCTCCAAACTACCAAGGCAAGTGGTGCTTCATAATTTTCTTCCTATGTTTTTCAAATATGCATTAGAAATATTTTTGCTAGACTTGCATGGATAAAATTTTGGTTTATATATGCTATGCTTGGGAAATCCTAGTAGTTGTAGAATTGCTAGAAATCTCTAAGTTAAGATGTTTATCTATGCCATGCTTAGCCTAGCTAGTAGCAACCAAGGGTGGTGAATTATTCATGCTATGATAAAATATTTCTAAGTCTTTGGACTTGTGTTTTTACTTAATAAAACAACTAAGTGAATGAATCACCTGGGTGGAATGGTTGTGAATGGGTTATGTTGAGTGGTTACACAAGGCCCATTTCTATGGTTTACCTTGTGTATCTCACTTGTGGAAAGCCACCCAGGAACAAAGGGATTTGAGAGGCAAAATGTTAAGAAGCTTCTAGTGCAGCCACTTGGAAATATGGGCTCTGCCTGGATCACATAGGTTGCAATAACTTAGCCATTTGGACAGTTGGTGGTAGTGGGATGATAGGTTGGAACGCGTCCATTTGGTCTAACGGAAGGCTTCTGAAAGGTCCTGTCTTGGTGAAAATCAAGTCTTGTGGGGAAAGTGCACAACCTCTGCAGATGGAAGAACCTAAGTACTTAGCCATGTCCCTGGTATTGGAAAATTTGAGAATCAAGACATGGAAGGTATCAAGAATCTCCTCATCCCAATTTCTAAGTAAAACTTGTGGTTGAACAAGGGTGAAGGACCCCAATGTCTATTGGTGGTTCCTTGGGAAAATTTTTTACACTGATATGCAAAACCTATTTTTTGCAAAGCAAGCCTAAGCTACACTTAGCCAAAAAATGCATATAGTATATAGTCCACCGATATTCTACTAAGGTATCACTTGCCAATACTATTCCAATGTATTGACCCACTGTGGCTGTAACTTGTGATGTTGTAGGATATTCTGATGATGATTAGGAGTCATGAGTCTACACTCAACATGCTTGCCTATGGCACATGAAGATGAAGACTTATTTATCTATTTACTTGTTTAAAACTCTTGTACTAGGCCTGTGGCCATGGAGTTGTAAAAGACTATGTTGTCTCTGGAATGACTGTAATAATGACCTTTGTTTCTGTGTACTTCATCTTAAACTGTGGATGCTAGCATTGATCCAGGGACTAGCATTGCAATCACAGGGATCCTTTCCTTTACAAAGGAGGGATCTTACAGATGGTATCATAGCACTGTGTTGCCTGTAGGATTATGACCCTAGGATTTGAAACCACTAAGGAAAAAATTTCAACAACTTCCACACTTGTCTTTTCTTCTCGTAAACTTTTCTAACTTCTTTCTTATCTCTATTTGTAGATGAACTCCATCAACAAAGCCGTAAGGAAATGACCACTTATGACCATGACTTTGGAATGTGAGACAGAATTCCCCAAGGCTCTCAAGGACCTCATGGTTGTAATGGGAATACATGGTGCAACTGTGCACAAAGGTTTTCCTGTGATGGATGAAGGAGTTGAGTACTGGTGGGTGCAACTTCACTTGTATAAAAACAAAGTAGACAACCACAAAGAATCAGGATTCTGCATGGTCACCAATTCAGTGGTGCACACTACATTCTTTGATTCAGCAAGGGATGCATCTTGGAAAGCCATCAAAGAACTTGGTGATAGAGTCAAGTACAGAATGCGCAACATTCAGAATGATCTTAAGGAAGAAAAGAAACATACCCAAGAGTTGGAGGCTACCAACCAAACCTTAAGAGGAGACATTATAGACTTAGTAATGGAGTCATGTGCTCAAGATAGACTGATTGCTTCTAGAAATATCTTGTTAGCCAACTTGGCAAGTGAGATAGGATTGTAAGCGTACTTCGTTAGTTGGACCACCACACTTATAATTTTATTTTCCAAAATGTTGTTTAAAATAAGTTGAACCTTGGTTGTTTATAATGGATCCATGTATGCCATGACTGGTGTGTTTGATTTTCAAAGTTATGCTTGTGATGCCTTGTCTTGTGACTTGTCTTAAAATTGTGTTGATTCTAACTTTTTCTATCTTATTAAATAGATGCCTAATGTTACCATCAAGATCGCTGAAGAGTTCCAAGGAACTCGTTTTGGCCCTCGTATTATTGAGCTCACTACTTTGCTCAATCTCCCTCTTCCTACCATCATGGTGCTTCCCCTCACCAAGTTTGAGAGGAAAGACCTTTGGGGCTTCAAGGTCAATCAGCCGGACGCCTTGACCAGGCCTACCACGGAGGCTATCATCTTCAAGCTCATGCATGATGACAAGGAGAGAGGCCTAGAGGTAGTCATGCAGGACTTGATTGGACATCTATTAGGGAGACACTCTCGACAGGTTAGAAGTACTCACTTCTACGCCTTCGGTAGACGTGATGAGGATGGAGAGGCCATCGACTTCGAGGACACTTCGAGGGAGACAGCAGAGCCGATTCGTCTATACCTCCAGGACTTAGAGGTTCTTCTTAGGCACGTGGATACTGATAGGACCAACGTCATGCTTAGCAATGACGAACTCAGTGCAACCGTGAGAAGGACAAGCTCTTCGCAGAGCAAGATGAGATAGTCAAGGAGATGGAGGCCAAGTTCGAGAGTCAGGACAGAAAGTTCAAGAGTCAAGAGAAGCGAGTCCAAGATAGGAACAAGAGGATTCGAGACATGACTGCAGAACTGGAGGCCAAGGACTTGAGCTCGAGCATCGTATTTGTGATTGAGAGGAGGCTTCCCATAAGAGGGCTCTCAAAGCCAAAGTAGAGACCTTGACCACCAATGTCGAGGAATACAAGACCGCTATGGAGAATGTAGGTCTTACCTTTGTTGAGGAAGAGGTTGATGCCAAGGAGTAGTGATGACTACTCATTTATCATTTATTTATCATACTTTTTATTGAGTCGCAATGACCATCCAACATGTGGATGGATTGCTATTGGTATGTTTACTTTGCAAACTTGTCGTTTATGTTGTTGAACTTTTATTATTGTGATGCATGTTTGGTGATTGTTTATGTGATGTATTGTGCATGATAGCATCTATGGGTATCTCATTCTTATCTCTATTGAACACACCACAGATGCCTCCCCGACGTGCCAATCCCAACCCCAACAACAACAACATCACCCCTGAGATGCAGCAAATGATGACAGCTCAGACTCAGCTGATGCAGATGATGACTACGTTCATCCAGAACCAGAACAACAACAACAACAACAACAACAATAACAACAATAACAATAACAACAATAACAATAATAACAACAACAACCCACCGGGTTTTGACATGCTTACCAGGTTCTTGAGATTGAGGCCAGCAAAGTTCTCAGGAACAACTGATCCTATAGTGGCCAATGATTGGATACACTCTGTGAACAAGGACTTGGTAACAGTTGGTTGTACTGATGAAGAGAAAGTCAGATTTGCAGCTCACTTGTTGGAAGGACCAGCAACTACTTGGTGGGATAACTTCCAGATCACCACTCCCATTGCAGATGTGACATGGGCTATCTTTGAAGATGGTTTTCGTACTGCTCACATCTCATCCGGAGTGATGAGTTTGAAGAAGAAAGAGTTCCATAATCTGAAGCAGCGCCACCGCAGCGTGGCTAAATATATTGAGGAGTTCAACAATCTGGCGTGTTATGCACCGGATGAAGTTGACACCGATGCTAAGAGGAAGTAAAAGTTCCTTGAAGGGTTGAATGATGAACTGAACCTGCAGCTATCAGTGGCCTATGTTCCCACTTACCTGTCTCTTTGTGATAAGGCTGCTATTTTGGAGAACAAAATGAAGCAAGTTGAGAGTAGGAAGAGAAAGCACTCGGACAAGCACAGCTCGGGATCGTCTCACAAGCGTTCCCATTATGATGATAGTGGAAGCTCAGGATCCCACAAGCATGGGAAATTCAACAAGCACCACAACCACAACTGTCATCATGACAACAAACACCACCGTAGTCATGACAATGACAAGTACAAGAATCACAAGGGTGGATATAAGAGCCACCACAGTGGTAGTGGAAGTGGCAATGGAAGTCAGCCTGTCAAGAAGGATATTAGTCAGGTTGAGTGTTTCAAGTGCAAGAAGATGGGGCATTATGCAAATGAATGCCCAGAAAAGAAAGTTGAAGGACCCAACAAGCCCAACCCTTTTCAAAAGGGACAAGTGAACCACATCAATGTGGAGGAAATCTATGAGGAACCCGATGTCATGCCGGTAAGTTCAAACTCAATTCTGTTCCAGCATTTGTTCTCTTTGATATTGGTGCACCTCATTCATTCATATCAAGATCATTTGTTGAAAGAAATGAACTACCGGTAGAAACTATTGGGTGTCCTATAAAAGTAAGTTCTCCTGGCGGAGAAATGATAGTGAATTCAGGATGTCATGATCTAGTCATAGAGTTTGGGAAGTATAAGTTTCCCGTTAACTTGATAATCCTAAACTCCCAAGGATTGGATGTCATTTTGGGAATGGACTGGATGACTAAGCACAAGGGAGTGATAGATTGTGCCAACCATACTGTCTCACTCACAACTCCAGAAAATAAAAGGATCAGATTCAAGACCAACTTTGAATCAAAAAGGAGTAAGCTAAATTCTCTTAAGGGGGTTAGCATAGACAGTGTGCCTATTGTGAGTGAGTATCCAGATGTGTTTTCGGAAGAATTGCCGGGAATGCCACCAGATAGAGATGTGGAGTTTCTTATCGATTTTCTACCAGGATCTGGACCAATAGCAAAAAGACCATACAAGATGTCAGTTGATGAGTTGAAAGAACTCAAGAAGCAGCTTGGAGAACAGTTGCAGAAAGGTTTTATCCAACCAAGTTCCTCATCTTGGGGAGCACCAGTTTTGTTTGTGGAAAAGAAAGATAGAAGTCAAAGTTTATGCATAGATTATCGTTCACTCAATGAGGTGACTATCAAGAACAAATACGCTTTGCCTAGAATCAATGACTTGTTTGATCGGTTAGAAGGAGCCTGTGTGTTCTCAAAGATTGATCTCCGGTCAGGTTATTTCTAGCTCAAGATAAGAGAACAAGACATACCTAAGACAGCTTTCACCATAAGGTATGGATTGTATGAGTATACCGTGATGCCATTTGGTTTGACCAATGCACCAGCATACTTCATGAATATGATGAACAAGGTGTTCATGGAATTTCTTGATAAGTTTGTTGTCGTTTTCATCGATGACATTTTGATCTACTCCAAGAGTAAGGAAGAGCATGAAGGACATCTACGTTTGATACTTGAGAAGCTTAGAGAGCATAAACTGTATGCCAAATTCAGCAAGTGTGAATTTTGGTTGAATGAAGTTGGTTTTCTTGGACATGTTGTGTCGGGTGATGGAGTAGAAGTTGATCCTGCTAAAGTTTCAGCTGTGACAGAATGGGAATCTCCCAAGTCAGTGAAAGAAGTTCGTAGTTTCCTTGGCTTGGCAGGATACTACAGAAGGTTTATTGAGAATTTCTCGAAGGTAGCAAAACCTATGACAGAATTACTAAAGAAAGACAAGAAATTTGGTTGGTCTGAAGGTTGTGAACTCAGCTTTCAAGAATTGAAGAAGAGACTTGTGACAGCACCAGTCTTATGTTTGCCTGATTTGGAAAAAGATTTCCAAGTATATTGTGATGCATCTCATCATGGTTTGGGTGCAGTACTTATGCAAGAAGGGAAAGTTGTGGCTTATGCCTCGAGACAACTCAAAACTCATGAAGTGAACTATCCTACTCATGATTTAGAGTTAGCCTCTCTTGTCCATGCACTCAAAACATGGAGACATTATCTTTTGGGAAAGCGATGTGAAGTGTTCACAGATCACAAAAGTTTGAAGTATATCTTCACCCAGAAGGAAATTAACATGAGACAAAGAAGATGGCTAAAACTCATCAAAGACTATGATTTGAGTTTGCAATACCACCCCGGTAAAGCAAATGTTGTAGCGGATGCTCTAAGCCATAAGGTTTTTGTGAATGGCCTTACTAAGGGAGAATTGCCAGATGATCCGTGTGCCCAATTTAGAGATCTCCGATTAGAGATTGTGCCTAAAGGACATCTCATGTCTTTGGATGTTCAACCTACTTTGTTGGACAAGATCAAAGAAGCCCAGAAGACTGATATAGAAATTGAAGAGATTAAAGAAAAGATTGGCAAAGGAAAGGCCAAAGGATTCCATGAAGATGAACAGGGTACTTTATGGCATGGAAAACGCATTTGTGTTCCACAAGATCCGGAGCTTCGGAAACTGATTTTACAAGAAGCACACAACTCACCATATTCCATTCACCCGGGTAACACCAAAATGTACATGGATATGAAGGAAAGATTTTGGTGGAATAATCTCAAGAAGGACATCGCCGAACATATTGCTTTGTGTGATGTATGTAGTAGAGTGAAGGCGGAACACCAGAAACCAGCAGGATTGCTTCAACCACTACCTATTCCTGATTGGAAGTGGGACAAGATTGGTATGGATTTCATTACCGGATTGCCAAGGACCAGGTCAGGATATGATTCTATTTGGGTAGTAGTGGATCGCCTAACTAAGGTAGCTCATTTCATACCCGTGAAGACAACCTATACAAGTGCTAAGTTAGCCAAGATCTATATGAGCAGAATTGTGTGTCTACATGGAGTACCCAAAAGTATTGTGTCTGATAGGGGAACACAATTCACTTCTCATTTTTGGAGACAGCTACATGAGTCATTGGGAACGAGGTTGGAATTCATCACTTCTTTTCATCCTCAAACTGATGGACAAACAGAAAGGACTAATCAGATTCTTAAAGATATGTTGAGAGCATGTGCTCTAGACTACGGAGCCAGTTGGGATGAAAGTCTGCCTTACGCAGAATTCTCTTATAATAACAGCTATCAAGCCAGTATTGAGATGGCACCATTTGAGTTTCTCTATGGGAGAAAGTGTACCACCCCATTGCTATGGAATGGTGTGGGAGAAAGAAGCTTGTTCGGACCAGAACTTATCAAAGAGGCTGAAGAGAAAGTCAAGCTAGTTAAGGACAGATTAAAGATAGCACAGTCCCGACAGAAAAGCTACGCAGATCCTAAGCGTAGAGAAGTCACCTATGAAGTTGGTGATAGAGCCTATCTTAGAGTATCATCACTTCGTGGAGTGAAGAGGTTTGGTGTCAAAGGTAAATTGGCCCCAAGATATGTTGGGCCATTCAAGATTCTGAGTCGTAAAGGAGAAGTTGCTTATGAGATTGAATTGCTAGAGTCTTTGTCAGCAATTCATAATGTGTTCCATGTGAGTCGACTTAAGAAATGTCATCCAGAAATGGAAGAAACTTCTTTGAAGGATACTATACCCTTGGAAGAGGTTCAATTGGAAAGTGATCTTACTTATGAAGAGAAACCTATCAAGATTCTTGAGACTGCAGAAAGAGTTACTCGGACCAAGACTATTAAGTTCTGCAAAGTTCAATGGAACCATCATTCCGAAGAAGAAGCAACATGGGAAAGAGAAGATGATCTTCGAAAATAACACCCTCACCTATTTGATAGCCAATCCGAATCTCGAGGGTGAGATTCACCTTAAGGGGGTTAGATTTGTAACATCCCTAAAATCATGTTTCAAACTCATGCATATCATCCATGCATCCATGATCATTTAGGGTTTCATTTCAAATCATTTAAAAAACAAGAGCATATGTTGCTCATTATTTTATGTATGAACACTATAGCCTTTGGGCTACTTGCTATTCAGTAGTGTTTTCAATTCAAACATAAGTGGTTTCAAAAGCTTGAATAAAGTTTCCACACAAAGTATGAAATAAAACCAAGATTATGCCAAATATTATATCACATAATGGCTTGGTTTTATTCTAATTTTCAAATGACCCAAGTTGGTTTTTGTAAAGGTTTGACACTTATTTGAGTACAAAATTCATTGTACAAAAGTCCAGAAGATTTGAAATCAAATAGATTTGAATTGGAGTTTGAAAATCCTTTTAGAAATTCAACAGAAAAGAAAAGGAATAAGGAGAAAAATAAGCCAAACAGCTAAACAGCCCAACCAGCCCAACCTAGCCCAACTACCCCTCCCGCGAATCATTTTCCTCTACCCGCAGACACACCCCCAGAGTCGCTGACGCAAGGACCCCACCTTCCCTCTGTTTCTCTCACTGACAACACGGCCCGCGCAACGGTCTTCTTCTCCACCCCGGCGACATGTTCTTCCCCAAATCACGCCGAGCGTTTCTGGTTTGATTCGCGTCGTCAATTCCCGTTCAATGCTAGAGTGATTCACGCCTGCATCTCGCCTACTTAAACCCCCTCTGCCCCTCTCCATTTTCCCCCAGACCCCGAGCACAGAGCACCCCCAGGCTGCCCGTAATCGCCCTTGCACCGCCGCAGACAAAGCCCACTCCGGCGACCAATCCCGGTGAGCTCCGTGCGCGCCTCCCTCTCTGATTCATGCAGACAGCTTCGTAACATCCTTGCGCTCCTACTGACGTCCTTAGTTCATCCTGTACTTCCCCAGGTCGTCGACTCCATCAAGCACTGCAAGTTCCCGACGACGTCTCCAACTCCGGCGACAAAATTTGGTGAGCCTCGTGTTCCCCTCTGGTTCTGAATCACGCGAGCTTGTTTGCCTGCGTCTAGTGCATCTGCTGACACTTTTCGTGTGGATCCTCGTGTCCCAGAGCGTCGCCTTCGACTCCGACAGAGAGCATCTGACGCCGCCAGCAACTCCGACGAGCTCCCTCGGCCACTACAGCGCGCCCCTTGACCAGCTATCGCCATCTTGAGCATCAGCAACACACGGCGAGCTTGGTAAGCCCCTTCTCCCTATCCCGCGCAACCTGGAACGCGGTAGCTCGCTGAGAGACGCCGCCATGATCGCTAGCGCCGCCCGTATGTGGTCAATTAGATTAGGGCCGTAGGATTTAGATCTAACGAGTAGGATTAGATCTGTGTCGAAGAGGTATGCGTTAGATCTGGCCGTGCATCTTCACTTAAATCGTGTGGCTCTCGTTGATCGATCCGCCCGAACCGGTACCAGCCAATAAGAACACGACGCGTGTCTGTTAGTTTGTTTTAAATTTCTGATTTGAATCTATTTGATGTTTAAACTTGTTTTAATCATAACTTTTGATTTCCACGTCCAAAATTGATGAATTTTATATCAATGGAATCAGGAGAGAAAGCTCTTTCCAAATATGTAATGTGTTTAATGTTTTGTTTCTGTTAAAATGGTTTTATTTATAGAAACATGTGTAGGCCTATTTTGTGTATATAAATTATTTGAGAATTGTTTTAGTGTTCAAATAAAGTTTGTTTGGCAAGTTTTGAATTTGTTTATGAACCAGTACTGTGCACTTGTCTTGTTGAGTTTAGAAAAATCATCACATATCATATTGCATGCATCCATATACTTCTGATTGTATTTATTTTGTATGTGATTTGTTGCTATGATTTTATGTGTAGATTTTGGTGCAAATAGTGACTGGGATTGTGAGGAGTGTAGCTACTCTCCAAACTACCAAGGCAAGTGGTGCTTCATAATTTTCTTCCTATGTTTTTCAAATATGCATTAGAAATATTTTTGCTAGACTTGCATGGATAAATTTTTGGTTTATATATGCTATGCTTGGGAAATCCTAGTAGTTGTAGAATTGCTAGAAATCTCTAAGTTAAGATGTTTATCTATGCCATGCTTAGCCTAGCTAGTAGCAACCAAGGGTGGTGAATTATTCATGCTATGATAAAATATTTCTAAGTCTTTGGACTTGTGTTTTTACTTAATAAAACAACTAAGTGAATGAATCACCTGGGTGGAATGGTTGTGAATGGGTTATGTTGAGTGGTTACACAAGGCCCATTTCTATGGTTTACCTTTTGTATCTCACTTGTGGAAAGCCACCCAGGAACAAAGGGATTTGAGAGGCCAAATGTTAAGAAGCTTCTAGTGCAGCCACTTGGCAATATGGGCTCTGCCTGGATCACATAGGTTGCAATAACTTAGCCATTTGGACAGTTGGTGGTAGTGGGATGATAGGTTGGAACGCGTATATTTGGTCTAAGGGAAGGCTTCTGAAAGGTCCTGTCTTGGTGAAAATCAAGTCTTGTGGGGAAAGTGCACAACCTCTGCAGATGGAAGAACCTAAGTACTTAGCCATGTCCCTGGTATTGGACAATTTGAGCATCAAGACATGGAAGCTATCAAGAATCTCCTCATCCCAATTTCTAAGTAAAACTTGTGGTTGAACAAGGGTGAAGGACCCCAATGTCTATTGGTGGTTCCTTGGGAAAAGTTTTTACAAAGAAAAACTTAGTGTTTTCAACTGATAGGAAAAACCTATTTTGAGCAAAGCAAGCCTAAGCTACACTTAGCCAAAAAATGCATATAGTATATAGTCCACCAATATTCTACTAAGGTATCACTTGCCAATACTATTCCAATGTATTCACCCACTATGGCTGTAACTTGTGATGTTGCAGGATATTCTGATGATGATTAGGAATCATGAGTCTACACTCAACATGCTTGCCTGTGGCACATGAAGATGAAGACTTATTTATCTATTTACTTGTTTAAAACTCTTGTACTAGGCCTGTGGCCATGGAGTTGTAAAAGACTATGTTGTCTCTGAAATGACTGTAATAATGACCTTTGTTTCTGTGTACTTCATCTTAAATTGTGGATGCTAGCATTGATCCAGGGACTAGAATTGCAATCACAGGGATCCTTTCCTTTACAAAGGAGGGATCTTACAACAGACATGGTCTCGGAACATTGACCAAAAGGTTAAGCATGAGTCATATAGTAGATATGATGCCCATTTGATGCTCGCCTTTGAAGCTAAACCAACTCACGTGATGATCGGACTTGGTGTAGTGGATTTGGTTCATGTAATCATCAAAAAGGCACGAGGGGGTGTCGTTTTTGAGTGGGAGTTCGTTCGTAATGTGGATTAGTTGAACTCAATCTATCATAAATTTAGTCTAAACTTTACAAATTCTGTTGTAGATGGCACCACCTGCTTTTAATATCAATGTGTTCATGGAGAAAGAGAAACTTGCAACAAAAGGTAGCAACTTTATGAATGGGCCATGAATTTGAGGATTCTCCTCTCTGCTGCACAAAAGCAATATGTGCTAGAACCTTTTGAGGAAGCCCTGACGAGGAGAAGAATGTCTATCAGACTCATCAGGAGGACCACAACTTAGTTCATTGCGGCATATTGTATGGGCTAGAGCCGGAACTTCGAAAGCGTTTCGAAAACGGCAATGCATTTGATACAATGGGTGAGTTGAAAATGATTTTCGACACACATGCTGCTGTAGAGAGCTACAATGCTTCAGAAAAGTTCTTTAGCTGCATGATGGAAGAGCACAACTCCGTTAGTGAGAATGTACTCAAGATGTCGGGTTACGCCGATAAGATTGTGTCCTTGGGAATATCGATTCCCATTGACTTAGGCATCCATCGTGTTCTGCAGTCTCTGCCACCTAGCTATAAGAGCTTCATGATGAACTATAATATGCAAGGCATGAAGAAGTCTCTCCCTGAGCTTCTGTCAATGCTTAAAACTGCAGAAGTGGAGATCAAAAAGGAACATCAAGTGTTGATGATCAATAAGAACACTGGTTTCAAGAAAGACAAGAAGGGAAAACTGAAGGGAAGTAAGGGCGGCAAGCCGGTCGTCCGGCCTGAAAAGAAACCCCGAGTTGGACCTAAGTCTGATACCGAGTGCTACTATTGTAAGGGGACTGGCCACTGGAAGCGCAACTTCTCCAAGTATTTGGTAGACAAGAAGGCCGGCAAGGCAAACAAAGGTATATATGATATACATGTTATTGATGTGTACTTGACTAGTGCTCGCAGTAGCACCTGGGTATTTGATACCGGTTCAGTTGCTAATATTTGTAACTCGAATCAGGGGCTGCGGAACAAGCGACCGCTAGCAAGGGGTGAGGTCAAGATGCGTGTCGGCAATGGATCAAGCGTTGATGTGATCGTCGTCGGAACACTGCCTCTCCATTTGCCTTCGGGATTAGTAATAAACTTGAAAAATTGTTATCTGGTGCCAGCACTGAGCATGAACATTGTATCTGGATCATGTTTGATGCGAAGTGGTTATTCATTTAAATCCGAGAACAATGGTTGTTATATTTATATGAATGAAATCTTTTATGGTCATGCACCGATGATGAATGGTTTATTTCTTTTGGATCTCGATAATAATGTTACACATATTCATAATGTTGATGCTAAAAGGATTAAACTAAATGATGATATATCCGCATATATGTGGCACTGCCGTCTAGGTCATATTGGCGTTAAATGCATGAAGAAGCTCCATTCGGATGGACTTTTGGAATCACTTGATTTTGAATCATTTGATACATGCGAGCCATGCCTTATGGGCAAGATGACTAGAACTCCGTTTTTCGGTTCAATGGAACGGGCGACAGATTTATTGGAAATCATACATTCTGATGTATGTGGTCCAATGAGTGTGTCGGCGGGAGTTGGATATCATTATTTTGTTACTTTACGGCAGCCCTTTCGGGGGTTCCTTAGGGACCGATTCACTCTGCGTAGATTGACTGAACGCAGAAAGCCTTCCACTGGCAGGCGATCGGGTTTTTCACAGGATTTCTCGTTACTCATGTCAGCATTCTCACTTCTGATATCTCCAGGTCTTGTCACCAAAAACCTTCCCCGATTGACAGAACGTCCCGCTACTGACACTTGAAAACTTTCAAGGTCTCGTCGCTTCGGTGAAACTGATGATTTGAGTAGATACGGTTATATCTACTTGATGAAACACAAGTCTGAAACATTTGAAAAGTTCAAGGAATTTCAAAATGAAGTGGAAAATCATCATAATAGAAAGATCAAATTTCTGCGGTCCAACCGTGGAGGTGAGTATCTAAGTTACGAGTTTAGGACTCACATGAAAGAGTGTGGAATTGTTTCACAACTCACACCTTCCGGAACACCATAGCGAAATGGTGTGTCGAAACGTTGTAATCGTACTTTATTGGATATGGTTCGATCTATGATGTCTATGACGGACTTGTCGTTCATTTTGGGGTTATGCACTAGAAACTGTTGCATTCACTTTAAATCGGGCACCATCTAAATCCGTTGAAAAGACACCGTATGAATTATGGTTTGGAAACAAACCTAAGCTGTCATTTCTTAAAGTTTGGGTATGCGATGTTTATGTGAAGAAACTTCAACCAGATAAACTCGAACCCAAAGCGAAAAAATGTGTCTTCATAGGATACCCTAAGGAAACTATTGGGTATTCCTTCTATCACAGATCCGAGGGCAAGGTTTTTGTTGCCAAGAATGGATCCTTTCTAGAGAAAGAGTTTCTCATGAAAGGTGTGAGTAGTCGGAAGGTAGAACTTGAAGAGGTTATTGAACCTTCTCTTCAAAGTATGGCGAGTAGCGCAGCCTCGAAAGTCGTTCCAGAGTTGGCTTCACCAGTTGAAGAAAGAACTAATGATAATGATCATGAAACTCCGAAAGAGAGTACTACCAAACCTCGCAGGTCTAGCAGGACGCGTGTAGCTCCGGAGCTGTACAGAAATCCTATCATGAATTTCATGGTTAAAGAAAATGATGACCCTGCGACGTATGAAGAAGCGATGATGAGCCCGGATTCCAACAAATGGTTAGAAGCCATGAAATCCGAGATGGAATCCATGTATGAAAATCAAGTTTGGAACTTGGTGGACTTACCTCACGACCGAAAGGCCGTGGAGAACAAATGGATTTTCAAAAGGAAAACTGATGCTGATGGTAATGTAACCGTCTATAAAGCTCGACTTGTCGCAAAGGGGTTTCAAAAAATTCAAGGAGTTGACTATGATGAGACATTCTCTCCCGTAGCGATGCTAAAATTAGTTAGGATTATGTTAGCAATTGCTGCATATTTCGATTATGAGATATGGCAGATGGGTCAAAACCGCGTTTCTCAATGGTAATATTGAAGAAGAGTTGTATATGATACAACCAAAGGGTTTTGTCGATCCTAAGGATGCTAACAAGGTGTGCAAGCTTCAGCGATCCATCTATGGATTGAAGCAAGCATCACGAAGTTGGAATCTCCGCTTTGATGAGGTGATCAAAGAGTTTGGATTTGTCCAAACTTATGGAGAAGCTTGTATTTACAAGAAAGTGAGTGGGAGCAATGTGGCATTTCTGATACTATATGTGGATGACATATTATTGATCGAAAATGATATAGATCTTTTAAACAGTGTTAAAAGTTATCTAAACAGCAAATTTTCAATGAAGGACCTACGTGAAGCGTCATACATATTAGGCATAAAGATCTATAGAGATAGATCTACGTGCCTAATAGGGCTATCGCAAAGTACATACCTTGATAAGATTTTACAGAAGTTTAAAATGGAAGATAGTAAGAAGGGGTTCTTACCTATGACACAAGGCACGACATTGAGTAAGACTCAAAGTCTGGCTATGGCGGAAGAAAGAGAGAAAATGGAATAAGTCCCCTATGCTTCATCCATAGGCTCTATAATGTACGTCATGCTATGTATAAGACCGGATGTGGCACATGCTATTAGTTTGACTAGTAGGTACCAATCGGATCCAGGTTTGGAACACTAGAAAGCGGTCAAGAATATCCTTAAGTACTTGCGAAGAACTAAGGATATGTTTCTTGTATACGGAGGTGAAGAAGAGCTCGTCGCTAAGTGTTATGTCGACGCTAGCTTTGACACCGATCCGGATGACTCTAAGTCTCAATCCGGATACGTATTTCTCATGAATGGCGGAGCGGTTAGTTGGAGGAGCTCCAAACAACCTGTGGTGGCGGGATCAACAATGGAGGCCGAATATGTTGTCGCTTCGTGCTTGAAGCTCGGGAAGCAGTTTGGATGAAGGAGTTCATATCCGAACTAGGTGTGGTTGCAAACGCGTTGGACCCAATGGTGATCTATTGTGACAACAATGGTGCCATTGTCAATGCCAAAGAACCAAGGTCTCACAAGCATTCCAAGCATATTAAGCGCCGGTTTCACTCCATCCGCGAGCATGTCAAGGATGGAGATATAAAGATTTGTAAAGTAGATACGGATCTCAATGTAGCAGATCTGTTGACTAAAACTCTCCCTAGAGCAGAACATGATCTACACCAGAACTCCATGGGTGTTAGATACATCACTATGTAACTAGATTATTATCTCTAGTGCAAGTGGGAGACTGAAGGGAATATGCCCTGAGAGGCAATAATAAAATGTTTATTATGTGTATTACAAGTATATGATAGATGTTTATTTTGCATGCTATAATTGTATTAATACAAAAACAATAATACATGTGTGTTTAATAAACAAACAGAAAGTTCCTAGTTATGCCTCTCTCATAAACTAGTTCGTTGATTAACAAGATGATCACGGTTTCCTGACCATAGACATTGGATGTTGTTAATAACGAGATCACAACATTAGTGTAATGATGTGATGAACATTCATTCGAAGTATAGCATTACGATCAAATTCATTGAGTTTATATTGCTATAAACAACTTACGAAGTGATCCTAATCCTTAGACCATGAGATCATGTCAATCACTAACACCGGAAGAGTTTCTTGTTGACATCAAACATCACACCGTAACTGGGTGATTATAAAGATGGCTTCAAAGCTACTAAAGTGTTATGTTGAGACACATGGATCAAGAGTGTAATTTGTTCATCCTGATGACGGATAGATATACTCTGGGCCCTCTCGGTGATATCACATTGGTTAGCTTGCAAGCAAGTGATTTGATCACTAGAATGTTATATCACGGGAACGAGAAAAGAGTGGATGTCGATGCTTGAGATCAAACTAGGTATGGAGATACCGATGATCAAATCTCGGACATGTAATATATCGTGAAACAAAGGGATTAAGATACGAGCGTAAAAGGTTCCGACGATCACAGGAAAGTCATCGTTGAATGTGTGGGAGTCAGTATGGATCTCTAGGTCCCGCTACTGATTATTGATCGGAGAAGGGTCTCGATCATGTCCGCATTATTCGCGAACCGTAGGGTGACACACTTAAGGGACACTGACATCCAGTTGGAGCAAATGTTTCATGCCGGAAAGAATGAACAAGCGCAGGAATTTATTTCACTAGATACCGAAACAGGTTTTCGGGTGAAATTGCAGAAAGTGTTTTTGCATGTGAAATAGAATTCTAGCAAGGGGTTATATGTGAATGTTTGTCATTAAAGTAATTGACAAAATTCTGAATAAATAAAAAGAGTTTTATTTAATGAGAGTTTGCATTAAATTTGGTGGAAATTTAATAGCAAGTTTGAATGGGATTTTGAGTGGAGGGAATTTAAAGGAATTTTGTGAGTGGAGTGTCCACCCACATGAATGAGGGGAGGGCAAGGGGGCAGCCCCCATTCTCCGGCCACCCCCTTGGGGTTCCCCCCTCTCCTATAAAAGGCACCCCCTCCCTCTCTCTCACTTACACCTCCTCGTGAAGGATCTCTCTCCCCCTCTAGAATTTATCCCCCATGGTCTCGAACTAGAGAGATACATGTTCCTGGTGGCTATTTGGCAAGAAAGGGTTGTGCTTCCGCTGCATCGCTGGAACGAGGAGGTGGAGGTTGCTCGGTGTCTTATACGTGTGTGTGAGCACGGATGCGTTGCTGCTTTGCGGCGCTAGGACTTCCTCTCGATCTTGAGATCGGCAAGAGATCATATACATTAACCACGAGTTCAACTCGTTAAGCTTTGTCGGTCTTCAAGGGTATATTCTCTATGGATATACATCCGTCCGTTGTTTGTATCTAGTAGATAGATCTTGGTACATAGTTCCCATCGTAGGAATTTTTTTGTTTTCTATGCTGCGAACCCTACAGAGATATGTCAAGTATGCTTGTATTTATAGCTCTTTATGTGTTATAGAATCATCTAGTACCTTCGGTCACTTCCGAAGTTGTGATACATGAAAGGCATTATGAAATTGAGCTAACTCCTTCAGTAATTCCAAAGAATAAGCTACTTCCATGTTCTAGCTCAGAATCTTAAATTGTCCAACGTATCTTGGACTTAACTCTGAACCTTTTGACTCCCTTCATCATACTAACCTTAAGATATACCATATATCCTACTTCAGGATGCCATGATCTTGTACTTTGATCTGCATAACTTTTTTGACAACTTTGAGCTATCTTCAATCAATCTACTTTGATCTTGCTTTTCCTTGATATAATCTGGTGCGAGTTCTTTGCTCCCTCTAGGTTCATAACAACATATTGGATATCTACATTTCTGACCATGAAGTACTTCATATGGTGCTGCTTTCGGACTACTTTGATAGCTGATGTTATAAGAAAACTCTAACAGTGGTAGATGTTCTTCTGACGAACCTCCAAAATCTAAAGCACATGCTCAAAGCATATCTTCTAAAATTTGATTGGTTCTTTCTGTTTTTCCTCTAGTTTCTAGATGATAAGACGTGCTAAAATCAAGTTTTGACCCAATTGCTTCATATAGTTGCTTCCAGAATGCTGAAGTGAACATGGATCCTCTATCTATTACTATCTTCTTGGGTACTCTATGCTTGTTAACAATTTCCTTGACATATATATCTACTATCTTCTCTGCATTGTCCTTCTGATTCATTGGTATGAAATGTGTACTTTTTGTAAATCTTTCCACAATCACTCTATCATGTCTCTCCACTTCTGAGTCATTGGTAATCTAGTGATGAAATCCATTCCAATTTCCTCTCATTTCCATTTTAGAATCTCCAAAGGTAGCATTGGCCGTGTTGTACTCTGATGTTTAGATTTCACTCTCTAATAAGTATGGCATTCAGATACATACTTTGCAATGTATTTTTTCATGTTGTTCCAATGAAATAATTCCTTAAGATCCATGTACATCTTAGTACTTCCTGTATGAATTAAATAAGGTGTTTCATGTGCTTCTCGAAGTAATACCTCCCTATTTTCAGATACTTCGGGTACACAAATCCTATTTTGAAACCATAGAGATCCATAATCTCCCAAGTGAAATGTTGATGGTTGACCTTCAGAAATCCTTCATAATTCCTCTAAAATGAAAGGATCATCATGCTGATACCAAATTATCTCATTACGAAGATCACTACTCCTTTCTTCAATAACTCTCATGGTAGCTAAACCTCCCAAAGATTCAGTCCTTATTAACTATACTTGTAATCATTCCATATCCATCCTTAATTCCTTTGGCAATTTCTATTTGTTGCTTGAGTTTCTATGCTCTTCCAACTAAAGGCATCTGCTGCAACATTAGCTTTTCATGGTGTATAGTTGATTGTAAGGTCATAATCCTTGATCAACTCTAACCATCATTTCTGTCTCATATTCAATTCCTTCTGAGTGAAGAAATATTTGAGACTTTTATGATCAGTGTAAAGTTCACACTTCACTCCATAAAGAAAATTTCTCCAACTTCTCAAAGAAAACACTATTGTTGCCAATTCTAGATCATGTGTTGGATAATTAACTTCATGAGGTTTGAGTTGTCTAGATCCATATGCAATCACTTTGCAATCTAGAATTAGAACACAGCCTAATCCCTACTTGGATGCATCACAGTAAACTGTATAATCCTTGTCGATCTCTAGTATTGCTAGAATTGGTGTTGTAGTTAATCCAGTCTTCAACTCTTGGAAACTGGCTTCACACTTGTCATTCCACACAAATGGGGTATTCTTTCTTAGCAACTTGGTCATTGGTCCAGCCATTTTGGATAAACCTTCTATAATAACTTGACATTCCTAAGAAACGTCTGATTTGTTTAACATTGGTAGGTGCATTCCAATCGAAAAATGAGTGAACTTTTGTGGGACTCACAACAATTCCATCTTTGCTGATAACATGACCAAGGAATTGTACCTTCTCCAACCAGAACTCACATTTACGAAACTTAGCATAAACCTTGATGAGTTGACCTTCGCCTCTTAGTACAAGACTGCCAGGAAATTGTTCTTATCTTTTTTTGGTCTGGATTTTTTGTAAAACGGATGAGTGGGACCAAATTTCATTATGTATCTAGATTTTTTTGTTTCATCTAAATATTTTTTCCAAAACATATTTGACAAATTTCCAATTTGTGAACAACTACAAGAATATAAAAGTTTTAGTGGAATGCGCTCTTTCTTTTGTGGATATGATAATGTTGTACCGGAAATAGTTTCAGAAGTTGAGGTGGCACGACAACCATAAATTGTTTATGTGCTTTTCTTTGTGACAAAAATGATATGCGCCTGATTTTAGTAATGGTATTATTAGTGTATAGAATGGTGTATAGCTCAGTGCTTATGCTGTTGATTATTATCTCTATACGAAGCTAGGAAAGTGGAGACTTGTACCTGAGTATAATACTCACAAAACAACCTAATACTTTTATTTATTGGGCACCAGTTGCAATATTGAGTTTCACTTTTTCCCGTATTGATCGGTGGGAAACTTTTGACCAGATATATAGCTTAGTTCTATTGTATATATTATGAAGATGTAGAATTAGGGGTGTATAATAATAATTCAGAATATTATGCCCTGGCTAAAGTGCTCTTGTCATGATGGGTCTCACAAAGGGTCCGGTGATTTATTCAGCTTGGAAACTTGGTATGATGTTTTTCACTAGGGAGGGTTTAAGGGAATATGCTCTAGAAACTTAATTGCTGAGAGATGGGATTTAAACAACAAAAATGGGCGTGCGTTCTGTTAATTTAGCACATGGAAACCTTTGTTAGCTTATCAACACTATCAAGCAGAAACTACTGATAGAAAGTCCTGATTCATGTTCTCTAATCTTGATAGAACCAATATTCTAATATTGTTTCATGGATAAGATTTTACATGGCATAACATTATTATATAATAAAAACTTCAACTATCCTATTCAAAATTTTGTATTGAGTATTAAAACTCTGAGAATATAAGACAATATTGCATGCAACACACTCGTGAGACACATGTAACGCATATGTTGTGAATTAGTGTTGCTTTTGTTATTGTCTATGTCTAAGTTTATTGTCCTGTGGCAACGCACTGGCATTCAGCTAATATAAAAATAAAAAATTCCGATTGCTACTTCTTGTCGCCTTACGACAGAGCCTCTGCTCTCTGTAGCACCCCGAAAAATCCCATCTAGAAAATCACTTGTTATTTTATTTTTCTACATCATCATCAAATCATCATGCCACATTACATAGAACATATAATTAAATTATTGCATTTAAATTATGTCTCTTATATTTGGTTCTTGGTTTTTTTATTTGACATTTGGTAATTGTCTCTCTATTTTACCATCTCCCTCTATTCTATCTTCTAATTGGTGTCATAATTGTTGGAACCATAATGTCAATTGGATCTTGAGCCTTGCTATATTATATTAAATACCTAAATTGATTTGGGGGCATTATCTTTTATTCCTTTCTATCATACCTTGTTGGTCATGTTGGCCATATGATCATCTTGCAATTCTACCACAAGGGACAAATGAGTTCTTTTATTTTGCTATATGGTTTTTGAATCACACCCTGACATGGTTATACCCCACGGGTACACGACATCAGCATACCTAGTCCAGCCCGAAGGAAGGCCCACTGCAAGATATGCGGCCTGCGGATATTCCGGGTGGCCCAGACCCATGATGCCTTCGGATGCTTGGAGAACAAGGCTAGTGTAGATATAATTTCAAAGGGCAAACCCTAATCTGTAACCGACTCGACCTCTTCCCGGGACCTGCCTATCTATATAAAGGCTAGGAGGGCACGGCAAGGAGGGCACCTCTCACCGCATACACACCTTCACGCCAGATTGCATCTGCACACACCTGTAATTTTTGGTTCCGCCGTAATCAAGAGCAGACAAGCAGGAGTAGGGTTTTCCCTCCGGGGGCCTGAACCTGGGTAAACCTCGTGTCCCTGTGTTTCTTGTTTGCTAACCGTTCCACGATCTCCAGCATCCCCACCTTCTCCAAAACCCAAGATCAAAACAATGGGTATTGATGATATCGAACCTCGTCAATTGGCACCATCTGTGGGAATCGGGGGCGCTGATTGTGCGATCATGACGGTCCCATCTGAAGCAATCTACAACTCCTCGGCGACGGAGAGCCACCTTATCTTTGGTGTTTTCGACTTCACCGCCCACTCGCCAGCCACCATGAAGGATTTTGAGCCCGTAGGCGACGGGCTCAAGATTCTGTTCGGGAGCTTCTGCTTTCAGGTGGGGCAGACCGGCACTCTCCGCCTCCCAGGGTGGGTGCCACCACCATCCATCAGACCCGCTTTGTGGGTCCCACCCATCGGCGTGCTACGCACTCGACACTGATAGATGAGTCCAATGACAGTAGCTGCTGCAACTCAGATATGTGCAGCCCTCCATCAGACGAAGGAACCTATGGTTCCGGATCCAAAAGCTGCGGCAGCAGCGATCCAATCTGCAGGCGATACCAATGTGCCATAGTCATCCATGGCGAAACGGAAGGGCAGCCAAATTCGTCTGAGCCCAACCCACCACCAAATCCACCGCCCAACCCGCAGGCTGGGAACGGAGGAAATAGAAGGCAGCCGCCCCTCCAGCCCAACGAGGGTGACGCTGCCGCCTACCAGCGGATCAACCTCAACAAGAAACGCAAGCAAGCAGCTTCGGAGTCTAGCACGCGACGAGCTGCGCTCTTCGTTGCTGGTGGCTCCAGCTCGCACGACAATCATGCCAACAAGCATCGCTCTCGCACGGATAACATGGACCCCGCCGCGCGACTTGAGGTCACCAAAACCCTTAACACGTCCTTCATGGAGATGGACGTCAACGGCAACGTCATACTGAAGACACCTCAGGTTGCGATCATGGCAGCCACCACGTACCTCGCGTCCCATCCACCTCCGTTGGGGGACCCGAAGAGCGCCATGCACAAGTCCGCAGTAGCCTGACTCGGACTCGTCGGAGCTGCGCTCCACGAAGAAGGTCCTACGGAGCCGAAGAAAAAGGCTATGGTCAGATTCAACCGTAGCCCCACACCCTCATCCGACGAGGAGGAGGACGAGCACGATCTACCCCGACGACACAAGAGCCCAAGATGTCGCAGCCACGACTATGACGCTCGAAACGACCTCGCCCAGCGCAAGGTCGATAAGGCACGCACCAAACGCGCGTGCTCAACCGAATCCGAAGAGGATGACGATAGAGAACTATGCGGAGCTCGGTGCTTCAGAAGATCTATTCGCGGCACACAGATGCCAAAAACTTTCAATCATCCTTCGGACACTCCAAAGTTCGACGGCACGCAGGATCCGAAGGCATGGCTCAACGAGCACCTCTCGTTCGTCAAGCTACACGGTGGCAACAAGAACACCGCCTTGCAATGCCTTCAGCTGTAGCTGACAGGCGCAGCCTAGATCTGGCTCAGCAGCCTGTCCTTAGGCTCCATCCGAAGCTAGGAGGAGCTGGCGTACAGTTTCATCCGAAACTTCAAGGGCACCAGAAAGAGGCCAGCCTCGATCGTTGAGCTGTGGGCCTGCACTCAACGAACGGGCGAATCCATTCGCTCGTACATCTTGCGCTGGTCCAACATCAAGAACTCCGCGGCACACATCTCCGAGGAGAGAACGATCGACGCCTTCAAGGATGGTGTCAAGCGCCCGGACTTCAAGGAAGAACTTGGGCGCATCAAGCCCAAGACACTTGACCACCTCATGGACATCGCCAACAGGTGGGCAGATGGCGAGGATTACCTCCACCGAGCATATTTGATTGAGGAGGACGAATACGGACGCAGGCGCAAACGCCGTAGCAAACGAAGATCGCACGGCTACGACGACCGCGATGGACCCAACATGGTTGCGGCTGGCTACGCCGAATGCCGCAACGACAACAACTGTAGCAGCAGAGGATACCACGGAGGCAACTTCCGTGGCGGAGGGCGCCCAACACAAATGTGGTAGCGTCGCGGACGTGACGACAAACCTTAGGCATATGACAAGTTGTCGGGCCCCTGCACCATCCACTTCTACATCGACAAGCAGGATGGCAAAAAGAAGGCCAGCGACATGCTCAAGGACTGCCGCGAGTTCCAGAAACTCAGTGAGGGTCTGACCCAAATACGGCGCCAGATCGTGAACCCTGGGTTTGGACCCGCACCCACACCCGCACCAGGTGACATCGCCCATGGAGCTCCTCCACCACCGCCCGCGGGACCGTCTAATCCCGCAGTCGCACCTACGCCAAACAACGGCACAGGCGGATACCAACCGCTAAATGGGTCTCTCATGATCCAGAAGGGACGCCCTACCAATAGGGTGCAAAAGAAGATCACTCGGCAGGTTAGCCTCTTTGTAACCGCTCCGCCAGCCATCCCTGAGTACCTCAGTGGCTCGGAGTCTTGCATCATGTTCGATCATTCGAACCATCCCCGCCAGATCCCTCGCCTAGGTCATGATGCCCTGGTGCTCGAGGCGCAGATCGGAGGATTAGAGATGAGCCGCATCTTCATGGACGGCGGCAGTGGCATCAACCTAATGTTCGCCAGCACCCTCGCAGCGATGCGGATCCCGCTGTGCAGCCTGGAACAATCTGATACAACGTTCCACGGCATAGTCCTAGGGAATGGCATATATCCCCTAGGAAAGATATGGCTCAACGTCATCTTTGGCAAGCCCGAAAACTTTCGGTGTGAGCGGCTCGTGTTCGAAGTGGTGGATTGGCCATCACAGTACCACACCATCCTCGGGCGTGTAGCGTTCGCAAGATTCCTAGCAGTATCGCACTACGTGTACCTGCTGCTCAAGATGCCTGGGCCCAAAGGCGCCATCACAGTCCAGGGAAGCTTCACCCGATTGGACCACTATGATAGAGACTTCAACAGAATCTCCCAGTCATTCGGCATGCAAGAGGAGCTCACGAGACTCTGAGAGGTGATAGACAACGGGGCACCCCCAATCGCCAGGCAAAACTCACCTGATACGTCGTTCGACTCCACAGTCAACACGAAAAAGGTGCAGGTCCACCCAACCGACGCATCCAAGACGGCGCTGATCGCCAACGACCTCATCCCTGCATAGGAAAGCGCACTCGTCGAATTCCTCCGTGAGCGCTGGGAAATCTTCGCCTGGTGTCCTGCGGACATGCCAGGAGTTCCCAGGGAATTTGTCGAGCACGCACTCAATGTGTTCCCGGACGCAAGGCCGATCAAGAAGTCGATCCGACGACTGTCTGAACCACGAGCAGAAGCAGTTGGAATCGAAGCCAACAGACTCCTGGACGCCAACTTCATCCGAGAAATCAAGGAGAGCGAGTGGCTATCCAACACTGTGCTAGTCCCAAAGAAAGACACGGACATCCTGCGGATGTGTGTGGACTTCACGTCGCTCAACAAGCACTGCCCCAAGGATCACTTCCCCCTTCCTCGGATCCATCAGATCATCGATTCGACTGCAGGATGCGAGAAACTCTCCTTCCTTGACTCCTACTCAGGCTACAATCAGATTCGGCTGAAGGCCAAAGATCAGGAGAAAACGGCGTTCATCATGCCGTTCGGGGTATTCTGCTACAACACCATGCCTTTCGGGCTGAAGAACACAGGTGCCACATACCAGAGATGCATGCAGGCATGTCTGAAGAACCATATCGGTCACAACATCCAAGTCTATGTCGACAAAATAGTCATCAAGACCAGGAAAGCCAAGACACTAATCGACGATCTACGCGAGACGTTCGATAACCTTGATCACTACAAGATCAAGTTCAATCCAGAAAAGTGTGCCTTCGGCGACCCATCTAGCCAATTACTTGGCTACTTCATCTCCCAACGGGGAATCGAGGCAAATCCGAAGAAAATCCGGTCCATACTGGCCATGGAGAAGCCGAAGAACCTCAAAGGTGTCCACTAACTCGCTGGGCGCATCGCGGCGCTAAGAAGATTCATCAGCCGCATGGGTGAGAAGGCCCTGCCTTTCTACCAACTGCTACACAAAGCAGACAAATTAGAATGAACACCCGAAGCAGACGACGCATTTGAAGATCTGAAGTGACTGCTCTCCATCTCGCCTGTCTTGGTCACACCCAAGGAGCGAGAACCACTACTACTATACATCACAACCACGCACTAGGTGGTAAGTACCATACTCGTGGTCGAACGACCCGAAGATGGCAAGACCCATGGGGTCCAACGCCCGATCTACTACCTCAGCGAGGTACTGACGCCAACAAAACAGAGGTACCCTCACTACCATAAACTCGCCTACGGCATGTTCATGATGGCTCGTCGGCTGAGCCACTACTTCCAGGAGCATCAGATAATGGTCGTCAACGAGGCGCCACTGTCCAACATCCTAAACAACCCCGAAGCCATTGGACACATAGCCCTGTGGGGCATCGAGCTATCTCCTCTAGACATAGTCTACTAGCGGTGGCAATCAAATCTCAGGTCCTCTCTGACATCTTTTGTCCACTGGATGGAGCTCCAGCTACCGGACACCTCGGACATGACGTAGTCATGGACGTTGCACTTTGATGGATCCAAGTGCGAGGATGGAGCGGGAGTTGGTGTCATACTGACTTCCCCTCAAGGCGATAAGATGAAAAACGTCATTCGGATGAAATTTCGTGCCTCCAACAACGAGGCCGAATACGAGGCCCTCATCCATGGCATGAGGATGGCCAAGATCTGCAGCGCAACACGCCTAGTCATCTACGGTGACTCGAACCTTGTCGTCTAGCAGACGATAAACAAGTGCGACGCACACGCCGCCAACATGATCGCGTACCGCGCACTATACAACTCACTCGAAGGAGACTTTGACAGCTGTGAGCTTTGCCATGTCGGAAGGGAAAGCAACGAGGAGGCTGATAGACTCTCTAACATCGGCTCCACCAGCGCACAGGTGCCACCAGGTGTGTTCCTCGAACAAATCTGCGTATCTTCCATCAAAAGGAAATTCCCCAAGGGATCACCCGAGGAAGCAGAGCGCTCGGGGGCTGCGCTACCCAAAAGACATGAAGGACCCGAAAAGCTCGACACGGAGGTCGAGTTGGTCAGCTTGATGCAGGTCATGGCAATCGAAGAAACATGGACGCAACCGTACCTTCGGTACTTGATAAACAGAGAACTGCCTGATGACTCGACAAATGCCTGGCGCATATCTCGCCGTTCCAAGGCCTTCACCATCATCAATGGCGAGCTATACAAGCGCAGCATTTCGGGTGTACTCCAACGATGCGTCACCATCGATGACGACAAAACCATCCTCCAAGACATCCACGAGGGCATCTGCGGCCATCACACGGGAAGCCGCACCCTCGTCGCCAAAGCGTTACGATCTAGATTCGACTGGCCAACGACCATGAACAATGCCAAGGACATCGTCCAGAGGTGCAACGACTGCCAGAGGTTTGCGGACAAGCCACACGCACCAGGGTCGGCGCTCAGGCCCATACCCTTGGCCTGGCCCATCGCCAATGGGGCCTCGACATGATCGGCAAACTGCCCAAATCTTCGAAAGGAGCCCACGTCTACCTCCTGGTCGCAGTCGATAAGTTCACCAAGTGGATCGAGGCCATGCCTATCACCAACCAAAAGGGCAAAATGGCCGTCAAGTTCTTCGAGTCCATAGTATACAGGTTCGGTGTGCCGCATAGCATCATCATGGACAATGGGTCGAACTTCATCTTCAAAGAATTCTAGGACTTCTGCGAAGGCCTTGGCATCAACATATCATACGCTTCCGTGGAACACCTACAAACCAACGGGCAGGTCGAAAAGGCCAACGGTCTCATAGGCGGTGGCATCAAGAAATGCCTACTCAGCCCACTCCAACGACTTGGGGGAGCCTAGGCAGAAGAGCTACCCTCCGTTCTCTGGAGCTTGCATATAACGCCAAACAGCTCAACTGGCTACACGCCCTTCTTCATGGTACACGGAGCCGAAGCCATGCTACCTGCATAAGTATGCCATAAGGCCCCACGGGTCGTTGCCTACAGCGAAGCCGAATCGACGGCCGCACTTGAATACGCCGTCGACACACTCGATGAGGCACGCGACATCGTCATGCTCGCTCGATCGAAGGAGACCTCATCCTACAACTCAAGCAAGAGCAGCCGAAGAAGCTCGAGTCACCCTGGGAAGGACCCTACATCGTCACCGAAGTCATACCAGGTGGCGCCTACCGCCTCAAGGACATCAAGTCAGGAGTCACATACTCCAACCCATGGAACGTTGCACAATTGTGACGCTTCTACCCCTAGCTATCCCTCTTTACTTTCAATAAGGCTACTCAGCCGAACAATGTACCTCCTCACTACGATATGAATAAAAGATAAGTCCCCAGTCCGAAATCTCTTTTCCTTGCATTACTTTCTATTACAACACACTCGGGGGCTCCGCCTCACCTCACGACTTCGTTGTCCGAAAATAACGCATTTAAACCTGAGTAGCTGACCACGTCAGGCTAACGAAAAGTACATGCATACAACAAAGCACCACGTGCTAACACAAATAATCTTTACAACAAAGGGCACAACAAGCCCAGTCGAAATATATACAAGTTTTACATCTATCTTTTTACAGGACCTACCTATTCTGAAGGATCATGTGTGCCCGATGCTCAAAAAGATCTAGAATCTCTTTGGCATACTGCCTAACAGCCGCATAATGCGGGCGCATATCCCAAAGGCCACCATCTGGTCAAAGTGGTGGCCCAGCCACCACCGCCGCAAGATCAACATCAGGTCGATGCAACCGAACAAGCGAAATGGCAGCTTTCACCCCTGCCACCAACTGGTGCCGCACCAACTCCCTCGCGTGATTCACGTCCCAAAACTTCGACAACAAACCCCAAAGGATGGACGGTGCTTCATCCAGAGGAAACATGACATACATAATCGACGCCAGGGAAGTCTTCACCTTCCTTAGCACCCGTGACACCTGATGAACACGATCCTGCATAGTCGCAAGGATGGTGTCCCCGTCACGGTCCATCCAGAAAAATCCTCCAGCTTCCATGTCCTGTTGGGTCAAGCAGTTGATCCAAACTGCAACGCGCTCCTTCTCCTCCCTCGGAACAAGGTTGGCACCTGCAGAACATTTAGGATAAGGTGGCATGCAAACAAGGCGCACCCGAAAACGAGCAGCAGCTCAAGAATACGTACATTGCAGTTGTTCGCTCAACTGCCGCAGCTCCCCCATCAGATACTCCTCCCTGGCGGTAGCCCGCTCAGTTTTCGACTTCCACACGTCTGCATGTCCTCGAACGCCAAGGATCTCCTTCTCCAGGCTGCGGACGCGGTCACGGAGAAAAACTAGCTGCGACGCATCATCCAACGATGGTCGTGGATCTGGCGCAGTCGAAGTACCAACGGGTGCACCACCTGAAGGACCCTAAAAGGCAAAACAGGCAAGAAGATAAACATCACAAACATCTCTGAAGATAGCTCGCCAAAGTAACTTATATACATTAATGACCACCGCGTGGCACAAAGGACGGATTGTTCATCAACAAAATCATACATTAAAAAAGAGGATACACTATCCTACAACAAAGAAGCCTAAGCACCGCATGCAGGTGGCCTCGGGCGAGTGCTGCTCTTTGCCTCCCCTGGCGCTGCGGCATAGTCCGCCAGCATCGATAAGCTTCAGACCATAACGCTTACAGCGAGAGGCGAATAGAGCAAATGCTACCTCTGAGCCGTCTGGCGTCGTTGGCATATGGAGGTGACGTGCTGAAGATCTAGCTCCGCTCCGGATGCCATGGCCATTGCCAGACCCATGGAGGCGTCGAAGCCCTTCTGCTTGCGCTTATAGGTCGTAGGGGCATCCTCTGACAGCGCATCCGCCAGAGAATCGACATCCTCCAGGGCAGCGCCCTTGGGCATGATCTCCTTGTAGAAATGTTGGAGAACCTCCTTGGCCTTAGCAAGAGAACTAGCAGAAGTGCCGCAGCGATCTTCGACCGCTGTGGTGGCATCATCTAGAGCGCTCCCGTGCTCCAAGACATTGCAATCAAATGCAATGCCCGAGGCATCTAGCGCAAAGAAGAACAGACAGGAGCCGAATAAGGACATGAAGAAAAGAGCAGTCGGAACTCCAAAAGAACAAGTCACATGCAAGACACTTACCGGAGAACGCCTTGGCCGCAGCCATCAGCCTATCGGCCATCTCCTTCTCATGAGTAGCAGCTGCAGCAGCAAGCTCATTCTCGCGATCCATAGAATCCTTCCGCAGGCGCTCTTGCGCCTCAGCAGCAGTGGCCACCTCTTTCTCCAGATGCTCCCTCACCTCAGCAGTATCCGTAGCCTTCTTATCCGCTCGACCGAGGCTCTTGTCCAGAGCGTCCAACCGACAAAGGGCATCATTGTTCTCTTCTGAAAACAAACCAACAAACACATGAGTGACACAAGCATTGTTCCTATGACATACGAACAAAAATAAGCAAAGTATAGAACCTTGCAGCTGCTTCATGCTGGCCTCCAGCGCCAGATGCTGCTGGATGAGAAGATTCGCGCTATGCACAAAGGGCTGCGAAAGGAAGTAGAAGAAAATAATCAATAAAGCATCAGAAAAAAGGGCTCGGGGGCTACGCCCCGAAAAGAGTAGAACATTCAACAGAACAACCCGAAAAGGGCTCGGGGGCTCCCCCTAGGACGAAAAAAGAAAAAACAACTTACATGCTCAGATGGAGACTGAAGGTCCACCAAGGGTCTTCTGAGTAACGACCACCCGAGCCTCTGGATGAGAGGTATTCGGGGTGTCATCCTCAGAGTCGGACACCATCTGAGAGTAAGGAGCTCTCAGCTTCGACTCCCCTACAGCCTCCTGAACGCCCTCACTAAGAGAACCCTCCGAGGAGTGGCTGCAAGAAATAGTACTGGTCAAGACAACATGAAAAATTGCGCATACAAAACTCAGAACAAAAGGCATCCAAAGGTACATATGAGTCAATGTCGCTCAAGTTCAAGAAGGGCGGCGCCTTCTCCTTCTTATTCTTCTTAGCCGGCGGCTACGGTGCCACTGCCTACAGAGGCACAGCCGGGAATGGTGCGGAAGAAGCATCATCCTCTTCGCCGTGGCGCACAAGGAAAGATGGGTCCCTAGGCGTCAGCAGAGTCGAGGCATCCGAAGACTCACTCGGGCTTCGTGCTCGCTTTTGGGTGCGCCCCTCGCTCGCCTCGGGGGCTTCGTGAGTGGGCAACTGCGCCGGCGGCAGCTCATACTCGGATTCTACCTCCTCATTGGCTGGCGCCTCCCTATATTTCTCAGGCAGAGGGGACATGGACCCCGTAACCTGGAGGCGTTGCAAGCAAAGATAACAAAGACATGAGAAACTACAACAAGCAAAAACACACAGCAAAGCGCAACACGCAAGAACAATCTTCACCTTCGAGGCGCCTTTATTGGCGCTAAGAGGGGGTCAGCGACTCCCCCGGCAGGTCCTAGCCTTGTACTTCAGCAGAGGACAGAGGGCCCTATCAAGATCACCCGAAGATAATTCTTCGGATGACACTCTGGTGGGATCACTAGGGCCGGCGTAGAGAAACATCGGGTGCGCCCTGTCTTGGAGCGGCTGCACCCGACGCTTTAGGAAGGTGCGGATGATGTCGACTCCGTTGACCTCCTTGCCTGGCACTAGTTGGAGACCCTCCACCCGCTGGTAGAGCATCTCCACCTCCGCCACTTCGCCCTCCAATATGTGGTTCTTCCACGATCTCTTTCGAACGATCTTCTGCTCGGAGTCAAAGGGGGAAGACCAAATTTCTGACCGCCCAGCTTGACATCGCGGATGTAAAACCACTTGCGACGCCAATATTGAACGGACTCGCAAATGGAGAGGGAGAAAAACTAGACAAAGGGACGAAGAGAAATGATGCAGCCGCCGAGCGGATAGACTCCGTCGGAGTCGGACTCTTCACGAAATAGAGTTTCCGGAAGAGACCAAAATGCGGCTCGATGCCGAGCCAGCACTCGCAAAGCGTGATGAAACATGCAATGTTAAGAAGGGAATTGGGAGACAGATGATGAATCTGAATCCCATAGAGAAAAAGAAGCCCACGAAGAAACTCGTGGGAAGGAAGCGACAAATCACGAAGGATAAAGGCAACGAAGATCACCCGAAAACCCACGGGTGGGCGAGGGATTACCTCATCGTCGGGGATCTTGACGTCCTCCTTGTTTTGCGGGATTAACCCTGCATCGCGCACCTTGCGCAGATCGGTGTCACGCATGTCGGAGCGCCTCCACTTGCCATCAGTGTTGCGCGCAGGGGCGACAGCTCTCTTGCCGCCGGTAGCAGCACTTGAGCCCACTCTGGCGGAGGCCTTCTTCGACTTCACCATCGCGGCGCGTCGACGACGGCGGTGCGCGCGCAAGAACGAAGAAGGAAGTGTGCGCGAAGACGAGCTCATGAAAATGGAGGAAGTGAAAGCAAATGGCAAAGGGTGAAAACAAACCACTATTTTCCCCACGGTTATAAGGATGAATACAACGAATGGGAACCGTTCATCCAGAAGCCCTAACGCTAGGGTCAAATCCAACCATCCACGTGTCAATGCAGCGAACCCCCCCCCCCCCCCCCCCCGCACGCCATCCACTATGCACGGAAATCGAGGAGATGCCGTAATTCTCGCCACAACACACATGACTAGTCAACTCCAAGTCAGAAAGTGGGACCTACGTTCGTCCTGTTACGTCACCTCTAGCACCGCAGACGGTTGAGGTCACCGATCGTCAGCACTGATGTCATCAAAACAAAGCTAGCAACAGTTGGAAATCTTCGGCTGATAATTAGAAGTACTCACTCGAATCTACGATTTGAGCAACTACTCGGGGGATACTCCTATCAGGAGCGCTGGCCGCGCAACCACTCGATATTTTTGAAGTCCTACGTCAAGTCTACGACTCCACTAAGGACTCGGGGTATACGACTCGAACAGACACTCGGGGGCTACTCCCATAGGGAGCGCTGGCCGCACACCCTATGAATTATTCGACTATGATCCTTCGGATCAAACACGACAAAATCCGGACTGGCAACTTTGCCCAAATCAATGCTAAGTGAGAAGCATCCTCCTTGGCCACCCAAAATACATCCGCGGTGATAAACTTTCGGATGTTGTGTCTACGACGCAAAGATAAGACCTACAGATATCATCTGATGGTGCAACGCATTGCGCTAGGCCTCGCCAAAGAAAACCCGTGTCAGGTCATTGATGAAAATCTGACGCGTTATGTACATCAATCGAAAACTACTGGGATTCTACTCCTATAAGACCTCAGCGGCCTGAGTCGAATTACACCAGCATACGTTCCAGGTTCGAGTGTAGGGACTCGAATCTGAAGGATATCGTGTTGTTTTGTCCTATGACAGTTAACTGGTCCTGATCCGTCAGGAGACTCAGGCACATGCATCAGCAATCCTTACAAGATAAAAATCATTCTCTAATAAATAGGCATAAAACTGCATCCGAAGGATTGAGGAGTCCTCAGCCGAATCTGCGATTCAACTGAGCACTCGGGGGCTACTGACATGGTTATACCCCACGGGTACGCGACATCAGCATACCTAGTCCAGCCCGAAGGAAGGCCCACTGCAAGATATGCGGCCTGCAGAGATTCCGGGTGGCCCAGACCCATGACGCCTTCGGATGCTTGGAGAACAAGGCTAGTGTAGATAGAATTTCAAAGGAAAAACCCTAATCTATAACCGACTCGACCTCTGCCCAGGACCTGCCTATCTATATAAAGGCTAGGAGGACACGGAGAGGAGGGCACCTCTCACCGCATACACACCTTCATACCAGATTGCATCTGCTCACCCCTGTAATTTTCGGTTCCGTCGTAATCAAGAGGAGACAAGCAGGAGTAGGGTTTTTCCCTCCGAGGGCCTGAACCTGGGTAAACCTCGTGTCCCCGTGTTGCTTGTTTGCTAACCATTCCACGATCTCCAGCATCCCCACCTTTTCCAAAACCCAAGCTCATAACAGTGGGCATTGATGAGATCGAACCTCGTCACACCCATTTGAATTACTTGTGGATTCTATTAGAACCTTGCCACTCTATCTGTCTACTCTAATCATACACCACCAAAAACCTAGCTTGAGATAAACCCTCTAATTAAACATCCAACTAATCTACACAAGCACATGCTCCCCCCCCCCTTTCAATGGAGTAGTAAAAAACGACCCATATCTAGCTATTATATCCTAACTACTACCTCCGTTTGGGATTATAAGTCCCGCGCGGATAACTAGGTTGCCAATTTGAACAAGATAATATAAATATTATAACATAAAAATCGTATCATTAGATACTATAGAGATTATATTTTTTAATGATATAATTTTTATGATATATAAGTTAAATTTTATTGATCAAATTAACAACCTAGGTATGCGCGTAGGACATATAATCTCGAACAGAGGGAGTATCTAGCAACCCAAAACCTATCATGTGTGCATGAGTATGCATGCACCAAACCTTGAACCTACTCGGCCTTCTCTGAAATCTATCGTCGCCCTCTCTATACCTAAACCCGACCCCCTGATGCTCCATCCTGGTCCAGCCGCACCCACAAACAACAGGAAGACAACTACAGCTGGTCATGTTTATCTTCCTGCCCTCGCTCATGCCGCGCGCGTGACCTCGCCTGGGACCCCGCGTGCCTAGCCATAAAAATCATAGCAGCAGGCTCCCTATCCTATATATCTCGATCCTCTTATCTTCCTCTTCACACAAAGCTGGCCACCGTACCTCGCCGCTGTCGTTCCCTTGTCGCCGTCCACTTGCCTTGTCACGGAACCTCGTCATGGCCGAGGCCAGTTAGGACAGAGGAGCTTGACGTCGCTCCACTGGAGCTGCGCATCACCTGGAGCGCGGCGGGAAGGCCTGGAGCAGCTGCTGCACGTGGACACCATGACCATGAGCCGCAGCACGTCGCCATGACCTCCTCCCTCTCGTCGTTATTCTTTTATGCCTCCGGACGAGCCAGCCGTCCTCGGCCCCACCTTGGTGAGTTCCCTCTCCTCCCCCTGGTTTTGCCCCTTCCTCTACGTCGCCATCGCCCGCTGCAGCCGCCATGCACCCAACGAACACACCACCTGTAGTCCAGCGCGACACCCGCCGACCTCTATTCCCGATGACCCCCCGGCCTCCTACGTACTCCTCCTGTGGCACACATAAAACGCACGCACAGAGGGCACTCTCAGCTTCCTAGCAGAACTCGCAACACTCCAATCCGCTTCCTGTAGTGATAAAATCTTCCTCGAAAGATCACGCTATATCACTGTCTCTGCACAGCACAGGCCAACAGCAACCGCGTCCTCGTTTTCTGCCTTTGATCCCGCTAAGATCCCGTCCATATCCGTCGTCTTCTGCCTGTTTTATTCATGCACATATCATCTCCGCGCTACCAGCTACCTAAGTAATCAAACCATGCCCAATTTGGGCCCTGACGCGCTCGAAATCGTCCATACAAGTTGCAAGAATTTCTCGGTCTCAATCATCAGTTTCTGTCAACAAACGATTGCATTGCATCTCTGTTCCACTAGAGTTTCTGACCGCCTCAGGTCACCTCCGGAGAGATGATCTTCACACTCTCGCACTCTCGGAACATCCCTCTCCAACTCTTTCCATTACAGCGTCTTCATTTCTCAAATAATCGCTCACAACATTCTAGTGAAAATCATACCAGCTAGCAGGTTAGGCACGCGCAGAATCGTCAATAGAGTGATACTTCTGTAGACCAACAGATCATCGGCCCATTGGCTAACCACCGGATCTTTCACCAATCCATCCCAGGATCAAATTCCTTCCTGATATTTAAGCGAAACCTTTTTACAGATCTCTAACGCAACACTAATAAACTCCATCTTTGTTATTTTTTTTACCTCTGTAACTTTGTATTGCATGGTCAAAAACCTCACACGTCTTGCATGTTCAGGATACATACAAGCACTGTATTACTTCTTTATCTAGACTAGATAACTAGAGATCGAACCCCACTTATTCACAATATATGAAATCCATTTTTTCTTTTCCTTTTCCTCTTTGTCCATCAGTACAGACACTGTCTCATCTCTATGACTATTCTTGTATTTTTTATATTTTTTTATTCTCTAATTTTCCTATTCCATATCTCTTTTGATGTACAAATATAAATGATATATGTTTTCTGATAAAAGAACAAAGATTAATAATATGACATCTAAAATAATTTTTGGACAATTAAATTTCAAAATTATTTAAATGCCATTAAATGACTATTTCTGAATAAATTCATAATTTTAATTTCATAATTCCGAATTCAACAAATGATATTTCTAAATCAATCAACGCGACGAGCCATTTCCAACTATGTAACCCATGATACCAATTGAAGCATGCATCATACAAATATTAAATAACCAGCAAGGTTTATGCAAGTAAAACATGCCTAATGTATAATAAAAAATGATTTATTCTTGTTCCTACATCTCACCCTTGACATGCATCATTTCATGATCATGCCGGATCTTCCGCATTAGTTGTAATTGTTGTATCGATTGTTTTTTAGTATTTTATTCTTTCCGGATAGGACGATGAGATGTTGTGAGCTTCGACAAGTTCTTCAGATATGTATCTTTGGCAATGTTACCCAGGTAAGAATTCTTCCACTTTCTACCTATTTTGCATTTACAGTCTTTACTTCCTCCTATTGATCTATTGTTATATGTGTTGTGATGCTTTAGTTTCCATACCACTTATATACCTGCAGCCTGTATTGCCTTGGACACCTCCTATTGCCTGTTGTTTGGTCTACAGTTGACCTCGAGTCATAGTTACTTGCTCAGGTGCTGCTTTGCGTCGACGAGTTCCACCTTTGTTGGGAGGTTGGCATATTCTTAATGGTGGAGATGATCATGGCTTTAATTACTACTTATCAATTAAATGGTGGAAGTAGGTATAACTAATGAAGAGGCACCGGTGGGTAATAGCTGAGATCTGGCTCTTATCCCACCCACTTGTGTCCACCTAGGACCCGAGTTCTTAACACCTATTATGAGATCGAGTGTGCTAACCACATGTGGAGTGTATGGGCACCCCTATCGGCTTATTACCTGATTTCAAAGTACTATACTGGAGGCCACAAACTAGTTTGGAGTTTTCACGCCATGTATGTTATTCCATGTTTATTATATGTTGCTCGATGAGCGTTTACTACTGTACTATTTAGGAAGTGGGTCGTGAGGATTATACCTATGGCCTATGATCTCTCGGCTGGTCTCGAAACCCTTGGGTTCGTCTTTAGAGCTGGCCGAAATCGTTACGAGTAGCTTAGTGGGGTGGCCCCCATATACTTGCTTTGGGTCTGGGAACATGTCATGTACGAAGCCCCGTCGACATATCGATGGGTGTATATTAATTGATCTAGCAAACATGGTGGAAGTGCATGTGGATATTGAAAGTGCAATGGGCGTCGCTTAGAGGGGGAGGGTTAATAGGATTTTAAAAATATTACGGTTTAGGCTCAAATAAATGCGGAATAAGCACTAACGTTTAATTTATTGAGCACACAACCTAACCACTAGGTTCACCTAAGTGGACCAACAACCTATGCTAAGAAACACAAGCAACAAGGTTTTAGCAAGATAAAATACTTCAAGCATGATGGCTATCACAATGTAAAATGCATAAGTAAAAGGCTCGATTCAGAGATAACCGATGGACGTGGAGGCGATGATTTTTATCATGAAGTTCACTTCCAAATAATCTACGTCTCTATTAGAGATGTGTGATGGCGCAATGCTCTATGAATGCCACAAATGGCTCACCTCATGGTGTGGTGAATCGATGCTCACCCAACGCCACACAAGGCCTCACCCTAGATGCGAAGGCACGCAACTCACCGACGCCACAAAAGACTCACCCTATTCTCCCGATTGCTCACCACAAAAGGCGGGCACTCGCTCCAGTATGGGACACTTGAGGGCGGTCACCAAACCCGTACAAGATTGGAGAAATCTCCACAACTCAATTGGAGGCTCCCAACAATAAAGCCACAAAAGGCAACAAAGCCATAAAAGGCTACAAGCTTGAGGCCACTCCACAATGGAGGCCACAAGAAGACAACACACCAACCACACAACCATTTAGGATTCCAAGAACCCAAGAGAAATGCAAGGGAAAGTCCTTCACTCCCAAATTCCAACAAAGCTACAAAAGCATTTGGAGAATAAGGGAGGAAGAACACAAGAGGAGAACACAAAACTCTCAGAGATCTAGATCCCAAGAATTCCTTCACAAAGAAGGGATTTGGTTAGGTGGGGTTGTAGATCTTGATATCATCTCTCAAATCCCTCAAAGAGATGCAAGAATCATGGGAGGGAGAAGGGGAGAGGGCAACCTTTTGAAGGTAAACAATGGAGGAGAGAGAGTGTAAGAGCTAGCAAAAATGGCATCAAAAGTTGGGGAAACAATAGGGAAGAGGGGACCCTTAAAGAGGGCAAGAGAAATTTGTCCGTTTGGGCCAGATTCGCGCACCACCAAAATTTCTGGTGCTCCACCAGAACTACCGGTAAATAGAAACACAAGATACGGAAGAAAACAGTACTTCACCGGAACTTGGGTCAGAATTTGGGCCGGAACTTCCGCTCAAGAAAAACGCTGGACAACATGGCACGAAAACTTCAATAACTTTTGATTCCAGACTCGATGATATTAGGCTTGTTTTGAAGAGACCGAAAAGCTCTACAAGATTATGCAAAGAAACATCATAGTCCAGCATGGAAGGATAAAACCAAATTTAGAAAGGTATGACCTCTCTATAAGCGATGAACCGGTAAAACCTCCAAAACCCAAAACACAAGAAGTTGAACTTGAAAACTCCGATTGGGATGAAATCAATCTTGTTGGAAAGACAAAACCAAGATAATTCAACAAAAGGTGAAATATTGGATACCACCAAGGGACACAATATCAAGTATATATATGTGAGATATCTCCTAAGGTGTGGAGCCGGAAAAACCCGCACGATCAAGAACACAATAAGATATGCAAGGGAAATCCTTATTTGATGAACTAGAGCTTGTTATGGTGACAACTACAAGCCCTAGATCCTCTCATGAACAAGATACAAATAACAACTAAGAAAGATGATGCTATGTATGCAAAGGTTTGATCTCTCTCCAAAAGATGTGATCGATTCACCCGCTTGAGAACCCCTCTTGATAGTACGGCTATCTATCCTAAACCTGGTCTCTCAACTAACAACACGAGACCTGCAAAAGAGAAACCCTATCAAGAACATACCTTTGCCTTGAGCATTCCACTTGATCTTGATGTAGACCATCTTTACCTTCTCAATATGGAACATTTTTCTTATTTGCTCTTGCTCGCTCTTTCTTGATGAAGACTTGCAAATTTCTCCCGCATACTTCACGGGGAAACCTCTTCTTTGGACTTATCTTCATCAATCCATGATCACCGAGGATGGCAAGCTCCAACCATGAGATGTTCTAGAGAAGGCGCATCTTGAGCTTGCGCTTCTTCATTCCTTCTTGAGTGTGGATCCATCGAGACAGGCTCCTTCTTTCTTCATGATTCCAATCGGCACAAAGCCCTCGGACATTTCTTCTTTCCTTCTTCATTTCTTCAACTTTCAACCTTGAGACCAACACATGGCCCAAGCGATTCCAATAGACAAACCTACAAGTGAAACTCAATTTACACATTAGTCCATAGAGATTGTCATCAATTACCAAAACCACACATGAGGGTCATACATTCCCTTTCAGATACTTTGGTGCACCCCTACAGGGTTAAATCTTTTCAAAAAGCCGTGTCCACGTTTATGGACAAATTGGAGCACAGTTTCTCGATCATAGACAACTTACACTAAGGAATTACTTTTATAATTTGACTTGTATATAACATGACTAGTAAGTTGGATAACCACCATGGAATGAATGAATAAAACTGCCAACGGTGTGAGTTTCCTCGTAAGGACTTCCTCATTTGGTCTCGAGGGGGAAATACCAGGAGGGGTATATTTGGTGTTAGTCTTAGGTTGGTTCTGAATAGGTCTTACTTATCCCTCTCTAATAGCTGACAGTTGTACCAAGTCTCTATAGGTTATTTAGTGCATGCTTTGATGCCGCTTCAGTCCACCATACATATGTAGGTGAGAGCCAATGAATTATAAGACTCGCCGTGTACTGGCCTCAGTACTGACCGCTCCATTTTTTCCTTTTCCCTTTGTCAGCACCCCTTTTTTTGATAGGTGATGACCCACAAGTATAGGGGGTGTATCATAGTACTTTTGATAAATAGGAGTGTCGATCCCAACGAGGAGCAGAAGGTGCTGAACATTGGTATGGAGCAGGAAATCCCTGTGAATACTTAGCAAACGGATTTTTAGTGGTTTTCTCATAAGGCAACAAAACAAAGAGCAAGTAACAAAAGTAACGAACAAACGGAGCAAGTGTCCCAATCCTTTCTTAGCAAAGGACAAGCCCGTGGAAATACTTATAAGGACCAAACGTTCTTAAGGACACATGGGAATTCTGTCAAGTGCTTTCGCTTCAAATAGCTGAGTACTCTTTTCTGGTATTGTAAGTGTTGTGTGGGTGAACTTGTGCTAACATACCGCCCTTACTTGGAGTAATACATACTTGTGATTAAACCCCCTGCAAACATCCGTAACTACAGGAAAGTAATTAAGATATAAATCTAACCATAGCCTTAAACTCTGAGACCCTACGCTCCCTTATACAGGTGTCCTAACGGGGGTTTAGGTTTCTGTCACTCCGGCAACCCCATAATTAGTAGCCAAATACACAATGCATTCCCCTAGGCCCATAAATGGTGAAGTATCATGTAGTCGATGTTCACATGACACCACTAGAAGAATAGCACCACAACTTAAATACTAAACCATTGAATAATAACTCATCACACACTACTAACAACATGACTTCTCCCATGTCCTCAAGAACACAACAAACTACTCACAATACATCATATGGATCAAGATCAAAGATGATATGATAATGGATAACAATATGAACATAAACAATAATCCAGTGATTCCACTCACAAGCATCAACTACAATAGTAATTAACACCGGGAAAGTTTCTCCTAAGAACTAAAGCAATATCCAACACAATTGTTACATCGGGACGGAGTGGTGATGATGGTGCTGGTGGAGATGATGGTGTGGATGGTGATGATCCCGATGAAGCCTATCTTGATGATGGTGTTGATGGCGATGGTCTTCCCTCTCCAGGAAGGAATTCCCCAGTAATCATTCACGGAGAGATCTTTCTCTCGGTGTTTCCGCCCCTAGAGGCGGAAATCTATCTGTGGTCGCCTGGCTTAGGGTTCCGTAGGGAAGATATAGGCGAAGGGCGAGTTTGAGGGCAGTGGGCCACACCGCCTAGGCGCGGGTCGTGGGCCCGCCTAGGTGTGGCCCCCCTGTGGCCCCTCTTCGCTCCTCCTTCTGGATTCCTTCGTCTTCTGGTAAAATAATATGTTTCCATATTTTTCTGGTATTTTTCTGATCTTTGCGAAATTGCACCGAAACGCCTTCTTTTCCATCAGAATCCAGACTCCAGCAGTCCATCCTCCAAGAATCATCCAGCATGCATAAACAGATGAAAAGCCATAAGTAATACCTCATAATAAGACAAATATCAATGAATAGAGGTAAATTATGATATAGAAAGGTGATGCAAATTGGGCGTATCAACTCCCCCAAGTTAGACTTCGCTTGTCCCCAAGTGAAAACCGAGCTCAGTAAACATGTCCACAGGTTTATGGAGTGAAGTGTCGATAAAAGAATACGGACAAGAAGCATCACACTTACCATTGCACAACTCATAAAAGAAAGCAACTCACCATTATATAACTTAGCTTGCAACCAAGTACAACAGTCACAATAGAGATGCATAAAGATAAATCATAATTGGAATTGGCAAACTTGTTCTTGGTCAGAGAACACCTGGCAAACAGTTTCACAAAAGATTTTTGTAGAAGTTTCAAAACAGGAGCACTCTTTGCTCAAAAAGGTTTTTCACAAGTGAAGGCTTTTAAAGTAATACTCAATAGATAAGAGCTTTGTGCAAACAAGGAATATAAAGAACATGATTGAATAAATCACCATATGAATGCTTGAAACACAACAACTCAAAAGCTTGCTGGAGATAGAGAGGAAGTAGGTTTTTTTACTCAAACTGGTAACTAGGAGAAAGGTCCCTTCTTAGAGGGAAGAAGGGATTACAAGTCATAAAGATCTTCCAAAAGATTATGGTACTTACTAGCTTTGATCCGTCATTGCCCCTATCATAGGCATCTTGAGATGATTAAGGTTAAAGTGCACAAAGATGGAGTATATGCTTGACGAAATATAAGTTGGTAATCTCATGTCCCTTGAATATGAGGGCCACTCCTCATGCTACTCAACTTTGGTCACAGGTAAGTTCTTGTCATTGTAAGTATTTGCATATCATTGAGAACCGCCAAGGGGGTACCCCTTGCACATGGTACAGGAGCTTTCCCATAACCAAAATGACAAGGCAAGCAGACAATGAGCATCTCAGCAATCTTTTTATTTACCATATGTATAGCTTTTTTTATTGAGAATGCTTCATAGATACCTCACTATGGTGTTGCTGCAAGTTTCCACCATGATTAGGCATGGCTTAGGCTAGCGGCCCAGGCGTTTCTCTAACACAGGATACAAACTCCATGGACTTACAAGTTCCCATTTTATTTCACACCGTTGACATCCATAGACAAAAGAGCACGATATCAACTGTGTACAGAGTACACGTGCAATGTTGAAAACGTTCCCCGTGACAGCACGGTTCTGCTAATTCCAACGTATAGATGCAAGCATATACAACTTCGATGGCACAATGGTTCAGGTCTATTAGGGCAAGAAATAAAGTGTGCCATCAAGTTCGTGAGAGCTTTACTAACTAGTTTTATCATAACAAAATACTTTTTAATTCAAAAGTTAAATGAAGCTTGAGAATTTGCTTGGAATAGCAATTGCTAATAGGTAGATATGGTGGACAGAAATGGCAAAGGGTTTGGTTCAAAGGGTTTGGAAACATGAGAAGTAAGCCTTCTCAAAACAGATTTTTGGCTAGCAAGACTGGACAGCAAGCAAGAGAGTTGAAAGAAACAAGAAAACATACAAGTAATAAAGCCAAACATGCATTCTTCCTTGAAAATACAAAAGAACCTTAAATAAAGAATACTAATCTTATGAGCCAACAAGAAAGAAAACAAATGATCCAAAATACATGTAAGCCTTTTTTCTTTCTCTTTCAAAGTAATGCTACTGACCAGAACTCAGTTTTCCAAAACCAATTTAGATCCACTTGATGATCCCAAAGTGGTGCCAGCAGTGATCAACAAGATCCATCAAATAATAGAGATTGCAAACTAAAAATAAGAAGTGCAAAAAGTAAAAGATGAGACTTCTCATTAATATTCAATAAAGGCACTCACACCAATGGATACATAGATAATCAACTAAAGGACAGATACTTCCACATGCAAACCAAACTATAAGATAACCTCTCTACCACAGATATGAATCCACTAAAAAGGTAAAATATAAAAGATAATGGTGGTGATACCGCGACACTCCCCCAAGCTTGGAACAAGACAAGGGGATACCAAACCTGATGATGAATTACTCCTTTGGTGGTGGTGGTGTTGCCCCCTTGTCTATGATAAGAAAACCCTCCAGCATCTTACGAAGCTTGTTGTTCTCTTCTTGAAGTTCATCCACCTTCATCCTCAAAGCACGGTATCCTTCACAGAACTCATCAGTGGTTCGAAGGGCTTCCGCTGCCTCGGTGCAGTATCTGAAGTCTGGACCAAAGGCTATGATTCCCTGCATGTGACGAGAAAAATCATCTGCATCGTTAATTGCTCCTACAAAAGTAGGTTTCCTTCCCCTTGTTCCTGCGGCAGTTTGTTCTTCCAACTTTATCTCCACGGGCTTCTTGCCTTTGTCATTGGCAGAGACCATGGTGCTCTAAACTTGAGAAGATTTCCTGACAAAAACAGATCAAAATGAAAACACGATGAGAACACGATGCACGAACCTCGGGGATCCGTAGGGTTATATATTACGAAGTTTCAAGGCATAAGGAAGGTACTGACACGAAAACAAGGCGGAGACGAAGTTCAAGGGTGGCACACACCCCTCAGGCGCGGCCAGGCTAGGCCCGCGCCTAGGGTGGGTCTGTCCACCCTGGACTCCGTTTCCTCTTCAGTTTCGTCTCGTAGTCTTCCTTATGTATTAAAAACATCAAAAATATAAAAATATTGGAGTTTCACGAACCTTCTGTTTTTACCACTTTTACTATTCAAAGACGAACTCTACAGATTCCTTTTCTCCTTCTCCCGAGATTTTCCTTCATACAAAACCCTTGAACAAACTAAATGACAACATTAGTGTAAGCAAAAACAATAAACCTTTGGTACACACTTCAACTGAAAACCCATCAACACAAAAGCTTCTGTAAGAGGCAAATGCAAATGATGGCAGAAATCTGTCAAAACAGACCAGCAGGTAAAGATTTATTTTTTAGAAGACCTTCTGTTGCTCAAATAAAAAAGTGCAGAACTAATGAAAGTTGGGTAACAACTTGGAGAACATGCTCAGAAAAATGCAGCTCCATCCGACGTACTGAGATCCCTCACGAATTTTTACAATACAGCACAAAAATCTGTCCCAGGACAGCCAGTTTTCACAACTCCTCTACTTCACAAAAGTAGTTGAACTTGACACAAAAACCAAAACAAAAAGGATAAGGAGCGGTTATTACTGAGATAATAACTTCCAAGACTCGACAAAACTCTTGGGTTATCTCACAACAAGTACTTTTCTTTAATGCCTTTAAGTTAGGCTTGAAACTTCCAAAGATGTTCACATAGGATATATATATCTGAAATGAAAGAGAGCATCAAGAAGCAAATAACCAACACACTTGAGTATAACCCACTTCCTATGCATGGGGGTATCATGATAAAACGAATTGTTGAAGCAAAAATCCACTAGAATAGGTAGACAAAACAGATGCAACTTCAAAGCTTTCAACATAAAACGGGGAAACTTAACATCATTGAGATGCATAAAACCATGTTTCCCTCTCACAAAATAACTTTCAGCAGCATTTTGAATAAAGTTGACAATATAACTATCACTGGCAACAACTTTATTATCTGAGTAAGCATACTAACTGTCACCAAAAAGAGGTCCAAGGTCATAGACTGGATCAATAGAAGCAAGTTGTTCCTTCCTGAAATCTTTATCAGGCAAGCTATTTTCACAAGGAGCTTTAGCAAATTTAGAAAAGTTAAACTCATAAGAATCTCCATCAAACTTAGTTAAAAAAAATTCCTTCTTACAATCAATAATAGCTCCACAAGTGTTCAAGAAAGGTCAACCAAAAATGATAGGAAAGTTTTGCTAGCTGCTGAATTAAGCACTAGAAAATCAGCAGGATACTTAATCTTACCACAAAGAACCTCCACATCTCTTACAATGCCAATGGGGCAAATGGTTTCCTTATTAGCAAGGTGAATAACCACATCAATGTCCTCAAGCTCACAAGGACCAATCTCATGCATAATTTCCTTGTAAAGCTCATAAGGAATAGCACTAGAACTAGCACCAATATCACATAAACCATAATAGCTATGACTACCAATTTTAACAGAAAGCACAGGGACAATAGCTTTTCTAACTTTCTTAGTATGAGAAACAATATTAGTAGCGTCTTCACAGAAGACAATATGATCATCCTCTATATTTCTAGTGACAAGATCTTTTACAATAGCTACCACAGGCTCTATATCAATAAGATCATTGGACCCTACAGTTTTCTTTGCGCTTTTGCTAAGCACATTAGCCATAATAGAATGTTCCCTTACCTTGGAGGGAAAAGGGATTTGCTCAACATAAGGTTCAGGAAAAATAGGATCAACAGTACAAACCTCAGTACTCCTAACTAGAACATGATTAACAACATCTTTATACGGAGCATGGTACTTATTCCACTTCTTCTTGGAAATTTCTATGTAAGAGGCAAAGGCCTTAAAACAGTTGGCAATACTTTGGGAATCAAGACCAAACTCATTACTAATATCACGGAAGTCATCAGTTCCCATAAAAGATTTAATGCATTCATAATCATAGTTTATACCTGACTTTCTTCCTTTGTCATTCTCCCGGGCCTCAGTGTTATCTTGAATACGGTCTAAGAGATCCCATTTAGCTTCTTCCTTCATACGCGTAAATGATCCAGCACAAGAAGCATCTAGTAAATCTTTATCATGAAGAGAAAGCCTAGCATAAAAGTTATTGAGAATAATATTGTTAGGGAATTCATGAATAGGACATTTAAGCATTAGTAACTTCAATCTCCCCCAAGCTTGAGTTGTACTCTCTCCATCAAGAGGCCAAACGTTATATATAAGATTTCTATCATGATGAATCTCACTGGGAGGATAAAATTTAGAGTAAAAAAGCGATGCCATTTCCTCCCATTCCATGGATTGTCCATTCTTCAGCAGCTTATACCATTCTTCAGCTCTCCCTTTCAAGGATGTGGAGAGTAACTTGTTCTTCACCTGTACAGTTGTGATACCTACAAATTTAAACAACCCGCATAATTCATGGATAAAAAGCAAGTGATCACCGGGATGGACAGTTCCATCCCCAAAATAATAATTATCCATAACACGATTAACAATACTTGTAGGTATATTAAAAGGATCTATCTCAACTGGAGGTGGTTCATATACTACCCTAGCAGTGGTAGTAGTTTTCCCAAACAGGAAACCAAGTGGGTTATCCATATTGGAAACAAAGTAACAAGCAGTAACAAAAGCAATACTCTAAGTAGAAGTTTCCCTTACTAGTTCCACTCTTCAATAGTGCTTCATTCCTCGGCAACGACGCCAGAAAATAGTCTTGATGACCCACAAGTATAGGGGGTGTATCGTAGTACTTTCGATAAATAGGAGTGTCGATCCCAATGAGGAGCAGAAGGTGCTAAACAGTGGTATGGAGCAGGAAATCCCTGTGAATACTTAGCAAACGGATTTTTAGTGGTTTTCTAATAAGGCAACAAAACAAAGAGCAAGTAACAAAAGTAACGAACAAACGGAGCAAGTGGCCCAATCCTTTCTTAGCAAAGGACAAGCCCGTGGAAATACTTATAAGGACCAAATGTTCTTGAGGACACATGGGAATTTTTTCAAGTGCTTTCGCTTCAAATAGCTGAGTACTCTTCTCTGGTGTTGTAAGTGTTGTGTGGGTGAACCTGTGCTAACATACCGCTCTTACTTGGACTAATACATACTTGCGATTAAACCCCTTGGAAACATCTGTAACTAAAGGAAAGTAATTAAGATATAAATCTAACCACAGCCTTAAACTCTGAGACCCTACGCTCCCTTGTGCAAAGGTGTCCTAACGGGGGTTCAGGGTTTACACCCTCAACCCCATATTAGTAGCCAAATACACAATGCATTCCCCTAGGCCCATAAATGGTGAAGTATCATGTAGTCGACGTTCACATGACACCACTATAAGAATATCACCACAACTTAAATACTAAACCATTGAATAATAATTCATCACAGATTCACTACTAACAACATGACTTCTCCCATGTCTTCAAGAATACAACGAACTACTCACAAGACATCATATGGATCAAGATCAAAGATGATATGATAATGGATAACAATCTGAACATAAACAATAATCCAGTGGTTCCACTCACAAGCATCAACTACAATAGTAATTAAAACCGGGAAAGTTTCCCCTAAGAACTAAAGCAATATCCAACACAATTGTTACAGCAGGACGGAGTGGTGATGATGGTGCTGGTGGATATGATGGTGTGGATGATGATGATCCCGATGAAGCCTAGCTTGACGATGGTGTTGATGGCAACGGTCTCCCCTCTCCGGGAAGGAATTCCCCCGGCAAAAATCTATCTCCAGGAGAGATCTTTCTCTCTCGATGTTTTTCGCCCCTAGAGGCGACGGAAATCTATCTGTGGTCGCCCCCCAGGCTTAGAGTTCCGTAGGGAATATATAGGAGAAGGGGCGGAGTCGGAGGCCGGGAAGGTGGGCCACACCTGCCCTAGGCGCGGGGTCAGGTGGGCCCACGCCTAGGAGGGTGTGGGCCCCCTGCGGCCCCTCTTCGCTCCTCCTTCTGGCCTCCTTCGTCTTCTGGTAAAATAATATGTTTCCATATTTTTCTGATCTTTGCAAAATTGCACCAAAGCACCTTCTTTTCCATCAGAATCTAGACTCCGTCAGTCCATCCTCCAAGGATCATCCAACATGCATAAACAAATGAAAATCCATAAGTAATACCTCATAATAAGACAAATATCAATGAATATAGGTAAATTATGATATAGAAAGGTGATGCAAATTGGGCGTATCAATAGGTTTGAGTTTGGCTACGTTAGCAAGGTTACCCTTCTGGCTTGGCCTAGGCAGGGTTATGGACACCATTGGTTATACTTTAGAGCTCTTAGCCCCATTTGCATCTGTACTCGGATGTTGTATTGTTTTCAAGGTGATTTGGATCTTTGTATTGTATATCTATATTCTTTATTCATTGAGTCATTGTTGTATATATATGTTTCTATGGGTTCCATCGTGGACTATTGTGTAATGGTATTACTTCATTTTCCACACGCATGCAAGTGCCAAATGGGCATCCTTGAATCGTTTCTATGCGGGTTTGGCAGGAATCGCTGAAATCTGCATATGGTCGATTCAAGGGTTTTACAATCTCATAGGTGATACTTTGGCGTGAAAAAAGATCCCGATCGGTAGCTCCTCTTGCGAGACCACAAACTCTATCTGCCCTCATATGTGAGCACCAGCTCCTGCCGTGGCAGGATTTTGGGCATTTTTCTGCTGCGATAGAGCCTAAATTTTTAGGTCAAATTTTTTACTAAGTACACGTGGCGCACTTATGTTTGTGAGACTTAATAAGTATATCTTAGCGCTTAGAACTATTCTATGAGACTATCTTGCTTTGTGCTTTTTTGCTTGCTTACAATCTTGTGCCCATTTTGTTGAGTCATTTCTAGCATCTCTCCTTATGCATTGCAACACGAGCATTACTCTGATGTACATTAATGAGACAGGTCTGAATCACTGGTATGGGGCAGGGGCGAACGAAAGGAGTACACATGCAAGCGCAAACACTGTCCTGATTTGGACCGCCAATGCGCTAGATGCATAGTTTGCTCCCATTCAGGGGCGGAGACAAAGGGGACGAGCAGGGGCTAGGACCCCCTAATGGCCGGCCCCCCTCAACTAATCTGTGCGGCTGCCAGTAGTAATATGGTAGGACTTACGTACTAATTGAGTAATATATTTATACGTAATAGCTCTTTAACTGATTATTATATTAATTCCAAAACTAATTCATTAGTTATGGTTCTATTTGCATGTATGTACTGAAGCCCAAAACAAGCCCATAATTTATGCTTAGCCATCACGCTAATTTCTCCATATCATTTCGTTTGTTTCTAAACCTAGCGCGATTGGAGTTCTTGTTGGCGGCGGCCGCTCGCTCCTACTTAGTCTATACTTGATAGATACCACGGGATGATGTAGTTGTGACACCATGCTAGCGAGGCCACATTCTCTGCTCTGGTTGATCCTGGCGCTACGCTGATGGCCGACGTGTCGTGCCATCCAGTCCGTCTTCTTCGAAAACTCAAATTGTAGGTACCACATCTTAGTTTCTTATTGAGGGTTTGCATAACATTGTCTAATTGATTGATTCACCTTGCCTTTGCATATATGATTGAGTAATTTATTATTAAGATCTGATGGGAGATGCCTTATTACATGATATTTTCTATACTAGAAAATAAATCATTACCAAGGTGATCCCCAATTAGATTATTAAATTGTCCATTGAGTTCTATAGTCATAGCAATAAACTTGATATAAACAAAAATAAATTGTTATGTTTTGATATCAAAGTCATAGTAAGACTAGATATATCATGATATCTTTCTCCATGTTTTCTTCTAAAATAAAATAATACATGCTTAGATGTGTCATGGATAAAAAATTATATGTTCCTATCATCTTTGTCCCCTATGTTTGAATCCTGGCTCTACCTCTGTTCCTGTTAAATGTTTTTTAGACCTCGCTGTTAACGGATAGCAAAACTTGATATAAAAAGGCAATTTAGACGCTATTGGGTATGCTAGATATGGATCACTCCGGCGATGAATTGGATGCTACACATTCTAGATGAGAGGTCGGAGTTGGAGCGCACGAGGATCCTGATGTTGCTCTAGCGCTTCTGGCACGTCAGGAACGAGGTGGTAAACTTTAAGACAGTGCCTCCTACTGATGCTTCTCGGAGGTTCTTATGCAGTTATGTGGATTCTATCATGTCAATTGAATATCAACCACAAGCAGATCATATTAAGGGGAAGATGCCAATCCCTCAACTAATGGATGTGAGCAAGAAGGGCGGGAAAGAACAGAGGTACAAGGAGCAACAACCTCGCAGGTATTCCCCTCCAACGGGTTGGATTAAATTAAACATTGATGGCTCCTTTGATTCTGTTTCAAATACCGGAGGCGCGGGTATGATTCTACGTAATGACACGGATGAGATCATCTTCTCATCATGCCGTCACTTGTTTATGTGCACGTCTCCCTTGGAGGCCGAGGTTGTTGTATGTATGGAGGGTTGTATTGGAGATATGCGCAAGAGGCAATAATAAAATGGTTATTATTATATCTTTGTGTTTATGATAAATGTTTACATCCCATGCTATAATTGTATTAACCAGAAACATTAATACTTGTGTGTTTTGTAAAAATAAAAGAGTCCCTAGTAAGCCTCTACTTAAACTAGTTTGTTGATTAATGGATGATCATGGTTTCCTGATCATGGACATTGGATGTTATTAATAACAAGGTCATATCATTAGGAGAATGATGTGATGGACACACTCCTATAGTTAGCATAGCATAAGATCAAGTCATTTAGAGTTTGTTTGCTACAAGCTTTCAAATACATAGTAAGCTAATCCTTTGACCATGAGATCATGTTAATCGCCATCACCGGATCGATGCTTTGATGACATCAAACACCACTTCCGTAAATGGGTGGTTATAAAGGTGGCATTAGGTGTTCTGAAAGTATGTGTTGAAGCACATGGATCAAGAGTGGGATTTATCCATCCATAATACGGATAGATATACTCTGGGCCCTCTCGGTGGAATGTCATCCAATTGTCTTGCAAGCATGTAACTAGGTCACAAGGTATATCATATCATAGAACGAGTAAAGAGTACTTATCGGTAATTGAACTAGGTATAGAGATACCGACGATCAAACCTCGGATAAGTAAAGTATCACGCAACAAAGGGAATAGGTATCGTATGTAAATGGTTCATTCGATCACGAAGTCATCGTAGAAATATGTGGGAGTCATATGGATTTCTGGGTCCCTCTATTGGTTATTGATCGGAGAGGTGTCTCGATCATGTCTGCATAGTTAACAAACCATAGGGAGACACACTTAAGGAGTCGGTGTTGTTTATATAGATATGGAATATGATTTGGAGACCGAATGTTGTTGGGAGTCTCGTCTTGGATCCAGGACATCACGAGGAGATCCGGAATGGTCCGAAGAATAAGATTCATATAAGGAATGTAAATTTCCGGGGTTCATAAATGTTTTCGGTGTTTTGACTGAAAGCTTCTAGAATGTTCTAGAGGGACCACCAGTGGGTCCACCACCCGGGTAGGGTCACGTGGGCTGTGGCATTCCCTAAGGGCCAGCCACACCAAGCCCAAGGGGCAGATTCAGCCAGCACAAGGAATTGGGGACAAACCCTTGTTTGTCAAACCCTAAATAAGGAAAGAGGCAAGTTCCCACCTCTCCCTTCCTTGTGTGCCAAGTTGAGAAGTTGGGGAAGGACTCGGCCAGGGGTGGGAACCCTGGACGTAGCCCCCCTCTATATAAAGAGGAGTGGGGGCGCACCCCTCCCACCTTACCTCAACCCTAGACGTCGGCTCCCTCCTTCCTCCTCCATCGTTCTACTCTGGCTTAGGCGAAGCCCTACAGATTTCTCCTCCACCACCACAACCACACCGTCGTGTTGTTCGGATTCCGAGGGGATCTACTACCTCCGCTGCCTGCTAGAACAATGGAGAGGAAGGTCTTCATCGACTACCGAACATGTGACCGACTGCGGAAGCACTGCTGGAAGGATCGTCTACATGATCTTGAGATCAGTAAGTGATCAACTACATCAACCACGAGAATCCGATCTTGTTAAACACTTTGGATCTACGAGGGTTAGTTCTCCATAATCTCGTTGCACTGGTCTCGTAGATTATATCTTGGCTTTTCCATAGATTGGATCTTGGTTTTATGCGTTCTTATGGTAGAATTTTTTTTTCTACATGCAACGAACCCTACAGTGGTATCAGATCCGACTCTATGAGTAGATCTATTGCACGAGTATAACACAATGGTTTTGTGGGCATTGATCCTTTTGTTGTCACTTTCTTTTCGTGTACTTTGCATCTTGCGGGATGGTGGGATGTAGCGGCCCGGGCTAACCTTACATGTCATCGCACATGAGACTTTCTCCACTCTCAACGTGCAACTTGTATTGCACAAGTGTCTTTGCGAGTGTCTGTCCCTCCCACCATAGTTAAGATTCAATTTACAATGGGAACTTGACAACACTTGTATCAGCATTGTGGTTCATGTTCATAGGTAAGAACGGTTCTTATTCGAAAGCCCCAAGTCACGTAAAACATGCAAATAAAATTAGAGGCGTCTAACTTGTTTTCGCAGGGCATGTGATGTGATGTGATATGGCCATGATGTGATTTTGATTATATTTGAGGTATGCAATGATCCCTATTGTAAGTTGGCAACCGGCAGGAGCCTTATGGTTGTGTTTAAATTCGTTAAGACTTGCGTGTCTATTCATCATGTAATAGCTTTATTCCAAATAGTTATAATAGTTGTTGTTGGTGATGGACAACCATGAAGAGGCGCCATTAACCTTGAAGCCACGTTGCTGATGATGGAGATCATATTCGTGCATTGGATATGGAGATCAAAGGCACAAGAAGAAAGGCCATATCATATCACATTTTATGAATTGCATGTGATGTTAATCCTTTTATGCATCTTGTATTGTTTAGATCGCGATAGTTGCATTATAAGATGATCCCTCTTACTAAATATCAAGTAATAAAGTGTTCGTCCTTAGTAGGCACCATTGCTAAGACTCGTCGTTTCGAAGCATCACGTGATGATCAGGTGTGATAGATTCTACGTGTGCATACAACGGGTGCAAGCCATATTTGTACATGCAGATACTAAGGTTAACCTTGACGAGCCTAGCATGTACAGACATGGCCTCACAACAAGGAATACTGAAAGGTAAAGCATGAGTCATATGGATGATATGATGAACATGTTGATTCTTCGCCTTTGAAGCTACATCATCTCTCGTGATGATCGGACTTGTTGTAGTGGATTTGATTCATGTAATCACCAAAATGACTCGAGGGATGTTGTTTTAAGTGGGAGTTCAAAAGTAATATGATTAAAGTTGAACACAATTTATCATAAACTAAATCAAAGTGAATTTTCATAATTGTTGTAGTCATTGGCATCCGTTCACCACCTTATGCTTAGTTATAATTGAGATAATAGAACTATAGAATTCTGGATAGTTACTTTAGAAACTGGTATCGTATTGTTTTGAGTGTCAATCTAAAGTTTAAAGTCCTATTGCAAACTTTCAGCAAACTATGCTTACTCCGTGAAGTTTAATAATTAGTATTAAACCAAGAGTAACAATTCCAGTGTTAGTATCTAAAAATATCATATTTGCCTCCATGATTCTTGATATTCAAAAGATTTTTTCATATCAAGGTTATCTAGGAGCTAAAAAGAAGTGTTTCAGAAACCATCATGTGTGAAAGATATTGCGATATCTAAAACAATATTTTGGTTGCAACATGATAGAATATAATTTGGCAAGATTTATGTTCTCATATTTGATGAGAATTTGCGAAGTTGGAGATGCTAGACATCCTAATCCTCCAAAAGGTTTTTTGAGAGCAACATTATACTCGCAATTCGAAATTATAAGTTGTAGTAGCTTGATCATGATAAGGATGAATAAAAGATGTAGGTAAAATGTTTACTACACTAAAATATTACTAAAGAATTGATTTTGGAATAACTCCAAACATTTGATGATGGTGATTTACTTCAAAGTGCAAGTCCAAAGGTATTAGTATTCGACTATACAGACTTTAGACTATGTGTCATGTGTATGACGCCACTATTTATGTTGATAGATTCTTTTAAAAGGGAAAGGAAATGCTGAAAGAGAATCTTTGAAATATTTGGCAGAAAGATAAAAGGTTGGAAATGTCCAGTTTAGGTATATAAATGATATACATGTTATGGTTGTATTCTTTGCTTGTTAAACAATATAGTTCTTGGGTATTGGATATCGAATTAGTTGGTGTGAAGTGTCATACATGACAACACAATTCATGAACTTCAATGGCCTAAGTAACCAGCAAGATAATATGTGATGATGTTCATCAAGAACAAAACAAGTGTTGTTGTGTTTCTCATTGACATCAAAGCTTGCCTTCAAGATTTGTTTCAATATTTATTATTATTATGAGGTATTATGAGAACAAAAGGTTGTTCAAATAATTATTGTATTCCATGTAAGATGGATGATTTACAAATATGGTTGGAGAAATCACATCCATCAAACTAAATGCTAGAAATGTCGTAAGACAAATGACTGAAAGATCACTAATGAAGTGACATTGTCGTTGAAATTATATTGGAAAGTAAAACATGAAGAAAATTCATGCTGATGGAATTTTGGAGTCTTTTGATTTTGATCAAATGACACTTGAGAGACTTTCCTGGAAATAACTGAAACTTGATTCAAAGGCCAAAGAAGAATGAACGACTAAATTATTGGAATTTTTACATATTGATGTATGTAGTCCATTATATGTAGTCGTGAGCGATGGATTTTAACTTCATATGTTTTCTCCAAAAAATTGAGTGAATATATGTGCATATTTACTTAATGAGGATGAAGTCTGAAATATTGAAAATGTTCAAAGACTTTCAAGATGAAGTGGAAAATCATTGTAATAAGAAAATAAAGATATTTGAGTTACAAGTTTAGCATAAACACCTAAGATTTGAGGAATCGTTCCATGGATTTGCATTTCCCAAAACACCATATGAGTATGGAGTGTTCGAAATATGTAATGAAACCATGTTTCACATGGTGAAATCAATGGTGTCAGTTATAAAACTGCCATTATATTTTAAAAGATTAAAAGCTTTAGTGACTACCGCTTTTACACTGAAAAGAGCCCCATCATGATCTGTTGAAATGACACCATATAAGTTATGGTCTGGGATAAAACCTAAGTTTTCCTTTCTTTAAATTTGGTATGCTAGGCATAAGTAAATGTTTATAACCAAAGTCAGATGAGCATGTCTTTGTATGTTATTTTGAATAACCATTGGGTATTCCTCCATAACACCGAAGACAAAAGTGTTTGTCGCTTAGAATGTCAAGTTTATTTAGAAGGAATTTTTAATAAAAGGTTAAGTGAGAGGCAATAGAACTTTGATAAGGTTATTGAACTTTAGCTAATATGTGCTGAGTTGCACAGGGACGAAAAGTGTCCCGAAGACAGCAACAATGCTCATGGCTCAAGTACCTCAAAGTTTGTGGTCACGGAGGTCTAAGTTACTATTGAACCAAGTAGGTTGGGTAAACAATCAAATACTAAGATTTGAGAGTGAATCATTATTATTTGGCAATAATGAACCAAATATATGTAAATAAGCAATGATGGGCCCTGATTCCGGCAGATGGCTTGAAGCCATAGAATTTGTTATAGTTTCATACACGAGAAATCAAGTTTTTAAACTTGGAAGACCCTCTGGAAAGGTGTAAGACCTTAAGTCATATTTGGATCTATAAATAAATAGACATGGATGTTTCACATCTATGAAATTGTCGACATGTCGAGAAAGAGTTTTTGACAATGTTCAAGGAGTTGATAATGACAAGATTTAATCTTTCATAGCGATATTTAGTCTGGAAGGATTAATGTAGCAACCAGTACATATATTGGTATATGATAGTTGAACAAACAAAACAAAGTTCTTCTAATAAAATGGTTACCTAGGACGTGTACATGACACAATCCAAAGGGTTTTGTTAATTCAAAGGATGCTAAAAGCGTATGCAAACTACAATGGTTGAAGTAAGCATCACGGAGTTGGAATCTTCACCGTGATGAAACTGTAAAAAGAGTTTAATTTCATCGAAGATGGTGAAGATGCTTGCATTTGCAAAAAAAATAAGTGGGAGCACTGAGACATATTTCTAACACATTATGTGAAATGCATATTGTTGATTGGAGATGATGTATCTTTTATTTGACACGAGTTAAGAATTTCATCTCGATAAAAGACTTAGCAAAACCCAAATATTAGGTATCAATGTCTATATGGATAGATTGAGACGTTAATATGGTTATGCCAAATGTACATAGATGAGATATTGAATGAATTCAATATGGAAGCGACAAGAAAGGTACTTGTCGCACAGTAAGGATTGAATCAAGATTCAAGTGTTTTGACACTTGGTGAGTGAAGTCACAAAAATATTTTGATTAATCATATTGTGATATGTACACGTACAGATATGTCATATGCTCTAAATGTTATGAGCATATACTAGAATGATTCATAATATAATCATTGGAAGATAGTAAGGATATCCTTATGATCTTTGGAAGAACTAAGAATATATTATTTATGTAGAGGTGACAAACATATACATAGTTCATTATAAAGTGTTACATTGATACTAGTTTTGTCAAAAGATACATATTAAGTTTATCTCAATTTAAACTATGGGTGACACAATGTAATGGAAAGGAAGTTTCATAACGGATTTGGATGAGTTCTAAAGTTAAGACATTGTGACAAATACTACAACAAAAGGCTAAGTATATGACTGCTATTGTAGTAGCAAAAGAGGGCATTTGTGTCAAGTAGTTTGTTCTCAAACTAGGTGTGGTTCATAGGGGATAATACTATGAAGATATATTGTACGAAAATCGTATCGACATGATTTAACTCCAAGGAACTAAAGGTCTCACCACTACAATAAATGTGATAATATATGACGCACATTCTATGACGATTCAGTAAAAAACATCAGGGATTCATCTAAACTGTGACGGTTTTTTCATAAAATATGACATTTTTTTACTGAATCATCATAGAATGTGCGTCACAGATAATCACATTTGTTGTAGTGCACCAAAGGACAAAATTTATACAATGTCGTCTCATTAGAGAATGGGTGATGCGTAGAGACGCAAAGACATGCAAATACACATGGACCTGGAATTGTCAGATCCGAAGATTATGTTTACCACTAGCAATCATCTATCTACAACACCAAAAAGCCATAGGTGTTGAATGCACGATTTTTTACAAACTATATTATTGACTCTAGTGCAAGTGGGAGACTCTTGGAGATATGCCCAAGAGGCAATAATAAAATGGTTATTATTATATCTTTGTGTTTATGATAAATGTTTACATCCCATGCTATAATTGTATTAACCGGAAACATAATACTTGTGTGTTTTGTAAACATAAAAGAGTCCCTAGTAAGCCTCTTGTTAAACTAGCAGGTTTCCTGATCAAGGACATTGGATGTTATAAATAACAAGGTCATATCATTAGGAGAATGGTGTGATGGACACACTCCTATAGTTAACATAGCATAAGATCAAGTCATTAAGTTTGTTTGCTACAAGCTTTCAAATACATAGTAACCTAATCCTTTGACCATGAGATCATGTTACTCACCATCACTGGATGGATGCTTTGATGACACCAAACACCACTTCCATAATTGGGTGGATATAAAGGTGGCATTAGGTGTTCTGAAAGTATGTGTTGAAGCACACGGATCAAGAGTGGGATTTATCCATCCATATGACGGATAGATATACTCTGGACCCTCTCGGTGGAATGTCATCCAATTGGCTTGCAAGCATGTGACTAGGTCACCAGGGATGTCATATCACGGAACAATTAAAGAGTACTTATCGGTACGAGGTTGAACTAGGTATAAAGATACCGACGATCGAACCTCGGATAAGTAAAGTATCATGCGACAAATTGAATCAGTATCGTATGTAAATGGTTCATTCCATCACGAAGTCATTAGACATATGTGGGAGCCATATGGATTTCCAGATCCCTCTATTGGTTATTGATCGGAGAGGTGTCTCGATCATGTCTGCATAGTTCACAAACCGTAGGGAGACACTTAAGGAGTCGATGTTGTTTAAGTAGATATGGAATATGATTTGGAGACCGAATGATGTTCAGAGTCTTAGATTGGATCCAGGACATGACGAGGAGATCCGCAATGGTCCGAAGAATAAGATTCATATAAGGAAAGTCAATTTCCGGGGTTCGGAAATGTTTTCAATGTTTTGACCGGAAGCTTCTAGAATGTTCTAGAGGGACCACCAGTGGGTCCACCATCCCGGGAGGGGTCACTTGGGCTGTGGCATGCCCTAGGGGCTAGCCACACCAAGCCCAAGGGGCAGATTCGGCCAGCACAAGGAATTGGGGACAAACCCTTGTTTGTCAAACCCTAAATAAGGAAAGAGGCAAGTTCCCACCTCTCCCTTCCTTGTGTGCCAAGTTGAGGAGTTGGGGAATGACTCGGCCAGGGGTGGGAACCCTGGCCGCAGCCCCCCCCCCTCTATATAAAGAGGGGTGGGGGCGCACCCCTCCCACCTCACCTCAACCCTAGCCGCCGGCTCCCTCCTCCCTCCTCCACCGTTCTGCTCTGGCTAGGCGTAGCCCTGCAGATTTATCCTCCACCACCACCACACCGTCGTGCTATTGGGATTCCTAGGGGATCTACTACCTCCATTGACTGCTGGATCAAGGGAGAGGAAGGTCTTCATCAACTATCATATGTGTGATCGACTGAGGAAGCACTGCCGGAATGCAGCGCCGGAAGGATCGTCTACACGATCTTGAGATTGGCAAGTGATCGACTACATCAACCACGAGAATCCAATCTCATTAAACTCTTTGGATCTACGAGGGTTAGTTCTCCATAATCTCATTGCACCGATCTTGTAGATTAAATCTTGGCTTTTCCATAGATTGGATCTTGGTTTTATGCGTTCTTGCGGTTGAATTTTTTTGTTTTACATGCAATGAACCCTATAGGTTGTTCGTTAGCACGCCAATGGTCAAATGCCCCATGCATCATCGAGTCTGATTTCTGCGAGCTTGTGGCAATGTTGCCGAGTAAGAACGAGGAGAGATCGTCATTCATGTTTATGATTAGGGAGACTTGACAATGCTCTACGAGATGATTGAGTTTAGGGTAGTGAGTATTAGGAGGGAGAAGAACTTGGTAAGCGATGCTCTTGCCAAAATGGGTCGATTAGAAACAAAAATTGCGGTATGGTTAAGATCGGCCCCTGTCATGATATCCAAACTCTGTATGGATGATTGTAGTCCGAGTAATTAAGTAATACAATGTTCCCAAATACTTGGTAGCGCCCGCGCACCAGATGGAAGACTTGAGTGTTCATGCTAGACGACAAAAGTGAATGCGCATCCTGCTCATCTTTAGTTTTTACCTATCGTGACTGCCTCCCGTGCCATCGAAGCCCGCTTGGACGCCTCCCCGACAGCACACCCAGCACGCCTGCCCCGGGTTATACGAAATACACCACTAGCCTGGCCTCCTCCATTCCAATGAGCTCCCTTTCCCACGCAGGCAATCCCTGCGTGCTGAGGACGAGGGGAGCTGATGAGGGACCAAGCCCAGAGTATCCGACTGAATCACCCCGGAATATCTGGCTGCCCCGGATAGTCCGGCCTATGTTAATCGGAGTGTCCAATCGTGTTTGGACCAGTCCGAACCGGATGTATCCTGTTTAGAGTCTAGTTAGTTTAGATGTCGTTTTGGGCCTATCCAACCGAATAGGTCGAGTCTGGCCGCCCCATCCCTCATATAAGGAGCTAGCTGGTCTAGGTTTAGGGTTAGCTAAAAGGATAGAAATGTCGCCTAGAGGGGGTGAATAGGCAATTTCAAAACTATTACGGTTTTAGCTTGATAGAATGCGGAATTAAATTAAAGTTTATTTTTAAAGCACAAAACTAAATACACTAGGCTCAACTAAGTGCACCAACAACAAGTTAAGCTAAGCAAGATATCACAAGATAAATACACCACAAGTGATAGGCAAGATATAAGTACTTCAAGCTCGATGGCTATCACAAGGAAAGTAAGCTTGGGTATAGAGACAACCGAGGCACGCTGAGATGAAGATGTATTACCATGTTCCCTTACAAGTAAGGTACGTCACGTTGGAGAGGTGTGGGATTCCACGAAGGATTTTCCAACGCCACGAAGGCTCACCTTCTTCTCTGAGTATATCCCATAGAGGAATTGGCTCTTTCCTTATGGCTAGCTTTTCCTCCACTCCGGATATGCCAAGCTCCACAACCAATTCACAAGCTCCACGAAGGAGAAGCCCAGGTCTCTTCACAATTTCCATGAAGAGGACACTGCGGCACCAACTGCCAAACCAACTAGGAGGTCACCCTCCAAAAGTAACAAGCTCACGGTCTCTCACTCAAACAAATCGTAATGGAGAGCTCAACACTTATGCAAGAATACAAAGCAAGACCACCAAGGGTGCTCAAATCCTTCACTCTCAAATCCCACCAAAGCAACAAGTTCTAGGGAGGAATTAGTGAGGAAGAAAATGGTGAAAGTCAACCAATGACTCCAAGATCTAGATCCAAAGGGTTCCCTTCACTTAGAGGAGGAATTGATTGGTGGGGATTATTGATCTAGATCTCCTCGTCCAAAGCCCTCAAAAAGATGCAAGAATCATAGGAGGGAAGGGAGAGAAAGCAAACTCAGGAGGTTCAACAATGGAGGTCATTTTCTGTCACATCCCAAGATTTTCCAAATCTTGTAATGTAAAAAATAAATAAACAAAATAAATAATTGTTGAAATTTAGGGTGAAAAGAAACTTTTGTTTCTAAATGGAAACATAAAATCCCATCTTGAACAAACTTTGGTAAATGTTTGAATCCAACTAAATTCAAATAAGTGAAATGCATTCCTCATAAAATGCATCTTAAAATTTAAACACTTGGAGAATAAACCAAAACTCTAAAACCCTAATGGAAGGAAATCATTTTCAAGTTACCTCTAAGACTATGTATTTGATCCATATAAAAATTGATCATACAAACATTTCCAATTGATCAAGAATGACAAATGGAAATATTATAAAACCATAGAAGTTGGTTTCACTTAGTTTGGAACCATAAATAAAATTTTATGAAATTAATAAGACAAGGGAATTGAATTTCCAAAGCTAATATAGCACCTATCTAAAAATCCATAACAAATGGTGAGAAAATAATCCTAAAGAGATTTAAAAGAATAAATAAATATTAAATAAGATTTTACAAATTGGAATCACCAAGTTTGGATCTATAAATAAAAATATGGATTTTATAAGTTAAAGAAAGAAATATTAAATGGGGAATATTTCAAGACCAAATTAAATCATGGCCTAATCCATAAGAAAATGGAATGAATATAATCCAAATCCAAATAAAATAATGGATAAAGAATTTACAAATAAAATAAATGGCATTAACCAAATTAAATAAATACAAAATCCCTATTAAGAAATGATTAATTAAATCATGGGAAAAATATTTGGAATTTACCCAAGTGGAATAAAAAGTTATTTAATAAAATCAAATGAAATCAAAGAAATCTTCTAAGTAAAAATTATGGATTTAAAACCATATTTAATTTCATTGGAATAAAGACAAATACCCAATTTTTAATGATTAACAAATCATATTAGAAATATTCCAAATAATTCAAAGTGCATTATTTTGACACCCTATTAAACGAATAAAACTTACTGAAAAGGTTTTGTGAAAAATTGAAATTAAATAAGGGTTTAAAATATATTTGATATTAATTCAATTTAGATGCATGGGCCTATTTTTTTAAAAATAATTAAAAGACCCTAAAAGAATAAAAGAAATATTTTGTTTTTGACTTTAAAATGTAATAATAAACAGTATTAGAAAATAATCAGAGTTTGGTTGAAGTTTCAATTCAAATAGTTGTTTGAATTGTTTAATCAAAATCAAAACAGAATATTAGAAATGGAAAAGGAAAAACAATCAGAACAAAAAAAATGAAAGGAGCAGCCCAGCCCAGCTAAGCCCATCTGGCCCAACAGCCCACCACTCTCCCTCTCTCCCCCGAAACATTTTTCTCACCACAGATAGAACCCGCGAAGACACTGACCGTTGGACCCCACCTCATCTTTCTCTCTCTCGCTGCCAAACGGCCCCACTGCCACGTAGTCATCATCCTCCCCACGACCAGTTCATCCGAACGTTCCCTGCGTTGATTTCGCGAGTTAAATTCACCAGTAATGGCGCAGTAAATCTTTCCCGTGACCACGCCCTGTTAAACACCTCCCTCCCCTCTCCATTTCCCCCCTAGATTCCACACCTCGAGAGCCACCAGGCTGCCTCCAATTTGCCTTGCACTGCCGCTGTCTCCGATGTCCTCCGGCGGCAATTTAGGCCAGTCGCCGTCGCCCCTCGCTCTCTCGACCACACAAGCATGATCCCCGTCACTCCCTGAACCTCCCAGTGGCCTCAGCTCGCTCGCACGTGCCCCCCATCATCGGCAGCTACCTCGAATGAGCGCCACCGCTGTCTGTCTCGTCTCCGGCGACCTCTCCTCGGTAAACCTGACCGCCCCTCTCTCCCTGGTTGACACTCCCGTACTCGCCACGTCTTTGCGCGTCTAATGGAAGCCTCCTTTCTCTCTAGCGGGCACCGTATCTTCACCAACGACAACAGACAGAGAAGCCCGACGCCAGGGACAACTCCGGCGAGCGATTTCCATCCACCCCGAGCGCTCCTTCGACAGAGAAGACCATGTTGAGCATCAGTGCGTCGTAGCGATTCTGGTGAGCATCTCCCCTCGCTCTCTCGCTTCCTCTAACACCGACATCGTCATCGTCTGAGCGTGCGCCGCCAGTCGCCGCCGCCAGTTATTGGCTAGCATGCTGAGCACCGTAGGATCTAGATCGTAGCGCTGCGATAGATTTTTTACGCGAAGGGGTACGAGAGGCTCTCTGCCGTGCGATGCAACTTAAATCTAACAGCCCGTATCTGCTGATCCGCGCAAAACGGTACGCGCCAGTAGGAAAGCGCCGCGTATCCCAGAGTCTGTTTTAAAAACAGATTTGATCTATTTGTTGTTCAATTTTGTAAAAATCATAACTTTCAAACCGCACGTCCAAATTTTGCAAACTTTATATCAATGGAATCAGCAGGACAAATCCTATACAACCATGCACTTTGTTTAGTAAAATGCTTATGTTAAATTGAATGTTTTTGCAGAAACTTGTGTATGCATGTTCAGAATATAAAATTTGTTCTAAAATGATTTTTGAGATAAAACCTTTGGCAAATGGATTGTTTTGAACCTACTGACCTTAGAAACCAACTCATGGATTTGAAAATGTATTTGGTGAAGCAAAAGAATAAATCTTTGATTTAAACCATTTCTAGTCAAATAAAAATATTGTTTATTTGTTAAAAATGCTTTTTGGAGAAAACCTTTGGGAAATGTTTTGATTTAAAATCTCTGACCCTTAACACAAGGTTTTATGATTTGAAAACATATTTTATGAACCCTATAGATTGTTGCCTTATTAAAAGCATTTCTCCACCACATAAAATAAGGCTTTGGTTTAAAAATGGTTTATAGGTAGAATCTTTTGCAAATAGTTTTGCCACTTTATAAAATGACCAATAAGTGTTTTAGAATGTTTATAACCTATTATAAAACACTTTTGTAAATAAAACAAAGTTTGGCATGCTTGCATGCATTGTTTTGTTACTATTATTTTATGTGATGTTGCTTGAATGGTAGATTGAAATATTGCTTGCTTGATTGAATTGTAGTGATTTGAAGAGTGTGAATATTGCAAAGATAAAGGAGTGAACTTATATTCTCTACCAAAAATGCAAGTGATGCTTCATACCTTTGTCCCATTATTTTCACTATGCATTAGTGATATTTCTAAGTAGGACTTGCATGGAATATTGCTATGTGTAAACTATGCCATGGGAAATCCTAGTAGATGAAACCTTAGTAGAATTCTCCTAAGTTAAGATTCCTACTACTATCATGCTTAGCTTAGCTAGTAGAAAACAAGGGTGGATCATATTCATACTATGGAATGTTTCTAAGTCAAGGACTTGTGTTTTGTTTAATAAAACAACTAAGTGAATGAATCACCTGGGTGGAATGGAAGGAATGGTTTGTGTTGAGTGGTTCACAAGGCCCATTTCTATGGTTTACCTTGTGTATCTCACTTGTGGATGGCCACCCAGGAACAAAGGGATTTGAGATGCCATATGTTAAGAAGCTTCTAGTGCACCCACTTGGCAATATGGGCTCTACCTGGATCATATAGGTTGAAATAACTTAGCCATTTGTACAGTTGGTGGTAGTGGGATGATAGGTTGGAGCGCGTCCATTTGGTCTAAGGGAAGGCTTCTGAAAGGTCCTGTCTTGGTGAAAATCAAGTCTTGTGGGGAAAGTGCACCACCTCTGCAGAGTGTAAAATCTAAGTACTTAGCCATGTCCCTGGTAAAGGACAATTTGAGCATCAAGACATGGAAGCTATCAAGAATCTCCTCATCCCAATTTCTAAGTTAAAAACTGATGGTTGAACAAGGGTTGAAGGATCACCAATTTCTATTGGGAGATGCCTTGGGTGATTTTGTCAAGCAAAAACTTAGTGATTTTAAATGATAAGGAAAATCTATTTTGAGTAAAGCAAGCCAAGCTACACTTAGCCAAATGCATATAGATGATAGACTCCTTTATACTACCATAGTATCACTTGCCAATACTATGTTGCAGGTTTGTTTGATATTAGTGAAGTATGTTGAAATAGGATTACAAGTCTACAACCAACATGTTTGCCTGTGGCACTTTGAAGATGAGACCCCATGCTATTGTTATATTCTGTTGCATTGTAATGAAATAGCCAAATGAGCTATGTAAGATGTAATAAATTATTTTATTCCTAGTTATAAAGTTGTATTATGACCTTTGTTTCTTGATATTACATCTTAACTGCGGATGCTAGCTATTAATCCAGGGACTAGCATTGTAAACACAGGGATCTCTACCTTATTAAAGGTTGGGAACCTTACAATTTCGTGGTCAAGAACCCCCTTTCATAGGGGAAAGCAAATATGGTCGTTGGGAGAAATCTGCATGAACCCGGTTTGAAGTTTAGTTGAACCGGCTCACAGACCGGACGACCTAGTTGAATCCCGGTTGAAACTGAAAAGTCTCTGTGTGCCATCCCGGAATAGACTCGGTTGCGAAACCAGGAAATCTGGTTGAATCCCGGTTGAACCGGATCCACAACCAGGATGAAACAGACTTCATGAAAAATGCAATAACTTTTGCATTCGGACTCCGATTTCAATGATCTTGGGCTTGTTTTGATGAGGACAACAATATCTACAAGATGGTTCATGAAAACAACATAGCCCAACAAACGAGGATAGAACCAAATTAATAAAGGTATGAAGCCTCCCTATGAGAAGAACCGGTAAAACCTTCAAACTCGAAAACACCATAGAAGATGCATACGAATTCCATTTCCGATGAAATTGGGCTTGTTGAAGACCTAGAAACAAGATCAATAACTTCACATGGAGAAAAACCAAGAAACAACAAAATAGGAAGATGCAAAGTATGCAAAGGATTGAGCTCCCTATGACGATGTGATCAAATTACCCAATCGAAAGCCCCTCTTGATAGTGCGGCTATCTATCCTATAACCCGGTCTCTCAACAACTACCTTGAGAATGGTAAAAGGAAAACCTAGCAAGGCCATACCTTTCCCTTGCGCATCTCGCTTGATCTTGATGACAAGCTCCATCCAAGCCAGAATGCATCACTTGATTATTGTTGATTCGTGAAAACTCATAATTTGCTCCCCCATACACCACTATGGGATAGATTTATTAAGAAACATCTTCACAAAAACATTATCACCAATATGGACGGCAAGCTTCAAGCAGATGATCTTCTCAAGATGCTTATCTTGAACTTGGACTTCTCAACCTTGATGATGCTCACCACTTGATGTCATCCTCGCATGGGCTATATGATATCTTTACTTTTGAAGCATGCCCATGGAAAGATACCTATCCCATATAGAAAATGCAAAGGCACATATATAATGGGTTAGTTGATGATGCATAATTGGCAAGGCTTACCATACCACAAGATTCATGTGGTACATTCTTTATGCTTCATGTGTTGACCAACTTGAAATCACTCTTCACTCTTTGTATTGGTCAACCATGTACCTTCTCGTGCTCCATCTTAATATCTTGAGGTACATAAGGAACTCTTCATTTGATTACATGCTCTAATTCTTAGTCAACCATAGCTCAAGTAATGAGGCTATCATGACACCGACTTAGAGCCATATCTTGAATTATTCTATTGATATCACACTCTCAAGATCTTGATCATATCATATTCTTCTCTTCAACTCGATGATTTTGATGCCAATACTCAAGGTATATCTTTATCTTCATGGCATCCATACTTGAATCCAACACATGGACTACAAGCATGACCTATGGAATATTCCTTCATATAAAACTCATTGAAAACATTAGTCCATAGGGATTGTAATTAATCACCAAAACCACACATAGGGGCAATTACCCTTTTAATATCCCCCATTTTGGTAATTTATTATAACCACAACAAGAGGGATTATATAATGAAATGTTATAAACAAGTAAGCAACTTATCCGAGCATAAGTTGTATACAAGAGGTTGTATTTGATATTGTTAAGTAACACAAAGATACTAGCCCATATCAAAACTGATTCTACTCACACAAACTATAACTAATGCAGGAGATGTGAGTAGAACCAACATATATAGAGCAAACTCCCCCACAATATATGAACGTGTGATGATATTGAATTTCATTGCATACATTGTCAAGCATAACCTTTGGGAGAGTTTCCACTATATATATAACCATGCAAAACATAATAAAGATGGAATGCATGAAAGGCAGACACTTAAGAACAAACCAATCTTAAGTAGAAAACTATTTCCCTTAAAACCCTCCAAACTTCTCCCCCATTGACAACAAGTGCCAAAATGGATAACCAGGTTAGAAGGACAATATAGTATGAGTTCCTATCGAAGGTGTGCATTACTCGTAATATGAGTGAAATCACATGCACATATCCAATGACGAACACTTGGAGGAAATCAAACTATATTGAGGATCAAGGATTGCTAAAAGCATAACAAGGTGAAGGAACTTCAACGGATTGTCACATCCCAAAATTCTCCAAATTTTGAAATGTGAAAATAAGTAAACAAAAGAAACAATTGTTGAAATTTAGGGTGAAAAGAAACTTTTTGCTTCTAAATGGAAACATCAAAACCCTTCTTGAACAAAAATTTGAATGAAAAGGGAATCCAACAAAATTTCAATCAAGTGAAATTCATTCATCAATGAATGTATCTTGAAATTTGAACACTTGGAAAAGTTAAACCAAAACCCCAAATCATAATGAAAGAAAACACTTCCAAAGATCAAATGCATTTTATGCATGGAAAGAATCTTGAATTTAAACACTTGGGAAAAATAAACCAAAACCCTAAAGAAAAGAAATTATTTCCAAGATCTCTCTAAGACTATGGATTTGATCCATATAAAAAAAATTCAGCAACAAACATTTATAAATGATCAAAATGATAAACAAAAATATTATAAAACCATAGGAATTGGTTCATTTAATTTGGAGCCATGGATAAAAACTTATGAATTTAATAAGATAAAAGGAAATAATTTCCAAAGCTAATAAAGCTCCTAGCTAAAATCCATACCAAATTGTGAGCAAATTCATCCTAAAGGGATTTAAAAAGATAAACAAATATTAAATAGAATTCTACAAATTAGGATCACCAATTTTGGATCTATAAATAAAAAGATATGGATTTTTTAAGACAAAGGAAGAAACAAATAAATAAGGAATATTTAAAGGTCAAATTAAATTTTGGCCAAATCCATAAACAAATGAAAGTTATTGAATAATAAAAAGTAGTAAAAGATTATTTAAATAAAATCATAAGGATTGAACAATATCCAATTTTATTTAAATAAAGACAAATTGCCTAAACTAAATAATAAATCCCAAGAAAATTATTTAGAAGATAATTTAAAACTTGAATTAAATCCATAAGCAAATGGAATAAAGATAATTCAAATAAAATAAAAGAATAAAGATTATTTAAATAAAATTATATGGGCTTTAACCAAATTAAATCCTATTTGAATAAAGACAAAATCCCTAATTAAAATGATTAATTAAATCATGAGAAAATAATAAATTGTAATTTGCCAAAGTGGATTAAAAGTTATCTAATTAACTTAAAAAGGAATAATTAAATAAGATAATATGGTTTGGAACCATATTCAAATTTTATTTAAAATAAAGTCAAATGCCCAATTTGAATAAATACTAAATCATATTAAAATATTGGAAGTAATTCAAAATGAATTATTTAAACACACTAATGAATAAATAAAACCTACTAAAAAGGTTTGAAGAAAATTTGAAATCAAATGGAGACTTGAATCAATGGTTTGAATAAAAACAAGTGCCTCATTTAAATAATATTTAACCATAAGAGAATAAAATAAATTATTCTAAAATGGACATTAAAATACATTCATAAACAGTATAAAAACTTACTGAAAGTTTGGAAAAGTTTTAAAATAAAATAAGTGTTTGAAACATTTGAATAAAATCAAAACAGAAAATAGAAACAGAAAAAGAAAAAGAAAACAGAGAGAAAAAAATAAGAAAACAAACCAGCCTAGAAACCCAGCCCAACAACTTGGCCCAGCTAGCCCAGCAGCAGCCCACCTCTCTCTTTCCTCGCGAGCCCACTTTTCTCACCGTAGCGTATACCCTCTCTTCTCACTGACAAAACGACCCCACACATAACCCCTCACCTCACTGACTTTGCGGGCCCGCGTCCACATCAGCATCGTCTTCCTCGCGTGAAACCCGCCCCTAATTCTCCCCGGCCGTTTTTGCCGCCAGTAATCAACCCTGTGACTGTGCCCTCTTAAGCGCCCCTCTCTCCTCTCTCTTTCCCCTCACTCTCCACATCCTCTCCGTCCCAGGGCTGCCCCAATTGCACACTCGAACCCCACTACCGCCAACGAGCTTTCGTGCAAATTTTGGTGAAGCCAGACCCTCCCTGGCGCCCTAGTGCATGCTAGTTTGATCGCCAAAGATCACCCGCCTGCCAAAGATGCTTAGCTGCCATGTAATTATCGACAACAACGACGATAGAACGTCGCCGCTATCTGCGTCCACTCCGGCAGCCTCCCCCGGTAATCCCTGAACGCCCCCTTCTCCCTCGATGATGCTCGTGTGATCACATCACTCTTGCGCGTCTAATGCCACATCTATTTTTCCTTCTCGTGCACTGTAGCCTCGTCTCCGACAAGACCAGTCCATGCCGACGACTGAGACGACTCCGGCGAGCAATTTCCAGCAACACCGTGCGCCCCTGACCTCCTATGACAACGTTGAGCATCAGTACGCCACGGCAAATCTAGTGAGCCTCTCATCCCTCTCCCTCACTTCCTGGAATAGCCAGACCACCACGAGTAGAGCGCCGCCGCCGCTCACCGTCGAGTTGGCGCCGCCAGTTAGTGGTCAAGTGCACTACGACCGTTAGATCAAGATCCAAGCGACAAGATAGAAGCACTTAAGCGAAGCGGTACGCTCGATCTGAGCCACACAGATCTACTTAATCCAACGCACTGCGTCGCACGATCCTGCCGAACCGGTATGCACCAGTAAGAACGTGACACGTGGCCCTGCCTGTTGTTTTAAAAACAGAAATGATTTATTAGATGAGTGATTTTGTAAAATTCATAACTTTTGAGCTACACGTCCAAAATTTACAAATTTTATATCAATGGATTCAGAAAAATGTTAACTTTGCAACCATGTCCTTAGTTTAGTACTTTGCCTCCGGAAAATTTGGTGTTTTTGCAGAAACATTTGTAGGTCTATTTTGAGTATAAAATTTATTCTAAAAATGGTTTTTGAGTAAAATCTTTTGAAAATAGTTTTATTTTAACTCTCTGACCCTAAACACTAACTTTTGGATTTAAAAATATATTTTATTAACCCTAGAAAATTATTCCTTTGAATAAAGGCATTTCTAGTAAAACAAAAATGTTACTATGATTTAAAAATGATTTTTGAGTGAAACCTTTTGTAAATGGATTTTTTTAAACACTCTGACCATAAACACTAAACATTTGGGTTTAAAAATAAATTTGGATAACACTTCAAATTATTACTTTGATTTAAATCATTTCTAGCAAAGCAAAAATGATTTAAATGGCCTATTTTCACTAACTTGATTTTAAATGGTTTTGCCACTTTTGTAAATGACCAGTAAGTGTTTTAAAATGTTTATATCCTTAATAGAAACCACTTTTTCAAATAAAACAATCTTTTGCATGCATTGCTTTGTTTTTATTATTTTATGTGGTGAATTGTTTGAATGCTAGTTTTGAATTTGTGCCTTGCTTAATTGAATTGTAGTGAACCTTGAAGAGTGTGATAATTGCAAGATCAAGGAGTGTATCTATATTCTGTACTAAAAAGGCAAGTGGTGCTTCATACATTTTTTCCTATTATTTTCACTATGCATTAGTGATATTTTGAGTAGGACTTGCATGGAATTTTTACTAAGTATGCTATGCCTTGGGAAATCCTAGTAGATGATGCCTTAGTAGAATTTTCCCTAAGTTAAGATTCTTGCTACTAGTATGCTTAGCTTAGCTAGTAGAAAACAAGGGTGGATTATATTCATGCTATGAAATATTTCTAAGTCTATGACTTGTGTTTTGTTTAATAAAACAAATATGTGAATGAATCACCTGGGTGGAATGGTGTGAATGGATTATGTTGAGTGGTTACACAGGGCCCATATTAATGGCCTCCCTAGTGTATATCACTTGTGGAAAGCCACCCAGGAATAAAGATATTTGAGATGTCAAGTGTTGAGAAGCTTCTAGTGCAGCCACATGGCATATGGGCTCTGCCTGGATCATATAGGTTGCAATAACTTAGCCAGATGGACAGAAGGTGGTAGGGGTGATAGGATGGAACACATCCATTTGGTCTAAGGGAAGGCTTCTGAAAGATCTTGTCTTGATGCATGTCGAGTCTTGTGGGGAAAGTGCACCACCTCTCGAGAGAGTAAAATCTAAGTACTTAGTCATGTCCCCGGCAATGGACAATTTGAGCATCAAGACATGGAAGCTATCAAGGATATCCTCATCCCAATTTCTAAGTTAAAATCTTGTGGTTGAACAAGGGCTAAAGGATTCCAATTTACAATTGGTAGATTCATTGGGTGATTTTGACAAACAAAAACTTAGTGTGTTTCAAATGATAGGGAAAATCTATTTTGAGCAAAGAAAGCCTAAGCTCCACTTAGCCAAATGCATATAGATGATAGATACCACTACTCTACCATAGTATCACTTGCCAATACAATTCAAATGTATTGACCCTTGTGGTTGTAACTTATTATGTTGCAGGTTTGTTTGATGTTAGTGAAGTGTGTTGAATAGGATTACAAGTCTACAACCAACATGATTGCCTATGGCACTTTGAAGATGAAGGACTCCATGCTACTTAGTTATATTTGCTGCATTGTAATGAGATAGCCAAATGAGCTATGTAAGATGTAATGTATTATTTTATTCCTAGTTATAAGTTGTCATATGACCTTTGTTCCTTGATATTACATCTTAAACTATGGATGCTAGCTATTGATCCAGGGACAAGCATTGTAAAGACAAGGATCTCTACCTTATCAGGTTGGGACCTCTACAGATGGTATTAGAGCACTATGTTGCCTGTAGGATTGTAACCCTAGGATTGGACAAACCCCTTAGAAAAATAGGAGTTGTATTTGTTCAAAACTTATTTACAAACAATCTTGTTAAAACTCTTTCCTCAATATTTTGTTTTGATTCTACATATCCCCTCTTTTCAACTTGATGGACAAAAACTCCAACATGAGCAAAGACTTCAACATCACCAATGACTTCAACTTTAGTTTCACCAAGGACTTCAACTTAGATATCACTAAGGACTACAAGTGAGACAAGAAATGATACTCAAGACTTGGAAGACTAAGGAAACACAACTTAGGAGAAACCATCATCACCTTTGAGTTTTGTGACCAAGATGCAAGAAATTTTCTAAGGATACCATGAGCTTGTTCAAGAAGAAACAACTAAGAATAATGAAATGATCTCAAGTGAACCATATAGTTGGACCACCATACTAGTATTTAGTTTAGATCATATATTGATCACACCAACTTATGTGGTGTAGGAAAAATATTTTGTTGCCTAAAAATATGCTTGAATCTTGTTGTTTGAGTGGAATGTTTGATTGTGATTGCTTGCACATTGCTTGTGTGAATTGTTGTGTGTGAGTAGACTTCTTCCCTAGAAATCTTTTGCCTACTCTAATCCCAATCCAACCCAAACAGATGACTTCTCCAAGAGACCACAACTCCAACATCAAGGATGGTGACAACAACAACAACCAAGAGATGCACATGAGAGAACAACTTCTAGCAACCCAAGCCCAGTTGAATCAAGTGACAACTCAAGTTTTAGCCAACAACAATGGGTTAGACCCAACCATGCAAAAGTTTTTGGAAACCCAATCCCAATTGTTGCAAAGGGTGACAAATCAAATGATCAACATGAGAAGCAACCATTCCCAAAGTTATTGTGACAAAAATGATATCAAGGATGGTATTATAGAGGGAACTCAATCTTGCAATATTTGTGGAGACATAGGACACACTTATAAAGAGCATGTGGACCAATGCCCTAATTGTGAGGAGAAACATCCAACTAAACAATGCCCCACATCTCAAATTTCTTGTTTCCTATGTGAAGGAAATGATCATGTCCCTATCCAATGCCCCATCTATCCTATAGTTCAACAAATGAAACAAGTAATGCATCAAATGTTTGGAAAACTCCATAAGGGAACAACTTCTACCAAGAAGGATAAAGACAAAGTCAGAACCGTGCCTCATAAGGCCACACCCAAGGTGACCACAAAGTGTTGTTACTCATGTGGAGAAGAAGGTCACATCTCTAGTGACTGCCCCAAGAAGCGAGAAAGGTTTCCCACATTTGTGGTGAAATATGAAGAACATGAACTACAAGAACTCCTAACTTTGGAGAGACCCAAAAAGAAGAAATGTCCCAACCCCAGCAAGCAAGACATTAGCCAGGTGCAATGTTACAATTGCAAAGAGATGGGACACTATGCTAATGAAAGCCCATAAAAGAAGAAGAGTCAAGGAAACAAACAAGAAGTAGTGATGTCAAAGAAGAATAAAGATATTAGCCGAGTGATGTGCAACAACTGCAAAGAGCTAGGCCATTATGCATCATATTGTCCAAAGAAGATACCTCAAGGCATCCACCTTCTCACATGTTTCAAGTGTGGAATCAACGGAAACTATGCAGACATCTGTCCAGAGAAATTACCTCAAGGCCTCAAGTAAGCCAAGATGTAATCTAGTTAAAAATCTTTTAAGGGTGGTAGTATCCAAGTTGTCTTGAAACCAACTTGTAACCTCTAGACTTCCCAAATCTCGGGATGAGATTTCTTTTAAGGGTGGTAGCCTGCCACACTCCCAAAATTCTCCAAATTTTGAAATGTGAAAAATAAATAAACAAAAGAAACAATTGTTGAAATTTAGGGTGAAAAGAAACTTTTTGCTTCTAAATGGAAACATCAAAACCCTTCTTGAACAAAATTTGAATGAAAAGGAATCCAACAAAATTTCAATCAAGTGAAATGCATTCATAAATGAATGTATCTTGAAATTTGAACACTTGGAAAAGTTAAACCAAAACCCCAAATCATAATGAAAGAAAACACTTCCAAAGATCAAATGCATTTTATGCATGGAAAGAATCTTGAATTTAAACACTTGGGAAAAATAAACCAAAACCCTAAAGAAAATAAATTATTTCCAAGATCTCTCTAAGACTATGGATTTGATCCATATAAAAAAATTAGCAACAAACATTTATAAATGATCAAAATGATAAACAAAAATATTATAAAACCATAGGAATTGGTTCATTTAATTTGGATCCATGGATAAAAACTTATGAATTTAATAAGATAAAAGGAAATAATTTCCAAAGCTAATAAAGCTCCTAGCTAAAATCATACCAAATTGTGAGCAAATTAATCCTAAAGGGATTTAAAAAGATAAACAAATATTAAATAAAATTCTACAATTGGAATCACCAATTTTGGATCTATAAATAAAAATATATGGATTTTTTAAGACAAAGGAAGAAATAAAAAAATAAGGAATATTTAAAGGTCAAATTAAATCTTGTCCAAATCCATAAAAAAATGAAAGTTATTGAATAATAAAAAGGAGTAAAAGATTATTTAAATAAAATCATAAGGATTGAACAATATCCAATTTTATTTAAATAAAGACAAATTGCCTAAACTAAATAATAAATCCCAAGAAAATTATTTAGAAGACAATTTAAAACTTGAATTAAATAAATAAGCAAATAGAATAAAGATAATTCAAATAAAATAAAATAATAAAGATTATTTAAATAAAATTATATGGGCTTTAACCAAATTAAATCCTATTTGAATAAAGGCAAAATCCCTAATGAAAATGTTTAATTAAATCATGAGAAAATAATAAATTGGAATTTTCGAAAGTGGATTAAAAGTTATCTAATTAACTTAAAAAGAATAATTAAATAAGATTATATGGTTTGGAACCATATTCAAATTTTATTTAAAATAAGTCAAATGCCCAATTTAAATAAATATTAAATCATATTAAAATATTTGAAGTAATTAAAAATAAATTATTTAAACACACTAATGAATAAATAAAACCTACTGAAAAGGTTTGAAGAAAATTTGAAATCAAATGGAGACTTGAATCAATGGTTTGAATAAAAACAAGTGCCTCATTTAAATAAATATTTAACCATAAGTGAATAAAATAAATTATTCTAAAATGGACATTAAAATACATTCATAAATAGTATAAAAACTTACTGAAAGTTTGGAAAAGTTTTAAAATAAAATAAGTGTTTGAAACATTTGAATAAAATCAAAACATAAAATAGAAACAGAAAAAGAAAACAGAGAGAATAAAATAAGAAAACAAACCAGCCCAGAAACCCAGCCCAACAACATGGCCCAGCTATCCCAGCAACAGCCCACCTCTCTCTTTCCTCGTGAGCCCACTTTTCTCACCGCGGCGTATACCCTCTCTTCTCACTGACAAAAAGACCCCACGCGTAACCCTCACCTCACTGACTTTGCAAGCTCGCGTCCACATCCGCATCGTCTTCCTCGCGTGAAACCCGCCCCCAATTCTCCCCGGCCGTTTCTGCTATTGAATGACTCGATCAATACGCGTTAATGCCGCCAGTAATCAACCCCACGATAACGCCCTCTTAAGCGCCCCTCTCTCCTCTCTTTCCCCTCACTCTCCACATCCTCTCCGCCCCAGGGCTGCCCCAATTGCACGCTCGAACCCCACTATCGCCGACGAGGTTTCGTGCAAATTCCGGCGAAGCCAGACCCTCCCTGGCCCCCTAGTGCTTGCTAGTTTGCTCGCCAGCATCACCCGCACCTGCCAGCATCCTCAGCTCGCTCGCGCACCCCAAAACATCGGCAACGATGATGATAGAATGCCGCCGCTGTCTGCGTCCACTCCGGCAGCCTCCCCCTGTAATCCTTGACCGCCCCCTTCTCCCTCAATGATTCTCGTGTGATCACATCACTCTTGCGCTTCTAATGCCACATATATTTTGCCTTCTCGTGCATTGTAGCCTCGTCTTCGACAAGACTAGTACGTGCCAACGACAAAAACGACTCCGACGAATAATTTCCAGCAACACCATGCTCCCCCTTCCCTCCTACGACAACGTTGAGCATCAGTACGCCACGGCGAATCTGGTGAGCCTCTCCTCCCTCTCCATCGCTTCCTAGAATAGCCAAGCCACCGCGAGCAGAGCACCGCCGCTCACCGTCGAGCTGGCGCTGCCAGTTAGTGGTCAAGTGCACTACGACCATTAGATCTAGATCCAAGCGACAGGATATAACCACTTAAGTGAAGCGGTACGCTTGATCTGAGCCGCACAGATCTATTTAATCCAACACACCGCATCACGCAATCCTACCGAACCGGTATGCGCCAGTAAGAACGTGACACGTGGCCCTGCCTGTTGTTTTAAAAACAAAAATGATTTATTAGATGAGTGATTTTGTAAAATTCATAACTTTTGATCTACACGTCCAAAATTTACAAATTTTATATCAATGGATTCAGAAAAATGTGAACTTTGCAACCATCCCCTTAGTTTAGTATTTTGCCTCTGGAAAATTTGGTGTTTTTGCAGAAACATTTGTAGGTCTATTTTGAGTATAAAATTTATTCTAAAAATGGTTTTTGAGTAAAATCTTTTGCAAATGGTTTTATTTGAACTCTCTGACCCTAAACACTAACTTTTGGATTTAAAAATATATTTGATTAACCCTAGAAAATTATTCCTTTGAATAAAGGCATTTCTAGTAAAACAAAAATGTTACTATGATTTACAAATGATTTTTGAGTGAAACCTTTTGTAAATGGATTTTTTAAAACACTTTGACCATAAACACTAAACATTTGTGTTTAAAAATAAATTTGGTTAACACTAGAAATTATTACTTTGATTTAAATCATTTCTAGCAAAGCAAAAATGATTTAAATGGCCTATTTTCACTAACTTGATTTTAAATGGTTTTGCCACTTTTGTAAATGACTAATAGGTGTTTTAAAATGTTTATATCCTTAATAGAAACCACTTTTTCAAATAAAACAACCTTTTGCATGCTTGCATGCATTGCTTTGTTTTTATTATTTTATGTGGTGAATTGTTTGAATGCTAGTTTTGAATTTGTGCCTTGCTTGATTGAATTGTAGTGAACCTTGAAGAGTGTGACAATTGCAAGATCACGGAGTGTATATATATTCTCTACTAAAAAGGCAAGTGGTGCTTCATACATTTTGTCCTATTATTTTCACTATGCATTAGTGATATTTTGAGTAGGACTAGCATGGAATTTTTACTAAGTATGCTATGCCTTGGGAAATCCTAGTAGATGATGCCTTAGTAGAATTTTCCTTAAGTTAAGATTCTTGCTACTAGTATGCTTAGCTTAGCTAGTTGAAAACAAGGGTGGATTATATTCATGCTATGAAATATTTCTAAGTCTATGACTTGTGTTTTGTTTAATAAAACAACTATGTGAATGAATCACCTGGGTGGAATGGTGTGAATGGATTATGTTGAGTGGTTACACAGGGCCCATATTAATGGCCTCCCTAGTGTATCTCACTTGTGCAAAGCCACCCAGGAACAAAGAGGTTTGAGATGTCAAGTGTTGAGAAGCTTCTAGTGCAGCCACATGGCATATGGGCTCTGCCTGGATCATATAGGTTGCAATAACTTAGCCAGATGGACAGAAGGTGGTAGGG